>VOIT01000010.1:0-1200000 GCA_031010545.1 Laburnicola sp. JP_R_19 | reverse complement strand
AAATATATAGATAGTAATCTAAGAATTTAATATATAAAAAGATTAACTATATTATTACTTTTAAAGTTATAATTATTAAAATTAATATTCTAAAAGGCTTTTAAGATACTAGCTTAATTCTTTTTAATTTAAAAATAGTAATATTAAAACTGAATATATAATTATATACTTTATTACTTTATTACTATAATTAAAAATATATAGTAATTTTAAATATCTAGTAATATTCTAGAATTTTGGTTATAATTAATATTAATAAAATAAAAAATTTAAATATATATAAATAATTTTTTAATTTTAATACTTAAAGTAATTAAAAAGTTTATAAAAGATGTTAAGTTTATAGTATATTCTTTAGTATTAATAACTAAGTATATTACTAAGGTTTAAGCTACTAATAAAGTAATTATATAATATAAATTATATAAAAAAAGTAAATATAATATAAAGGGATTTTAATAGCTAAAAAGGGCCTATATTTAATTACCCTAGAGGAGTTTATAGTATATAGTAATTAAAAAAGTAAAAAAAAGAATATATACTAATAAAGATAAGCCTACTTAATAATACTATAAATATTATAATAAGGCTAGATATAATTTATATATATATAAAAATAATAATAATACATTTTAAATAAATTAGTTTATTATAATTTTAAATAATTATTTATATTTATTTTATACTATTATTAATAATATAAATTTTAATAAGGTCTTAATAGAATATCTAATTTATCTATATATTTAACTTATTTGTAAGCTATATTATAATAATTAATAATTAATTAAATAATATATAATATATAATATATAATTAATATATACTTTTAAATTATATATACCTTTTAAATTATAATATAATATTATAAATAACTATAATATAAATATAAAAAAAATAATATAATTTAATATAATAGAATAAGGCTAAAAGTTATAATTAATTAAATATTATTAATAATTTCTTATAATATTTTTTTAGTATCTATATTACGTATCTTTATAGTATTATACTATAATATAAAAGGCACGCGTAGCCTAAATATAATTAATTATTAATAATTTATTAATAATAATTATTAAAATATTAAATTAATAAAGTCTGGTATTTTAAACTAAAAGTATTATAATATTAATATTTATTATATAATAAATAATTATTTAAGTTATATTTATACTATACTAAAAATTATTAATTATTAATTATTAAATAAATACTAATTTATTTATTATAATTTAATATATAATAGAAATTATTTAAAAATTATTTAATTAATTACTAATTAATATTTAGTAAAAACTAATTAAAAACTTATTATTATAGATTAAAATTAAAAAATAGTAAAATAAAGTATTTTTTTAATAAACTTAAGAGAAGAAAAGATATAAAGAAGTAATTATATTTAAGAGTCTATATTAGAAGGATAGACCTAGAAATAAGTTACTATTAGAAAATTTAATAGCCTATAAGTGTTTACCCTTATATTAGTTACCTAGACTATACTTTTAGTAGTACTATTTATTTCTTAATTCTATATTAGATATTACGCCTAAAATAGGGTTTTACCCTAGAGAAGATATTCCTAAGCGTTAACTAACTATATATATTATAAAAAAAAATCTTTTTTAGTAAGGAAGAATAGGCTATAGTTCTATAATATTTCTATAGGTATTAATTATAGGAAGCTAAAGACCTATAAAAGGGTTATATAAGACTATAGGATTATAAGATTAGAAGAGTTAGGCTATTTTACTAACCTATTAGAGTGTCCTAAATAGATATTATAATAGAATTATACTTATAAAAAGTAGTTCTAGACTTAGCCTAATTTATAAAGTATTATTAGTATACCTTACTATATATATTATTAAGGTTAAAGAGCTATTAGTTATAAGTAGAAATTATAATAAATTTTAGCTATAGGTCTATACTTATAATCTTAGGGGTAATACTACTAAATAAGAATTCCTACTACTTAAGTAAAATATTATAACTAGTACTAAAGCTAGATAAAAGTATAGTATAGTCCTTAGGGTACTTTACCTTATTACCCTATTAATACCTATTAGTCTAATTAGAAAATATAATAGAATAGCCTCTTATTTAGTATAAACTATACTTATATCCTAAAGGCTATATTTTTATAAATATATCTTAATATAGGCTACCTTTTTATTCTATTAGTAGCTATACTCTAAAAATATATTAAAAACCTACCTATAAGTCGTAGCTATATAATAGTACCTCCTTTTATTTAGTTTTATTAGGAATCTTATTTCTAGATAGTATAAGCTATATAAATAGTTAGTCTAATTAGAATATATAATAGGAATAGCTATAGCTATAGTAATATATATTACCCTAAACTCTATAACTCTAGTAATAATGTAAGGCTATATTTTAGGTAAAAAATTTATTACTATATATATTAGTAATAGAATATCTAGTAAAAAGGGTATACCTACTTAAGTATCTAGAGTAGGGATATATTTACTAGTCTATCCTATTATATACTATTAGTCTATTAGATTATATATTAAAATCTAAATCTGTCTCTTAAAATACTATATTATATAATAAAAATCTAAATATTTACTTTTTCTACTATACTCTACTTATAAATACCTTAACCTTTTATATAATAAGCTATTTTTCCCTATAGGCTACTTTATAGTTATTAAAGTACTTAATAAGCCTTAGATTAGTATTTTCTAGGAGTATATATTATAGCTAGATAGAATCTTTAGCTATTTTTAATATAGCCTTAGAACCTTTATTATATACCTATTAGCTACTATAGAATCTAATCTATTCTATTTATCTTATTAGAAAATATAACTAGAATTACTTATACGTACTTATTCTCTACTTTTTATAGCCTTTTTACCTTTACTACTACCTTTATAGCCTTTTACTTAGCTTCCTTTTTAGCTTTAGCTTATACTACTTCTACTCTTTTTATTCCTCTATTTTTATTAGAATTTCTACTCTTCTTAACCTATATTTATATCCTTTTCTTAATCTATTATACTAGATTAATATATTTATCTATTAATAGAGTATTAGGTTTATCCTCTTCTTTACTACTAATCTCCTTATCTTTACTATCTAGATAGGGCTATTCCTTAATAATTATATTATTACCTTTACTATCCTTCTAACCTACTTATTCCTTTTAATATCTCCTCTTTATATTCCTCTTCTTTTAGTTCTTATCTCTAACTACTTTTATAGTATTTATCTCCTTAATAATTTTCTTAACTAGGTTATTATCCTTCTATTTTCTCTTCTAACTATTAACTTATTTAGTATTTATAGTATTTATAGCCTATTAGCTAGATTTCTTTCTTAAAGGTATACTTACTTAGCTATACTATTAAATAACTTTAATTAGATTAGAATATCTATTAAGACTTATAATATAGTAAAACGTATATTTTATAGATAGGATATATTTAATTTCTATAATACTATTAGTTTTAATTAGATTTTTTATTAGAAATCTAATATATACCTATTATATTAGTTAGTATTAGAAATTATAGAGTAATTAAGTAAATATATTAAGTATACTTACTAATTTTTAGAAGTTAGGTATACTAGAGTTAGAGCTCTAGGCCCTAGTAGAGGTATTATACCCTAGCTATCTTAGTGCCTTATTAAGTGAGATGATATAATTTTAGCGCCTTTTAAACGTTATTCCACGCGCAGAAGACTTAACCTACGTGCCGCAACGCCCATCCAGGACGCTAGCCATGCTACAAAATTTAGCGCCTTTATCTCAAAAGTACGAGTCACCTGTCTCATGTATTGCAGTGCTAACAAATCCTCAGTGACGATGCTATCGACGCCGCTCCCGCGAACATTGAGGCGTTCCGGGCTTCTCTGCGCTCGATCGATGACGAAGCCGAAAAGTTCAAGGCATGTTTGACGATGCGAGATAAGCTGCTTGACCAGCATTTAGAAATAGGATGGGTCATTCCATGTGTTGAGAAGGTTATGGTGGAAGAAAGTACAAACTACTGGGACAAGGAATGCTCTTGGTTAAACCCAACCAACACTGATGCTGACGCAAAGCAATGGGAGCGTTTCGTGAGTAAAGCGGAGTCTAGTCGCATGGTGAAGAAGCAGTGCCTTGCTCCCCTCACCAAAGCAAGTGCATTCTGGGGCAACGACAAAGTTCGGCACTACGGCTGGGCCGCAATGGGCTGGGGTTACTGCAAGGTGCTGGGCACGGCTGTTGCTCGCAATCCGGACTGGAATGAGGCTTTAGTGAAGCTGAACCAACTACTTCTAAGCCGGATTGCCAATGGGCATTCTTTGAGAGCATCGGCAAATCCTATCGAGTTGGGCGACCTAGAGCAGCTCAATCCCGCCGCCATCCACGGATGGCTCGCCAACGATAATCTGTTTACGCGCCGACGCAACAACACTCTTGAACGACAGCAATCAAGCCCTCAGGCATATCTTTACCGCTGTCCCATTTGGGGGAGCAGGGCCTCAAAAAGCTGGTTAACATGGTAAATGGAATGCGGCCTCTACCGCTACCCTGTACGGTGGGGTTTTCGCGACGCAGGGACGGACGTTAGTGATATTTCTTTGTCATTTGAATAACTTAAATTGAACTCGCATAGCACCCTCTCACCACCACTAGCCACGAACAACCATTGGCAGCAACGTTAAACCAAGCTATCGTCGCGATGCGAGTAGATCCATAAGCTCTTTTGTAAGTTGTAACTTCTTTTTTAACTTGTCCCGGATGTCCTCGAAATGCGCACATGCTAACACATCTTTAAGCTCTTTCAGTGGCGATAAAAAGGACAATAATGCGTGGGATCTAGTGAGAAACACGGTGTGACTCGATGACGGTCTTGGAACGATTCCCAGTGCATCCCCAAGCCGTAATACCGCAAACCCTTGATAGTGCCGTCTTTGTTGATCACAACAACATCCTATTTCGTTGTCGTCGTTTAGGTACCGCCTCACGTACCCCGACTCATTTTCTCGTGCAAGGTGGATGGACACTCCTTCACCTTTGCGGGGGACCAGGCACGATCCAGCTTCTAGAATTATATTGGCGGCCGCATGTCGCTTTGCGATTTGGTTAAGGATGTAGCACGTATGGCACCCAGGCATCGTCCTTGTCCTGAGCAGCTTAGTCTTCTACCGTTTGCGGCGTTTGGGTCTTACAGCGGGGTTGTGATGTCTTGCGAGGAGGCCGGAGACCCTGCCGCAAGTGCGACTAATGCGAGGAAGGTTGACGCTAGAGTCGTTGTTCTTTCGGGTTCCTCAGCCTTCTGCCCTCAATCACATGCTCTGGGCTAATGTTGCTGCTGATCTCCTCGCGTCTCTGGGCATTGTTTGTAAATCGATTTAGCTCGCTTCCTTCTGGAACTAGAGCGTAGCCCCTACCCCAGTAGAGCTTGGCTATATTGTTTTGCTTGAGCTCGGCTCCTGTAGCTGATTCGTCGTCCTGAGCTACGCTTCCTAAGTCCTCAGGATCTGGCGTTATCGCTGGAGTTGGTCTAGTCCCTATCTCCTTCTCATCCTTGACTGATTGCTGACTTGTAGATGATCCATCTATTTCGGTTTGGGACTGTAGACAGATTGCATCAATCGCCTGGCTTGGCGTGCGAGGTGGAATGGCAGATGTGGGAAGTCGGGGATCGATCTGATTATCCTTCGAATGCATAGCAAGAGGCCAATCATATTTCAAACCCCCAGCATTGTCCATTGGATGTCCCTCGGCAGCGTGCTCCTGCATATGGGGGCTCAGGGCCAACACTTCGTCGTCGCCTGCCGTGACTTGATCAGAATTCATCTCTACATCAAGACCCAGCCGGTCCCCATATATGTTGGGCCCAGTGGTCAAAACGTCGTCTGTGTCTCTCGCAGGATCATCTATTTCCTTGATTAGATATGGCAAGTCATAGCGTTGGCTTTCAATACGCACTTTGGGTTGTAGCCGCAATAGAATACTTCGGCTCCGGTATATCATCAACGCTCGTAAGGTCCACGACCTTAATCGCATCAAGCTCTGGTATCGGCTCTACTGAGAGAATTGCCGGATCAATCAGCTTTTCACTGCACACAGACGACAGCGGAGTCTTGTATCCAGGAGGAGTTTCATCCTTCGCTAAGCTGCTGTCCGAAACATAGAGAGGTGTCGAGTGGCTAGAAGATATTCCGGATCTGCTTGGCCCACGGTCGCCCATAGATTCCATCGTTGCGTTGACGAAGGTATATCCCATTTTAATAAAAGCCTCTGCATCTTTCTTACCTTCTCTTTCATAGGTACGCCGCTGTCTCTTTACAGCCACAGGTTGGCTCTCTTCGCTTTCGTCTCCTGGTCTCTTCAACCTCGTGGGGGCTTTGATGTAGTCAATACCATGAGCGTCTTGAAGATGGAACTGCAAATGCTTGAGAGACTCAAATAATTTGGCGCAGTAAGGCTGTGGGTGTGGACATTTTAGTGGCTTGCTTTCGTCTAGGCCCCGGACGTGCTTGTGGATGTGCTCCAGCCATTTATTACGATTCAAAAACTGATTCATCCGCGTGCTAGCTGACAACCTTGCGTCTGTAAGACAAAAGGGACAGTACCCGGCTGTGGCAAGGACTCCGCCATGCATGAGAGGATCGCAATAGGTGGGAAATGTCTCGACGTTGTTTAGATGGCCTTGGCAGTGGTTATTCCAGGCTTCGGAGCCAAACACCCATTCATTGCAGAGGAAGCACAGCTCGGCAAAGCCGTGGATATTGCTGCATTCCTTCTTATAGCATGTGTATATATGCCTCCAGTCGTAAGAGCAGTTCGGATTGTCAAGGCAGGACTTGGGGTCGTCATTCCAGCAACAGCATTTGTCTGGTTCCAAGCCGGGCCGGTACTCTACTTCGGATCGGCTTTGGTATAACGCCATCATGTCGCGGAGGACGGCGATACCCGTGTCGCTCCGTAGTGCGGCAACTTCGAAAAGATTAGACGCAAGGCGGTCTCTTTCAGGCATCATGAACCGAACCCGATCGAATATAGCCCTGTGGTATCCTGGCGCGTCGTTGTACTTGTTCGGCTGGCGTTTTTGCCAATTGCGGAGCTCTTTATCGAATAACTTTCGTTTCTCCCGGTACAACTTCTCTCGACGGCCAATCGATTTCTTGTCGGTCCTACCTCCCAGAGCCGCCAGTTCTTCCGCCAGGGACAGGCACTCCTCTGAGTTTTCGAGCTCGTATTGCTTCTCTGCAGGGAGACTCTGCCACAGATTCGGAGTACGAGGCACTGTCAATCCGCGGAATAGGTCGGCAACGAGAGTTCGTCCCTTACCGCCCAGATATGTATCTTGCCCGTCTGCGCCATTCGTAGGCATGTAATGCCGATTCAAAGTATTCGGATCACTGTGTCCAGCATGGACCATTCGAGTCGCCTCTGAATAGAACTTGTCTTCCCCAGGAACCAATTAGCCAGATAAAAAGAACGAAAGGAGTATTGTATACGCACCGATCCAGTACAGGCCTTCTGCTCTGAAGTCGTGAACAGTCGGCGGTTGGGGGTATCCAGCACGGAAGCCCAGCGCTCGAAGCCTGTTGCTAAATGCACCCGCTGTCTCAATCTTCTCTGCAGACTGGCTCTTGTAGAAAGGCTTGTCAAGCAACTGGTCTTTCCAATGCAGCAGCATCATCTCTCCTTCTGGCGGCACAATGCTGAGAAGCTCTTCCATAGTGCTAACGTCCCTGAACGCTCCATGGACTAGAAGCCTAGCGAGGTATGGGAGCATCGGGTTGAAGCAAAGAAGCATTGGTACCGGGTTTTCGTACAAGGGATGCTGCGGCCTAGCTTCAAGTGTTAGACTTAGTAATAAAGAAGAGTAGAAGCTGAGGGCTACCTTTTCTCGGGCCTTTCTGTCATGTTTTTGGCATCTCGCGTGAGCTGAATAGCGAATTCCGGATTGCCATATTCGTTTTTAAAGACGCCGAACGTGATGTCCTGATTTTCCCATTAACCTATAATGCATTTGTTTACCTGAATTGAGGGATTCTCACCATGTATCGCAGACCTCGGCCGGTACCAGCCCGGCAGACAGACTCAATGTACTCACCAATCCGAGAAGAGGAAAATGTATTGGACAAATGTAGCGACCAATCGTCCAGTCGTGTTGCGGGCACCTTGTACTCGAACCAATCTGCCATGAAAAGCTGCCTCCCAAAGTGGAGCAAGTGGGTCTTGGTAGCAAATCTCCGTGGCCGTTTCGAATTGGCCAGTCCTATCTCTTTATGCAGAGGGCCTTTGATAAACTGCAAACGGATTAGCTAGGCTAAAAGAAAGCGCACAGTAGGCATACGTTCGTAACGGATCTCGTGATCTCACGTGGTATTTCGGTATTGCCCTTGCCTCGGCGCCAAGCAGCAGTAAAATCATTCCAGTACTTGCGTACAGTCTCTTTACAGGCCTTATCGATGCCTTCTGCGCCGTCAATACCGTATGCCATTTCTCTCACAAACCCTTTCAACGACTCTAAGTCGTACGGAGATGCATCAGGATTTTGTCGGACATATCTATTAAGAAGCGAATTAGCGAAATTCCCTAATCATAGAGCGATGTAGACGTACTCGTGCCATAGATCGACCTTGCTTTGATACCGCTTTTCCACAGCGGGTTGAAGCTTAGTGAACACCGGATTGCCATCCACAATGCCTGTATCTCGTCCGGATCCATTTTCTTTGGCTCGACGAAGGGTCTCGGCTGGGCTCTTCTTTCTCCCCATTCCACAAAGACTTAAAGAGCAAGCAGGAAAATGGAGTTTGATTGATTAAAAAACAAGTAGATACAACGTATAAGTCGTAGCTAATGGATAGAGACAAGGACGAACTTCCTGGTAAGTGATATAGAGAGGCGAGCAGAATGACAGGCAGGACACGAATGGTTACGAGAGGGTTCGGATATTAGGAAAGAGAAAGTGAGTATCATATACATCAACCCTGGGAAAAAAAAAACCCCTATTGCAAGGCGGATGCAGCACTAGAGGCAGGATCCATGCATGAGGAATCGGAGGAGCCATGAGAGACTGACTGCACTACTTCCGTGGGTGGCCCGGTTTTGGGACCACGAGGCCCAAAACCGGGCCCTGTAAGACCGTCGCGTGGAGTGGACAAGATTCAAAGGGGCGACGGACATGGGCAGGGAATGGGTGGCCAAGAATAGTGGGGCCCGAAAACGGGACTGAGTATGGGTGAGGAGAGGTTGAGGAGCCTGAGCAGCGGTTGCGTGGGGACTGAGCAGAAGGTGAGCAGAGGACGACTCCTCTTGAGCTGCGGCTGTGCAGCCTGAGCAGAGGTTGAGCCGAAGTTGAGCCGGGTAACAAATTGCTTAGTAAAGCAGTGAAAACGACTAACCAAAGAGGGTGCCAAGGCTCGGTCAAGATTGGTGTGTGAATGCCATAGGGTCTCTAGTAGGGCTGCTGGCGACGGCGTACGAAGCTTCACATCAAGCTTTAATATCACCGCCTCTAGATTGTGTGGGACTAGCCCAGCGCCTCGAAAGCTTGCGCAGATATTCTCCTTTGTAATTGACTGGTCGTAGGCGGCGCGGAAGGCTGGTAGGAACTCAAGCTTAGTGATATGGTTGATGTGGTCGCGTATCAAGCCCTCGACCTGGCGCCCGTACGCCCGCTTCAACGGCGAGAAACAGCCAACGTCAAGCGGCTGCAGAAGGTGTGACGAATGTGGCGGCATACAGAAAGTGTAGATCTTGTTCTTCTTGCAGATCTCCTAGAATTCGAGCGAGTTGTGACTCTCATAGCCGTCAAGTATCAGTAGCTGACGCGCGCCCACTCTACGCTCTACTGTATGCTTAATAAAATGCCGTAGCCAGGCAACACCAAGCTCGTTCGTAGTCCAGCCATTGTCGCTAAGACCAATAGCCCAGTCACCTGGTATATCGTCGCCCTCGTACCAGGCAGAGAGGTGGTACTGGCCAGCGAAGATGATAAAGGGCGGGATTGCCCACCCAGCAGCGTTGATTCCGTGGATCGCCGTCACCCACTCACGATTGCCTGGCTGGATCGCTTTTGGCCGGCCACGCCTCTCTGAGCCAGTAACGACTAGCTGGGAGGATATTTTACCCATCAGAAAGCCAGTCTCGTCGAAGTTGAAGGTATCCTCGTCGCAGATACCGTAGGTGGCCTTTGTTTGTACGTGCTACTAGCTCAAACCAGGCTGTATAACCGTCGGGTCCTCGCAGAGGGCTCGCTGTCGATCGTAGGGTCGATTAAATCGCGTTGTGAGGCTGTCTGTTCGCTTGACAAAGTTCCTAGGCCACTGCTGGCCAACGTGGCCTGCGCTGCGCTCAGTGAGCAGCTTATTCGCCATATCTCGTACAGCACCTAGAGTGGGCGCAAAGCCTCGCGAATCTAGGTCAAGTATTTGCTCAACAATCACCTCCTCTTCTAGCTTGGTAAGCTTCTTTGATTTGGGCTGGTAATCGCGTCGCGCAGCAATTCCGGCGCGTCGGTCGCGCAGCGTTGATCGAGGGACGTTAAACGTTAAGGCAGCGCGATTTTCGCTCTGAATCTGATTTTTATTAATAGCTGAGATAGCAAGGAAGATATCTCCTTCGTTATAGGGCAATTGAGTTGTAGTTGGTTGAGGCATTGTAGTTTGCTTATCGCGCGCTACGGAAAGTTGGTGGGGTTGACGGCTCGCTTGTACTGACGGCACGCTTATAAACACGTTATTCTTTATCTCTATAGTTAGTTCTTAGGGGACTTAAGGATCTTAAGTGGAGGCGTGTGCAATTGTTTAATAATTAGTGTTTATACTTAGGTTCTACTTTGTCTATAGATTAGCTCTTAGAAAGTTGCGTTGTTCTTATACTTAAAGTTAATACGGAGGTGCCTTTCAAAAGTCCTTGCCCACCTTGGCGAGCAGGGGTCTACGCCACATTCTTAATTTGGATATATATCCGATTACCTAAGTCTATAGAGATTCCTGCCGTCCTTATACTCGTTACCTCCTTCTACCTCAATGATCTTGTTGATATGAACAGGAATACGCTCAATCCAAGCCTGGATCTTCTCCTGAGGTAGATCTTGCCAGCACTGCTCCCAAGCACGGACAGCCTCTGCTCTGCTCTTTGGTGCACCTTTCTTTGTAGTAGCTCTCTTCATCCATGGCCAGCAAGGTTCAATAGCGTTCAAATCAGGTGAATTACCACACCAAAGCAGCTTCGCAATATCATGGATGCTATACATGAAGCTCTGGACGTGATGATCGTGAGAAGGCGCCTTATCTTCTTGTACAACTGTTCCTGGCCGCTCTGCTTTGCACTCCTTAGCAAAGGGTATGAGCTTTAGAAGTAGGACAAACGTCTGGTATCGATACCAGTCAATACCTGATCCTCTGCCCCGGCTGACCTTTCCAGTCTTCTTGTTCCACGTCCATTGAGGTTGTCGTCCAGGCTTATTACGTAGAGCAAGGCGACGCATTCCATTTTCAAGCTCCTATTGTGCCTTCATAATAGGCTCTAGCTCCTAGTTGAGCTCCTCAATTCGAGCAGTAGCAGCCTCCTTCTCTTTCTTTGTTTGGCGTCCAGCTGTGACAGGGCCCCTTCTTATTATATAAAAAGCACCCCCAGAACATGAACTTAGAGTAGCCCTTCCACCTCTTACGTATACAACTTCGAACAAATACCTCATTAGCCTTCTGCCATATTCTGTATCCTCCACGCCTATGGAGGAGAACTACAGACGTTTTATCAGACCAGATAACATTCTTCCAATCCTTAATCGTCCAGTGTTCATGCTGAAGGCACCAGTTATTCCGAGCCTCCTTCATCTTCTTCGTCAACCCAGGTTTCCTCGTCGGCTTTGTCTTCTTGAAGCCTGCCTTCCTTAGGATGCGCTAGACAGTTGTAGCGGAGATGTTGAATCCTTCTTGGCTGAGCGCGCCAGCAACGTCAGCGCAAGACTTCTCTCGTCCATAGCGGTCAGTGCGTACGCTGTTGACTACTTTCTGTGCAACGTCATCCTGCTTTAAGGGCCTCCCAGAGCGATGGCCATCTTCAAGGTATTTATCCATAAGCTTGAGTGGCCGCTGGCATGGATCAAAGCCTCGTTTAATTGCTCGCGCAAATATTGAGTTAATCGTCCGCTTTGGAATCCCTGTTAGACCAGTGATCTCGTCATTGGGCTTTCCAGTAGCCTTAAGAGTGATTATTAAAGCCCTTGTAGCAATATCGTGAGGAGCCATCGCAAAGACAGTATTGATTAGAGAGCAAATAGTATAGAGGGGTTGTGAGGTTAGAAGCAAAGGCCACGTAGGCTCGGAGATGCTTCCTAATTAAGAATGTGGCGTATACCCCTGCTCGCCAAGGTGGGTAAGGATTTTTGAAAGGCACCTCCGTAAGCTTATTTATAATCTTATTAGGTTTCTACTACTTAGAAGCTTTGTCTAGATTAATATAATAGCAGTCCCTAATACTATAGCATTGTCTACAGGCAGTGCATTTTGCTCCTTCTATTATAGCTAGCTCTTAATCTAAAGGCTGCTTAAGCTTAATATCTTTCTTATTAGCTATATATTAATTACGGGGTCTGCCCCAGTTTTGGTTAGATAGCGCGCTTTTAGCATAAGAGGCGTCCCTATTATTACCCTGGGTCGTTGCACCACCTTTAGCGATAAATAATATATTATTAGTTATAAAAGCTACTTTGTGCTTCCCTAATCTAAGGGGATAGTTTAGTATTATGTGTTTTTAGAAGCGTTTTATTATCTTCTTTTAGCTTATACTAGTTATAAATTAACTATTATCTTAAAAGTTTGTAGACTATATAGGAGCAACTTTGTTTATAGCTACTAGAAAGTCTTTTGTAATTATATTTAATTATAATAGCTTAGCAACTTAATATCTCTCCGCCTTAGTGGCTGCTTAGTTGTACTCTGCTAGCTATGTGTCCTATTGCGACGCGCTCCTTATTAGCCTTAGTGAGGCAAAATATCGCTCGCGAGCTCGTTCTTATTTAATTTATTTGTTAACTCTAACTGTTAGTTGTAGGTCTATAATCTATTATTATAGTAGTTTCTTTAGTAGGCAGCACGTGCGCAATAAGTATAGGGATATAGTTAACTAGATAAATGCTACAATATGTTAGAGGCTTGCTTGTTCCTTCTTGAAGTCGTGCTGGTTGTTCTTGTATTGTTCAACGAGGATCTTGTAATATTCAAGGTCTTCCTTAAAAGCCTTCTGTCCAGTTGCTGACAGCGCAGTCGGTCTCGTTGGGATTTCGACGTTCGCGGCTTATCCTAGATGTTGTAGACAACGCATCTCGCCTGCAGCTGCGTTATCCATCCCATATAGTCGGTATGATCCCTCAGCGTTACTGTGGGATCGCGGTATGGTTGTTGCGCCATTTCGTATCAGTTAAGGCAGTGAGACTCTTAATTATCAGATTTAATAGTTGAATGCGATGATGTGTCTTCATAGATAATGATGATTGTATTGTCTTCGTGTCCACCGTGTTCAGCTGGTTCTGACTTCTTCGCTAGTGTGCCAAGCCAGGTGGTCCCTGCTTGATTGTACAGATCCAACCTCAATGCGCTTGTTCTATCTAACAGCTGCATATCTAATAATAGTTAAAAGCTTAGTTAAAGGTAATAAGATTATAGTATATTAACTTACACTTACTTTCTAAAAAGATTATAAGCTTTAATATTAGTGTAGAGTACAATATTATATAATACTACCAACCTAATATAGACTAGTTGCTAATCACGATTCTGCTACTTAAGCAGTTTCTCTATTTAGCTTGTTACAATCAACTTAGTCTCTTATTCCTAATTGCTACCCTACTTATCCCTTATATTTAAGCTTAGAATACTACCTATAAAGAACGCAAATTATAGAAATAAAAGTAGCTCTAGATAGGTAGTATACTAAACTCTAGTTAGGTAAAAGTACTACTAGCTAAGAAAAGTAGTAGTATAAAAGATTATTAGTTAGAGATAAAAGATAGTAGTTATAGTTAAGATAGTAGCACTTATTAATAGTGCTATAGAAGCTATAAAAAACTAGATATAATTTATAAATATATGCGCAAGTTAAAAAATAGGTATTTAAATTAAATCTTTTTACTTAGTATATATTTTTAAGTAGTAATACAGCTATTTCTAATATTAAATAAGATAGTTTAGTGTTACCTTAGTATAACTAGCTTATAATCCTGTGTAGAATAGAATTATATAAAGTATGTTATAGTATAAAATATATTAGAAAAGAAATATTATATATTTATACTAAAAAAGTATAAAAAAGTCTTTAAGGCCTTTAGGCTTATTCTTTTAAATATATTAGTAGTAGTAGATTGCCTTAATATACATATTTACACTCTACTATAAAGTACCTTACTAAATATACTATAGTAAGCTAGAATTCTAAGCAATACTTTTAAATTTAGATTCTAGTTTAAGCTTATATATAACTCTTTTATTTAGTCTCTATCTAATACTAAACTAAGCTACTTATAGCTTATAAAAGGTACTAAACTTATACTCTACTATAGTATACTTTAAAAAACCTATATTAAAGAACTTAAAGAGTAAATTAAGGTTCTAATAAAGTAAAAAACGCGTAAAAGAAAGTGTATTTAAAAAGATAGAATATTAAGCTTTACTTTAAAAGCAGATTTTAAAAGTAATAAGCTTTTTTATTAGGATAAAGTTATTTAAAAAAATATAAGATAGTAGTAAGAGAAAGGTAGGTCTCATAATATAACACTACTATATAGGCTGGCAAATAGGTATAGGTTAGGTTAGAGTTAGGTTTCCTTATATAAGATCCTAATCCTAACCTAACCTCTACCTATAGATTTTATACTAGTAATAGGTATAGGTTAGGTTAGAGTTGTATAGACTATAGGTTAGGTTAGAGCTATATAGACTAAGTTATATTAGGTCTAACTAATTATATTTTTTATTAGCTATAGGTAATTTTTATAGTAAATTAGCATAAACAATATTCTTATTAATATAGTAGTAATTAATATATTTACTTATTATAGTAAAAGTATAGGTTTAGTATTAAATATATATAGTAAATCTAACTAAGTGCCTAACTATTTACCTATTTATATACTTTTTATAGTACTTATCTACTAGCTATATATTCTTTATCTATATAGTAACCTATTTTATATAAATAGTATTAATATTAGTATTTAGAGGTATTAGTATTTATTTTTTAGTAAAAGTAGAGTGCTACGGAGGTGCGTATCAAAAGTCCTTGCCCGCTCAGCAATAGGGATATCTTAGCCACAGTCCTAATGCGGAAATTGCTCCGAATCTAGTCAATTCTATCGAACTCTACACTCCTTATACTTATTGCCCCCTTCTAGCTTAATAATCTTCTAAATATGAGTAGGAATACGCTTAATCTATGCCTGAATCTTATTCTGAGGTAGCTTCTTTTAGCACTACTCCTACGCACGTACTGCCTCTGCTTAATTCTTTAGTGCACTCTTCTTTATAGTATATCGCTTTATCTATAGCTAACAAGGCTTAATAGCGTTTAAATTAGGTAAGTTACTGCACTAAAGTAGCTTCTAGACACCCTATAAGCTATACACGTAGCTTTGCACATAGTAATTATAGCTAGGTATCTTGTCCTCTTAAATAACTATTCCTAGTTACTTAGCTTAACACTGCTTTGTAAAAGAAATTAACTTTAAGAGTAAAATAGTTAACTAATAATAATACTAGTTTATTCCTAAGCCCGTGCTTTAACTAAGCTTGCTATTCTTCTTATTTCACTTCTACTAAGGCTGTTAACCAGGCTTAGTACGTAGATTAAGACGCCGCATACTAGTCTTAAGCTTCTACTATTCCCTTATAATAGGCTCTAGCTCTTAATTTAATTCCTTAATTCTTTTAATAGCAGCCTTCTTCTCTTACTTTGTTTCTAGCGTCTAGTAATAATAGGGCCCTCGCTTATTATATAAAAAGCAGATCTAAAATATAAATTTAGAATAGCCTTTCCACATCTTATAGATATAGCTTTAGACAAAGGCTTTATCTGCTCTCCTCTAAACTCTGTAGCCACCACGCCTATGTAGAAGAATAATAGATATTTTATTAGACTAGATAACATTCTTCTAATTTATAATTGTCTAGTCTTAATATTAAAGACACTAATTAAGTTAATCCTTTTTTATCTTCTTTGTTAATCTAGGTTTCCTTGTTAGTTTAGTCTTCTTAAAGCCTGCTTTCTAGAGAATCTGCTATACTGTTATAGCTAATATTTTAAATTCTTCTTAACTAAGTGCACTAGTAATATTAGTATAAAACTTCTCTTATCTATAGTAGTTAGTATGTATAATATTAACAACTATCTTAGAGGCCTTAGCCTGTTTTAGTGGTCTGCTAGACTATAGAGTATCTTTAAGGTAGCTATTCTATATATGTAGTGGCCACTAGACTAGGTTAAAGCCGCGTATAATTGCTTAACTATACATTAAATTAATTTTTCGCGTTAGTATTTTAGTTAATTTATTAATCTTGTTGCTTAACTCACTAGTAGCTTTAGGCTAATTACAAAAGTATAAGTAGAGATATTATAGGGAGCTATAATAGAGTAGAATAGTATAGGTGTATAGAGAGCATCTTCGCAAGATAGCTAAGGGCGCAAAGGCCACGTTGGCTCGGAGCAGTTTCCGTATCGGGACTGTGGCTGAGATACCCCTATCGCTAAGCGGGCAAGGACTTTTAATACGCACCTTTGTATACAGAAATACTTTTAAATATTCTAACTAAAAAAAACTCTACTACCTTTTAAAGAGTAGCTAGCGTAATAAACTAGAAGTATATTTCTTTCTTATCTTAATCTTATACTATTTTTCTAATAAGGCAGTAGAATAGGATTTTCCTAATAAGGGGCTTAATACTCTTTTAGTACTTTTTAATTTTTCTAAGTGTAATAGCTATATATTATTAGAATATTTATATAATAAATAGCTATAATAATAATATACTACCTATCGTATAGTAGTATATTCTTCTTAGTAGTTTAGATAGTATTTTATAATTGCGAGACGCTTTTTACGTAGCCTTAGTAGCTAGTAGCTTTTTTTATATTTAACTTCTACTAGTAGCAATAATAGCATAATTAGATAGTCTAAAGCGCGGTATTATTTTAGAAATTAAGGTTATATAGTAGCTAGAAGAGTAGTAAGATAAAGTAGCTAAGTAGATAATAAGATAAGTAAGAAAAATACACTAGTATTATTAGCGCCTTACTTATATATATAGGTCCCTATAGCTACTTTTTATAATATTAACTATAGTTATTATATACTATTATTATACCCTGTACTATAGCGTTTATTAAAAAAGAGTTTTCTAATATTCTAAAGGGCCTTCTAAGTAGTAGTCTATAGATTCTAGTAAATTTTAAGTGTAATAAGTAGAAGAATTTTACTAAGGTATCTAGTACTTATAGCCTTTTATTATATTATATACTAATATAAATAGGGCTTTATATTTAGAACTAAAAAGGTTAGCACTATTTTTTATATCGCAAATAAAGTAGCTTTTAGAAAAAGTAAACTACTAACTATAAAATGCTATTTAAAGGTGCACTTAATAATAGCACCTATACTATTATATAAAGGTCTTATAATATACTTTATAATAAAAAAGAAAGGTATTAAAGACTATTAAACTAGCTAATTAAGCTGTGTAATATTAGCTTAAGAAGAGGCTTTATAATAATAAGAACTACTAACTTCTTTTTAAAGCGTAAAGATATTAATAGCTTATATAAAATGAAAAAAAGCTTATATAGTTTTACTTTAATAATTAAAAGAGTAGTATATTATTATATTTTATTATTACGTATTAGTTAATTAATAAGAAGTAGACAACTAGTTAATGGCGAAACTAATAGCTATATATATAAAGTAGGATAAAATTAAGAATAAAGTTAATTTAAGGACCTACTAAGCAGCCCTACCTAAGCGTAGGATTATTACTAGTAAGGGGACAGGTCCTCCTATATATCCTGCACTATAGAGTTATATAGGTAAATAAATTTTTAGTTATAGTAGTATATATAAAAAGCTCTTATATAATATATTTAAATAGGCCTATAAAAGCTTAAAACTAATAGTTTTAAAAGTAAGACTAATAAGAGAGAGTAAAAGAACTTCTATAACAGCGTAAGTAACATAAGTCTAACTACTAAGAAGTTAATAATAGTTACTAATAAGAAATAGTTATAAGTTTATTATACTTATTTATTTACCTTAAAAGGCTTTTCTCTATTAATAATAGTAGAAGAAATAACTGCCATTATTATAATATTCTTATTAGAAATCTCCCTTAGTCGCAAAAAAAAACCATACTTATTTATTTTACACTTTTATTAAAAATTATTACTTACTATAAGCTTAGTCCTTTTACTAACCTTATTAAGTATAGTAAGAATAATATACTTAATAGTAATAAGGGGTATATTAAGGAAAATAATAATAATAAGTATAAAAAAGAAAATAAGGATAATGGAAAGGAGGTTAAGGCTTATTTCTAAGGGCTGCTAGATAAATATAACTTTAATATTATAGATAAGGATATATAGCGTTATTTTATCAATCTAGAGGTAGGATAATAGAAGGCTTTTTATCCTAAATAACATAATAAAAAAAGCAGAGCCTCCTGCTTAGTAATTAAAAAAAAGGCGTAAAATAGATAAGGATATAAACTTTAAGGGTTTCTTAGACTTTAGGGGCTTACGTACTAAAAGGGGTTTATATAATATCAGAGGCTTAGGTGCTAAGGGGGGCTTAGCTACTAAAGGAGTTTTAGATAATAAGGGAATTTTAAATAATAAGGGGATTTTAAATAATAAGAGGATTTTAAAAAATAAGAGGGTTTTAGATAATAAGAAGAGCTTAGATACTAAAGAGGTTTTAGACAATAATCAGCGCGTAGAATAAAATAAGCTAGAGTTGCAATTTTGCTATGACTAATTATTATAGCTAATAATTTTATACTAGTTACTAAAGATACTACCTATAGTATTATAGTAATAAGCTAATTACTACCTAAAACTAACTTATTATTAGTACTCTATGCACTACACATTATTTCTAGCTAACTTTAATATTAGTTAAATACTATTATATTTAATATTAAAAAATGTAGTTTATTCTATTCTTTTCTTAAACTATTCTTTTCTTAAATAACTATAAAACTAGTTATTATATCTTTTTATTATACTAATATCCTTAAGTGCTATATTAAGTACTACACCTATTCTAGAAATTAATATATAGCCCTATATTAATAAACTAATTACCCTACTACTAAATACCCCTCTTAGATATAGAATCCCAGCCCTATAGGATAATAGATTAAGAGGTAGGACAATTTATTTTATGTAATATTCCCCTTTAGACTTTTAAAGGTTAAAAATAGATAAA
Source organism: Laburnicola sp. JP_R_19 (assembly GCA_031010545.1). NCBI lineage: Eukaryota > Fungi > Ascomycota > Dothideomycetes > Pleosporales > Didymosphaeriaceae > Laburnicola > Laburnicola sp. JP_R_19. Next base: position 1,180,543 of record VOIT01000010.1, on the reverse strand, counting down.
AAGATATTTACTATATAGGACGTATAGTAGTTTAATACTTAATAGGCAAAAATAAAATAAAAATCTATATTAGAACATTTCTTTTATATAGGTATTATCTAAACTATATTCTAGAAGGGCGTAAAGTACCTCTTTAGTTATCTATATATATTCTATCTTAACTATAGCTATACACTATAACACCCCAGTATTAACTTTACTAGTACCTACCTAATTAGTACTAAGTACCTTCTTAACTATATAAGGTTCTAAGTATATATATAGTAGGATAAGCCTATTTATAAAAAGACTTTTACTTCTTAGTATAAAAAAAGCAAATCGGTATTTTATATTCTATATACTGTTTACAAGTGCTTAAAACTAAACCTATATATATAGTAATTAATAATAACTAGTCCTTTTAAATAGTAACGCAACTATTCTTTTAATACTTTCTCTATTTTCTTAGGCCTAACACTATAATAACTAGCTAATATAAGTTCTACTAGATATTTCTAAATAAATTAAATACTGCTAAGGCAGCTACTATTAGCAATATTAGTAGGATAACTAAACTCTTTATCTTACTTTACGCGTAGTCTGCGGCTAATTACTTTAGCTTTTTAGCTATTAATAGTTACTATATTTATAATACTTAGTAGCTTAAAAAAAGCTACTTAACTTTACACTAATGTGTTGTAGCTATACTACAGTATTAATAGTATTAGAAGTACTATAGATTCTTAAGGATATAGAAACTACGCAGAAGCTTCTAGCTATTATATATAATAATACTAGTAATAATAGTACTCTAGCTTAGAGTATCTAGTATACACTATTAGAGGAAAATATTACCTAAAACTAAAAAAAGAATATAATGTTATATCTTACTTATATTATTAATTTTATAGTTTAAATTATTATCTACTATCTTAAGTTATTAGTGCCTATTAATCTTAACTATAAAGAGATATTATAGTAGTAATATATAAATAAAATCTAGGCATAGATATGTGTGTAAACTTCTCTTTGTAAGATATATTAGCTATTATTAGAAAAAGTTATTATAGACTAATTAGCGCGCAGCTTTATACTATTTATATTATAATTAACTAGTTACTATAGTAATTCAAGTAATTTCTATAATATAGAGTAACGCACTACTAAAGAAGCAATTATCTATAATTTAAAATATCTAAATAAGATAGAACTTTATGCATAATATATATAAGCGCGCACTAAAACGTTTGGCAAATATTAATATATAGCTAGAAAAGGAAATTATAATAAAACAACTAGAAGATTAAATACTTTTACTTTTAGTAATACTATAAAGGCAGGCTGTAAAGTCCTTAAGAAACTTTTACTATTAGCTCTAAAATAGTTATATCTTAAGTTAATTACTTTTATACTTTAAAAGTTTAAGAGAGCTATAAACTTTCTAAGTAAGAACTAGAAATTCTAAGTTCTATACATCTAGCTTATATATAACTAGCTCTTTAATTACCTAGATAAGATAAATATTAAGCTTATTAAAGAATTAAATAATATTAGATAGCTAGAGGCTGTATAAGCTATAGCTAAGATAGAATAAGAGAAGTTGCGCAAGTATTATTTAAGAATAGGTAGGAAAAAAAGTTTCTTATTTAACTATATAATAATATTAGATCCTTTATAAAAGCTTATAATGTGGTTTACTAGCAAGTAACCCACACTAGTAAATACGCTACCTTTGCCAAGACCCTACTATTACCAATAATACTATTATAATCTAACTACCTACTATGTCTTCTAAGCTATCTAATAAAGCTTAGTTACTTATTACTATTAGAGCTATTAAATAAGACCCAAATTTTACAGAGCGAGCAGCAGTAGGGCTGTATAATATTAATTGCAAAACGCTTAATTAAAAACGCAACAGAACAACTGCACGACGCAATAACCCACCTAAATTAAAGAATTTTACTCTCCTTAAGGAGCAGGCGCTTGTTGATTGTATAATTAAGCTAGACACGCGTGAATTCCTTCCTATAAAGCTTATAATCCGCACAATAGCTAATTTACTACGTTTATAGAGAGGAAAGCTACTTATTAGTATTAACTAGATAGACAGGTTTATTAAGCGCAGACATAAAGTTAAAACGCGTTAGTCTTAGTTATACAATAACTAAAGGGCATAACAAGAAAATTCTAAGGTTATAAACACGTAGTTTAAGCTTGTAGAGGGCATTAGAGTTAAGTATAGTATTACAGATAAGGACACCTACAACTTTAATAAATCAGGCTTCCTAATAGGGGTTATAGAGTCTTAGCTTGTGGTTATAGTATTAGAAAGGCGTGCGAAACCTAAATTAATACAGCCAGGCAACCGCTAGTAGATTATAGTAATCCAGGGTATCTGCGCTGCTAGATAGGCAATCCCTCCCTTTATTATCTACGCCGGCAAGCGTTACATCTCCACCTAGTACAAAGACGCATTAATTCCTGGCGATTGGGTAATCGCTGTTAGCAAGAATAGCTAGACAAATAATAAGCTTAGTATTGTGTAGTTAAAACACTTTAATGCGTATACAAAGGGACACGCTAAAGGAACCTATTAGCTGCTAGTTATTAACGGCTATAAGAGCTATAACATAATTAAGTTCTAGAATTACTACAAGAAATATAAAATTATTACTCTCTATATACTACTATATTTATTACACCTACTACAGCTATTAGATATAGGCTATTTCTCTCTACTAAAGAAGGCATATAGTGCTGAGATCTCAGACTTAGCGTGTTAGCTAATAACCTATATTACAAAGATTAAGTTCCTTTTAGTCTTTAAAACTATGTTTTTGAAGGTTTTCTCTATAGAGACAATTAAGGGCAGTTTTCGCCGTGCTGGGCTAGTTCTATTAAATCTAGAGGAGGTGTTACAGCACCTTAATATCTGTATCTATACACCTAGTCTGCCTATTAAAGAGCCTACTACCTAGGAGTCTAAAACACTAAGTAACCTACGCGAATTTAAGGCGCAATTAACACTAGTTCGTAAGAAAATTAGAGATTACTTTAATTTATTACTAACTTTAACTATGTAGGTGCTTAAAAAGCTTAAAAAAGGCGCTCTAAGTGTAATATATAGTTAGGTACTAGTGTTAGGTATATCTAGCATTAGGAATTACTTACAGTAGTAGAGGGATCTTACCTAGCCACTTCTAAGAACGCTAATAGATAGAAGAAGAGTAAATAGTTGTTAGGTACTAGTTGCGCTGTAATAGGGCTATTAACTTAACAGCATTGTGGTATTTATAGGCAATCTAGACATAATGCGCAAACCTACTAGGGAGTTAAAGAGGAAAAATCTAAATTAGATATATTAACTTAGTATATATTTTTAAGTAGTATTGCAACGCAGTCTAATAATAAATAAAATAGTTTGGTGGGGTCTTGGCAAAGGTGGCGCACTTACTAGTGTAGGTTACTTACTAGTAAACCACATTAGTATATAAGGTATTATAATTATATCTATTTATTATAGTTATACACTAGTAGTTATATAGGATAAAATATAAAAAATCTAGAATAAGTATATATACTATTAATAGTTCCTAAAGTACCTTAATTACTATAATAGCCTAATAGCTAGGAATCTTACTTTAGTCTTAAATACTAACCTAAGATAGTTATAAAGTAGTAAATAGATTTAAAAGCCTTTTTTACTATATAGTTTATAGTCTAGTAGTCTTTTTACCTTTAGCTAAAGCTTAGCTGCGCTAGATATTAATTATAACTTAGACCTAACTTAGATAAAAGAAGAAATATACCTAAGTACTTCTATAATTAAAAAGGGCAATAGGTTTAATATACTAGTATAGTAGGCTAGCTATTTAACTAAACACTATATTATATTATTAATAATTTTTTTAATAATATGTTTTACTATAATAATAATAATAATAATAATAATAATAATAATAATAATAATAATAATAATAATAATAATAATAATAATAATAATAATAACTAACCTAACTATTTTATTTAACTTTCCCATTCTAGTAGATTTTTCCTTATAACTAGTAAGCTGTATACTACTATCTAGGACCTTGCTACTATTATCTATCTCCCCTATACTTCTACTACTACTACTTTTCCTTCCTCTTATTACTTATAGTCTTTTGCCTTAATAGTAGTCTAGATAATTACTACTACCTTAATAAACTTCTTATATTACTACTATACTTTTATACCCTAATAGTCCTTAAGAAACTATAATTTTTTATTTAGTAGCTGCTCTATACTATAACTCTACTAGTTTTTATTCTTAAGCTTCTTCTGTAAGGTCTCTATATTACCTTATTATTATAGTATAAAAGCCTAATCTAATTCTCTTTTATCTAGGTACTAAAGAAGTGCTTTATACTCTAAAATTTAAAGTTATATAGCTAGCTAATAGGGCCTAAATAGCTATATCTAAGTATTATTAAAGATAGTAAGATTCAGAGGCCCTTTTAACAATCCTACTTGCTATATAAAATTACTAAATTTCTAGAAATTATTCTTAACTTTACTTAGCTAATTCTCTATATACTTTTAGAACTTTACTATAGCTATATTGTCCTATATAGAAGTAGTGTACCTAGGACGCTAGAATAGTATTATATTACTAAATATAATAGATAAAGAGCTAAATTTAAAAAACTATGGTAGTAGTTATGCATTAAAAATAAAACTTTAGTATAATAGGCATTACTAATATTATAAAAGACTTATATACAATTTGTATAGTAAACTATAGTTTTACTATTTTATTATCTATACTACTTTTATAGTTACAACTCTATAGTTTACTACAGCTTTCTAATAGTCTACTAGTTAAGAAATAATATATAACTTAGTTATACTAGATAATAAATTGTTTATTAACTACTATTAATAATACTACTATAAAGAAAGTAAATAATAAAATTATTAATATTTTATATATATTTTATTACTACTACTGTGTACTAGATACTAGATTTTAGTGCCTTCTATCTTACTCCTCTCTATGTATAGTATAGACTTAACCTTAGTTAGAATCTCTACATAATAAAGATATTTAATATTTAATACTAGTATAGTAAAAAGTTTATTAAATATCTTACTTCTAACTTATATAGATTATAAAGAATATTCTAGGAGTATAAATTTTATAGATTAGTGTTAAGCGCGTTTTTAATACTAGCAGGGATATAATTAAGAATTAAAGGTATAATGTTACTACTTAAATAATTTAAAAGGTTATAATAGTTAGGTTTATAATAGCTAATCAGTAATATATAAAGTTATTAAATCCTAATATAGGGCAGGGCAAATTAGAAGACATAGTGCTATTAAATAAGAGATATAATTTATATAAGCTGCTAGCTAATAAGAAGACTATTAAAACTATATTAGAAAGAAAAATATTGCAGACCTTTTAGTGTATAGTATAACGCTATAAGGAAAAGCTATAGGTGTATTAAAAACTTATTAAAAAAAGTAAAATAGTAACATTAGTTAGGCTAGGGACTATTTATTAGCACGTGCAAATTAGCCCCTTATACTAATAATACGGTAGTTAATTATAGTGTACTATAGTCTATAGATACTAAAGTTAAAGTTAAAATTAAAAATAAGAATATAACGTAGGCTACGCACAAAGTATAAAAATTTATAACTTAATTAAGTATTTAGCTACCCTTATATATAAAGTATATTATTATTATTTATAATAGCCTTTCTTTAACTAAACAATGTGCTTTCTATAGGGCGGGCAATTACGCGCATATATATATATATATATAATAAGAAGGATAATACTAAATAAAATACCTAAAGTTAGTATTATAAACGTTAAATATCTTCTAATATTAGCAATGGAAATAGTAATATAAAATAAGTTATATTGCGAATAAACTACTATAGCTAGTTTCTATAATTATAGTATTAGCAAATACCTAGGTGCTTTGGGAACTATAAATTTTAATCTATAACTCTCTCTCAGTCGACTATTTTAGTAGTCTAGTCCTTAGCTATATTATAGATAAACTAAATTAGAGTTATTTTAAAAAGTAATTGGCTGGATTTACTAAAAGTTATTAAAGATATATAAAGTATAAGACGCTTCTATTTAATCTAAAAGATCTAAAAGGCTATTATATTAACAAATTCTACTAGAAATATATAATAGAAATATAGTAAATATATAAATATATACTTATACTATAAAACTTCTATAGGTATTAGATAGAGTAAAGCTAGTAAACTATTAGAGTACTATTTAGGTTTAGAATTAGGAGTAGAGAGTGTGTACCCAACTTATTATATATTATAATAGTAAAGTAGAATAAAAGTTCTAAGTTATTAATTATCTATTAATAGGATAGTAAAAGGTAAAAAGGTGGGTTATTAATTATCTAGTAACGCAGTAGGCAGGTAGGGAGATACAGTATTATTATTATAGGTTATTTTAGAAGCTAAAAGAGATATTAAAAAAACTATAATATACTTTAGGCTTAGCATATATATAATATTACTTAATGTTATATAGTTGCTATAACGTAATAAAAAAACTTAGTAATTTAACATAGTAGGGCTACTTAAAAACTAATAAGTAGAGATAGTTTATATTCCTGCCTAGAAGGTATTAAAAGTATATAAAATTCTAAGGTTTTAAATAGTAACCTACTAACTTCTTCCTACTAGGGGGAGCTACTATAATATTAGTAATAATAAAATATAATAAATAGATATATTAAGAGTAAAAAGGTACAAATTTTATATTTAGTTAAATCTATTTTTTATTAACCTTTAAAAAGTAACTAAGATTACTAATTTTATTACTATTAATTTTATATAATATAAGTTATACAACTCTAATAGGTATTTGAATCTAACTAATACCTAAGTGTAAGATAGTAGAGATTATAGTAATTTATAGTAAGATGGGTAAACTGTAAGAAAAGTAGTGTATTATTACTATAGAGAACTAAGAGCCTAAAGGTATACGAGTAAGGCTAGGCATAAGGTTATTCCGGCCGAAGTTATATAACTAAGAACTAACTATACAGCTATACGGCAGTCTTACACACCCGCTTTAGATTGCTAATAGTAATAATTTAAGAGATACTAGGTTAAAATAGCGTAATAGGCAACAAATAACTCCTAACCTTAGTAAGGAAAAGAAAAAGAAGCCGTTAGTAGGTTTTTATATAGGCTACTTACTATAAAATTTACTCTAAAACACTATAATAATAGTATAAGTAAGCTAAAAGATATTAGACTAACGGGGCGCATAGCTATATACCTTATTTATAGTATAAAATATAGTAATTTTGTAAACTATACGTGTAAGAATAGAATAAAATTTATTAGTTATCTAAACCGCTACAATAAAGTAAGACTAATAGGTTACCTAAGCTATTTATATATAAGTTAGTATCTAAGTGTCCTTAGCATATAGCCTATAATAGTAGATTAGGTCTATTTTAATATAAAATTACTATAAGAAAGTAGTCTACCTAAGTACTAGCGTAAACAATTATAACTATTTTATATAGCTATTAGATTTAATAGTATTCTATTACTTTAAGATAATATATTAATAAGAATTAATAACTGTGAGAATTAATTGTAAAATTAGAAAAGCCTAGCTATTATAAAAAGTTTCTATCTATGCTAAGGCCCTTATACTATTTAGAATAGTATAGAGGCAATATAAAATAGTAGTGTACTAGCCTCCTTAGTGTATTTTACAAAAAATTATTACTAGAATATATAGTAACTGTCTATCTAACACACCCTCTTAGCTTAGAGTTATTCTAAGCTAGACCTAATTATTTATAGCTATACTATTACTTATAGTCTAAAAGATTCTATTCTTTATTTTAATTTGTCTAGATTAACCTTATGATTAGTAATCCTACTCTTAACGTCTTTAAGTCTAAGTTAATTTACAAACTTAGCCTATTTTTTTAGCTAGTAGAGACTTTATAAGGCCATCTACTGCTATTTTTTCTAATTATTTGTATTGGATTTTAATAGCACTACGAGCTACTTCTTATTAAAGCTAATAATTATATATATTAACGTGCCTAAGCTTAGTCTATAACTTAGCGATTTCTTTAGTAATAAGTTAAATAGTTTATTAATTATCGCAGTTAATAGTAATTGTTAATAGGAATAGTTTAATCTTAAGTTTAGTAATTAACTAAGAGGTAAAGAGTGCCTCTTTTACAACTTATAAAAGGGCTAGCAACTTAGCTTTAGTTATTAAGGTAGTAATAATGTCTTGCGTACTCGCCTTCTAGGTAATAAGACTACTAAATAGCTTAATAATATATCCTTATAAGCTCTTTCTATTAAGGGTGTTGTTAGCGAATAAGGCATCGCTAGCAACCTTATAAGTGTCTGCTCCTCCAAAGCATAGCCCTAATAATTGGGTGGAGGATAGGTAAAGCAGTACGCGGTCGGCGGCGTTGTGATGCTCCTTGGTAGAATTTAATAGGAATCGCGATAATCGAGAGCTTACGAGTGCGATATTAGGGCGTATAGTTACTATGGCGTAAAGGATTAATTTAATCTTTTACTACTATTAATTAATCTTAGCCTTTGTAGCAAGTCTGTTTTAGGGTAGTAGTTTAACTATAGATATTAGGGTATTGTGTTTAAGGTTGCGTTAGTTAATTAGGCGACTAATCTTGTCTATATAGGATGTTTAGAATAGCTAAAGTTATCTATTTACACAGTCTCTAATAATTTCAATCTCTAAAAACTACTAAAGATTATTACTACTAGTAAGAATAAACTGTATACTTATCTTTTCTATTACTACGTTAGCACCGTGTTTCTAATCTTTAGAGTAGGCAATAATAAGATTGTCTATATAGAAGAAGATAATAATACTATCTTTAATTATATAGTAAGGCTTATAAGAGACTATAGTAAAACTAAGATCTCTAAGAGCGCTATTAAATTCTCTCTACTATAGTAGTAGTGAGATTTAAAGACTATATAGTGCCTTGTATAACTATAGAATAGTACTAGATTATGTGTAACCTTGCGGCATTCTTATATAGAGTTCTCTATCTAGATTCGTATAGACAAAAGCGTTAGTAACGTTATACTGGCTAAGCTCTAGGTCGTATTAAGCTGCTATAGATATAAGCAGACGAAATAATCGTCCTGTAAGAGTTACAGTATAGGTGTCTTAAGTAGTAAGATAGTATTATTAATCTCCGCGCACTACTAACCTAGCCTTACACTTCTAAAATTAATAATATTTATTAAGTTTATAAGTATACACCTATTTATAATTAAGAATTTGGTAGCTATATAATCGCACTAGGGTAATAAACACCTTACTCTAAGACTTTATTTTCTTATAGCTTTATAGGTATATCTACTTAGCCTCCTTTTATATATTAAATAGCAGGTAATTGTCTACCTATATTCTACTAGATCGAGGTTTTAGTAATTAACTTTAGTGGGGTTTCTATTCTATTGCGAGTATATAATTAAATTAAGCTTTATTAAGTAGCTTTTCCTTATACTTGCCTTTGCTTTCTACTTATATTCTAGCTAGAAAGGCGGCTGCCTATGACACAATATATTAATCTGGCTAGGTTAATCCTATAGGTAATTATTTAAGTTAATTGTATTTAAAACTCGCTATTAATTAGGTAAGTAATACAATAGGCAAAGGTAGCGCTAGTAGTATTAGGTAGGTATAATTAATTTTTCTTTTCTAATAGTATCCTAGAGGGTCCTTCTTATCCTTATAATTGCGTAAGTTAGTAATTAACTTATCCTTATAGAAGAATTTAATATTTTCTTACTTAGATAGTAAAGATAACAACTCTACTAATTAGGTCTATATAGTAATCTCTTTAGTAGTACTATATATAAGGTTGTCTAATATATTCTCTATTTTATCTAAAAACAACTTATCTTTATTAAAAATAATATCGCGTGTACTAATAACTTTGTTAAGTAGTAGGATCTATATCCTCTAGATATTTAATAATTAGTAGTCTACTAGATATCTAACCTATGCCTTTAGGTTTAACCTTTAGAGCTTGCTCTTGCTATGCTTAGTATTATTAGTTAAGGCGAAGGCTTTACATCTATAGGCCCTAAGGTAAGCTTAGTTTAGTTTCTTTAGTTAAGTAATAATGCCGGTTTAGAAAGTAACTATTATAAAGAATACTTTGTATAGTAATTACTATTAGTTAGCGTAGTTTAGAGTTTAATTATATAGGTATATAGCCGCTCGTGTAATTTTTGGCTATAGGTTAAAAGGAAGATTGGCGTTAAATTGTATTGCACGACCCTTCTTCTTAATTCTACCTTCTAAGCGTTTAGTTCCTCTATTTTAAGCTTAGGGATTAGGTAGTAAAGAGTTAATAATAATACCTTTACTAATACACTGCCTATAAACGTCTTATTTAACTAAAAAGATTTTATTATTAAATATAATAACTTTAACTATTATATTAAATTGTACTTTTATAAATAGTACAAATTTCTTTACTAACTTTATAATTATTTGTACTAGATAATTCTCTTTAAAGTAGAAATTTTAAGCTATGTCTAAGAATTAATTAGTAATAAGCATTTGGCTTTTCTCGCTAGTAAAGCTCTAATCTTTATAATCGTGAAAGTCTATAGCAACTCTCTTGCTAAAACCGTTTTTAATTTGCCTAGGTTATTATCTAATTTATTACTTAAGCTTTAATCTGCTATAGGCGTTGTATAAGACTATAGTAAGTTCTTTAAGACGCACTTTCTTATAGTAATTTATAGTGTATTCTAGTGTCTAAGAATCTAGGTAGTCTAGTCGTTTATACTATATAATAGCGTCTGCCTTATATATACCTCGTATAGTGCGCATTATAATTTTGTGTATAGTATATATACTATTATATATAGTACGATTTTGTTTAAGTATATATTCTAGTACCTATTAACTATTAAGTTCTTACAGGTTAGCCAAAACTATATTATTTCTTCTCTTAATTATTATTAGATTTGCCTTTATATTCTACTAGAGGCCTTGCCTATAAAGAAATTAGAAGGATATAAGATTATATAGTAGATTAGAGCAATAGATAATATTATCTAGTCTTAGTACCTTATTTCTATATACGCTCTTAATATATAAATAGATACTTTTATATTCTCTTATTTAAACTCGTAATAATCCCGCCTTTATAAATTCTTCTAGCGATAGTACTCGCATTGTAATAAAATAGTTAATATTATTAAAGATATAGCATATTATGCTAGAATTAAGAATTGTAGAATAATATAGTAGATAGGTATTTAGGTCTAAGTAGTAGAAAGATATAATAATATTAAAACTTGCTAAGAGAATAGTAATTTATTTACTATCTACTTATTTATTATTAGTAACCTTAGTAATTTAGGTTAGAGTAAAAGTATGCGATAGTTTAATTCTAGGTGTTTAAGATCTTAGTCTTTTTACCTTTTTTATCTCCTTTTATAGATCTAAATTATTTTAGATTCTATATTATACTATGTCTATAAAGCTAGGTTATAGCCTAAACTACTCTAGTGTATAATCTAGGTATGTATAGAAGTAGTCTTTTAGACTATGCCTTTATCTATAAGTAGGATATTTTCTATCTTTAATTGCCGTTACATCCTCTATTAAGGACTGCTTAGATATAGTACTTTAATTAACGAATTGTTTTTATTAAGATCTTTCTTGTCTACGTTAGATTTTTATAGAAAATAGCGCGTCTTTAGTAGTATAAGACGCGTCTCTATTAGTGCCTAGGGTAGATACACTATTAGTAGTAAGAGATAGCTTACTAGTAGTAAAGGCGCCCCTATACTATTTACCCTTAATTAGGTAAAGTATTACTATATATTCTTAGAAGCGTTTTATTATAATCTTTCTTATTATATCTATATCTTAGCGTCTAGTTTCTTAAAAGGACACGCCCTAAGTAGGGGCAGCCTTTATAATTGTAGTTAGGAAGTCCTTTATAGTATTATAGATTAATTATACTTTAGTAATATTATTTATCTCTACTTTTATAGCTGCCTAATTATACTTAGTTAGCTAGATATTCTACTTTAAGGGTTATCTTATTAGCTTAAGAGCCTATAGATATTTTGCTTTTGCTCTATCCTACTTGTCTTTCTTATTAACGCCTACTATCTGCGTTAGACATTTAATCTATTTTTAGATCTATTCTTTAGGCTTATAGTAGTTATATTATAAGTGTTATAATAGAGTAGATTAGATATAAATAATTACTTTCTTAAGACTTATTTTCTCTTTTTAGTATTCTTTATTCTTAATCTTATAATTCTTAATCTATATCTTAGAGAACTTAATATCCTCCTTATATACCTTAAGGCCTAAGTTTAATAGCTATAATAGGCGTATTAGAGAGTTCTATTAATTGTTGTTGTTTATGCGGATAATTAGCTAGTAACTCGCTATTTCTAGCGGCGACAGCGGTGTCGACTTTTCGCGTAGGAGTTTAGCTCTGTCTAGATTAATAATAGGCCATATATCTATTAGCTCGTATTGCGCTTTTAGCTTTTACAGCTATAGTGTATAGTTAGTGTAATTAGTTAATATAATTATTAAGTCGTGGAGTGTTAATAGCAATATTATCTTTTTTTAGAATTGATTAAGGTAGTAAGACTCTTAATTGTTAGATTTAATGCTATTCTTTCACTTTTAGATAATATATTAATAAGAATTAATAACTATAATAATTAATTATAAAATTAGAAAAGCCTAGATATTACGAGAAGTTTCTATCTATACTAAGGTCCTTATACTATCTAGAATAGTATAGGGGCAATATAAAATAGTAGTGTGCTAGCCTCTTTTGTGTATTTTATAGAGAGATTATTACTAGAATACATAGTAACTATCTATCTAATAATAGCTAGGCTAGTAAGTAAGAGCGTACTTTGTAGGAGAGTCTAGTCTTAAAATAAAAAAGGTGGGTCCTAGTCTAGTGCTAAGGTCTGCCTATATTTATTATTAATATAAGCCGTCTTAATTAGCTCTAGTGTAATTAACTCTAGCATAAGTAGGCAGAACTACTCTATATAGCTACGCTAGTATAAGAAAATAAAACTCCTTACTAATACTTAAACTTATACCTTAGGTGTGTATATACTAAAAAAACTAATCTATAAAATAGATAGCTAATCTACCTAGGTATAAATAGTTATTAGCTATTATTAACTTCTTAATAAATAGTGCTCTATATTAGATATTAAGATTCTTCTTACTAGAGCTATAATATAACACGTATAAGATCTTATTACTATAAAATATAGAGAAAGTAGAGTGCTAGAATAAAGTAGTGCTGAAAAGTAATATTAAACCAGAGGGACTCGTAGCTATATACCTTAATAATATATAGAGATAAAGAAGCGTTAGACTAGAGAAGCGCGTAGCTATAGGCCTTATTAATATAGTAAAACATAGTAATTCTAAAGACTATAAAAATAGAAATAGGGTAAGATTTATAAGTTACCTAAACTGCCAATATTTTCCTATAAGGTTGTAGAGATAAAAGAGTTTAAAGACTCTACTTATTTACCTATAATCTACTTTAAAATAGGCTTAAGTTGTAAAAGCTTTAACTACTCCTAATAGTTTTATTTAGGGAGAAGTTTTATAAGGCTATCTATAGGCTAAAAGTTAGTTTTAATATAAGTAGAAGTAATAATTCCTTATAGTGCCTATTTTTATAACTAATAGTAGTGTATATCCACGTATTAATGGGTTGTCTTTAGCTAAGAAGACTCTATAACTAGTAGACAAATTGTCTATTTATTATTATAGTATATAGAGGGTTGTTTTTTAAAGTCTAGATAGAGATTATTAAGTATTCTAGACTACAAGTTGTACTTAGTGTACCCTATAGAGAGTAAGATAAGTTTAGCTTTAGTAGTTAACTTAACAACACAGTGTTAGAGTATTACTTTCTAGTTAATTAAACCGCTAAATAGAAAGAAGATATAGCCTGATAAGAACTTACGAGTTGCCTTATAATTAGCGTAAGACGCGTTAGTTACGCTATAGAAGTTAGTCTGTTTAGTATCTTTTTAATAGAGATATAGAGTAGTGTAGTCTATAGAGTAGTATAGTGCTAGGTCCTAGAAGTAATATAAGTATATAAGGCACTACTATATAGCTAATAAGTATTTAGGGCTAGAGTTAGTAAGAAATTTAACTAATTTTAAATAAGCTTTAGTAATATCTAGACGTGCAGCACTAGCGACGTAGTTAATAGATCTAACTATCTAGGAGTAATAATAAGATACGTTCTTATTCATAGGCTCTAGTAATAGTATAAGCTATTTAAAAGGTAAAGGTAAAGTAAGTACCTTAGTCTAGAATAACTTTTAAGATGCTAGGCATTTAGCGTAGATTTTCTAAATATAGTCACGTTATAATAACTAAAAATAACTATTATCTCAGTCTCTATATATAGTAATACTATAGAAAGTAGAGTTATGTTAGTCTTATAAGTTAGTAATTTTATACTATTTAATAAGCTTCCCTTCAAAAGTATTAAACAAATAAATAACTTAAAAGAACTATAGTAATAATATTATCTATATAAAAGAAGATAATAATATACTTATTTTTATATAGATAGGGTATATTAAGTACTAGTAATAGACCAAAGCTCTTAAGTGTAGTTATAAAGTCTTTATACTAGAGTAATAGTAAAGTTTTAAGGCTATAAAGAGTGCAATAAGGTTGTTAGTAGTGTCTACTATTATAGAAACCTTTTAGTTAAAAGGTGTAACTAAGTTTAAGGAGTTTAGCGTTAGTAAAAGTATTAATAGTATTATATTAATATATATCTATATTAAAGTAGGTAGTAATTACTATAAGAGCGCAAAATTTTTATATAGTAAGAGTAGTAGTATAAGTATAACTTATAATAGTCTATAAGTCTCCTCTTACTACAATTCGTACTTTAAACTTAGCTAGATAGCCTTAGTTAAATTTATATGTAAAGACCTATATAAGTAGCAAGACTTTAGTATTTAAAAAAAAGCTCTAAGAGTGGAATCTTAGTGTATATCTCCTTTCTAGTAATAGTATTTAGCCTCTTTTTTATAGCTGCTATAAAGCCTTCTCTAAACTACGTAGAAAGTTTTAGAATATTATTCTAAAATTAAGATAGGGGTAAAAGCTAGTCTCTATAGATTCGCTGCAATAGTATAGTTAATTAGGACACTTTATCTAGTAGTAAGTGTAATGCGAATATATTTTAATAAGTCTAAATAGCGTTAGTAGTAGAATTTCGTATGTGTTTAGGCAATATATTAGTAGTTTAGAGATAGGTATTAGTTCTATATTTCTTTTTTTATACAGGAGGTTCTATTAATATAGATATAGAGGACGTAGAGAATTAAAAGGACGTTAGTAGTATAGCTAGTACTAATATTAGTAGCGCAAAGGTCTAATTAATTATAGAAACTAGTAAAGAGTATATATCTCTACCGCGGTATATAGTATAAGCTTAGCCTAATTTCTCGCCTATAAGTAGTGTTTTAGTAGAAAGAATTGACCGCTTAGCGTCTTTATATACTTCCTTATTAGAATCTTTCTATTTACTTTCTAATTCTTTAACCTTAATATTATTAATAGCTTAATTTAACTAAATGTTAAGTAGGCTTTTTTTATTAGTAGACCTAAAGAATATTTCTTTGTTAAAGATAATATCCCTTATTTAAATAACTCTACGTTTGTGTCTATAGGGTATGGCTTTTAGTACTTATATATAGTAGATATTGCGTAAATATACGCCTACTAAGTAACTAATAAGTGTTCTTCGGGAAAGTTTATTTATTCGAAGAATCTTCTTACAAAGGTAGTATACTCTATATTTATAAATACGCAGATAAGTAATAAAGGGTAGTTTGCTGTGTATAGCCTTAAATAGTATAGTCTAGTTTAATAATTTAATAAAAGTGTAATTAAGTAAATATACTATATAGATATAAATCTCCTTATATAAGTAAAGTAAAAGGTTAGAAATAGTTCTAAGTAATTAAGATATAGTAATTAGTATCTTTCCTAACTATTCTATATGGCCTAATTATTCTATAGTGTTAGAGGACTAGAGCTGTATAGTAATGCCTTATTATTTATAGTGCTCGACTATACTAAGATTATTTTAAAACTTATAAGCTTCCTCTCTATTTATTAGTATAAATACTAGACTAGTATTATAGCGGCGTTTAATATATCTATCTATAAGTTTAAAGACTCTATCTAGAATATTTATAGATTAATTAGGTATACTATATACTATATAGGTCTTAAAGATAAAATAGTAACTATAAATTATATACTAGTTGCTTGTATAAAATTTAGTATTAAGCATAATAATATTAATAGTAATAGCTTTAAAGATATATATAGGTTAGTACTTTTTATTAGATTTCTATAAGATAATCTATAAAGCCTTATTAACTCTATATTATTTCTATTCTTATATACTAGGGGGAAAAGACATAAGTAGAGCTATGCTAGCAATATTATAACTTGGTTTCTCTATTAACTTAGCTCTAGTATAGCCTATTAAGACGTGTGCGTAAAGACTAGATAATGTGTAATTAGGTAGTAGTGCTATAGAGGGTTTCTTATAGCTCTTTTTATTAGCAAGTACTAGAAAAGGTCTATTAGTATAGTCCTCTAGTCGTGCTATAGAAGACTGTTAGTTTACTAGAATATAGTGGCCGCCTATAGGCTTAACTATTACCTAAATAGAATTCTTAGTGCTATTCTTTGTGTATAGGCATTTACGCCCTAAGTTAAAGTAAGTATTTTTTCCTCTAAGTCTTAAGAGTAACACTAGTAAGGTAATAAAACCTAGATATAAGGTAATATTTCTTAGTATAGTTTTTATAGGTCTACCTAGTGTCTAGATTTTAATATTATATTTACCCCATGTAGTAATTTCTACTAAATCTTCTCTATTACTAATTTTTTTATTTAGTATTATAGGATAAATCTATATAAACTTATTAGACTTATTACAAACGTGTATATTTAAACTATAATTAAGAATCTAAAATTAACAAAGTTCTAAGGTCGAATATTACTTATTATTTATTATAAGATATTTTGTTATATATGTCTATTTATATTCTTTATTAGAGGCTTAGTTACTAGCGTCTATATAACTTATAGGTATAACGCAATCTTATTTTGCCTTCTCTCTTATTTATATTTTATTAAGTAGCTTAGCTTATTTAGTAACCTTACTATATTTTTAATTTTAAATAGCTTTAACGCAAGCTAGATTAATTTTAAACTTAGTTTCTTATAGCCAGGTATAGATATATAGACAAGCTCTCTATTATAGGTTACCTAGGTAGACAGTACCTTTACTATAAGGATAAGGCTTTCTTTATAAACTACTAGCAATCTTAGTGTTAGTATATTTTCTATTATTGTAAAGTTTTCCTATATTATTTAAAGGCGTTAAGCTACAGCTGTAATTTTTTATATCTATATAGTAAGAAGACTATACTTTATTAAGGGTAGTATAGGCAGTGCTTTATACATTGCCCTTATTTAAGCTATATAGGTACGGCGTTGTTTAGTAGTGTTAAATAAACGCCGCGACAAATGCCTTATTAGGTATACTTTGTAGTAGTAAAGAAACTATAATAAATTTTTCTAGTACAATAATAACGCCAATGTAATTAATAATAGCTAGTATAGTATAAATAATTAAAGCTAGTTAGTTAAGTTCTGCATTAATATATACTAAATATACCTTATAGACGTTCTTATTTATTATTATTACAAACTCTAAATTAATAGCATAAAAGACCTTAAGAAGATTAAGCTGGAGAGTAAAACTCTAGATAGTTAGAAGCTTTGGTTTAATAGCCTTATTAAGATAAATTTAGAAGTCGTTTATCTAGTTATCTACTAACTAGCAACTAGGCGTGTATTTCTTTGCCTTATTATATTAATAGTCTGCTTCTTCTTATTTTATAACTATTAGTTTTAAGTGGTTTTTATAAAGAAACCTAATTTGTTCTATAATAGTATAGTTAGTAGGCAAAGAAATTAGTATATTATCCCTTACTATACTTATAATATGGCTTTTAAGCTTACTTAGTAATTTCTCGCGTTCCTATTTACGATTATATTTCTCTTTTTATACTACAATATTAAGGTTTTTATTAGGGTTAGATTTAATATCTTCTAGCACTATAAGGTTTATAGCCTCTAGGTTAATATATTTTAGAATCCTTAGTATACACATAGTATGTTTAAAAACTATATACTATAGTTTAAAATTATTTATTTCTTTTAGTATAACTTATTTATTCTTTAGCGTTGCTATTATAACGCGTTTGCAATAACTTTTTACGTATTAAACTACTAGTATAGGCTATTTGTTATAATTTAGAGTGCTATAGTATTTTTATAGTAATTTATAGTAACTATAATAGTAGTTTTATAATAACCTTTTCTAATTATTATTATAAAAACTCTACTCTAGTCTAGACGAGCGATAATATGGCAGTATAACTAATTAGTAAGGAGTTTTAGAGGGTGCGTAATAAGCATTATACTAGACTTATAACTATAAGATAGTAGAGATTATAGTAATTTATAGTAAAATAGTGTATTTTTACTATAGACAACTAAGGGCCTAAAGGTATACGGGTAAGGCTAGGCATAAGGTTATTTCGGCCGAAGTTATATAACTAAGGACCGACTATATAGCCATGCGGTAGTCTTACACTAAGAGTCTATATAACTTAACTTAACCTATACCTAGGGTTTGTGCAACCTAACCTAACCTAATCTATACCTAGAGTCTATGCGATCCCAACCTAACTATATATCTAAGCTAGATATTCTAAATCTATTTACTAGTCTACTACTATAAAAGGTACAAAGAGTCTAGGCATAATATAAAAACCTATTAAATAGATAAAGAGTTAGAAAAAGTGTTAGATATTACCCTTAGTAGCTTATTTTTAGATAGTATTAATAGTAAATTAAAGTAATTTTATTATAGGTTACTATAAGACTAAAAATAATAAGCTAACTTTATTTTATAATAGTACGCACTTCGTAACTAAAAATTAAATAAATACTACTTAATATATAGCATACTTTACTATAAATTATAATACGTATACTATATATTACCTATATATAGTATAGTACATAATATATTATATATTATAGGGAGTTTTATTATAAGTTTATACTACTAAAAAAGACTTCTTAGATTTATAGAGCTATTATAGATATATAAAGAGGCTATATAATATAAAAAGTAAATTAAATAGTAACTTACTATATTATAAGTTATATTGTAAGGGGCTTTGGACCAAGAGGTCAGAGTCGCCTAAGTAAACTTAAGAATTCGATGGAGTCTAATAGTAACTCCGGCTATGGACTTATATATATACTCCTGGCTTGGCAGGAGCACGGACCTAGAACTCCGAGGCCGCAGGCCGAGTAACTATAGAAGGGCGCTCAGCCCCTCACATATATTAGGTTATTATAAGTTACTATAAAGTTGTATTTATAGTATTCTACAATAAGTTATAAGGGACCTTAAAGTTACTAAAAAAAACTATTTGGCGGACTAATCTATCTAGGCCACTAATAGAATATATTACTTTCTTACACTCTTTTTAATTACTACGTACGGAGCTCTACTTTTTTATTATATTATTTAAAATAAAAGTCTTTATTATTCTATCCCTAGGTAGATTTAATTAACGCTATATATTAATATATTACCTTTTTATAATCTATTTAGTTACTAAGCTAGAAGCTCTACTATTTTTATTATATTATTTAAGATAAAAGCTTTGTTATTCTACTTCTAGAGAGATAATTTAGCAATATATATTAATATATATATTATTAATTAACTACCTATAAGTTAAATAATAAAGATTTTTATTATAAATAATATAATAAAAAAAGTAGAGCCTTCTACTTAGTAACTAGGAAGACTATAAAAAAGGTAATTATAAAAAAATTAAATTTAAACTACTAAGTAAGCTTAGTAGTTTTAGTACGTATAGCTCCTATATTCAAAGTTAATTTATAAAGAAAGGCTACTTAGAACTTTAGAGAAAATAAAGACTTTAGCGTAATAATAAAAGAATAATATTATTTTAATATATTATAAATAGTAGAAATATATTATACGCCTTATTATTTAAAATAAGAGCCTCTATTATCCTATCTATAGATAGATTTAATTACCGCTACACACATTATACGCTTAGTTTTTTAGATACTTTAATTACTGTAAAGGCTACTTTAATTCTTTTCTAAGAGCTATTTAAGATTAAGTAGTTAAGATATTAAAGTTTAAAGTTTAAAAGCCTTAAAAGTTTATTAGGAATAGCTACTTATCTAGTATAGTAACTTACTTAATACTTATATTAAGCTAAAAGACTAAAACCAGTTTTTAATAATTTTTAGATTTCTATAAAATATTATTTATTAGGAAGAAAAATATTGCAGACTTTTTAGTATATAGTATAACTGTCGAATGGGCTCTACAGCTAGCTGATTAAACAGAATGGTTACACATTTAATTAGCAAGAGAGAGGGTTGCACGGTGTACACAGCGTACGGAGGGTAGGTAGGGTAAGGCAAATAGATCTGGTTGTTACTTGCTTGTCTCTAGAAAGGGTGCGGATGGAAAGGAGAAGATCCTGCGGCGCACAGGCCGCGGCGCACGGGCATCACGTAATCCCTACGTGATGCCATCGTGCGGCAATATTGAAACCTCAACACCCTCAGGTGCCCTTGCCCGCACGGTGTACGGACAATAACACTATAAGGGAAAGCTATATATATGCTAAAAATATATTAAAAAAGGTAAAGTAGTAAAATAGGTTCGGCTAGAACCTATTTATTAGCATGTGTAAATTAGTCCCTTATATTAATAAGGTAGTTAATTATAGTATACTACAGTTTATGGGTACTAAAGTTAAAGATAATATTATAATGCGTAGTTCCCTACATAGTATCTTATAAAAATCCGCAACTAGATATAAATTATCTTTATCTATTTACCCTTATATATAGAGTATATTATTGCGTAAGATCTTAAGGTTATAATCTAATGGCCTTCTCTTAACTAAACAACGCGCTTTTTATAGAGTAGGCGGTTACACGCCTATATATATATAATAAGCAACATAAGTAAAATAAGTAAAATAAGTAAAATATTAATAATAATAATAATAATAATAATAATAATAATAATAATAATAATAATAATAATAATAATAATAATAATAATAATAATAATAATAATAATAATAATAATAATAATAATAATAATAATAATAATAATAATAATAATAATAATAATAATAATAATAATAATAATAATAATAATAAATATATAAGATAGGTATTATAAAGGTTAAACACCTACTATTCTCCTAAAACGTATAGCGGCATAGTATAAGTTATATAGCGTGTTTAATTATAGAATCTTTATAATCCCGCACTATTATTAATAGTATAATAGACAATATAAGGCTAGTGCACTACTAGTTTTACACTATTCTAAATAGTGCTAGCGTTAGGTTAGCACTTATTAGGGACTTTGTATATAGCCAATCTCTATTACTTAATTAATTAATCTTATAAATTATTAAGATTATATTATTTTATAGTGCCAGAACACTATTAAATCTAACAATTAAGAGTCTTATTGCCTTTACCAAGTCGATTAAAATGGCCCTATTAACCCTTAGAGATTCTATAGTTATTCTAACAGATTACACAACCTATATACTATAGCTAAACTAGTTTAAAGACAAGATTCTAATTTCTAAAAGTCTAAAATATTATTAACCTAACGCTAATAGATAAACTAAAGTAGAAACCTATAATACTAATACCCCTAGTAATAGGCAACTACTAGCTAAGCACAACTTACGTAACTACGAATCTAAATAATATGCTAATAATACTCTTATATTTATTAATAGTAGGCGCAAAAGTATACAAAAATAATAGCAACTATTATAAAAAATAGTAAGAAATATATAAGATTATAGATTGTAAGTATTAAAAGGAGTAGGCTAGCCTAAATTAGGTAGTTACCTTTCTATAATTAATAGTTTTAGTGTATCTCTAGAACAACTACTATATTATAGATTAATTAATTAGGTAGTAGATTAATAATCTTATAATTATAGTTACGGCAGACCTATAAGATAAATATAAATAATTAAGGGCAATATATTAAGAAGCCCTTAAGCTAATACGAATAGCTAGATTATTGGCTATATGGCTAGCTAAGTATAATTACGCGGCAATAGAGGCAAAGACTAATAAGGTTTCTAAGCTTTAGTTACAAGACTTAGTTAAATAAGACTTTATAAAGGTAGTAATTAATATTATGCCTATTTAGATAACTACCTTTTAGTAGAATGCTAGCAAATATCCTACTATACTAAAGAAGTAAACAATAAAACTCTTCTATGAATATATAACTATTTAATACCCATTTAAGGGCAAATAAAAGGGCGCTTTTTTTACTATTAGATTATTTCTTGCTAATAGTAGTAAACCTACTTAGGGTATAAATAGAGACGCCTCTCTTATAGACAAAATAGCAACATTAAAATATGAAGAATAATCTTATAAATAATAATCTGCTAGTTATAGTACTAAGGCCAAGTAGTTTATAATTATAAATAATAAGCTAATAATAGTTAGTAGTCTTAAGTGCCCTACTTATAAACAACGCTATAGTCTATAAGACTACTTTTACACTTTTCTAGATAAGTAGCTAGAATAGTTTAAACTAAAATCTAGCATAGATACGCTAATTAAATTTAGGCTAGAGAATAACCTAGAGCTTTAAAAAAGCTTAAGAATAATAAAGAGGGCTAGATTATAGACTCTAAAGATTAAACTATTATATACTTCTACTCTAACTTAAATTACTAAGGCTAATAAGTAACTAAATAGACGCTAAATTACTAAAATCCTAGTAAGCTTTAATATTATATTCTTTTTTACTAACCTAAATATATACCTACTATAATACTTAGATATACTTAACTTAGGCACAGCCTATTATATCTTTAATAATATTAATTACTTTATCTCTTATAGGCTACTATTATCTAGAAAGTTTATATAAACAAAAAATACGTAAGTGTAAATTAAAGAATATAGTAGTATTTATCTTTGTATATAAAGTGTAAGTAGTAAGCAAATAGTAAAGCTAGATATTATTACCTACTGCCTAAACTTACTCTAGAATCTTATGTCTTTCTAATTACTTTAAAGGCAAGACCTTTAGTAGAACACATAAGTAGAACTAACAACACTAAAGTAATAAGAAAATATAATATTAGTAGAACTAAAAGAGATATATAGCTAATAAGTCCTAGAATATAAATTAGCCTTAGTAGATTACACTATTACTAATAGTGCGCTAGCAGCGTATAAAATTAACTTAAGAATAAAGTATAGGCTATAGAGAGCAAATACAATTACCTAGTATAAGCAATTAGGCCACTTAGAACCTTAAGCACTCGAGTACCGAGTGTAGCAGTCTATAGAGGTAAGGATTAAAAAACTTACTACTATTAAATACAACGCCTATAGTAGAGCTAAACTTAAGCAATAAATATATAAACACCTAAGGGACCTTGCTAAAGGCCTAGGGAAAAGAATAGCAATTAAGTTTTACAATTTTAAAGTAGACAGCTCTATAGAAGAGAAGAGTTAGATACTTATTACTAACAGATTCTCTAGCTTTACCTAGAACCTCTACTTTAAGAATAACTATCTAGCACAATTTATTATTAAGTAACTTAGCACCTTTATACTATTTATTAGAGTGTAATTTAGTATAACTATTAAGATTATTAAATTAGACAATAAAATCTTCTTAGTTAAAGTAGATATAGAGAAGTAGTGTACTGCGTAAGGCATTAAAATTAAGCCTTTAGCACTAGATATATAAGCATAGAATAGAGAGGCTAAACGCTTAGGGGGTATAATTAAGAAGAAAGCGCGCGCAATGCAACTAGACTCTAACCTACCCTAGCAACTATAGCCTAAGATTATATAGATAGTAGTTTACCTCTATAATTAAACTCTAAACTATACTAATCGCTAGCAATTACTATACAAAGTATTCTTTACAATAGTAGCCTTTTAAAATAGTATAGTTACTTAGCTAAAGAAGCCTAATTAAGCTTATCTTTAGACTTATAGCTATAAAGACTTTATAATAACTACTATTATTATAATATTTTTATTAGAAACTTCTTAGTTATAAAAAAAGAATTTTTTTAATAATATTTCTATTGCTTCTAAATTTTCTATAAAGTAAATACAGCCATAGGCAAATTGTATAGGTAAATAAGAGACACTTTCTCCTAGTAAAAAAAGCCCTTTAAAGAGGATTAAGGAAAAACTAACACTAGTAATCTATTATCTATCTAAAGTGTAAATTAAAATTTCTAATAAAGTTTTTCCTAAAGCAGAAAATAGTAATATGCCTTAATTAACTTTCTTATTCTATAAGTTTAAATCTTAATAAATTAAGGCTAATTAATAACTAGTTAGAGATTTCTTAATTATGAGAAGTACTAGCTAATAATAGCTTTTCTATCCTATACGTTTAATCTAGTAACTTAGTTAAGAATAGCTTTATAGTTAGAAATTTCTTAATTATTAAAGATACTAGCTTATTTTAGGCTACTTTTCTTCTTATCTATAAAGATTAGTTTTTTAGTATTTAAAAACTAGAGGGGGGAGAGGGCAAGATTTAAACTTGCTAAGGAGACTAAGTTTTACTTATTTCTAGACTAAAATCCTTGCTTATAGTCTCCCACTATAGCGTAGATTTACTATTTAGATATCTACTTTACTTTAATAGCCTTACGCCTATACTTACTATAATACACTTCTCTATATTCTTTTTTACACTCTTTTTAATTACTAAGTAGAAGGCTTTACTTTATTTATTATACTATTTAAAATAAAAGCCTTTATTATTCTACTCCTAGGTAGTTATTTAATAATATATAATATTATATTGTATAGGAGCTAATAATATAATAATAAAAATATAGTAATTAAATATAGTATAGCTACTTCAAAACTAAATAAGTAGAGGCAGTTTATAACTCTTACCTAGGAGGGAATTTTAAACTATATACTATATAAAACTTAACAAAGTACTTAATAGATCTACATCGAAGATCTCTGGTTGTTTCCTTCTTACTGTGCTCTGCTAACTTCACTGTGGTTCTGTATTTCTCAGCGAACTCGCTATTGTTGGGCTGCGCCTGTGTCGCCGATTGTGCTCGATTGACCTCCGCGTTGACCTTACTGAGCAGTTTGTTCAGCTCATGTTGTAGTGCGCTGCAGCCGCTATTGTATCTTTGAACGAGACGGTTGTGTATGCGAATGCGCTCGGCTGTCTCCTCTGGTTCCTCGCCAGGAGGCGTAATCCCTTGTAGTCTAACCAACCGCAGGCGGTTGAATTGAGTGCTGTGAAGTTTTCCTGCGTGATGTCCGCTTTTATGAATGCGTACAAGTCTCCATTTGGGCTGAAGGTCTTGTTCTTGATGGAATGAATGATGTTGCGCTGGTGGTTTGCCGCGACAGAATACCTGTCCTTGTCTTGGGCACTGACAGCGATGGCAATTTGGTGTGGGCCTGTGTTGAACCTATGAACCCAGAGGACTTTGCTGACAGCATTCTGTGGCTTGGAATCGCGGCGGTACTTCGGGATGTCGTCCAGGTCTTTCAGCCTGAGTAGCGTGTTGGGTGTACGGGTACGGACTTACATTGGCGGGTAAGCCAAGGGTCCTAGTTTCCGACAGCCCCGTGTTTCCGACACCCTGCAAAGCCCCGCCGCCGTCACCACCCTGGTTACGAATGTGTTCACAACTTTGTCAAATAAATCTCTAAAAACACAAAATAAACTGCATTTAAAGAGCTTTAATCGCTTTCTTCGTCTACACTTAAATCACGGGCAAGATACTATTGTGTTGGTCGTCGATCCCGTGCCGAACGTCGAACTAATGCCTGCTCTGCTTCCTCCTCAGAGCAACTCTCCTCCACCTCCTGCGTTGGGCTTCTCGCCTTGCGAACACGTTAGGAGGGCTCCTAATTAGTCTAAAAGAGAACCTCTGCAAGACTCGCGAAGCAATTATTTGGATTAATTGCGACTTTGTGGCGTTTTGGCGGATTTGCTTGCTCAACCTGCTCGCGCAAGGAAGAAATCTCACGATCCTTTATAGAGACCTCTATTGCGATACGGTCCAGCGATGTAGCAGCAAGCCAAATATATTGTCGTGTAGCTAGAGAGCTGTTCTTCCTAGAAAATAGCTTCACAATATCGCCACCGCGTTTTGGCGTCCTGATATCTATGGTAGAAGAGGGGGGTGTCAACGGCTGTTGGCGCACTACGACCCACCGAGAACCTAAGGGCTTGTCCACGCTCTTAGGATACAGCCCTGTCGCCTTCCACCTAGCTCGTACGCACTGCTCTCGAAGAGCGATTTTACGCGCTTCTGCATAAAATTCAAGAAATCTGGCCTTCCTAACCTTCGTTGCATCTGTCAGAGCTGTATGCTCACAGAGGAACCGCCGATACGCTGCCTTTAGACTTAAGAAACAGCTAAGATCTAAAGGCTAGAGTATATATAAAGTATAGGCAGGCAAAAAGAGCAAGTAAATATTATTTAGGTAATATGTAGTTATAAATTCGTTTAAGGTATAACTACTATAACCGTCGACAATAAGCAACCGTGCCTTGGATAGATTGTTAGGCTTAGTCTGGGGCAAGAACACCTTCTCCAGCCACTTAACAGCAATTTCGTTGCTCATCCATCTATTTTGCGAGAAGGTAACATACCAGCTAGGATATTAAGCTAAAAACTCCCACTTAAACTACTACTCCTAGATGCTTTTAGCCTTAAAGATAACAAGGAGGTCTAGAGCGACACTAAGCGCAGAGATACACTCTATTACAGAGGTCTAAATACAGGCATTTACTATCTTAACTAGTATAGAGTTCGGATTTTCCTACAAGGAGCCAATAACAAGCCCATTAATACCCTGGCCTTCTATGATGCCGCCCTCGTCAGCGTTGTACCTCCGTCGGGGGGGAATCCAGCTCACGGTCCCGTATAGGTCAAACAAGTGCCTAATATTATCTAGAGTGGCTGCATTTATGCGTTCCTAGTTAGTCTAGCGGCCTAACTTTGTCTTAATAGCTAGGTGGCGCCGCAAAAAGTGATTAGACCACTTCCTCCCTAGGTTCCTATAGTCACCCTCTTGCTTAAGCACGCCAGTTGCGATAGCTTGCACTTGCGCATACATTAGCGCGTAACTAAGGGCCTCCTGCTAGAGAATCCAGTGCTCTAGATGCTCTTCTTAAACAGTTGTAAGCCGCTGTTTACTATCGTAAGCGTGCCAGTGAGGTTGGGCACTATTAAAGCGGCCGCGAAGAGTGTTCCCTAGTATCCTATGCCAAGCAGCAGCAGTGGCCAAAGCAACCCCAGATTCGAGGTCTGCGAGTGCATTTTGGACGTCGCCCTCTATATATCTAGCTATTGGAAGACAGAAAAAATAATGCAAAAAGAAAAATTAAAATTAATAAAGAATTGAATTTTTAAGAACTTATATTCGGTTGTAGTGCATGATGAGGAGGCGCGGTTGTGGGGCTGTCCGAAACACGGGGGTGTCGGAAACTAGGACCCCTGGCTTAGCATCGGAAAGATGCTTGAGTTTGGTTGTATAGCTCCAGAGGGTCGATGCGGTGTGGAGTTTGCGAAAACAGTGCAATCCAGACTGTGGAGGGTCGAGGACGAGGTGATGCGGAGGAGAAAAAGTAGAGGAGGCGGGGCTGCCTTATATAGCAGGAGTAAAAGATTAGGAGTGAGAGAAACCGCAAGCACTCCCCGAGTAGCTGCCTGCGTAGTTGCTTAGCAATCTGGCCCTCTCACCTTCACCTTTTAGGGGATAGCTTATCGCGGCGGCTGCAGCGTCTTGCAATTGGTGGTGAAGTAAGAAGGTGATGAGAGACCTGTCAGCGTCGGTTGAGTGAAGAAAAAAAAGGTGGGAATGAAACAACTTACCGAACTATTGAGGTTGTGACTTTGGAGCGCGGACTCTGACTTTGAGGGTCGATATGTGACTTTGAAGAGCAGACACTGCTACCTCCCCCTAGCACGCATCGTTCACCCCCGATCGATCCGCTTCAACCCCTAGTACACATGCAGTCCCGTTGTCCTACATCCAGGACCTCGGCGTAGCCCCGATAACGCGGCTGACCCGACACCCTACGCGCCTACTAAGTTACTGCATTTAGACAAACACGTTTAATGTCTCTAATTAGATCGAGCTGATGATTTGCGAACCACCCCCTTCCACGTCAGATATAAATTTTACAAGGCCACAACTACGCCAGTGGGAAGTATGAACAGGCCCCCAGACATGACTTGCGCTGCTTTCCACGCATGACAGCAAAGCTAAAAGGGCCACTTTCAACAAGGTCTCAGCGAGGGCACATTACACACACTGGATATACCATTCAACAACATCAACACATATATAAACACTCCACCATCTACCAAAGAGTCCAAAATTATACAAACCCCGACCCCACACTCATCCTCCACACCAACCAACCATCTAATGCATCTATCAATCAAATCATGTCTAACCCCCCACCCACACCTAAAAACAAAAACGCCAAACTCCCTCCCCCATACCCATCTCATCCCCTCCCCTCCCATCCCACACCCCCATCACACCATCACAAAACAATAAGATTCCCAATCCTCACGCCCTGACTCGAGAAAAAATATTTCCTTCTAACGCCCACACCCGCCGCTCTTCTGAGCAGCTCGATCGTCTCGCCGCCGCCGCTCACCATGATAAGTGGTATAGGATGGGGTCGGAGAATGCCGGATGGTGTGTATTGCGTTTCGTCGAGGAGGGGTTGAACGAGGTTGAAGGGAACTGGGTATTGTGAGCTTGTTGAGGAATGAGATGTTTTCTTGGAAGAAGTTTTAGAGTGGGTTGTTGAATCTTGCATGGGCTTTGGCTTGTGTTCCTTCGCTGCTTTTTTATCGGTGGCGGAAGGTTTGGTACCCTTCTTCTCGTCGACTTGCTCGCCTGCAACTTGAGCCTGGCTTGCCTGCTCTGGTGCTTCATTTTCGTATTGCATGTCCTCGTTCTTGTCCTCCTTAGTCGAAGATGGAAAGTCATGTTGGGGTTCCTCGTGCTCTGGAAAACTCACAACGACTACCATCTGCAGGCTGCTGCTTTGCGGTGGGTAGGCAGGTATGTTGCGAAGCTTCGCCGAGAAAGAGCAGCCACCACGCGGGATGACAATGATCTGATAACTCTTAGGTACCTCAAGCGGTAGTCGCTCTTCGCATAGCGTATTCGGGTGAATATAGATAGACGACCAGCTGAGTATGTTGTTCTCGCTGTAGGCGAGATCCGGGTCTGGCACATCTGGGAGTGGGGCCGAGCCGGGGCCAGTCGGCAAAGTACCTTGAAGAGCCAACCGTTGGGTAGTTTGAGCTTTTAGAGCATCTGAACTTGGCGAGGGTGACGATGTTTCTGTTGAAGGAGCTGCCAGTAATGCTTGCAGTGAGCGGAGGAGGGAAGACAAGTACGATGATTCACCTCCTGTTGCCTCTTCATCGACATTCAGGTCGAGTATTTGAAAATTGGTCAGATTGGTCATACCATCCAACGCATCCTCGAGTAAATCTGAGAGAGCACCTGACGAGGGCCTGGTCACTGGCTCAGGGGGAACATCGATGACAAGATCCACTGTATGCGCATCACGCAAGCGTGTGAAGAACGGATCCAAGGGATTGAAGCTATCGATGGTCGAACGAGACATGTATACTTTTTCATCCCGACCGAGCGCCACATTGGAGATGGCATATATACGAAATTGTTCATCCATGGCAATTTCATGCTGAAGGGGGAGGAGTGCATCTGGCTCCCTCACCATACCAAGCCGCACTCCGCTCATAGATTTGACGAGAATGCCTTCGTGTACTCTCTGCAATGCTCCCATTTGGGAATCATTGGGCAAGTTGGGAAACGAGAGATCAAATGTAGCGCGAACAGCCAGCTTCGAACTCATAGCATTGTAAGGGACAAGCTCAGGTGGGAGAGTCCATGGGTAGTACGTGTAATTCGAAGGCGATCGAATATCAGAAAGGGTGATACTTGGATGGTCGGCACTAAGCTCTACCAAAGGTGACTCCAGCGTTTCTATTGTTGGCATGAGGTGCAGTCGCGCTAACCTTGCGGCATGAAAGATGTCGGATCGAGCGGCTGTGGCAGAAATGCTGAATGGAAGAGGTTCTGGAGGTAGAGCGCATACACCAGGAGCAGGCTGCGGTCCAGGGACTGGATCGTTGCGTCTGGCCGATTTTCCTGATCGCAAACGTTTCGGGATGATCAACGGATGACCCTCAGTCGTGAATACGAACGGGGCATCCCACGTGTTGAGTGGATGTGACATGTCGAAGGTCAGGAAGAGGTACTTTGCAGTTTCACCTAAAAAGAAACTCTCCATGCGGTCACTCAGTTCACCGCTTCGCACGTCGTGTAGCCCGGCCCAACCACACTTCGTCCAGCATCGCCTTTTGATGTCACGTAGAACCATCTCAGCCACATGCAAATACCAGGGGTCTTCCGTAGCTCGAAACAAGTACCAGTTAGACTCGATAAACTCAGGCCGTCCGGGCCACCATCGCAGACCACTCTCGATGTTCCCGGACGCCGTTGACCACCGTTCAGGCATTGCGGAATATCGCGTCCATAAAGCGGTGAAGAGCAAATGAGTCTCGATAGCCTCATCCAACTCCCCTGCCATAATCAAAAGGCCCTGGTAGTACGCGCTCAGGCTGTCAATCCAAAAAGCTCGCATGGCGCCAGTATAAAGATCGACTTGGAAGTAATGTGGATGATGATACTGCGCTCCCCGATAGATTTGTCGTTTGATCGCACCATGCGCCTCCTGCCATGCTCGAAGGAATGCGTCCGGAGAGTCGAGATGCGCGTGTTCCGTGTCGTAGGGTAGCCCGGAGAGTAAAATGTGCGACTTGAGAGCGTATTCGAAGAAGCTGTCGATACCAGCACCAATACCGGTATACGGCGACACCCATTGACCCGTTTCCGCATCTATGCCAGCTCCAATCAGCCCGATGGTACTTCGGCGCGACCAGACGGCCCAAAAGGCATCTTTGGCTGCATTTTCAAAGCGCGAATCCCCGGTCAGGCGACTGAGTGTAGTGAACTCCAGTACGAGGCTGCCAGCACCGGCACTGCACGTTTCGGTGACCTCGGTCCCTTGATCTTTTCGGTCCTTGCTACACTGGCCATACTCGGCGTCATTATTGTATGGCGAATTGGCGTAGAAGGGTACACCGTACCGAAGATTCACTCGAGGATACGGGAGGCCAGTCGGAGTATGAAAAGCGGGCATTAGCCGCTCGGCAAGATCTGTAGCCAGACGGAGCAGCTGCCCATCGTATACCAATCCGTTCCGCCAAAAGATGCCCTCTTTTCCCCTCGTCTTCTGCACCTTTGCGGGATAGCCCCGGATGGGAAGGTCCCCAACAGCAAATTGGTGCGCACTTAGCAGCCCTCCCACGCCACGTATGACGGTCTCAAAAACCTGCACTTTGCTGTCCAGGTCGAAACCCCGCGCTCTTGCCCCTTGGCCTTCCGGACCTTTCGAACCGTCCCCGTAGTTTTCCACCAACGACTGAACCCCGTCCTGGAAATCGTCCAATGGTTTGTTGGGACCACTTTTTGTCGGTGGGGGTGAAGAAGCGAGGATGGCGAGTGTCGACAAACTGTCAATCAGCGTCAACGAATAATTCCCCAGGACGTCGTTGACTTCGATATGTGCGGGATTGTGGCGGTCACGAGTAAGGGGTGCGCAGGTAAGCGGACGCAGTTCGTCTTCGGGAAAGGCGTATTTCATGTAATTATCGTAGCCATGGTAGAAGATGTCTATAGTTTCTTGTCTGGGCAATGTCAGTATACAAGTGTCCTGTGCGCTAGAATACCCCTACCTCAGGCTCGAGATGGTATCATCGGTCATGCCACGTACGAGCGTCGCCCAGCAGCAGACGCATAGCAGCAGCATCCATATCCGGTGAAAGGACGCTGCCCCGGGCTCTGGGGCGCATCGCCGTAGAGGCGGTCCAGAGGAGTGCATGCCCAAGAGTACCCCGATTTGGCGACATGGGGTTTGAGCGGAGGAGGAGGAGAGGCCAGCCAGCGGGGTCAGCAAGCTCCAGGCCGGCGCATGGCGTCGTTGTGTGCCGGGATGCGAAGAGGGCCACCTGTTCTGTTGCTTTCAGATGTTCCTGGGTTAGTAAGCCAACATACTGCACCGGGCACCTACATATCCATATGTATCTCGATACTTGAAAGCTGCACCTAGCTAATTGAAGACGAAATCATAGACTAACACATGCTGTACAAAGTCTCCAGTTTATTTTGCGCAACTGATGCGACTCTGTGGCTCGACCGACCTCGCTTACATAACCGGCTCACAAAATTATTTGACGGGAGACCGCAACATAGCGTCATGCCAACAATCTCGCGACTCGTCGGCGCCATCTCCAGTTCTTTTCCTCCCATGTATTGTACATCTGCCTACGCTTTGTAATTTGTAGTTCGCCCCTTCCATACGCCTTCCATCCGCCATAATGCTCTCGCGGGCAGCTCTTCGCACCCTGCGCACAAAGCCAGCCCTGGCAGTCCCGCGCATAGCTCCCATCGCTTCGACCTCGCAGCGGATACGCTTCTACGCGAACAAGCCCGGCCGCAACAACACCTGGAAGCGCTCTGATCCCAGCAAGTTCGATAAATCAACCAAAGCACAGCCGAACCCCGTCCACCCCAACCAGCAGCCCGAGTTCGATGCGGGCGCTGCACCGGAGCGCAACACCGCCCCAACAGCCGCCTCAAGGACTGTTCCCAATGCTTCAAAATCTGGAGAGACCGAGACTGCGCGAGACTACGCGAAGGAACAAGACGAGTTTTCTGGCCCCAAGTCGCCAGAAGAGAACACAGAGCCAGCGACAGAGAGCCCACAGCAGCCGCAGAAACCTCTGCCCGATCTACGATACGGCATTCCATCCACTTTCGGAGCAGAATTTGGCGGCGCCGAGCCCAAGTCGCAGACGGGCGCCCGCGACCCGGACAATGCGACCGAGGACGCTGAGAGGGAACCCGGGCCTGGCCGCGAAGGCGGCGAACTTCCGAAATCCGCCTACGAGACGAGCACTGACCGGAGGCGCAACCGGGTCGCCAACTGGTCATATCTTGCATTCGCCCTGTTTGGAGCGGTCGGGGGCGTGTATTTGTGCAGAAACTGGGAGACGGACGAGGAAGAAAAAACACATCCAGACGCGCCCTCAGGATGGACGCCCAGCTTGATGTACAAGCGCGCACATGCCCGTCTCACTGGCCAATTAGGCTACTATACTGAGCCAACGTTCAACAAGCTCCTGCCAGAGGTGGAGATGATGCCACCGCTGACGCTGGTCCTCAGTTTGGAGGATCTCTTGGTGCACTCCGAGTGGACCACGAAGCACGGCTGGCGGATAGTGAAGCGCCCTGGCGTAGACTACTTCCTTCGATACCTGAGTCAGTACTACGAGCTGGTCATTTTCACATCTGCCAAATCCATGGATGCCGACCCTATCATTCGGAAACTCGACCCTTACCGCATCGTCATGTGGCCTCTGTTCCGCGAGGCGACGCGCTACGAAAAGGGTGACTACATCAAGGTACGCATGCTACCACTGGTATTCATTTAGCTTGCTGACATGTACAGGATCTCTCACATCTCAACCGTGACCTGTCGAGAACCATAATCATCGATACCGATCCTTCGCACGTGAAGCTGCAGCCCGAGAACGCCATTATACTTCCCAAATGGAAAGGGCAGCTCGGCGACAAGGGCCTCGTTTCCCTCATTCCTTTCCTCGAATATCTCGCCATGCTCCAGCAAGGCGGCGGAAACTTTGACGTGCGCAAAGCGCTCAAGTCAATGGAGGGCAAGGATATTCCTACAGAGTTCGCGCTACGAGAAGCGAAACTCCGGGCCGAATTCCAGAAAGATTTGAAGGCGGATCAGGCAAAGAAAGGCAAGGGCAGCGCTGGCGGCTTTTTGATGGGTGCCCTCGGCATGGGAGGCAACAAGGGCGGCATGGTACTTGCCGATGGTACCAATATGTCCGAGGGCATGGCGCAGGGCAAGATGATGATTGACATGTTCCGCGAGATCGGCCAGAAGCAGTACCAGACGATGGACAAGGAGATTCGGGAGAACGGCGAGAAGTGGCTCAAGGAGATGGCTGAGGAGGAGAAGAAGTTCCAGGAGGAGCAGGTGAAGAACATGAAGACGGGTGCGTTGAGCTGGTTCGGAGGCAGTGCTGCGGCCCAAGAGGCTGCCCACAACGCACCACCTGCCACGTCGCCGCCATCGCCACTACCACAGGCGGTGGAGAAGAAGTCGTAATGTTTTCTGGGATGGCGTCGAGGATGTAAAATCATGTATACCGTTTCCACTCTTGTCAAAAAGAGACGCAATTGCATTAGGTCGGCACGGTATTGTATTATATAGGTACTGCATGTGAATAAGAGGTTGAGCGTAACAAGATGCCCTCACCCGTTGCGCTCCATTCTCAGTACATGTATCTGGGATAATATTCAACTTGCTCAATGAAAGGTCACAGAATCGATAGTGTTAGTTTTATTATAAGTTGTAGAGTCCACCTGTTCCTATGACGGACTTGGTGTTGGTTAGCCCCGGACCTAGGCCCTGCGGGCAGCGGGGGTTTTGGTGCATGCAACGCCTCGCCTTTGCCCTCGCCATGGTGTGTGAATGCCCTTCCGGTGTGCTACCACATTTCATCAACAATGGCGAATCCTCGAGACCTCGGGGACGGAGAGCCCGTGGAACAGCCGCCTGCTCCGCCATCCCCACCTAGCCCGACCTACGGCACCGTCAACGACACTATCGACGCCCTCTACTTCGAACACCTCAACATGGACGAGTTTGAGGGAGAAGGCATCTCCACAGACGTCCTCGCCCTGTTCGATGAACTCGACGAACAGCTGCGCCGCGCAGCCGTAGCGCCGAAGCCGTCGCAGCCCGTTCCGACACAGCCGTTTCCCTTCCTACGCCTGCCGCTCGAGCTCAGAGAGCAAGTGTACGCCGAGTACTTTGATCCCAAGGATAGACTGGATGTGGATATGTTTGAGGGAATGGCTGGCAGGTACAGCTTTGAGTTTGGGCTGTTGAGGACATGTAGGCAGGTTTGGTTGGAGGCGTTGAGGATGTGGAGGAAGAATGTTTTTGTGAGGCTCGAGACGCCGTGGCCGACTGCCGGTATGATAGTCTATGATGCTGTTTGGAGACTTAGAGACTAACTGAAGATGCAGTTCACCACATATCCTCGGAAGGTACGTGGGCGCCGTCGTTCTCCGTATACCCTAGATCGCATGGGCATAATAACCCCTAGGCTATGTCCTCCTAGTAGACTTTGCTGACATGCATTGCAACGGCTAGGCCAGGTCCCCATTGTCGCCGCTGGCGCTCGTGCAGATAATTTCAACCACCACACAGCTACTGTCCAGCTTACCGCTCCGATGCACTCGGTCACCGTCCCCCAACACACCATTATCCTGCTCCTCGAAGACCTGCCTTTGTTTACTAAAGTCTGGTAAGTTAGTTCTGAAACACAAACTCCATATCACACCTACTCATCATACGTCGAACCCGCAGGTACTACTCTGCTCTCAGCTACCCAAACCTCAACTCACAGATACGTCTCACGTTCTCATTGCGGGACCCATACTACCCCGCAGACCCTCGACCGGTACCGTCCGCTCTACAGAAACAGCTTCTATTGCCATTCGGACTTGTAAAAGGACTCTATGAGACGGAATTCGAAGGCTACGACGAGAGGATCGTAGCCGAATTGCTCAAATCCATGGCAATCCCCTATCCGACGCTTCAAGAGGCATGTGAGTCGGCGACAGCCCTAATGGAAGCAGGCGACCGGCTTCTCGCTGAGAACCACGCCCAAGAAGCGCTCGACACCTACGTCAAGTCCTTCGACGCAATCCACGTCAAAATCACTGGCCGCAACCGCACGATCCTCGCCGACGGCTTCTTCCACCATGACATCACCACAGGTCGGTACTCTGGCCAATCGGGCATGGTGGTACGTGTCATCTTGCGCATCCGCCTTGTGTCGCGCGTGTGCCTCGCCTACCTGCACCTCCATCAGCCGGAAGAAACCGCCTTCTGGGGCATGCGCAGCATCAGGATCATGGGCGACACTAGGGACACGCAATGGGAGAATTTCTTCGCTGGGTTTGTGGGGTCGAGTGATGTGGGCCTAATTCACGCGCGGACGGCGATTGGATTTGCGCTGATGGAGCGGGACGGGGGATGGGCGACAGAGTTGGAGATGTATAAGGAGGATGAGGCTGAGAGTACGCAGTTGTGGGAAGCGGCGGGGAGGTACTTGAAGGGGGCGGGTAGGGAAGCGGAGAGGAAGCGGGTGGTTGGTGAGGCAAGACAGTTTGGAGTTAGAGTGCCAGCTGAGGCAGGGTTTGGACTGCAGACGGAGACGAGTTATGTTGACAGTATGAGCCATTTGAACCTTGGGTCTGCCGAGAATGATTGAGCACATGGAGGGTTGGAATGGATTTGATCACGCTGGTGTGGGCATTGAGTCAACGCGGGCTACATCATGCAAACAGACGCAGAGTCACTGAACTTATATCTTAGTAAAGGTCATGTAAAGAGATCCAATACGCCATCAGCTTCTTCGGAGTGCACAGCAGTATACCCCCAGCTCTGAACCAACCCTTCAACCAATCCATGCCACCCCCACCCCTAATGCGCCCACCTAACCTCCACCACCGGCCCATCCCTCACCGCCCCCAACGCATCCCACATCTGAAACTCGTCCACCCTCTCCCTCCCCACACCCAGCCCCTTCCTCCCCGCCCCCCGCCCCCTCTCCCCCGCACACTCCCTAACATCAAACCTCCAAAGAAAATGCGCCAACGCCAGCCTCAACTGCAAATACCCCAAATTCCTCCCAATACACTGCCTAGTCCCCAAGCCAAACGGTTCGAACGCGCGGCGCATCTCGTCGATGGCGGATTGTGGTTCGACTCCGAGGCGATCCACCGGTCGGGCGAGAAGGTAAAGGGCGAAGCGAAGTAGGTGACGTTGTGGTGGATGGCGTAGCAGGGGACGCCGACGACGGTGTTGGGCGGGAGGGGGTGGGCGTCGATGGTCATGCCGCCCGGGAGGATGACGCGGGGGAGGTGGGAGGGGACGGGGGCGAGGCGACGGAGGGATTCTTCGATGGTGGCGGTGAGGTAGGTGCATGAGGAGAGGAGGGGGCCAGAAGTTATTTTTGAGGGTGTGGGGAAGGTGGAGCTGCGAGGTGTTGGGTAAGTATGTATGCGGTTGTGGAAAGGAGTGGGGTGTGTATATAGCGTGCGAACGGACCGGATTTCTTGGGTTGCTTTTTGGAGACATTCGGGGTTGTGGACTAGGTAGAAGAGGGTGCCGGCTAGGACTTCGCTGAAGGGGTCTGCGCCGGCGATGATCATGTTGAGGGATTCGGTGTCGAGGTCTAGGGGGGTGGGGCGCCAGCCTGTTTTTTTGTCTTGGTTGGCGACGAGCTTGGAGAGGAAGTCTATGCGGTTTGGGTCGATGTATTCTTCGTATACGGTGTTTCCTTTGGCGGTGTAGAGACGGGATTGCACTCGGGCTTTTGCGTAGTCGATGAGCCGGTTGTTGTCGCGGACTGGCTGGCCGCCGAGGAGTTCGAAGAATCGTGAGCGGAGGAAGGGGCGTACTAGGGATGCGATGGGTAGGTACGATAGCTGGTAGACGACTCATCAATACGGTTGGAACATGGAAAGTAGTACGCATACCCAATATAGCAGCTTCTGAGCTGGAAGCACGCAGTTCGCAAGATCCCTATGTTCCTCTTGATGCACACTCTTGAAATCGTACCCAAATACCAGCGCCCCCATCATGTCGAGGCCCAAATACGTCGCGAGCTGCGTCGCATTCCACTTTTCGCCCCAGCCACTATCCTTCGGTTTCAACGACTCGCAAAAACGCTCGATGATATCGATGATGAGAGGCTCGTTCGCCTTGATCGACTCGACCGAAAACGCAGGGCTCATCCATCGCCGCTTGATGGCGTGCTTCTCCCTATCCGTCTCCGTGAAGCTGCTGTACGTCCCT
The DNA here is from genome assembly GCA_031010545.1 of Laburnicola sp. JP_R_19. Lineage (NCBI taxonomy): Eukaryota > Fungi > Ascomycota > Dothideomycetes > Pleosporales > Didymosphaeriaceae > Laburnicola > Laburnicola sp. JP_R_19. Next base: position 1,142,183 of record VOIT01000010.1, on the reverse strand, counting down.
GCCGCGACATCGAACGTCTTGTACCACTCTCCCTTCTTCACGTTTGCGCTTCGCGGGCCGTAGATGGCATTGAGACTTGTGGCGGTGTTGAAGGAGAGCGTATTGGGCGCTATGCGCACGATTGGGCCGTACTTTTCGTGATCGAGTAGGTGCCATATGTGCCTATTTCATAGCTAACGCCGGTTGAATGTGCAAGAGTTGAAAGCTAACCTACCTATCTCCTGTATATGCTTGCCGCAACAGTGGCCACCCGCTGAGCTTGTAACTCAGCGGACCGGGATATTTTGCAAGCGGGTGGAAAAAGACGCGATATATGCAAAGCGAAACGATCTACTCGTGCGATATCTGAGTTATCCGCAAAGTGATGTCGAAGATTGAAAAGCTTACGTATCCGACGAGAGTGACGGCACCGTAGAGAACGAGCTGCGAGGCCGAAGCAGACGGCAAAGCGACTGTTGATAGCATGTTGAATGGAGCGCTGAACTGAAGACTGAAGAGAAAAGAAAAGAGGGTTCGTAACACCCAGTGTGCAGACATTAAGCCCGTGCTCGGCGGTGATTGCGTTATCGGTGTCTCTTCCTGGGCCGCATGGAAGCGATTGGTGATTCTTCCTTCTCGTATGCAGCATGATGTGCGCAGCAGAGACGTGGATTCAACATGACATCTGAGGAGGGGATGTTTGGGCTAGCAGGGTGGGGGCACGGGTAGGTGTATAGTTGGGGCCCGGCGCTTGTCCACGTCCATCTTGGACCATCCCACCTACAACCTTTGTAGGACTATTAAAACGTACGGCCTGCAGTCCAGAGACAGGAAAGACGAATTCTCATCTACATACAAGACGCTCTCACTGTGTGCTAGGTACTGGGTTTTAGTGCCTCCTGTTTTACCCTCTCTGTGTATGGTGCGGACTCGAACTTGGTTAGCATCTCCACACGACGAAGATCTTCAATACAAGACGCTCTCCCCAGTAATGCGCCTAGCGCGCCTTCCGATCGGTGGCATGATACTGTCTACTATCTAGTATCGACTCGAAAACCAGCATGGCGCACGCGAACCTGCTCACGCCGCCCAGAAAGAGCGCTGACGTCAATAGGCCTATAAATCGAAGCCCTCCCTTGTCCGCCTCGTCCGACATCACCGTCAAGCTATGGCGTAGTTATAGCTGGTAAGTAGCCAATTACCATCCCACCGACACCAACGAGATATGAGGCGTTCGGGCTAAATGGCCGTGGCGCAACCTAGCTAGGCGCAAAAACCACGCAAAAACCATCTCGCCAATCGGACAGCAAGCCGCCATACCGCTGTTCATGCGCGACAAGGACGTATGCGGCCCAATCATGCGCCACACAGAAGACCCCTCGGGCGCGTGCAGGGCAGAGTGTGAAGGTGGCTGCGTAGACACAGGCTCAGCAACAGACTCCTCACACAAGGTCCCAAAGCGCCAATCAATATCACCGCATGCCTCACCGTCACTGTATCTCGACTCCTGGGACCAGCCGTCTTAGCTGTTGAGGGCAGAACATGTAAATCGACCTCGAAAATCTGCATAGCTCCAAATGCACTCGGAACCGCGACCGTGCCGGCCCTCAAATCGAAATCGATCTGACTCTTTGAAGATGAGTCAATATATCGCACAGACTAACAATACAGAAAATCTTAATATACTGCGCATAAACTGGCAATATTGTCCAACTCCTATACACAACCACAGTGTTTCTAAAGCCCATGTGCACATTATAAGCCTCAAGATACGCTTTAAGCTAAACCCAAGTCGCCAGTGAATCTAGTCCCACCTTTAGCGTTAAGAGGTTAATTTCTTCCATTTAGTCTTCTTAAACTTGCGAGCCTTGCAACGTTTCGGAGATTTAATTCTCTGGTAAAAACGTATGCCGGGCCGGTATGCCGCGGGACGTATCCATTGTGATGTTTGCCTATAGCTGCGATTGCTCTATGTTTCTCTGTGCGTGAAGCTCGCCAGACGGGGAGGGGTCCGACGATGCCTATGTAGTAGAGCGATGACGGCTAGGCCGGCGTCAACCCTGGTTCCAATGGCACTGACAAGATCGGTGGTTTCGCTCATGTTGGCTGCACATCCCGTCCCTTCGACGCCACATGATGAATCAAAAAGTCTCAGGTCGGCTTTCGGGCAGCGGATGGCATGGACACGGGGTACCGATAAGGTATGTTCAGCCATGTTCAGCCATGTCTGCAAGCCTACGCAATGCCCTATGGGCCATGGTTTGGGGTAACTCAACCTGGAAGAAATAGGTCTCGTCCCAACCCTAAAACTTAGCTGATTTATCTTTAGCAGCTAATTTAATAGCTTTCTATGTGGCGTTAAATTAACTACCTAGAAGTAAAATAATAAAGGCTTTCATCTTAGATATTATAATAAAAAAAGCAGAGCCTTTTATTTAGTAAATAAAAAGAGTATTAAAAGGTTAGTAGCTTTCTATATAACTAATCTAGCTAGTATAAAATATTTACTATATACTTTTATTACTACATTAGGAAAAGTTTTAAGTAAGCATAAGCATTTAGAACACCTAAGTAGTCTTATATAAAGCTACGCACACTTACACACTAAATACACTTAAAGTGTACTAGTAATAGTGCTTTTTTTAGTATATATATATATATAAGGTTATATAAAAATATATACCTATACTACCTATATACTTAAAGTATAACCTCTTTTTATTAATACTATCTTAAAACGCTTTTCTGTATTAATAATAGTAGAAGGGATAACTACTATTATTATAATATTTTTATTAGAAACCTCCTTAGTCGCAAAAAAAAACCATACTTAAAGTATTCAGGGTACTTAGAATATCTAAAGTACCTATACTATTAAAATAATACTAATTAATTAGTAAATAAGGCTCTTTAATTAGCTAAAATTTAAAAAGTCGTAGTAATTTATTTAGTAATCTACTTAGTAAGCTTTAAAAAAATTAGAATTTTTTTAAAGTATGTGTATAGCGTTATTTTATCTACCTAGGGGTAGGACGACAAAGGCTTTTATATTAAATAATATAACAAAAAAAGTAGAGCTCTCTGCTTAGTAATTAAAAAAGGCGTATTATATTTATATATATTTTTTATTACTTTTTACGTCTTTTTTAATTACTAAGCAGAAGGCTCTACTTTTTTTATTATACTATTTAAGATAAAAGTCTTTGTCGTCCTACCCCTAGGTAGATAAAATAACACTATATATTTATATATAACTACCTTTTTACACTCTTCTTAATTACTAAATAAAAGGCTCTACTTCTATTATTATTAATAGGTACTCTATAGCTAGCTATATAAATATTAATATCTAATACTCTGTATTAGCAAGTGTAAAGGGTATATAGAGTAATTATATAAGAAAAGAAAATAATATAATAAAATAACTTAGTATTTAATTACTTATCTCTAAAGAGAGTGTAGATAAAAAGAAAAATATTCTATAGTATATAGGCTATAGTGCATAGGTATTATATAATTCATATATAATACTATTATATAGTAATATTAAAACTTTAACACTCTTAGGTATCCTTCCCTATATAGTATATAGATACTAGTAGCTTTTTATTTTTAAGGTTATTATTAGTAGTTTTTCCTTTTTTTATATAAACTATCTACTTGCTAATATAGACTCTATTTATTTATTATTTCCTTGTCTACGTTTCCTACTCTAGCTAGTTTTACTTTAGTTAGTAAGAAGATTTTATTAAGTAACTATTTATTATAGTTAAGTACTATTTATTAGATATATAATTAGAATTATTAATAGTAAAGTAGTAGTCTAGCTAATAGTAATTGGAGGTAGGATTATATAACTAATAATAAAATTATAGTAATAATATATTATTTATATAGAGTTCTTTTCCTTAGTTTATTTCTTATATAATAGGTAGACCTATTTGTCTTATTTATTTAGGTCCTAATATTAGGCAATTGTGTAATATTAGATAAGGGGAAGACAAACACTAATAGGAGGTAGAAATTAAGACTTTAGATAGAAAGGAGAGGTATATAAGATAGGCTTTTATATCTTTAATTTTCTTTTTTTTCTTTTTTACTTTAAATATCTCTTTGTGTATATTTTTTCTATTTAGATTTCTTTCTTTTTGTTAAGCTAAGCTTTTATTTTATATAGTGCTAAACTATATTCTTTATTATATATAATATTATTACAAATATAGACGTAGTAAAGTTATAGAGACCTAATAAATACGTATAGAGCGCACGCATAATAAGATATAGTAATAAGTTAGTAGGCTATATAGTAGATTACTATAATTATAGTAATTAAAGTAATTAAGAGTATATAATAGATTACTCTAATTAGAGTAATTAGGCAGATTACTATAATTATAGTAATTATAGTAACCCTATAGAAGATTAAGACTATATAGATCTAGGAGATCCTCTTAGTTTTAAAGCTTTATAGTTAATTCTTTATAGTATAATCTTCTATATAGATTAGTACTAGTTATTCTATTTTATTTAGAATTAAAAGAGCCTTATATAAGACTATTAATATCTTACTTAATTTCTTCTAAAGCCTCTAATACAAACACCTCTAAGTTTACTTTACCTCTTCTAATCTAGATTAAAACAACATATATAACCCTATATTAACACTTTAACTACCTAATAGATTTTAAAAAAATAGTTAATATACTATAATAATACTAGTAAATACCTAAACACTAACTAGTAGTAGTTTAGTAGTAATACTTACTAGTAGTAGTACTAATACACTAACTATAAATATAGCTAGTATAATAGTAGTATAAGTAAACCAAATTTAATAGTTAAAAGTATAGATATTAGAACTTCTAGTAGCTATTATAGTATAATAGACAGTAGGTTTAAAAAAGACTATTTAACTATCTATAGAAAAGTATAGTAAAGAAAAAACGCTAAAAAAGTTTCTTACTAATATAGAGTTATACTATTAATATAATTTAGCCTTATTTTCTATAAAATAAAATAAGGTTTTTGTAGCTAGCCTACACCTAAAAAAAAGGGTAGTAGAATAGCTTTAGCTATTAGTAGATAATTTTATTACTAAGAAGAAGATTAATAAAATATAAAATAAAACTAAGCTTATATTTAAGATATAGTAGAATTTTAAAAAATAAATATAAGTTATATTTAGAGAAGTTTATAAAAGGTAATAAGCTAAATAATAGATCTAATAATTATAATAAATAATATTAGTTAGTAAGTATACCTTAGGATTTAGGTAGCTATAATCTAAAGTTAAGTAGGATAATATAGTATTAAAGACAGCCTTCTACTATAAACTAAAAGACAGTATTAAAGACTCACTATTATTCTATAATATACTAGATAACTTAAGTAAGTTAATTAAAATTATAGTATATATTAATAATTATCTCTAGAAAAGAGTATAGAAAAAGAAGTATAGCAAAGCTAAAATTATTACTAAGCTAAAAAAGAAACCTAAAATAAGGTAATACTATAATAAAAATAGAGACGTTATTATAGCTAGTAAAGTCTAGAAAAAAAAATTCTAAGAGGAAGAACGCACCTAAAAAATCATAAAAGTATAACAGTCTATTAAAGAAAAAAAATAAAAGCATTATAATAACTTCGTATATTTAGTATATAGTAAGCAAGACTACTTTAAATAAAACTACTTAGAAAAGTAAAGAATTAATAGGGCTACAGCTATAAAAGTAAAAATAATTAGATTCTATAAAGAGTTAATACTACTAAACCTAGATAAGGAGTATATAGCTCTTAATTAGATAAAATATAAAGTAGTAATTAATAATAAATATTATAAAAAATATAAAGAAGACTAAGAGGTTATAACCTAACAGTCTAGCTATTAGAAATATTTTCTAATTACTATAGAGAAATGCAAAGCATAACTAGATTATAGAAAAAATAAAGATTCTTACTATATTTACTATTAATAAGAATAGAAAAACTAGTATAAACTACTTAGATAGTGCTAATACTATAATAATACCTATAAAACTTATAGAACGTATAAGTATATAGTAAAACAGTAGCTAGTAGAACTAAAGAAAAGAGATATAGATAAAGTATTTTATAACTAAAGGAATTGTAAAGTTAGATATAAGAAGAAATATAATTATTTACTAGAATATAACTAATAGCAGTGCTTAAAATATACTTATAAATAAACAGAAATATTAACTAGTAGATATTAATCTAAGTATAGATACCTAAATCCTTAAAAGTATTAGGTATAAAATTGCTAAACATACTAAAATAATAATATAAATAAGAAAAAAGACTAGTATATAAAAGACACATAAAACTATTATAAGTAATAATATTAAGATATAAATATAGACCCTTATATAAATAAACCTTAGATAAAGTGTAATAAAACTAACTGCTAATATTATTAGGAAATATAGAATTAAGTAAGATGCTTTCTGCCTAATAAATCCCTTAATAAGGTAATATAATAGTAGCAGCATATAACTGTATTATAAATAAGGTATTATAAAGACTACTATTAAATACACCTTAATAATAAATAGAGCGCAAAATAGTTTCTAAAGAGCCTAAAACTAATAAAAAACTAGGAAGCTCTTAATAATAGAGTTACACTAGTAAAAGCAAATTAATAACCCTTTATAAGATATATTATAATATATAGACAAGTCTAAAAGTAAATAAACTAGTATAAGAATATAAGATTTATACGCTTATAGATAGTAGTACTAAGTAAACCTTTATATTACTATAAGTAAAAGAAAGATACAATATACCTTATTAGAATAATCTAAAAACTAATAAAGGTCATACTTATAGATAATAAGTTTGGCTTGCCAAACACTATTTTTAACCTGTTTTTTTAGTTTAAGATTAAAGTGTAATTACCTTTTTCACGCTCTTTTTAATTACTAAGCAGGAGGCTCTGTTGTTTTGTTATATTATTTGAGATAAAAGCCTTTGTCGTGCTACTCCTAGGTAGTTAATTTAACGCCATATAGATAATACACTACTAAGATATAAAAATAGCGTAATATGCCTTAAAACCTAAGAAGCATTATTAGAATATGCTAAATTAGAGGACTAATAACAAATTAATATTGTAAATCTTAAAGAAGAAAATATATTAATAGAATATAATTAGCTTAAGAAGTATAATCCTACTATTAATTAATAAAATAGAATATTATAAAGCTAATAGCTTAGAAATAAAATTACTTTATAATAAAAGTTATAATAAAAAATTTTCTAAAGTAGGTTGCTTTAGACTATAACTTATAATTAAGTCTAATAATTTATAGAATACTCTAGCTAAGTAGAATTAGCAAGATATTAATAATAAAAATTATACGCATATATAAAAAGGACCCTTAAAGAGTAGAAGTTATTTAGGTATAATAAGTTATAACTATAAAGAATAAACTCTAACCTAACATACCTTAGAAATATAAGAAATATTATGAGCTTTTTAAGAAATATAAAAGTAATAATCTACTAAAGCACTAGAAGTAGAATTATAAAATTTACCTAAAAGAAGAAGTAAAGCTTAAGCCTAAATATATATACCTACTATTAAATAACTAGTAAGAAGAGCTAAAGGCGTATATTAATAAAAACCTTGCAAAAGAATTTATATAATAAAGTAAAAGCTTAATAGCCTTACTAATTCTATTTATACTAACAAAGAATAGTAAGCCAAAACTTTATATAAATTATAGACAGCTAAATAGCACTATAAAACAACTAATACCCCTTACCTCTTATCTAAGAACTTATAGTCTAACTCTAGGGAGTTAAGTAAATTATAAAGTTTAATATGTATAAGGGATACTACTAAATTTAAATTATAAAAGGATTTAAATAGCTTACTACCTTTAAAATATAATATAGCCTATTTAAATATATAGTTGTGCTTTTTATATTAATAAACACGCTAGCAATATTTTAGGCAGTTACTAATAAGACAATATATAAATACTTAAATATATTCTATATAGCGTACTTAGATAATATACTAGTACACTTTAAGGAATTACTTAAAAAGTATAAAGAATATATAAAGAAAGTGCTTAATAAGCTAAAGTAGTATAAGTTACTTTTATAGCTAGAAAAGTATAAATTCTATATTATACAAACTAGTTATCTTAGATTTATTATTAAATAAAATAGCATTACTATAGACCTATAAAAAGTCATAGCTATATAAGACTAGCTAGTTTCTAAAATAGTTAAGAATATACAATTCTTTTTAGAAATTACAAATTTCTACTAAAAGATTATAATTAAATACTTAAAAACTATAGCGCTACTTATAAAAGTACCTAAAAAAGAAAAAGAATTCTCTTAGGAATATAAATAATAGATAGCATTTAAAAAGCTAAAAAAAACTATTTACTATATTACTATTACTATAGATATAAAACCTAATATAACTAGTATATATAGAAACTAACGTATCTAACTATACCTTAGAAGCTATACTTATATAATAGGACAAAAATAGAAAATAAATACTAATATTTTACTATTCTAAAGAATTCTTAGAAGCAGAACTTAACTATAATATTTATAATAATAAACTATTAGCAATAATAAACTCCTTTAAATAATAGAAACTTTAGCTTATAGGAGCCTAATATTAGATTAAGATATTCTTAGACTACTAAAACCTTATAAGTTTTATATTAACTAAGAAACTTAACTAATAATAGGTTATATAAGTAAAGATAATAGTACACTATAACTTTAAGATATACTATTACCTAGAATTGCTAAATAGGGTAGTAGACGCCCTTAGATAAAAATTAAACCTTAGACAACTAAACTAACCTAAAACGTATAATACAGTTTCATAAATAAAAATAAATAGTATTCTCTAATATAATTAACTATAGTTAGTAAAGATTATAATATTTAGGTATAATCTAGCAAATAGATACTAAGACCTAAGCTAATAGATATAATATGCCCTAAATGATTCGAATAATTAAAAAAGAATTAAGGTACTAAATAATATAGCTAAGACCTTAATTAAATTATAATATAAGTTAAGAGATTAGGAATATCTAGGTATTAATAAAATAACTTAATACATTTAGCTAGAATATAATATTCTACACATATATAATAAGGTAAAAAATATTATAGGCAACTATTTAGTATATATAAAACATAAGCCTAAAAGATATAAGTTATATAGGTTATTATAACCCCAAATACTACTTAAGTAACTATAGACTAGTATTATAATAGACTTTATAATAAAGTTACTAGTATTAGTAGAATCTCAATCTAGATAAATATATAACTTAATACTAGTAATTATTAATTAATTATCTAAATAGGATTATTTTATACCTATAAACAAATTAATAATAGTAAAAGGTATAGCTTATAAAATTATAAAAACTCTTATTACTAATTATAGGCTACTAAAAGAATTTATTATTGATTATAATAAGCTGTTTATATTTAAGTACTAGAAAATATTTTTCGTAGTACTAGAGGTTATCTGTAAGCTTATAATAATAGCTTACGCTTAAATAAATAGTTAAATAAAATAAATTAACTAGATACTAAAATAATACCTATAAATATATATTAAGAAGTTATAGAATAACTAAGTTAAGTTACTACTAATAGTATAATTAGTATATAATAGTGTAAGGTCTAGTATAATAAAACGCTTACTACACTACGTAAACTATAAATATAGGTTTTTTTTGCCACTAATGGGGTTTTTAATAAAAATATTATAATAATAGCAGTTATCTCTTTTACTATTATTAATACAGAAGAGCGTTTTAAGGTAGTGTTAATAAAAAGGGGTTAGCGTGTTATAAGCAAGCTTAGTAGGCTTAGCACGCCTACTTTAACTAAAAAAAAATTATATATAAAATATAGTAAGACTATATTACTATACTAGTTTAAAGTTAGGGGAAAGAGAGATAAAATAATAGCGCTAGCGCTATAACTAGTATAATGCTGCAACTATTTCTCTCTATTATTATCTTTAAAGATTGCTAAAAGTAATAGCTATTATATTAGTAGGTTTCTGCTACTTATAAAATATATACTAGATAGAAGCTTATATACACTATAGGTATACTAATACTCTATTTCTATATTAAGATTAATTTTAATAAGAAATTTACTATTGCTCTATTTTCTACTATCTTCCTAAGCTTTAATGCAAATACTACTATTAAGGCCGCCTAAAAGTATACTTTAAAGATCTATTTGCTTACTAAAGTTGCTAAGTCTATACTAAAATACTACTCTATCTACAAGATTATTAATAGAAAGTAGGTGTACTTTACCCTATATAAGGTAGTTCTAGTATACTAGTTAGGCTAGTAATAGATTAGTAACTATAGAAGTAGTAATAATAGATGCATAGAGTTCCTACTATAGTTTCTTATATTGCTGCTAGTTAGAAAGGTAGTAATAGAGGGCAGAATTAAGAGGAAAGAGAAGAAGATATTTGTTAATAAGTTGCTAAGAGAGAAGAGTGTTATATAAATATATTAGATTCTTATAGTTATAGTGTTAGATAACCGTAATAAGAGTAATAATAAAGTAAGAGTTAGTTTTTTATATACGCTTTAAGTAACTTTTAATAGGCGTTAAAGCGCTTATAAATAATAAGTAAGTATATAATTTACAAACTATCCTTATAAACTATTATTATATTAGCGGAGACTAGTAGACTATATTTTTAGGCGCTAGACTAGGGTGGCCTTTTTATCCTAATCTACGTAGGCTTAAATTAAAAAAAATGTGATTAAAAAGGGTAATTAACACTAAATAAATAATACGACTATAATAATAGTATAAATTATCTATAAAATCCTTATTTATAAGGAACTAGTAATCTTTCTCTTTATATTAAAAAGTTATATTTATAATTAGTATAGTATATATTAGTCTTTTATAAGTGCTAATTAGATTAGTAATTAATTATAACTTAAATTAATATATAGAGATTAGTAAATAGAGCTTTATAAGTAGGCTTAGAGATAAATATAGCTTATTCTAGCTTTAGGTATTTATAGTATACTTATATAATAGTAGTATTAAAACATTTCTCTAGTAAAGTTTACACCTAATACTCTTTATATAAAAGTAAGCCTATTATTTATTACCTTTAGGACTTTATATAGACTTTTATTAGAGTTCTTACGCTAGTATTATATAAAAGTTATTATAGTCTAGTCTATTTAGTACTAGTCATAGTTAATAATAGTATTAAAGTAACTATTAAGTGCTTTATATAAGCACTTCTATAATTATTTAAAGTAGATAATATAGAGGTAATACTATACTGCACAGCCAGTAAGAATATTTAAAAAGATATCTAAATATTAATTTTTAGTAATTTTTAGGCATCTATATAGATTTATAAAGATCTTAGTCTTATTTACTAATATATTATATAGAGCTTTAGTATAGTTGTTATTCTTATTTTATACCTTTTATAATTAAATTATTTTATTAGCTAGAACTCTCTACAGAGGTATATTATACTTAGGTAAAAGCTTATATAGGTTAGATTATAGTATAGGCTTAGTCTATATAAATTAGTATAGTGCCTATAATTTACGCTTTACTAGTAGTAGCTCTATTTTATATAGCATTTAATAATTATAAGTAGGTAGGTAAAAGAGTAGTTAGGTACTATATATAAAGAGTAGTAGTTTATTTAATTATTTATATAAATAAAATTATCTTTGGTACTTATATAAAGATATTGTTAAGATTATAATAAGCTCTTTTCTATACATATAGTTTAACTTTAAAAATAGTGTTCTTTCTATTCTTTAAAGTCTTTCGAAAATAATTATAAGAACGCTGTTTCTTTTTAGTATAATATATAATAATTAGTAATAGTATATACTACGTATAATTATATTTCTAATAGAAAGAAATTATTTGCTAAATTAATTTTATTTTTCTAGTACTTAAGTCTTATTTCCTTATATAGTGTTGCCTCTAATATTCCTATCCCTTTAGTATACTTATTATATAGTTTAGTATATTTAGGTATATTAGTGTTATTTTGTAAAGTAGAGGTAGTAAAGATAGAGACTTTATATAAAGTAGGAGTAAAAGTAGCTATTATAAAACTGGTTTATTTAATAGGTTAGTTATATAAAGGATTGTGCTATATTAGAGTTTATTAATATTTAACTATATATTTATATAGTTACTAGTAGTATATTTAGTATACTATCTCCTTTTAAATCTTATATAGTAGTAATATCTACTTACAAACTTAATAAAAAAGTTAATCTACTATTCTTATAGATAAGAATTAGTTTTATATATTTTATATAATTGCTTTGTATTATTTTATATAGTACTAATAGTTACTTACTAACTTTATATAAGTTTAATCTACTATTCTTTTATATATAGAGGATAGGATATAATAAAATAAATTATATAGCTAATAATAACTTGTATAATTTATCTTTACTCTTACTAATTTATAGTTAAAAATTAGTTAACTACTAATTAGTATTAAATAGGTACTCTATAGCTAGCTATATAGATATTAATATCTAATACTTTATATTAGTAAGTATAGAGAGTGTATAAGATAATTATATAAGGAAAAGAAATAATAGAATAGAATAACTTAGTATTTAATTATTTATCTCTAGAAAAAGTATAAATAGAAAGGAGAAGATCTTATAGTGTATAGGCTATAGTGTATAGGCTATAGTGTATAGGTATTATATAATCTCTATATAATACTATTATGCGGTAATATTAAAATCTTAATACCCTTAGGTGCCCTTGTCCGTACGGTGTATAGATATTTATTATATTATTTAAGATAAAAGCCTTTATTATTCTACCTCTAGATAATTTAATAATATATATATTTACTTACTTTTTTTATAATTACCTTTTTATACTTTTTTTAATTACTAAGTAAAAGACTCTACTTTTTAATTATATTATTTAAAATAAAAGCTTTTATTATTCTACTTTTAGATAGTTAATTTAATGCTATATATATTATTAAATTATTTACCTAGGAATAGAACAATAAAGGCTTTTATCTTAAATAATATAATTAAAAAGTAGAGTCTTCTACTTAGTAATTAAAAAGAGTATAAAGAGGTTCTTTTTTTATTACTACCTTTTTACGCCTTTTTTAATTACTAAGCAGGGGGCTCTGCTTTTTTTGTTATGTTATTTGAGATAGAAGCCTTTGTTGTCCTACTCCTAGGTAGATAAAATAACGCCATATATAAAAAGATTATTATAAAAAAGCGCACGCTATATATATTTACTTTAACTATAGTATTAATATAATTAATACTAAATTAATACTTTTTTTAAAAAAAGTAATAAGTTAAAAAATATAAGAAAAAGTATAAAAAAGTCTAGTAATTTAGTACTTAAAGCCACTTTAGGTATAGCTAAAAAAATAAAAATTAAAGTAGAATAATATGTAGTTAGCTGTAATTAGCAAAGCTTACAGCGTTACTATACATAACTGTTGCCAGGGCCATAGTTCAGGGTAACTCAACCTGGAAGAAATAGAGTTAAGTCACCCCATACCTTATACAAGCCCATCACTACGCAGACACGACATTTCTAGACTGCCCAGGCGCTTGAGTAATCGTGACAACCAACATGTTAAGGACGACACTCGCCGATTTCAGCTGGTGAAGCACACCTGCGCATTCTGCTTCCCACCACCACCCCCGAGAACGCAACGCTAGTAAAGATCTCATGTATGCCTCCACTACAGCAGCGGTCCTCGGTACCGAATGGGCTCTCCTCACCGTCGGAGCAGTCTTAATTCTAGCCCGTCTCTACTTACAACTTAGGATCAACGGGCAGGGCCTTTCTGTCAGCGATGCATTTCTCTGCTTGGCCTGGTCTTCCGCCGCGGCATGTTCCTCCTTCGACATTGTCTTCATGCGCATGGGCATACTCCGACCTGATGTCGATGTGAATCTTGCCGGCTTTCACGGCGGGGAAGCAATGCTGAAAAGGGCGCTCATGGTAAGTCGCGGCCAGCCGGGCTGCCCAATTCACAGCGCAAAGCGTATTCTCTCTGCAGAAATTAAGTTTCATTCCAGTATTTCTGGCTTCGTGGCTACACCTTCTTCGCAACCTTCTACCTGTACAAGGCCGCGCTTTTGGCGTTCTATGTACACATTATCCCTGAGATCTTCACGGCGTACAGAATCGCATTGTGGGCTACCGTTGTTTACACCGGCATTGGATTTGCCGTATCTGTACTACTCAACCTTTGCCTATGCCTACCGGTGGAGCGAAATTGGTACGTGTTCCACATTCAACTATACCAGCCTCCCTACTGACTACACAAAGGGCGCTCGATGGAAATGGCTGCCTCGAGGAAACCAGGAATCTTTTCAACATTGCATGGGCGCTGCACTTTTCCTCAGACATCATCAGTGAGCTCTCTCGATTGCTCTATACTTTAACTGAGTTGTAGGACTGACTCGTAGCTGCCAGTATTCGTTTTCCCATTTTATATGTTTCACGAAGTGCGGATAGGACGCTTAGTTCGACTAGCCTTGTACGGTATCTTCGGCCTGGGCTTTATCGCAATCTCCATCTGCCTCACGCGATACGTGGTCCTTAAACTACCGCGGCAATCCACGGGGTTTGTCTCCTTCACAAATATCGGCAAGTCTTTGCATTTTGGTTCCGATCTGTGTCTGATCCAAGGCCTAGCACTGCAGCTTTGCTGCTAGTGCTAGTTCGTCTCTGCCAAACAGACACCAATGCTCGTTTCTGTCCACCCCTATAAGACTGCTGCAGAAATCTCTGCTGTGTGGGATGCGTCGATGCTAATACCCTGTCTCTTCGCAGAGCTCTGGACCGCCGTCGACGCAAATCTTGGCGTCGTGATCGCAACCTTGCCGTTTCTACGCCCGTATCTGCACATGATCGTGCGCAGTCCTTCCGGTCCCTCTTCGGATGAGCCTCTCCCAAGGCCAATTATTAAGACGGGCTGGCTTGCGAAATACGGCTTTACGGGGACCGACATCGAGAAAACGGCCGGAGAGAGCACCGTCGCAAAAAGTGTGAGTAATAAAGTTGACGACGAAAAGACTTTGGTCCATGGCTCGGCAACAGCGTCTAGGGATGTTCATGGCTCACGGTCCGCGGAAGGCGGGAACGAGATTGAGCTAACCGGAATCCAAGGCGGGGGGGCTAGGTAGCAGAATAATTACCACGATTGTTGCAACCGACACGATTTTGTCGGTGCAAGGGGCCGAAATATTTTTTTCGGGGGATATGTGACTCACAAGGAGCCGAACCAAAGTTACCACGTCTTGTAAACTAATTCCATTTCTTTGTCTTAATTTGTAGAATAATCCAATGTATTTCTATATGTGTCGTTAAATTAACTACCTAGGGGTAGAACGACAAAGGCTTTCATCTCAAATAACATGACAAAAAAAGCAGAGCCCCCTGCTTAGTAATCAAAAAGAGCGTAAAAGGGTGATCACAAAAAAGAGCGCGTTCAAACTGCTATATTTCTATATAATCTTTGAATTAGGCTATGTTTTTACTACTATATATATCTTAACTTAAACTAGTAATTTTTATAAGATGCCCTGGACAAACTCTCCCACACGCGGTTAAACATGACAAATTAGTCCATCCATCTCGCGAGATATCTCGCCCCATTTCAAAAGTTACTGTTCGTCACAGTCTTGACCTCTGGAAACCTATCCGGCTCCTCTCCCTGCAGCAAAGGTCCCCCTACCTCACCTTTGAAAATCCCATTCATCCACTCAGTCGTATACGCCACCAGGATGCGTACCAGCTCATCCGGCGCAATCGTGCCCAGCAGATCCGTAAAAGCCGCTGGATCTTGCCCCGCCGCCTGCAGCAGCATAAGCACATCCGAGAAGTCCTGATGCGTCGTGTTCGCGACCTCGATCCAGAGCTTCGGACCCTTGAGCTGCGGCCACGCAGCTACCCAAGTAGGGTCGGTAACATTTGCCTCAGAGACGTATAGCACTGGTTGGGACAGTCCCGACGGGGGCAGCGAACCGAAGAGGGTGCCGTCCCAATCGATGGCGACGCGGTCGGTTGGAAACGACCGGGCACCCCGTTGGGGAAGCAGCTCGGCCATGGCAGTCGCGTTGCTCAACTGGTCAATAATGAATGATGCGTCGGCGACGCGAGGGTACACGTAGTTGGTGAACTCTTCCGCAGTAGGAATTACCGGGACGATGTGGTACGCTGCGTGACCATCGGGATATTCGATGGTGTTGACGTCTTCGGGATGGTCGATGGTAATGACTGTGAAGCCCTCGCTGGCTATGACGGAGGCGAGGACATTGTAATATAGGCGAGGGAATTAGACGCCAGGGGAGAAGAGCAGGATAGGGCCGTCGTCTATGGGCGAGCAGCTGCTGGAATTGTTCGGACAGACTGGTATGCGAGCCTCCAGGAAGATGGATGTGAAGTTGGTCGAGGTTTTGAACCGCTTTTGGATGAAAGTCCCCTGGTACTCGGCGGTTTTGTTGGGCATGTAGGGGACGGGTACGGTAGAAGAGCAGGTTACAGGTTGAAAGACTGACAGCAGCAATGCTCGAGCATTGCGGGTGTAGTCGGCGAGGCTCCCAGTCGTCAATGTGACGTTGTATTTACCAGACGGGTTTGGGACCAGGTAGCCCGACGTCGTGCTGGCGAGCAAGAGGAGAAAGGTCGAAAGTAGGGACTGCATGTCTGCAGTGCCGTAGGGATGCGAGTGTGAGACGACTTGAGGAGATGGGCCAAACAGCTGACGAGGCTTACTTTGTATTCACACAAAAAGAATGCCCTCGATGCTGGAAGAATTGTACACTAAGGATGGTTATCAGGTGGTAGTGGTAGTCAGGGGTTACATACTCCAGGTGTGTTGCCAATCACGTGACGTCTACTTGCGCGTATGCATGCGCGCATCTAACCCGACGTTATCGTGAGGCGGAGCCTCAGCGCGATTCGTAGTTCCACGCTACCCTTGTCAACGGCGCCTTGGTCCCGGGTACGTACATAGCGCCGTCTGTGCACACAGAACTAGCAAGTTAGGGCCTTGTTGCGGCTCAGCCTCCCTGACGCCGCAATTGCCAATACCTACTACACCGTGAACAAGCTACGATCAGTGAACGCGTTGCAAGCGCTACAGATCATATCAAACCGCAGACGGTCAGGTAAACAGCATATCTGCCCTGCCGCTAAAAGAAGCCTACAACAATCCTCTTTGACATAATTTTCGCCTCTCTTGTTTAGTTTGTAGATGTGGAAGAAGACTTCGCGCACTCTCGGTACACGGTATAACGCTGTTATACAAAGCTGTAGGGGTGCTACAAAAACGCTTTGAAACCAGGTAAAGTGATAAGACTGGTTTGGCGACTGTTTGGGGACACTGTTCGCCTGCGCCTACGCCCGCGGAGTCCCAAAACTCACTCCCTCCGACTGCTACCAAGCGCTAGCGCTCGCCCTGCACGCCGTGCAAGCCACCATCGCGCAGTCGTCCCACGCCGACGGTCGAGGCCCGGACGACGACGTGCTCGCTGCGACGGCGCTGCTGACGCCGTTCGAGGGCATTATCAGGAGGCATCCTTGCCATATTCCTGCGCGGCCGCATGTTGAGGGGTTGGCGGCGATATTGGCGGCGAGGAGGGAGGGGTATCAGGTTACGAGGCTTGCGGGGGAGATTTTTGACTTTCATGCTTGTAATTCGGCGGTTTTGGCGTGTGTGGGGGGGAGGAAGTCGCCTTTTGAGGGGGTGGCGAGGGGGGATTTTGGGTGTGATGAGGAGGGCGATCGTGGGGTGCTTAAGGGGGTTGGGAGTGAGCTTTTTGTGAGGATTCCGAGGCTTGTGGGGATGCTCCGTGAGTTGCGAGACCGATCGTCGACACAGTTTGAGTTACTGGTAGATGCGCGAGGGCTTTCGAGTGAACTCCTTGGGCTGCGGGATGATCAAGCTGAGGCGCGAGTACTGTGGGACATCAGCGTTCGCTGTTCCAGTGATACTCCCGGGACCTCACCTTTCCTGCAAAGTCTGGAATTTTCTTCCGTCGACGACTTCGAAGCATTGGCATATTACTGGCAAACCCGTCTCTCCCTGCTCAGATTAAAACACCGTCTCAACAACCTAGGCAGGGCACACGACATACAAGCCGACTTTCTAGATCTCGACCTAGGCGTTTCCTCCTTACCAGATCTCAGCCCAAGGACCAACGAGATGTCCCGCCTCGCGAAGAACATTCTCATGTGTGGCGATTACGCCTCAACACTAGCACTCAACAAGCACCGCCGGCTATTCATCCACGCCCTAGCGATTGTATGGGGTGTAACAATGGACATGCCAATGGCATTTAGCGATGTCCACACCGGAGAAGAGACACCTCCTTTGTCTGAGGTGTTGTTGCGAAGAGTGAATAGTACGCTAAGAGCGAAGCCGGATCTCAGCGTTCTTGTACGGCTCGGGGGTCTGTTTCCGTCGCCTCGCTATGAGGAAGCCGGCGGCTAACAATATTGCGGCGTCTGCGATTGCTCCGATGGCGATGCGGGCTATTGCGCCGCTGGTCAGTCCGGGAGAAGGGGCTTGGGCTGCTACGTTGGACGGGGATGGTGAGACGGTGGAAGAGTCCGTCGTAGGTTTGCATGTCGAAGAGGCTGTAGGACTGGCAGACGCGGAGGATGAAACACCTAGGCTTGCAGCGAGTATGATGGCACCAGGCGTGTCACAGCAACTCGTGTCCGCCCGTAGTCATGTCCGCGCCGTCACACTCCCGTCCGCACACGTGCAGCTGACGACACACGCTAAGCCTCATCCAATCTAGTCTATCATCACGACACGCCTTAGGCCATGAAATAAGAGTCAAGACGCTCCTTGCCTCTCTTTGGTCTTTCCTGGTGCTTTTCTCTGCACCTTTGTCGCGCCCCAAGAGCACCGCAGCTCTCCGACTGCCACCATGGCCGGCGACCGGCCCCTCCTCGCCAGCCGCAACTCGTCCGAGATCTCCAACGACCGCGACGTCGCCGAGGAAGACGCCCTCCTCACGGGCCGTCCGACCAGGCCCGGCAGGAACAGACGGCCGTGGGCATTCTGGCGACAAGTCGGTCTCTTCGTGTGGGCCGTCGTCGCCACGGCCCTCGTCATCATCCTCGCCGTCATCTACCAGAAGTCGCAGGATGCGAGACACAGCCCCGCCATCCCGAGCGGCAAGCGCAACCTGATTTTCATGGTGTCGGACGGCATGGGCCCGACGAGCCTGAGTCTGACGAGGAGCTTCATGCAGTTCCAGAACGGCGCTCCCTTCAGCGAGCAGCTGGTCATCGATCAGCACCTGGTTGGCCAGTCGCGCACGAGGTCGAGCTCTTCCCTGATCACTGACTCGGCCGCTGGTGCGACGGCCTTTTCCTGTGCCACGAAGAGCTACAACGGAGCCATCTCGGTGACGCCGGACCATGAGCCGTGCGGCACCGTGCTGGAGGCGGCGAAGAAGGCCGGCTACATGACGGGCCTGGTGGTGACGACGAGGATCACGGATGCGACGCCGGCGTGCTTCGCTGCTCATGTCCACCAGCGCTCCGAGGAGGATCGCATTGCGGAGCAGCTGGTCGGAGACTATCCCTTGGGTCGCGTTGTGGACTTGATGTTCGGCGGTGGGCGTTGCCACTTCCTGCCCAAATCAGCCGAGAAGTCGTGCAGAGG
Source organism: Laburnicola sp. JP_R_19 (assembly GCA_031010545.1). Taxonomy (NCBI): domain Eukaryota; kingdom Fungi; phylum Ascomycota; class Dothideomycetes; order Pleosporales; family Didymosphaeriaceae; genus Laburnicola; species Laburnicola sp. JP_R_19. Next base: position 1,122,463 of record VOIT01000010.1, on the reverse strand, counting down.
GGACAACAAGGACATTGTGGATCTGGCGGAGAAGAACGGCTTCTCGTACGTCCAGGACCGCAACGGTTTCGACAATTTGAAGGGCGGCGGGGCCTTGACTTCCCCATGCTTGGACTCTTCGCCGAGACCGACATCCCGTACGAGATCGACCGCCGGAACGAGAGCGACAAATACCCTTCTCTCCACGAGATGACAGAAGTTGCCCTTACGGCACTCAGCGAAGCGACCAGAGACAGCGATAAGGGCTTCTTCCTCATGATTGAGGGATCTCGTATTGACCACGCTGGCCATCACAACGACCCGGCAGCCCAGGTCCACGAGGTGCTCGCATACGACAAGGCCATGACTAGTGTGCTCGAATTTCTCAGGAAAGATCCGACCGAAGGTGTCATGGTGTCTACGTCCGACCACGAGACTGGTGGTCTTGCTGTCGCCCGCCGTATGTGGAGCCTCCTCACTATCTGAGCTTTTTGCTAACCCTATACAGAACTGCATTCGACTTACCCAGAATATGTTTGGTATCCTGGCGCATTCGCGAACACGACTCACTCTGCCGAACGCCTCGCTTACGAATACAACAAATTCCTCTCCCACCATCCCTCCGATGACGCGAAAGCAACTTTCATAAAGGACTCCATCACCGGCGGACTCGGCATTCAAGACTACAGCTCGAAAGAAGTTTCCAACCTGGCCAAACATCCCGAGTCAGCGCTCTACCAGTACGCCGATATGATCTCGCGGCGCTCCCAGTCGGGCTGGTCGACCCACGGCCACTCCGCAGCCGACGTCAACATTTACTCTTCAGACCCGAAGGCAGCGTCGCCGCTTGTAGGAAACCACGAGAACACCGAAGTTGGTGATTTCTTGGCAAAGTATCTAGGTGTGAATGTCCAGGCTGTGACGAAGGAACTGAAGAAGAAGGGCAAAGAATTGAAGATGCTGGATGCGGATGGGAAAAAGGTCGGATGGATGGGCAAGGTGCCTAAGAAGGGGACGCGATTGGATGGACAGACGCATTTGGCGGATTATGGTGGGGACTTTAAGAAGAGAGGTGTTGTGCATGGGCAGGAGTGTGGTTGCGGACATTGAGAGACTCGCATCGACTTTTACTGGATTTGCATTTTGGGCGTTTTGGGGGCGGAACAAACTTCGCGTTATATACCTCTGGTCTTTGTGGATACTAAGACTCTTCTAGTAGAAGACGTCGCGTACGTTCGGTACACGACTTAAGACTATTTCTTACTGCTTAAGCATTATCAAATCAAATGAATTTGACTTCGCGACCCTTTGGCTTTGCAGTATATCCCTGTGACGGAGTCCATTGAGTTCTATACATCACTTACCCATGCGTCTTGCTGAAAAAGGCTCTGCGCAAAGTGTAACTAACCATTTGAGCTGTTCCATCCTAATCGTTTACCATTTACTAGCAGAAGTAATCCAATTTGAATAATTCCCATCCCACCTCTCCTGACCAGCAATACGCATATCAATATGCATTCCATGACCCCCGGCCGCCTCTCTCTCTCAAGGCAAAAGACACTCAAGCAATACCTCACTCCACTTCGAATTCACCAACGACATCTCCACCTCCGCTGTCCTATCCCTCACCGCAGCGCCGAGATCCCTCACGCGCCTCTCCCTCTCCGCCTTCCACTCGCACACCCGCCTCGTACACCGTCTGCCCGCCTCCAGAGAACGAATATCCGTATCCTTTTCCAACGCAGATGCGCGTCGACCCATACCACCCTGCGTCTCCTGCTCCTCGTCAATACTGCCATCCACATTCGAAACCTGTCATCCACATTCGAAACCTCCCTCCCGTTCCCACTCTTCACACTCCCATTCCCCCGCGCACCACGCACCTGACTTTTCCACCCCCACCCCCAAACCTCCCACGCCCTAAACCCCAAATGCCACGCATGCAGCCCCGCAAGCACCGCACAAAGCACCGCATCAATCCCCCCCGAGACATACATATCCTCGTTGATGCGCCGGCAGCGGGCGTGCACCGTCATGTTGATCTTCAGAGGGTCGAGGAAGTCCGGCGCGGTGGAGAAGGGGACGTAGGACCTGCAGGTGTCCCAGTTTGTGGTGAGGAGGGAGAAGAAGAGGGTTAGGTGGGTGGTGAGGAGGGTGAGGAGGAGGAGGTCGTAGAGGGTTAAGAGGAGAGCTGGGAGGGGTTGGGGAAGGAAGTGGGAGGGCGTGAGGAGGGGGTGGGGTGTTGCTGGGGGGTGCGTGGGGATGGGGGGTGAGATGGAGGGGGCGCTGTGGGTGGATGGGGATGGTGTTGGTGATGAAGATGTGCGGCGAGGTGGTGTGGGACTTTGTGCCTTGTGTGCCGTTCTATCGTGCCCTCTTTCGTACCGACAGCCGTGGTAGTAGTCCAGTGCAAGGAGCGCATGCACGCAATCGAACGGGACCTGTGTTCTTGTCAGCGCTCATCACTCCTGATGCTGTCGGCTCCGCCTCTTCAAAACGAAACATGCCACTGCAAATAATAACCCCCAGAGAGCTCCCCTGCCGCCGCTGAACTGGTTCGCCATGAAAGCTTCCGTCCAATCGGCCGGCATGCCGTAGTCGTCAATGATGTGCGTGCTCGAGATGTGCCAGATGAGCATGGGGAGGGCGAGCAGCGCGGTGATGAGTTGTAGGCTGTAGGTGAGGATGAGAGTTTCGAGGCGGGTCGCGAGGGGGTAGCGCTTTCGGAGAGAGGCACGCATGGCTAGACGTTGGGGGGAGAGGATGCGAGTTGGCGATAGCGGGAGACGTTGAGTGTCGATGTGTAATGACTGGTGTGGCGTGGGATTTGTTCGAGCTTAGATGCAGAGAGGGACCTCCCTTCCTGCTGTGGGTGACTGTTCATGTTTGGTCAAGTACGGCAGACCTATCCACTCCTGCCAACGTGAGAAGATGCTAACACGACAACCAAACTAACAAGATAACAAACCTCTAAACATAAACATAACACACCCAACAAACAATATACCGCCAGAAGAACCCCACAACCACCACCTAAGCCCCTATCCAACCCCCACTACTTCAAAAAACTCGCACTCCCCGCCCTCCTCTCCCTCTTCCACAGCGAAAACGTAAACCCCTCCTCACTCATCATATTATACCCGCCACTAATCGGCCTCGGCGGGCCCACGCTGGACGGGTTGACGAAGGTGTTTGAGAAGCGCTTGGTCATGCTTAGCCTCGTAGCTCTTCTAACGCTGTCTTAGCTCGTACATCTACTAGCTGCGTCCTCTACACTTAAGCTAAGAAATACTAAAGAAGGTTACAGTTAGAAAAGATTATACACACCCACAAGTCCTGCCAGGTTTAGTCAAATAGGCGCGCATTTGAGTTTTCGATTAGGTACCAAGGGCAAGCAGGCTGTGTTATCGCCTCCAACATTTCATACCTACATCTCAAGCACTCGCCTATCAACCCTGAAATCGAAACACCTTCCTCCGAATATCCATCATATTTACCGTCTCTCATCTCATCCAACTAATCGTAACAATTGTCGGCATCTTCCGGCCTTTTACATGCCGTCTGCCCTGCCCTTATGCCAAACCGAAACCGAAATACACAAATGCAAGATGCCGCTCAGTTGCCTATACGCCTCGCTAAAAAAAGTATCCCATAGTTACAGGCATACAAAAAAGAAAACGCCTAAGTCGTGGGTATAAAAAAGCCTGTCCTGAAGAAAGAATAGGAAAAGCAATGAGCTTAAGCACAGTAGCAGGCCCAGCACATACGGATGACAATTCTTTGGATCCCGCATCAGTCGCTTGCGATGACCCTTCCCGAAGAGGATTCTTGTCCAAGGGGCGCAGGGACTACTGTGCTTGACAGCCAGAGCGTTAATCGCAAGGAGACTTAGCGGAAGATCCAAGTCCTGCACGGATAGGGCCTCCTACGTCCCAAATCGGTGGAGAAAACACCGCCATACTGGTTACTCCAATCCTGCGCCTCAAGCATCCAACTCACCGAGTCAAAGAACTCGTAGCTGTTGGCACTTGCCAGACCGTTCGGTAGCGCTAGTGGCATGCTAAGCGTATTGAGATGCGGGTTGAAGTTCGGTAGGCTGTGCGCAGGGTTTTCCACAATAGTACCCGGTGGAGGCGTTGAGTTGGACGAGCTATCTGGATTCGTCGGATTCTCTCGAACAGTCATGTCAAGCTGCTCTGCTGCACCGTTGACCTGGGATTCGCGCCAACGCCAGACGCAGTCAAAGACCACACTCATGCTCATGCGGCTGCGAATGATCAATCCGAGAGGGTCTTCGAGTAGGCCTAAAAGTTAATCAACGTGAGCAGTGGTTCGATAATGCACGACGAATCGCGAGTTCGGCCGGTGTAATTACCGACCCCAACTTGTAGAGGGTAAATTACATTTGAAGAATGTTTAGACTTACCTGAACTTTCTCTTCGACGATTTGGTTGCTGTTGAGGGGTTTGAACATTGCTGTTGAACATGTTTGCAACACCTGGGTTGCTAACGACAGGCGATTGAGACATGCTATGCAGACTGCGCCCGCGAGAACTTTCTTTCCAGAGTTGTGCCAGTACTTCCGCAAAGCGATCAAGCAAATCGTTCGTTTCGACCTTGGACTTTCGCAACGCCTCTACGGCCTGTAGAACGTATTGACGGCCCTCCGAAGGCAATCGATTCGCAAACTCCGAGTTGAGGAGTTTCAACAGCGCAAAGCCAGCCGCGAGAGCCAGTTGCATTATATGATACGGGGCAAAGATCAATCGGCCTTCGCGTTGAAGGGTCAGTACCCGGTCAAGAAACGCAGTAGCAGACCAATACAACTGCACCAAGTCATCCCGGCGCTCGAGGCGGGCTTCTCTATTGAAGAAGGAATATAGATGTAGATGTAATGTGACACCGCAGTGGTGAAGCTCCTCTAGATCTGTTGATTCGTGAGTCGACTTGTTCATATCATAGCTAAGGAACACAGCTACTGAGTGGCCCTTCACGTGCCTCTCATAGACTGAGAGAGTGCTTACCTTTGTTAACACCATCAAATGCTCCCCGCTCTTCTCGGAGACGATCTGCTTCCAGGTTCATGTACGTGGTAGCTGCTCCTTCCGAAAACCGGTTGTTGTTGGTCGAGTACAGCAGCTTATTGATGCGGCTAGCTGCCATCTCTTGCCGTAATCGCACGAACAGATCAGGGGGCATTGTTCGTAGGTGTTCCTCGTCGTCCATCTTGAAGTCCAACGTAGTGTCGTACAAGGTGATTGATGGCTGTCCGTGGCCAGTCGACACGCTGTCAATTATGAGCAGAGTTCCATTCATACATGGCAATCCCAAGACTTACGTCTGCGCAACAATGTTGCATACAGCCCACGTCCGCAACCTATCCTGTATGTCCTCTTTCTGCAGTCGCACCTTGGTCCGCGAGAAATCCTGCGGATGGGTAGGCTGGTGCAGGCCAATCTGCATAGCAATCTGCATCATGACGCCGCAGAGCATGAAGGTGGGGTCCATGACGGTCCGATGCTGGGGGAGCGGCCAGTAGCAGAGTAGACACAGCGCCTTCACGACGTGGTGGTTTGTCTGCCCCTTGATTGTCTTCCATATCAGATCCGTCAACGGCTCCTTGAGGTGGTTTAGCAGCCCCGAGTCGCGCTTGTAGTGGCGCGCCGCGACACTGATGATGGCCCAAAAGAGCAGCTTGTTGTCTTTCGAAAGGACCTCCTCGGGCGTGCGCAGCGGGTCGAGGAAGGGCAGGAACGGGTGATAGTGGTCGAAGAACTCGGCGAACAGCTCGGCGACCTGGGCGGGTGGCAGGCGCAGGTTCTCGAGCGAGTGCATCATGGGCGATCCGCTGCGCAGGTCCAGCAGCGAGGTCGCGGCCACCTGCTGCGTCTGCGTCTGCAGATAGGCGTCGTCTTCATCCACCTTGACGGAGCTGGGCGCAAAGGGGGCACTGTCGGCCATCTGGCGCGGCGTGGGGACCACGGGCATGTGGTTCGGCTGCCTGCCTTCGTACATGGCCAGGCTGCGCAGCTGCTCCATCTCGCGCTCCATCTCTGCGTTGCGCGTGCGCTTTCCGATGCGCTTGAAGTTGGGCTCGATGACACATTTGAGGCCCTGCTTCTGGCACCGGCTGCAGCTCACGAATGGGTCTTGCTGGACGTTACATCGGAGCTGTGGGAGGAGTCAGCGGCGTCTTGCACCAGCAGCTTGCCGTGCGCCTTGGGCAGACACTGTGGACGTGGGTGAGACTGGAGTGCTGTCCCTTGCCGACGCCGCATCTATGCACGCACCTTCTGCTGGCGACACTCGTTGCAGGCCCGCTTCACGACCGTGTGGCGCCTGCTGCCGCGCGCGCCCGTGTCGCCATTTTCCTCGTCGTCGCTGGACGCGGGCCGCTTGAACGTCTGGGAGCGCGCGCTCGTCGGGCTCGCGACATACGAGATTGGCTGGTTCCCGTGGGCGCCGTCTGGTGTCTGGGGCGACATGGACAACATTGCTGTTGTGCCCGATATCGCATGCAGCGGGTTCGGTTCAGCCAGGACGGAAGAATTCAATGGCGGGGCAGGCCTGGGCTAGACCAGATTGTAACAGGCGTGCAAGAGGAATGCGGAGAGCTGCTGCGAACACTGGACACTGCCCAGGTGGACGGTCGCTCATGTGATGTCGTCGGCAATCGAGGTCTGACGCCTGTACTTGGGTAGTAGCTATATGCAGGAGGCCGGGGATTGACAGAAGCAGCAGCTCGCGATAGCCGCCCGCCTGACTCATCGAACATGGAGAACTGCGACCTCGGGATGGTTGCGCTGTCATGATTGTCTCTCACCCTGATCCGCCTTGTTTGCAAGCACTCCACCGGCCAGTTCGTGCCGTCGCCGTCACTCAGAAGGGAAGGGAAGACCAGGTCTGGCGGGCGCACTGCAGGGTTCGCAGCGCAACGCGAGGTCGGCAAGGCCCATGTCACCCGCAAACATCAACGTTGATAATGCAAAATTGACGACGCATCTATTGTGAAACCTGCAAAGAAGAATCCCGTAATGTTTGTCGTCTCACAATGGGCACCAACACTTGTAATTCACCGCAGGAAGGCTCAATTCGTCGGTAGTTTTCTTCTACCCAGCGACCTGTTCTGGGACGCCCGAGCGTAATGCAGAAATCGCCTTGATGTCGTAATTCCTAGAGCCCGCCTGAACCAGCAAGTTCCCGTAATGCATGCACACGAACACCGAATGCCCAGTTTTCAATCACGACCTGACCACCATCCCTTAGCGCTTCTTCTGCTGCGACTCCTTGAGCACCTTCTTCACGACCTTCTGCTCCTCAATCAAGAAAGCGCGGACGATGCGGTCCTGGACGCAGCTGGCGCATCGCGAGCCGCCATAGGCACGCTGGACGGTCTTCTTCGGGCGGCTGATGGTGGCGTACTCGCGGGGACGGAGAGCAGGAATACCGGGCAGCTTGGTACCGCAGTCCTGAGCCTGTCAGTACATGTTCTTCGCTGCACGAAGAATACACCTACACCGCACTTGGGGGCCGTGCCCTTCTTCTTGATGTGCAGGTATCGGAGCTGTCCACCGGGAGTCTGGACCAGGTTTAGCATCCTTCCTTCAATTGCATATCTCGAGAAAACGAACCTTGATCTACGATATTGTTAGCATGTTACCTAGACGTTGGCGCATCTATGCACTTACCACGCGAACAAGGTTGCTCTTGGTGTTGTACGGAGCCCTTCGGCGCTGCACACAGTTAGTCTCTAATCCCACCCGAATGCTCAACCCCAAAACTGCACTTCTCGGCGGCCCGTTGCGCGGGAAAACGTACGTAGGTAAGTCTCTGGGACGTCATTTTGATGGTATTCCCGGAGATTCAGACGGAGGAGTTACTGCGACGTGTGTGAGCGGTCTTCGATGTTGGTCAATGCGCTTGTGCGCGGCATCAGAATCGTACCTGATCTATGGGATGATATTAGTTATGAGAGTCGTAGCAGATTCGTCGTTGGAGAAGGCTTACCGCGGGTGTTCTTGTCGACGGTCGAAGCCAACTTTTCTCGTTGTTCGGAAGTGTGTGGGCTCGGCTCGCTTAGGCCCAGTGCGAATGGCGCTAGTGATGCGCCAAGCAAAAATAGCGCCTCACGTGAGGAAGCTGTGGCCTGCGCGCGCAGGAAAAGATATCGTCAACCGCCACTTGCTGCATCGCAAGTCCCTCCATCGCGTGGGGTCTCACTCTGCTTGCGACGCGTCTCTTCTCTTCTCGATACCCCCTTGCACAGTCCTTATCGCAGACTTGGACTGTCGCGCGCCCCTCATCGCCCTCCGGCAAGCTCCAGGTTCCGACTCCTGGGCTCCAGTCGCGACACGGGCGCATCACTTCGTCTTCCGCTGCGGCGCAAGGTGTAGTCGGACCAAAAGGTTAGCCATCCAATTGCAAGGACAATCCAGCCTCTTGCACTGCAGAATCCATCACATCCATCTCATACGCTACTTTCACACAACATCTACATCAACTCCGCATCACCTCCTTACCCATCTTGGTCCATCGGCCTCCATCCCCCGGTACTGACTCTAAGAAGACCTCCTGTCCAAGGTCGTACACATCCCGATGGCATTCCCACCACCCCCTCCCCCCCCGCCGCCGCCGCCTCCACCAGGGGGCCCGTCAGGTTCTGATTACCCGCCTCCGCCTCCGCCCCCTCCGCCTCCAGGACCCCCGGGGACCGCAGGCCCACCAGGTCTGCGGCCGCCCGTCGACCCACAAGTCGCCAAGTTTGCGCAGAAGAAGAAGGAATGGCTGCGACGGCAGCGCCTGAGGTTTGGCGAGCGGCGGAAAGCTGGATTTGTTGAGACACAGAAGGCAGATCTGCCCCCAGAGCACTTGCGCAAAGTTTTCAGGGATATTGGCGATGTGTCGCAGAAGAAATTCACGAGCGACAAGCGAAGCTATCTCGGTGCACTGAAGTTCATGCCCCATGCGGTTTTGAAGCTTCTAGAAAACATGCCTATGCCCTGGGAGAGTAGGCGTGACGTTAAGGTCCTCTACCACACAAACGGCTGTTTGACCCTGGTCAACGAGGTGCCCCGGGTGATTGAGCCTGTGTTCCACGCGCAATGGGCAGCAATGTGGATAGCCATGCGCAAAGAGAAGAGTGATCGTCGACACTTCAAGCGCATGCGATTTCCGCCGTTCGATGACGAAGAACCTCCTCTATCATACTCGGAGAACATTGAGGACGTGGAGCCTCTTGAGCCTATTCAGCTGGAGCTCGATGAAGAGGAGGATAGCCCTGTATACGATTGGTTCTACGAGCATCAACCGCTTCTCGACACGCCACACGTGAACGGACCGAGTTATGAGAGTTGGAATCTCGACCTGCCTCAGATGGCGACCTTATATCGGCTCAGTGACAAACTGCTGAGCGATTTGGTTGACAAGAACTACTTCCATATGTTCGACCTGGACAGTTTCTTGACGGCAAAGGCTCTCAATGTAGCAATTCCAGGGGGACCCCGCTTCGAGCCACTGTATAAAGATATCGACCCGAACGACGAGGATTTTGGCGAATTCAACGCTATCGACCGCATCATCTTCCGTTCTCCGATCCGAACCGAATATCGGGTATCATTCCCATTCCTTTATAATTCTCTTCCGCGATCTGTCAAGCTCGCATGGTACTCGTACCCCCAAGTTGTATACGTTCGCAGTGGCGACAACCCTGGCTTACCGGCCTTCTATTTCGACCCTATCATCAATCCTATCTCGCTGCGAGCAGTAGCGCCAAAGAATCTCACCGTTCCGCACGAAGAAGAGGTTTTCGGTTATGCTAACGACGAGGACGACGAGGACGACTTCCAATTGCCCGACGATATGGAACCGTTCATGGCTGATGAAGTACTTTACACCGACGAGACGGCTTCCGCAATCTCGCTCTGGTGGGCACCACATCCGTTCGACAAACGATCAGGTCGGATGGTTCGAGCGCAGGACGTTCCGCTTGTGAAGCAGTGGTACCTTGAGCACGTGCCTTCTGGACAGCCAGTTAAAGTCCGGGTGTCGTATCAAAAGCTGCTAAAAACATTCGTGTTGAATGAGCTCCATAATCGACCTTCAAAGGCCCAGAACAAGCAGAACTTGATGCGTACGCTTAAGGGAACCAAGTTTTTCCAGCAGACGAACATTGACTGGGTTGAGGCTGGTCTCCAGGTCTGCCGGCAAGGCTACAACATGTTGAACCTGCTCATCCATCGGAAGAATCTTACCTACTTGCATCTCGACTACAACTTCAATTTGAAGCCGGTCAAGACGCTCACCACCAAGGAGCGGAAGAAATCACGCTTCGGAAACGCCTTCCACCTGATGCGCGAGATTCTGCGTTTGACTAAGCTCATTGTCGACGCGCAGGTCCAGTACCGGCTTGGAAACATCGACGCTTTTCAGCTTGCAGATGGTATCTTGTACGCCTTTAACCACGTTGGTCAGTTAACGGGTATGTACCGCTACAAGTACAAGTTGATGCACCAGATCCGCTCGTGCAAAGACTTGAAGCATCTCATCTACTATCGATTCAACTCGGGTCCGGTCGGAAAGGGCCCTGGATGCGGTTTCTGGGCCCCAGCGTGGAGGGTTTGGCTCTTCTTCATGCGTGGAATCATTCCGCTCCTGGAGCGCTGGCTCGGCAATCTCCTTTCTCGACAATTCGAAGGTCGCCATAGCAAGGGCGTTGCGAAGACGGTGACAAAGCAGCGCGTTGAATCGCATTTTGACCTCGAGCTCCGTGCCGCGGTCATGAGCGACCTCATGGACATGATGCCGGAAGGTATCAAACAAAACAAAGTCAATACCGTCCTGCAACATCTATCAGAAGCCTGGCGATGCTGGAAGAGTAACATCCCGTGGAAAGTACCAGGTCTCCCCGCGCCGATTGAGAACATCATTCTTCGATACGTGAAGAGCAAGGCCGACTGGTGGATCTCTGTCGCGCACTACAATCGTGAGCGCATCCGGCGAGGAGCTACTGTTGACAAGACTGTGGCGAAGAAGAATTGGGACGGTTGACCCGACTATGAAAGCTGAACAGGAGCGCCAGCACAATTATATGAAGGACGGACCGTACGTATCATCGGAAGAGGCCGTCGCCATCTACACAAGCATGGTGCATTGGTTGGAGGCAAGGAAGTTTCAACCCATTCCTTTCCCCAGCGTGTCCTATAAGCACGACACCAAGATTCTTATCCTCGCTCTCGAACGACTTCGTGAAGCCTATTCGGTTAAGGGCCGACTGAACCAGAGCCAGCGCGAGGAGCTTGCTCTTATCGAACAGGCTTACGACTCTCCTGGGACGACATTGGCTAGGATCAAGCGCTTCCTTCTCACTCAGCGCGCTTTCAAGGAGGTCGGTATCGACATGAACGATAACTACAGCACGATCAACCCTGTCTACGATGTTGAGCCAATGGAGAAGATCACCGATGCGTACCTCGATCAGTATTTGTGGTATCAAGCGGATCAGCGACATCTGTTTCCTGGCTGGATCAAGCCCTCCGATTCTGAAGTTCCACCTTTGCTCACTTACAAGTGGGCTCAAGGTATTAACAACCTTGACAAAGTCTGGGAATATCAAGATGGGGAGTGCAATGTCATGATCGAGACACAATTATCGAAGGTGTATGAAAAGATGGACTTGACGCTGCTCAACCGTCTCCTTCGTTTGATCATGGACCACAATCTAGCGGACTACATCACAGCCAAGAACAACGTTCAACTGAATTACAAAGACATGAATCACGTCAACGCTTACGGCATGATTCGGGGTCTGCAATTCTCCGGCTTTGTCTTTCAATTCTATGGACTTGTCTTGGATATCTTGTTGCTTGGTCTGCAACGAGCGAACGAAATCGCAGGTGCACCTGAGAGCCCGAATGACTTCCTCCAGTTCAAAGACAAGGAAACGGAAGTTCGTCATCCCATCCGTCTATACACTAGGTATATCGATCGCATTTGGGTATTCTTCCGATTCACCGACGACGAGTCTCGGGATCTGATCCAGCGTTTTTTGACAGAGAACCCTGACCCCAACTTCGAGAATGTCATCGGATACCGCAACAAAAAGTGCTGGCCACGCGACTCCAGGATGCGTTTGATGCGTCACGATGTCAACCTGGGTCGCGCCGTTTTCTGGGACTTGAAGAACCGTCTGCCGCGATCGATCACCACTATCGAATGGGATGATACCTTTGCGAGTGTCTACAGTCGCGATAACCCCAATCTCCTTTTCTCCATGTCTGGTTTCGAGGTGCGCATCCTGCCTAAGATCCGCAATCTGGGCGAGGAGTTCCCTACCAAGGACAGTGTTTGGTCGCTCGTTGATAATGCCACAAAGGAGCGTACTGCCCATGCCTTCCTTCAGGTCACCGAGGAGGACATTCAAAAGTTCAATAACCGGATCCGTCAAATTTTGATGTCTTCTGGGTCGACAACTTTCACCAAGATTGCAAACAAGTGGAATACTACGTTGATCGCGCTGTTCACATACTACCGTGAGGCAGCCGTATCGACGGTCAACTTGTTGGATACTATCGTCAAGTGTGAGACGAAGATCCAGACGCGTGTAAAGATTGGCTTGAATTCTAAGATGCCGTCCCGTTTCCCGCCTGCGGTGTTTTACACTCCCAAGGAACTTGGTGGCCTGGGTATGATCTCAGGATCCCACATCCTCATCCCAGCGAGTGATAAACGCTGGTCAAAACAGACAGATACTGGTGTGACGCACTATCGCGCCGGTATGTCTCATGATGAAGAGACTTTGATCCCAAACATTTTCCGGTACATCATTCCGTGGGAGTCCGAGTTCATCGACTCGCAGCGCGTGTGGATGGAGTACTCACAAAAGCGGCAAGAGGCGCAGCAGCAGAATCGACGACTCACACTAGAAGACCTCGAGGATAGCTGGGATAGAGGTCTGCCTCGTATTAATACCCTCTTCCAGAAAGACCGGAGCACCCTCAGCTTCGACAAGGGTTTCCGTGCAAGGACCGAGTTCAAAATCTACCAACATATGAAGAGCAACCCTTTCTGGTGGACTAGCCAGCGACATGACGGTAAACTCTGGAATCTTAACGCATACAGGACCGATGTTATCCAGGCGCTTGGTGGTGTAGAAACGATTCTCGAACACACGCTGTTCAAGGCCACTGCTTTCCCGTCATGGGAAGGTCTTTTCTGGGAGGTAAGTAACCCCCTATTCACAGTGGTTGGACAATGGTTTTCGTACCATCCTCCATCTTGGGGTAATATACGGCACGGATACCTTTGCCCAGCCACTGTGTTAACGAGTACCCTTTGAAAAACTATGCTAACCAATCGCAGAAAGCAAGTGGTTTCGAAGAATCGATGAAATTCAAGAAGCTCACCAACGCCCAACGATCCGGTCTCAACCAGATCCCCAATCGTCGATTTACACTCTGGTGGTCGCCAACCATCAATCGTGCAAACGTCTACGTCGGTTTCCAGGTTCAACTCGACTTGACTGGTATCTTCCTCCACGGAAAGATCCCGACGCTCAAGATTTCCCTTATACAGATCTTCCGTGCCCATTTATGGCAGAAGATCCACGAGTCCGTTGTCATGGACTTGTGCCAGGTCTTTGACCAGCTTGAAGCTTTGGGCATCGAGACGGTACAAAAGGAGACGATTCATCCTCGAAAGTCGTACAAGATGAACAGCTCATGCGCTGATATCCTGTTGTTCGCCAGCCACAAGTGGAGCGTCTCGTCACCATCCAATCTCTATGACTCCCATAACCAAATGAGCTCGACTACAACAAACAAGTTCTGGATCGACGTCCAATTGCGATATGGAGACTACGATTCTCACGACATTGAGCGCTACGTCCGTGCCAAGTACCTAGATTACACTCAGGACAATTCGAGTATCTATCCCTCAGCTACTGGTCTGATGATCGCGATCGACCTGGCCTACAATTTGTACTCGGCTTATGGACAATATTTCCCTGGTTTGAAGCAGCTTGTTCAACAGGCTATGGCCAAAGTTATGAAAGCAAATCCGGCTCTTTATGTCCTTCGCGAGCGCATCCGAAAGGGCCTGCAACTCTATGCTTCGGAGAGTAATCAGGAGTTCTTGAACTCGCAGAACTACTCTGAGTTGTTCAGCAATCAGGTACAGCTCTTCATCGATGACACCAATGTCTATCGCGTTACAATCCACAAGACGTTTGAGGGTAACTTGACGACTAAACCTATCAACGGTGCCATTTTCATCTTCAACCCCCGAACTGGGCAGCTTTTCTTGAAGATTATCCATACCAGTGTGTGGGCTGGTCAGAAGCGTCTTGGTCAACTGGCCAAGTGGAAGACTGCAGAAGAAGTTGCGGCTCTCATTCGTTCACTGCCAGTGGAAGAACAGCCGAAGCAGCTGATCGTCACTCGTAAGGGCTTGCTCGATCCTCTCGAGGTTCATTTGCTCGACTTCCCAAATATCTCAATCCGTGCGTCGGAGCTACAACTACCTTTCCAGGCCGCCATGAAGGTGGAGAAGCTCGGCGACATGATTCTCCGCGCCACAGGACCCCAGATGGTGCTGTTCAATCTCTACGATGAGTGGTTGAAGACAATCTCGTCCTACACCGCCTTTTCGCGTTTGATCCTTATCCTGCGCGCTCTCCATGTAAACCAGGATAAGACGAAGTTGCTGTTGCGTCCAGACAAGACGGTCATCACGCAGGAGCATCATATCTGGCCGTCGCTGGCAGACGACGAATGGATCAAGGTCGAGGTGCAGTTGCGTGATCTCATTCTTAACGACTATGGCAAGAAGAATAACGTCAATACTTCATCCCTCACGAGCAGTGAGGTGCGCGACATCATCTTGGGTATGGAAATCTCGGCTCCATCGATGCAACGTCAACAGGCTGCCGAGATTGATGCACAGCAACAAGAGCAGCAACAGCTGACCGCTGTCACCACTAAGACGCAGAACGTTCATGGTGAAGAGATGGTTGTCACCACCACGTCGCAATACGAACAAGCCTCGTTTGCTTCCAAGACTGAGTGGCGAACGAGGGCAGTGGCAACTTCGAATTTGCGTACACGTGCCAACAACATCTATCAACTCGGAGGATGTCACGGAAGAAGGGCACTTCACATATGTCATGCCCAAGAACGTGCTCCAACGTTTCATCACGATCGCGGACTTGCGCGTCCAGGTTGCCGGCTTCCTCTACGGCAAGTCTCCAGCCGACAATGAGCAGGTCAAAGAGATTGTTACTATCGTGATGATACCTCAGGTTGGCAACACACGCGACGTCCAGCTACCCAAGAACCTGCCACAGCACGAGTATCTCAATGACCTTGAGCCTCTTGGTATCATCCATACCGTCAGTGGCAACGAGCCTCCTTACATGCAAGCCAGCGACGTCACGCAACACGCACGTCTCATGCACGCGCATAAGTCTTGGGACAAGAAGACTGTTTCCATGACTGTATCCTTCACACCAGGTTCCGTCTCGCTCGCAGCATGGGCTCTCACGCCCGCAGGTTATAAATGGGGGGTTGACAACAGGGACACCATGTCCGACAACCCAGCCGGCTTCTCGACGTCTTTTGGTGAGAAATGCCAGCTCTTGCTCTCGGACAAGATCCGAGGCTACTTCCTTGTTCCCGACAATGGTGTCTGGAACTATAGCTTCATGGGTAGCGCGTTTGGTACGGTGGAGAAGAGACCGGTCAATGTGAGGCTGGATACGCCGGCGAGGTTCTACGATGGCGTGCATCGGCCGCTTCATTTCCATAACTTTGCTGAGTTGGAGGATGTTTGGGTGGATAGGGAGAATACCTTTGAGTAGTACGTAATCGGTGGTGCATGTGGGCCTAAAATGGGTGCGGGTGTATATTACCGGCGTTGGGGGAGGTATGCATTGTGTATAGTCAGTCATTGGGCCAGGCGGGTATGAGCTTTTGAAGATATCACGGCGCGGTGTATGAGACCGCAAAAATGGGCGTATAGTCGTCGTGTATAGTAATTTGATTGATTGATGTGTTTTGTACTTTTGTGGTGTGTTTTTGTTGTTGTTGACTGTTATATATGTGGAGGTGGAGAGCACTTGTCGCTTGCACTCGAGGACTTTCGGTTCCAGCAGTGGGGAGGGCGTGAGGAGTGGGTTGAATTGTGTGACTTAGTGTTGGGATGAGTGAGTATGCTGGTCTTGGTGTCTCGTGCAGGGGAAAATCACCTTTGCGTTTTACAGCCTCGAGGCTGAAGGATAGATCGCCGCGGGATGTGCTTTCTTGTGTGCAGGAGGTTGACGTCATTGGGGTTTTAGGTGGTTTGAGGGGTTGTTTGGGGAGCATTTTTTTATAGGTTTGGTTTTTGTGGGGGTTTGCTTGGATGGAGGGAGGGTTTTGAAGTCGGGGGTTTGTTTAGTGAGGGGAGGAGGGCGTTGGCGGTGGAGGGGAAGATGTGGGATTTGCCCCGCTTTGGGGCGTTTTGGATTATGTGTTTGGAATTTGGGATTGGGTTTGACGGCGCTGCGAACGAACATGTGCGGAAGTACAAAGAGGTACTGCAAGATTAAGGAAGGCATACTTACAACTCCTACGGATCTTTCGTAATAATGTTTTTTTTTTGCGACTAAGGGGTTTCTAATAAAAATATTACAATAATAGCAGATATCCCTCCTGCTGTTGTATACACAGAAAAGCGTTTCAAGGTGTTAACAAAAAGGGGTTAGCGCGTTAGTAGACTGTATTTTCAGGCGCAGGACTAGAGCGGCCTTTCCATCCCAACTTACGCAGGCTCAAATCAAAAAAAAAGTGGTCAAAAAGGGTGATCAACACTGAATAAACAATGCGACCTTTCGTAATAATAAATAGTACCAAAGGGAAAAGTTTCAGTATAATGTAATACCCCCCCCCCACCCACCCAGATAAGCAATACGAGCCTCCCCCCCAGTACTCAAACTTTTCTCCAGTAGCTGTATAGTAATATGGCTAGCTAGATCATAAAACAGCATTATGCGCTAGGTTTGGTAGTTGTACGATCCTGCCTAGCCTAGTAGTCCTCCTGGGTGGGTATTTCATCTGACTTGTCGTCTGGTTTCAACTAGCAAAAAAAAACTGCCCTCTATCAGAATCGAACTGATGACCTTATCATATATGTACACCTCTTGGTCTTGATGATCGTCTGTTTGGTTTTCAAAGCCAGAAAGTCGGTCTTCAGGTCCAGGTTGTGCCTACGAGTGACACGCTCTACCACTGAGCCAAGAGGGCCATTGCCATCACCTGACTTGGCAAATTCTGGATTTTGTGGATACGTATAATAGTGTGAAATGGTAGGGCAGCATCTTTTAGGTGGCTTATAACTTACGGTAAGGTTGGAGATGTGTGGGGGCGCAGGTTCTGTGCCATGTCGTGGCACTGGAATGTAGGATTCGTGAGTCATAACGGCCTCGGGAAGAAGTGTGTTTGTATTCTACCTAGATCCGCCCATATTGGGTTAGTGATGAAGCCTGGGAGAAGAAGTTCTCACTTGAACATTAAGTGCATCATTGTTCGAATTGTTAGAGGTATCAGAGCGTATATTAATGGATTCCAGAGAAAAGTGCATGATGGATTACTATCTCGAGTCACTCTTGAAGTAGACTAACGCGTAGTTTATACCCTTATCGATAACTCGACGCCGACCTTGGCGAACTCGCCCCTCCACACGTCACTGCCCCTCAACGCGCCTCGCCATGGCTCTCCCAAATCCCCGCCCATACACAAACAAAGCACCTCCGCCCCTCAAAATCCACACAACCCCCATGCCACCCTAACCCGCACCACTCCCAAAATGAAACTCCTCAAGCAACAAATCGACGCCAAAACAGGCGCCGGCAAAGCTACCCTCCTCCCCGAAGAACCAGAAGACATGTGGCACGCCTACAACCTGATCCAGCCCACCGACCACATCTCCGCCAAAGCCCTGCGCCGCGTCTCCAAAGTCTCCGACTCGGGCTCCGTCGCCTCGCAGCGCATAACCCTCGACCTGACCATCGCCGTCACTGCGACCGACTTCGACCTCGCGAGCAACGAGCTCCACGTCGCGGGCCGCGTCGTCTCGGAGAACGAACACGTGAAGCTGGGGTCGCATCATACGCTGGATTTGGAGCTGCAGAGGAAGTTTACGCTGGAGAAGGTCGAGGGGTGGGATAGTGTTGCGGTGCAAGCGCTGCGGGAGGCGTGTGAGGTGGGGCGGAGGGCGGAGCTGTGGGCCGTGGTTATGGGGGAGGGGACGGCGAATATTTGTCTCATTACGGAGCATCAGACGGTGTTGCGGCAGCGGATTGAGATGTCGATTCCAAGAAAGGGGAAAGGGCGGATCGAGCAGCATGCAAAAGGGTTGGACAAGTTTCACAGTACGGTGCTGAGTACGCTGCTGAGGGATATGGAGGTGTCGGGGAAGGAGGCCCAGACGGATAAGACGGTCCCGTTGCTGCTTGCTAGCTCGGGGTTTTACGCCCAGGCTTTCTTGCAGTATATCAAGGACTATGCTGTGAGGACGAGTAGTAAGAGTCTTCTTGCTCTCGTGCCGAGCATCGTCGTTGCGCACTCTGCGGGCGAACATGTGCATAACCTTTCGGAAGTGCTGGCCTCGCCGGCTAGCACGGCGAAGCTCTCTGATGCGAAATTCACCCGCGAAACAGCGCTCATGGACACGTTTATGAAGCACATGCGACTCGACGACGGCAAGGCGGCGTACGGGCCGCGGGAAATAGAAAGAGCAGTGAACAACGGAGCCCTCGGTAGAGGTGGAGGGGTCCTCATGATATCAAATTCGCTATTCAGGTCACAAAACCTAACCGAGAGAAAACGGTGGGTAGCGCTCGTGGACCGCGTCAGAGATGTCGAGGGCGGAGAGGTACGAGTATTAAGTAGCTTACATGAGAGCGGGAAGAGACTCGAAGGATTAGGCAACATCGCGGCGATCCTTACCTACCCACTAGAGGAACTCGACGAAGAGGAGGATGAAAATGAGATGAACGGCACTGAGGAGGAAGGTGATATGATTATATAACGCAAAAGCTGATACCCAAGATAAAATAATGGTTATCCAACCCACATCCTGCATTCCAATAACAAAGGTGCTAAACTCATAGGGTATCCATAATCATAACTAACCAGCCCCAGTTACACAGCAACAGGCGGTGATCCAAACGTCATTCCGTCATCGTCATCAAAGAACAAAACAGCTTCCTGCGTCGACAGCCCGAAATCACTAAAAGAATAGGGTGGTCTTGCTTGGGTGTTGCCGGCGAGTCCCGGTGTAGATACCTTACTCGTCGCTTTATTTCCAGTCTTGCTCGATGGATTGCTTTTTCCAGGAGCATTTGCTGCAGCTGCCTTGCTCCTAACTTTTGCACCGTATATCTGCACGGAGTCAAAAGCCATCCGCTTGGGAGTGGGTCCATCATCGAACATGTCTGATGGTGGCAGATCTGTCTTTGGTGGATGCATGACATTGGCCAAGGCTCTTCCCAGGAATTCGGGGAATTTGCGTTTGAGCGGGGCCTGTTTAGGCGGCCTTGATGCTGCCACATTCTGCTTGGTCGGCTGCACAGATTCCGCAGGCTTGTGTTGGTTCAGGGAAGATAATGCTTCTGAAGGCTTGGGCGGTGTGCGAGACCATGTCACTTTTTTGGCGGGTGGGAGTTTCGATGGTTGTGGGTTGCTAGGCTGCAGTACGGGCGAGTCTTCCAGGTCCTCCAAGGAGAAATCAAAATCTTGGGTTGAGAGCGGTGGCAGCGCGTTAGGAGCCGAAGCTAAAGGCTCTGCGTGAGGTTTCGGTTCAAATGATAACTCGCGAGCAATCTGCGTCCCGCTATCTAGAAAATCGTCCCAGCCGTCGAGAAGTGGTTCAGGCAGGGTGGTTGTAGGTTTCGAGACAGCCGGAGGCTTTGCTCTGGAGGCTGGCAACCCTGGTAGCTTGAAGCTTGGGTTTCGGTTCATTGGAGCTGCGAACTTTGGTGTTGGTGCGGGATTCTTGGTAGAAGTATGTGACCGCTGTGGTGCTCGACCGGATATCGCAGGCTTCTTGAAACTAGATTGGGATGTTTCGCGAGTAACAACCGGGGCAACAAAGTCTTTCGAGACTTGTATCGGAAATTGTATGCGTCGGAATGGGAACTTATCCTCATTCCGATGCTTCGCTGGAAATGTGACCCTGGTGAGAAAAGTCTTCGTGCCTTCCAGCTGTCCATCCAAGACGAAACACTCCAATCTTTCCTGCTCCACCCGAAGTACTTGTAGATGCTGACTTTTCGAGAGCTGACTACTGCTGTTGTTTAAATCTCGAAGAAGCATGATAATGCATCCTACTTTGATGCGTAGGCGATGGGGCGGCAGGCCCGGTGGGTGCAATTTGTGAAGTAACGCGGGCGACGGATCCCACGAGGCAGGGTCAATTGATGTGTCTTGCGAAAGCAACTCGACCAAGGGCTCCGGAAGCTTCTCCAAAATCGATTCAGTCGCTTTATTGATCGGCCCATGTAGACGGATAAAGTCCATGTCTTCTTTAGACGTCCGCACCATTCTTGGTGAGTGTGCGACGGGTGCCGACGACGCGAGCTGAGGTGGTCTCGAAGCCTCAGCCGTCTCTTCTACCGGATCTGACATGACCAAGTCATGCGCCTCCAACAGCGTATCGTCGTCCAAGTCTTCGTCGATCCATTGGTCGCCGCCTTGAGGGTTTACTTCCGGCAGGCCGAACGCATCATCGGCCTCGTCATCCCACGGCTCCTTTGTAGCTTCCTCCTCCATTACCGCTTCCAGCTTCTGCACGACTTCCATTTCCTTGCGCTTCTCTTCGTCGCGCTTCTTCTTCAAGCCCAAGAAGGCCTCCATGCCGTTCTTCAACTGTGCCTGGGTGTGGCGGTATCCGATCAATTGTGTCGCTAGTCCAACGCCGTTCCGTTTCATATTCTCCATTTCCTTCTTCTTCTGCTCTTCGCGCCTCTTCTTGGCTGCCTTGCCACGCTCCTCCCGCTCTCGTATCTCTCTGGCGCGTTGCTCTAGCTCGGCACCGCGCTCCCACAGCCGCCGCTGTCGTTCGGGTACTGTAGGCCCGTTTTTCTTGTAGGCCTTCTTTGCCTCGGTCGAGGTTTGCGCGATGCGGGTTGGTCGCGTGGTCATGGCGGGCGCATGTTCGGGTGGGCGGGGACGTCATGCTGGATGAACATGTTTTGCGGCGCGCCAAGATCTTCGCGCGTTCACGTGATCAGCAACTCGCGGGCGCGCCGGGCTTCTGCGAGCGCGCTTCTCGACCGTAACCGCGTCACTCAGACAGTGCAATGATTGAAGAAAGACTACCCCGACATCAATATCAGAGATTGAAATCGACGTCGCAAACGAAAAGGCCGTCAACGACAGCGTTGAACAGACCATCAAGGAATTTGGTCGGATAGACTTTGCCCTCAACAATGCTGGCATCGGTGGCAACCTCACAACGACTGATCAGATCAAGAAAGAGGAGTTCGAGCAGGTCATGGCAGTCAATACTACTGGAGTTTGGCTGTGCCAGCGTGCGCAGATCAGACAGATGTTGAAGCAGGAGAGACTGACGGATTCGTACCGGTCGTACCGCGGGTCAATTGTAAATACGGCGTCCATTTACGGCGTCATCGGACCAGCACTTACTGTTCCGGCGACTGCTTATTGCACGAGCAAGCATGCGGTGATAGGTTTGACATGAGCAGATGCTATTGCGATGGCGCCGCGGGGTATCAAGATCAACGCTCTATGCCCTGCATACGTTTTGACGCCTCTTGTCGAGAGCACTCTGAACAAAGGAAGTGTTATGGACGAGGAGAAGGTGAAAGTGCCTGTCCAACGGTTTGCGACTATGGAAGAGATTGGCGATTGTGTTGCGTTTCTGCATTCAGATGCAAGCAGCTATGTGGTTGGTTCGTCGTTGGTAGCCGATGGTGGTTTCACAGCTGCGTAGATTCTCTGAATACCGTATCATCATTTGCTCCAAGATACTGCCCGTACCGTAATTCACAACGCGCTATGTACGTTCGATAGATGCGCTGTTAGCGCCTGGTGTAGTCGACCACGAAGGCAGGGTGTATCCGATTGCCATGTGGTGACTCCTGAGGCGGACCTGGAAGCTCAATCACTGTAGTACGATCCGCGTCGTGCCCTCGACTCGATGCGGGGACACAAGTCAAGTCAAGTGTCGATGTTCTGATTAGTAGGCTGATATCAAGAGCAAAGCGTTCGGGTAACATTCTAGGTCCCCCACTCATTAGCAGTACAGTAGTGCGGGTGCGGCCGCATTGCGGATATACTTTGGCGAAACTCCCACGAGTAAGGTCCGCCACCAGTGGTGTACACCACCGATTCATTTGGGTCCTTCCCCAGATGCGCTGTCGACGAACCCAGCCGTGCGGTCCCAGCCGGGCAGCAGGCCCCATATGGATACTGTGTCCCGCTATAAAACCATAGAATCTTAACACGACGAAGATCTTCAATAAAACCATATGCGGCGGCACTCTTCTTGCGCATCTGTGTCTCGACTTGTCAATATCTCGCCTGTCTTTCTGCTGTTTCTCGCTTGATACCCACTCCATAATGGCGGATTTCCTCGTCCCAACCACGGCCAGTCCGGAAACGGATGCGCAGCATCGCAGGAACGGTCCTATCCACGCGAAGCGCCATGTCCGGGTCGTGTGCATCGGTGCTGGAGCTTCAGGCCTGCTGATGGCATACAAGCTGCAGCGACACTTTGACAATTTCTCCCTCACAGTCTACGAAAAAAACCCCGAGGTGTCTGGGACGTGGTGGGAGAACAGGTATCCGGGGTAAGGGCCGACTGCCGATCCCGAGCTCCTCCCGCATCCAATCTTCCGCGTTGGGAAAGAAACTAACTCGATGCAGATGCACGTGCGACGTCCCCTCTCACAACTACACCTGGTCCTTTGAACCCAAGCTCGACTGGAGCGCCGTGTATGCTAGTTCCAAGGAGATTTTTGCCTACTTCAATGAGTTCGCGAGGAAGTACCAGCTGCACAAGTATGTCAAGACGGAACACCAGGTCGTGGGTGCGGTCTGGAACAAGCAGAAGGGCGGATACGACGTCCAGGTCAAGGACTTGAACAGCGGACAGGTCATAAACGATCACTGCGATATTCTCGTCAACGCCTCCGGCATCTTGAACAACTGGGCATGGCCTGCTATTCCTGGCCTCGATAAATACAAGGGCGTGCTACTGCACACTGCAAACTGGGACGACAAGATTGACCTCAGGGGGCGTCATGTCGGCCTCATCGGCAACGGGTAAGCCACCACTTCGGATTTTCAGACCGCCAGAAAACATACTAACACGCCCCAGCTCCTCGGGCATCCAAGTCCTCCCCACGATCCAACCCCACGTCGAAAGAGTAACAACCTTCATCCGCGAACCCACCTGGGTCTCGCCCGTCCAAGGCCTCGAGCAACACGTCTTCTCAGGGGAAGAAAAAGCCGACTTCGCGACCAAACCCGGCGTCCTCAACCAATACCGCAAAGACATCGAGCGCGGCCTCAACGGCCAATTCGGCATCTTCCTCAAAAACACGGCCACAAACAACAACACCGAAACCTACTTCCGCCAACAGATGCACGACAAGCTGCAAAACCCCTACCTGGAAGAACGCCTCATCCCCAACTGGCACGTCGGCTGCCGCCGCCTCACCCCCGGCGTCGGCTACCTGGAAGCCCTCGGCAAAGAAAACGTCGAAGTCGTCTACGGCGAAATCACCGACATCACCGAGCGCGGCTGCAAATCCGACAACGGCACCGAGTACCCCGTCGACGTGCTCATCTGCGCCACCGGCTTCAACACGTCCTTCAAGCCGCGCTTCCCCGTCGTCAACGCCGCGGGCCAGAACCTCCAAGACACATGGCAGCACGAAGCGCAGTCGTACTTTGGCCTCGCCGCCGCCGAGTTCCCCAACTACCTCATTTTCCTCGGCCCCAATTGCCCCATTGGCAACGGGCCTGTGCTGTGCGCCATCGAGGCCCAGGCGGACTACATGTGCAAGCTCATCGACCGCTTCCAGACGCTCAACATTGCGACGTTTGCGCCCAAGCCCGAGGCCGTCGCCGACTTCATCGCTTTCAAAGACGACTACATGCAGAAGACGGTGTGGCACGATCCGTGTCGCTCGTGGTACAAGGGCCGGCCTGACGGGCCCATCACCGCGCTGTGGCCCGGCTCGACGCTGCACTACATCGAGGCGCTCATGGAGCTGCGGCTCGAGGACTGGGATGTGAAATATAGTGGGAACCGGTTTGCGTGGCTGGGGAATGGGTATTCGCAGACGGAGCTGGATCCGAGTGCCGATTGGGCGTTTTATATTCGCGATCAGGATGATGATGAGCCGATTTCAAGGGGGCGCAGGTTGCAGATTATTAATAAGAGTGGGACTGTGCAGAGTGCGAAGGCGGTGAGTTTTACGGGGAGGAACGTGGATGAGAAGGAGGGGCAGGCGAAGCTGTGAGGAGATTTTGTCTGGCTCGGTGAGGCGTGGGGGGGGATTTGTTTATAGACGTTTAGTTGGGCGTATTTGCGGTGTCATAGTCTCCGATAGCATGTGACTTGTAAATATACTTCTTCCAATCACCGCACACGAAGTTCATCAATCAATCGCCGTATAATTTCCCCATCTTTCGTGTGTTGTAATAGTGGAAATGGCTTCAACTATTCGTTTGGATACACGACATTCGAACATCTCCGTATTCGATCAAAAGAAAAGAAAAAAACCAGTCAACCATACCTATCACCTCACCTCACTTCAACAAACCACTCAAACCGAAAACACCAAAAAAAAAAGCACCTAAAATAAGATACACATAAAATTCGCGTCTCACAACAAACAGTGCACCCCTCAAATACACATTACACACACTCTAAAACGAACAACAAACATCCACGCAGGTGGGTATCGTGCCAACAAAAAAATCTCACAAAAGCACCCAGCACAACGCAACGCGAAGGATCGAAGCAAAACAAAGGAAGAAAGTGCAAGCAGTAAAAATACTCATATGACCACTCATACCCACCCACACATGATAATCGTACCATCCCATCCCAAGCCTCCATCCACCATCTAACAACAACAACAACATGCCAAATAGCTAAGAAACCCCCCAACTCCAAATCTATATTTTCTTAAAAAACGCACATAACGCCATCCCATTCCTCGCGACATGCATCGCACAAACAGACAGACACAACGAAACGCGACTTCGTCATCCTCTATCTCATCCCTTTGCCGTTCTCCACCTCCCATCCGCCACCGTCTCAAACGTGACGTTTCGACCCCTACTCCTCATGCTTTCAGGGCCACCCGCATCAATCCACCTCTGCAAGTTCTTGCACTGGCTGACGTCAAAAAGTTCCAGATCCCTGCATCCCTCCACCACCGCTTCGACACCGGTGCCTGTAACGCGAACGCAGCCGCGCACAGAAAGTTGGCGCAGTTCAAGGAGGTGCAGCGATATGCATCGGAGAGATGTGTCGGAGACGGCAGAGCCGCAGAAGGCGAGGTTGAGATGGGTGAGCATAGGCAGGCCGAGAGCGAGGACTTCGGTAGCGGTATCGGAGAGAGCGCAGCAGAATGACTGGCTTCAGGTTAGCGAGCGAACATGAACGCGAAAATGGGTATTCCAGTATCGAGGAGAGGCTTACCAGATCTAGTTCTCTCAACCCTTTCGCAGCATTCGTTAGATATACGATCGCGTTGTCGGTCAGATATGTGCAGTCCGCTAGACAAAGCTTTGTCAACCGCGGGAACGGATACACGCTCCAATGCTGGAAGCCCACGTCTGTAATAGTCGTACACCTTGTGAGATCGATCTGCTCAATTCGGTTCGCTGCATGCACTGCAATATGCGCCATAGAGCGATCGGTGATGTGCTTGCAGTAACTTAGTGTCAAGCGGCGTAACTTCGGACATCCCACGATCGTCCCTGCAGGAAGAGGCTGTGGCATAGGGTGTCCATTGGCGCCACCCATTTTGTGACCAAACGAACGTCGATGCGCCATCTGTGCATGCTGTGCTTGTGCCAACGCCATTGCTGGTGGTAGTTCAGGGACGACCCATCCTATTACGCGAGCCAACAGATTGTCGCCAACTTTCCGGCAATTACTCAAGTCGACCTCTTCAAGCCCTTTTGCTTTCTGTACCATTTCGAGCACTGCAGGACCCGTTATGTCCCACACACTCTTCATACGCCATATCTTGACATTGGGCGCACAAGTGGCTCCCAGCGTAGAGAAACCTTCATCCGTTACGTGGAAGCAGTTGCTTATGTCGACTAATCTAGGTCGGCTGCCGACAAATGGGCAAATGATTTCGGCTAACGTGCGATCGGTGACTCGGCGGTTGTATTTGGTGAGATCCAGGGTGTGAAGTATGTCCGGTGAAGTGTGTATAAGATGTTTCCAATGCGATGATACCAGCCGTTGATGCATCAACTCGCACAAATCCAGATGCTTGAATATGTTAACAACAATAGAGTCAGGTAATGTTCCTTTGTTAAACCTGCTTGGTCGTCGCAATACGCGTGGTCGCTTGATCTCAAATGTCGGTTCTGGGGGTGTTGTGCTATGTTTAAACAATGGCGAAGGCGATAGAGGCGTAGTATTCGGAGAAGGTGACTTAGGCAAGGTCATGTTCGATGAGCTCGTGGGAGAGTCAGGCGGTTGCGGAGCAAGCGAGCCTCTTCTCGACCTAGATCGGACATTATCGAGATCTACGTTGAGAAATGGGTCGGGATCAAAGGGCTCCATCATCTTCTCTTCTCTTCTCGACGGCGTTAAGGGACTGTCAATGGTGGTCGGCATATCATCGAAGGTGACTGTCGGTACGCTCCCCTTCCGCGGCGTCCGTGGAGTTTTAAGATCCGCAATGACCAAGGAGTCGATCTGTGGCGTACCCTCTGTGGTGTTGGACATGGGCGTGTCATTATCCTTCGCAGCCTTCAGTCGCTCATTTGCAACTTTCTCCACCTGGCGACGCAAATCAGCGCCGCATTTTTCCCATAGCTCGTTAAGTACGTCACCGCTGATCATGAGGCACTCCACGGATGAGACAGAACGGACGGTAGCCGTGCGACGAGGCGCCAAAGACAGACTTGTAACTTCTCCAAAATACTGCCCTGCGCGCAAGCGTGCCTTGACCAGCTGGAAATCGTGCTCCTCTGCGATAACAGTTCCTTCTTGCCAGGCATGGCAGCGTGCCCGTTCTCTTCTGGTGGCTTTGTGTTGACAACCTCGACTTCACCTTTTACGATGAAGTAGACATCGCGCCCTTGAGTGTCTTGCTTAATGATGTCGGTGAAAGGAGGAAAAGAGCAAGGCTGTGCATTGAGGCCGATGAAGTGAAGGATTTCGGGAGGCAAACTCGAGAACAGAGGCAGTTCTTTCAGCAAAAGTCTCACATTCAGCCACTTCCGAAAACGCTCATGGCCGCGACATCTGCGAGACCTGGACTCGGCGATTTCCGCTTCTTGTACAGGCTTACAACATCTCCGTCTTGTAGGAACCCTGCTCGGTCATGACCACGTCGCCATCGACCCGGTCAATGGGGCGCTTGCTCGGCGTGACACCAGGCCCATGGCGGGCTTCCAGCCCCCCTCTTTCTTCTTGCGCTCTAGTATGGACAGCCTTTCTTTGGCCTCGTCCATGATGGCCTGCTCGACTTCTGGAAACTTGGGCAGCTCCTTCTCCAATGCCTCCTTGTTCAGTCGCACCACTAGCGAGCGCATGTTCGCGATGATGGTGGCGGTGCGGGGAATGTTCATCAATATCCCAATCTCTCCGAAAGGCGCCGGGTTTCAGTTCCGCATATGTGCTTTCCCCATCGCGCGAGGTAACGCGCACGGAGCCGCGTACCAGCCAGTACATGGCTTTGCCCTGCTCGCCCTCGGTGAGGATGGTATCGTGTGCCTGGTACAGCTGCGGCTTGAGGTGCATTCCTATGGCTGCCAGGAACGAGTCGGGAGCAGAGAGAAACAGCGGGAAGGAGCGCAGCCTGTCCAGCAGATCCAGCGGCAGGCCCTGGATGGTGGACGCGGTCAGAGGTGAGGGACGGATGGGCCTGGTCGGGTTTGTGTCGGATTCGTAGGCGCGCACCATGGCAAATGGGTCTGGCACCATGACGCCGCCGTTGGCCCTGCCAGCGGGGCCGCCGGGCCTGTACCTTCGCATCGTGGTGTTGACCCGCAGCGTGTGTGTGTGTGTGTGTACACAGGAGGGCAGCGTCGGCGTTTGTTTGCGGAGCAGTCTGGCAGCCGCGACGGCGGACGCGTGCGCCGGGGAGCAATGGGACGGTAGGACGCTCTGCAGTGGCTTCTGTATGGATCAGAGGCGGTTCATGGCGGTCTGGGCGAGCTGGCAGGCTTCGCGGAGTGTTGCGGTGTGGTGATGGCTGTCGCACGACGTGTGAGGGTCGCAGCGAGGGTGGGGCGCTCGCACCGGCACGGGCGAGAAGGCTACTGCGAATGCGAAGAAAGAGAGGAAGGCACGCTCACGATGTACGATGTTCGCTGTTCGCTGTTCACTGGGGGCGCTGTGGGAACTTGGAGCTCGAAACGCGGGCGCTGGAGACGGCGGCGACGTGGAGCCACAGTGCGGGCAGCTCTGCTAGTTGGTGGACGGGGTGGGTCGGGCGTCCCTTCTACAAAGCTTCGAGAAGGAAGGCGCCCCTGCCGAAACAGCAAGCGCGTGCACGCTGCGCAAACACTGGACCTCCACCACCTTCAGTGTGTCTACAACGCCACGACCTTGCGCCTTTTCTCGTCCCCAATGCCCACGCTGAGACATCTGCCTGCTCGACGTGCTCAAAATAACTGCGCTTTTGGCCGTATGGCGTCGGCTAATCTTACAAAGACACCTGCCCCCCAATACCAAATACCCGTCCTAAAACACTCTGAGACCCTGCAGGCCCATCGCCTCACTTGCAACAGCACCAAACTTTAGAAGACGTGCTGCCTCACGTGCCGCGACTGCTTCCAGGTTCGTCGTGAGCGCAAACAATGTTGCTGGCCAAAGAAACCGTTCCAGATTTTCTATCATCTCTCATAAATTCGTGACTGACACTCTGAAGCCCACCAGCCCGCCGCCTGCACAGCTAAACCAGCCGAAAGCCACCCAGGGCATCGAGCAAACAATGAATGTCCCCTCCCAACACCATCCGGCCCGATCCGGGTGCATGCGACCCACCCCCTGACCCATCCCGCACGTCGATTGACCACGACTGTACTCATAGCCCACGCTAGCACTAGTAGTCGTTGTTCTCGCGTTCTCGTCGTTTCCCCCTCGCTCCACCGCGCTCGCCCGCTTCGTGGTGTCGCCCGTCCTTGTGGTGGTCGTACATCTTCTCAACTGCTCCACCCGCGAGACCGCCGACGATCGCGCTACCCACCGTGGCCGCCTTGTTGGCAATCGAGTCGCCTTTCATGACTTGGCTGCCGGCTACGCCCCCAGCCAACGCGCCAACAGCGATGGCTATACTACGGCTGTGGTCGTCTGGAGACTCGGACCGCTCGCGACGGGAGCCAGGGTCGTGACGTCGCCCCGACCGACGGGGCGGAGACCATGAGGAAGAGCGTACTCGTTGTGGCGTTGGTCGCGCGCGCGGAGCCCGCCCATCTCCATAAGGCTGAGAGGAGTAGCCATATCCGGGAGGCGGACCAGGTGCTCGGGGCTGGAAAAGTCAGTGAAATGTTCCAGTTGCGATAGTTTGGGTACTCACCACAAGTGCTTCCTGGTATCTGTTCGCCTCCCTGGTGCGCTCGGCCATTTGTTGAGCTGTGGCGCCTTGTCTATAATCCCGTTCTTCATAACCCCTCCCGTACCCTTCATTTCCATAACCCCTATCGTCTCTACGACCATCGTCACTCCTGCGTTCGGGCGCATACGATCTGTTCGTTTCCCTGGGCCCTCTGGTGGTCTCTCGATCCGAGTCATATACGTATCTGTCCTCTCGGCCTGAACTGTCGCCGTATCTGTCCTCTCGGCCTAACCTATCACCGTGTCTTCCCTCATGCACAGATCGATTGTCATACTGCTCGCTCGCTGGAGGTGGCGGTCCTGACGGCATTCCTCGCTGCTGTTGACCAGGCTGTTTCCCACCGGCGCCACGCTTTGCTTTCCGATGCGGCCTATGCCTATCCACCCACCCATAAACCGGATCCCAATATTTATCCGCAAACTTATTGACACCCGCAAACCCCAATTCCTACCATTGTCAGCCCACTTCCTCACAGAAGAATATCTATCACATGTAGATTGGGCTAGGAAGGTACTTACCACAAGCTCGTCTGCCATGATGACTGGACTGACTAAGCTCCTGTAAGCATCCGGTATGGTGAAGGTTAGGATTGCTGGGCCTGCCTTGGTACCTGTGCGGTACCTGCGTGATAGACAATATATATACGTTTTTTACGTGCTTGGCGCCAAATGCCTGCTTGGAGACCAGGGCAGTCATGACGTTGTGGTGCGCTAGTGGGCCAGTAGTGGCGTGCGCGATGCGGCTAAAGCCGCGCGGTGATGGGAGTGGAGATCGGCTAACGCTGAGTGGTCGCGCTACCTACCCTGAAAGTATACAGGTGTATATCACATGTGCGGAGAATGGCCCCCCCAAGGGGGGAGGGTGGGTTAATGTTTGGTGTTTGTGTTTCCTGGGTGGATGCGTTGGGTGGTTGTGATGGTGTTTGGTAGAGGTAAGGGTCCACGGTAGGTGTGTGGCACGCGAGAGAATCGTCTTGCACACTGTCCTGCGAATACTTGTCTGTGTGGCTGTCTTTTAGTTAACAGGCGGCTGAGCAGGTGGCTGCCCGGGCGAAAATCCAGGTAGACTAAGATATGTCATTGCGCAGGAGATAGTATTGGCTGGAGTTTATCGGAAAATTATTTCTATTTATTAGCTTCGATGACGTGGTTAGAGGACGGGGTGTGTATGGCTGAGATGTTCTTAAGAGTTTGCATGAGTTTGAGTGCTTTGTGTGGGATGGATGTTGGGCTTACTGGATGGATACCCGGTGGGGGATAGTTGGTGATGTAATGGGTAGTTGATGTAAGTGTGTGCAGTACCGTGGGTGTGTGCTACGCGATTGGTGCTATTGTTTGAAAGGAGAAATGAAATGCACTCGAGAGACCAGTATGACATAACTTCAGCTCATTCGTGAGTAAAATTCCCCAAGGGATGGGCCATTCAATTGGTAGACAACTAACCACCCATCCAATTTGGAATTCCAACGACGTACCAAAGCTGACAACGCTGCTACTTGAAATTTACTCCAAGGAAGGAAGAACTCATCCCACTAAAGCGATCCATCACAGTGTTTACCTCCATCCAGCTTTCGATAACAATATCTATTGAATGCATGATCATGCAAGATCTTCAAAACAGCAGAAACGCCAACGTGCAAGCAGAGTCGATCCCAGATCGCTCCATCTATCTCCCCATATCCTCGCATTCGCCACGTACTCTTACAGTCTGGCATGAGATACTTCCGGCGATACCACCGCTTTTGACGCTTCATCCGCTTTGTCGTTATTCTTGCATCATAGCGTGTATACACTTTTAACAGTTCCACAGGCAGAGTCTAAGTCTGCTGAAGGACGTGATGGAGGCTTCGCATTTTGGTGGGGCGGGACTTGTGGTGGGTGTGCGGGAGTGAATGGGTGGTTGGTAGAAGAGGGCTGTATGTAGTTTGTAAGCGTCAGGTTTGGGGTTGTTGCATGGTATGCATGCTATGAGGTGACTGACTGAATGCGCGAGGCCGATGCCTAGTGGGCATGAGCAGGTCATTATTGTGCGTTCGCTGGGGCGACATTGACACGATGACATTGTGGATAATTGGCGATGTGCTTTGTGCTGAAATTTGTGCGGTTTGGGTGACATGCTCTGTGGTACATTGCACACGTTACTTAACATTGGGTTGGACACAGCAGCTTGGCCTTCATGAGAGCAGCATGATTGCAATTATCACGTTTCTGGGGCTACCCCGGGGCCGTTAGTTCCCGTGTTACTGATAATGCAGTGTGTGGAGGTTGTAGTTAGTAGATTTCTTATCATCTCATGTGGCAGGCGCGCTAGGTCACTAGCGCATATGGCGTGTATATGGGCACCCGTGGGCGCACCACCACACTGGTGCACCTCTCACATGCTAGCACCTTAGCTTATACATCAATCCCGAGGTCCATACATGCCCACCTGCATAGCAGCCTTCCTGTCATATCCCACGGTAATACCAAACCGTTGCGCCGTGTATATCCGTCCATGCATACATCCGCGCAATCCCTCCTCTCCTGACTGGGACGCTCATTTCTCTCCATCTAATCAACCCCCTTCATTATCTCCCACAATCCCTTTAAACCCACCACATCCACCACCCTAGCCAGCACCATCGCCACCAGCACCAGCACCATCAGCACAACCAACACCAACTCCCGAGCCCTCACGATAACCTTCCTCTCCTCCTCCCACGCCTTCTCCATCAACTTCTTCTCTTTCTTGTACCTTTTCCGCAAGCTTCGAGCGCTGTTTTCCGAGCACAACCTAATGGCTCGGTCGTTGGCATCTTTGATGAGAGCGAGCTGGGCTGCTTCGATGGCGGTGTTGAGCGTGGCACTGTCTTTTGTAGGGACAGTAGGGTTGACGAGGAAGTTGTAGAGCCTTTGGGAGACAGTGATTTCGATTTCGGGGGTCGGAGCGGGTTCGGAGGGCGGAGGGGTCGGTGCTGGGGTCGGTAGGCTGGGATGAGACATACTTTTTGGTACAGTTCTGATGTGTGAGTGTATCGCTGGTTTGACGATGAGGGTGCGGTACTGTGTAGCCCAAGACGAGGAATTGCGGTATTATATATGAGTGCATGGAGGAGCGCAATTATTTGTGCTGGTGGTTTGGTTTGCCGTGGCTTTTTGTTTGGCAAAGGAGCAAGAGTGTTGTAGGTGCGTAGCAAATGGCCCCCATGCCAGCGATCGTGAAGTGCTAGCAACACCGTCGAAACAGTCGAAGAGGTTAAAGGTGCAGTGTAGTGTTGGCTTGAAAGTTGATAAGAATTGACGGAAAAGGGCAAAGGTGGTGGCTTAGTAAGTACGCATTGCAGTTACTTCTGCTCAAGGCGAAGTTGATCCACATCCTCCTCGTTCTCGACGCGAATGCGGCAGCTTTTCACCTCTGGCCTAGACAAGATATTGGTGTAAAGACGTCCAAAAGTTGATGACTTTGTTGTGCCATGTTGCTCTGCAATCGAATCTACTTCAACCCGACTAGCAAGGTAAATTTCGTTGAAGCGAACGTTGGTACTAGCAAGAGCTTTGCACGCCGAGTAGCACATTGACATCATGGCACCCTGGGAAATTGCCGGCAAGGCAAGAGCTCCAATATCCCCTTGCGAGCCGGTGCAGGTCGTCCAAGTGCATTCGCGGTCTTTTTGCTCGAGCAAATATGGAATAGTAGCCCGATATGCATCTATGACAGTGAAGGAAATTAGTCGAATCTTGGGAAGGAATCATGAAGCTTACAGAAATTGGATTCAAAATTGATCTTCATGAAATTATGCAGCTCATCGGTGGTCGTGTCTACCATATCCTGTTGGATATACATCCCACCCACTGCGCGTTATCAGCAGTAGCTCGTTCACTGGAGGCCATTGGCGCACGTACCAGCAGCAAACACATGGTGAAAAGCGGGCAAGGTCCCCGCACGCACGTCGTCAACGATACGCTGCACTCCTTGGTCCGAAACGACGTCAGCCTCGACGATTATGATGCGATCATGCTCTGCAGGAACGTGCTCAAACAACTTCTTCGCCGAGCGGTGGTCGCGTACTACAGTGAGGACATTGCGGCCGGAGCGTAGGGCGCCTAGGGTGGCGGCGATGCCTATGTTGCCAGTGGCCCCTATTATGAGCACAGTCTCGGCGTCTTGCTGCATGACTTCAGGTCAAAGGGGTCCCGATGGGCGCGTTGGGGTGCAGGTGGTTGAGACGACCGTGCACGTGATCTGGTGCCGCCCGCGGGCCCAGGCGCACGGCCGCATTTGGTGCCCCACGGCGAAACTTTTGAGAATGATGGCTCGGTCTGCTCGCTCTCACCCCACGACACGACTTGCGCCTGCCCTTCCTTTGCCCATGATCGATCGATAGCACAACACCCCCGCAAATACAATCCAACATGGCCACCGCGTCACCAGCCCCGCCCGATCCGGTGTCAAAAGAGGAAGACGCGCCCACAGGCGCCGTCAGTCGCGCCGACATGCTGTACGACAAATGCGCCGAGCGGCCACAGGGCACCACCTTCTTCCAGCGCGACCTCACCAGCATGCAGGTGGCCAGCGACCTCAACGACCTGCTCATGCTGCTCCAGGAGCTCGTGGACCGGCACCTGATGAAGGCCATGTCCTTCGACGGCGAGGCCTGCTGGAAGATACGCCCTCGCTCCATCGCCGACAAGTAGGCGCACCCTGTGCCGCGCAGGCGTATCACAGCTAATCACGCCCTACAGGCTGCGACGGCTGTTGCCCGACGAGCGCCTGCTCTACCACCACATCGATAATGCGCAGACCGAGGGCGTCTGGTCCAAGGCGCTGCGGAGCAAGACGAATCTCGCACAGCAGACGGTGACCAAGTACTTGAAGAGCCTCGAGTCCAAGGATTTGATCCAGGCGGTCATGAGCGTCAAGTTCCCGAACCGCAAAATGTATCTGCTGAAGCACCTCACCCCCTCCGAAGACGTTGCGGGTGGCCCCTGGCAGAACGATGGCGACTTCGATGTCCCACTCGTCGAAGGCACCGCCAAGGTGGTAGCAGCCAGAGTGGAAGCGGAAACCTGCATCCGAGTTCAAAGCAGTTGGACTCATCACGCGCCTACCGACCGAACCGCCGCCATTGCTCACAAGAAGGCGCAGGTGCAGGCGACACTGGACATAGAAGAAGCCCCGCCAGTCAAATCCCACACTGCCAGCCACAAGCGGTACCGTCTCGTACATAGGAGCAACCCCTTCTATCCCACTGCAGCGAGCATGGCCGAGTACATCAACGGTAGAGGTTTACTGAAAGACAGGACCGTGCGCGAGTCGGATATGGAACAGCTCTTGGAAATGATGGTGCTGGATGGACGACTAGAAAAGGTCACTGCCACCAGCTACCGCACGGTTCTGCAGCCGGAAACAGCCGTCTTCAACGGCTTCGTGGATGCCCCGTGCGGGACCTGTCCCGTTTTTGATCTCTGCTCCGACGAAGGAGAGATATCAGCAAGGACTTGCGTCTACTTTGGTGAATGGTTGGAGACGACTTCAGAGGTCGTTTAGGATTATCTTCAGGAAGCATAGCGCCGGCGTTACGACAAAATATCTGCATATCACTTACCGTGTACCGAAAGGTCGCGAATCTTCGTCCTGATCTGCATATCACGGATTTCCAAGTTTTTTGGGGGACATCTAGAGTCTTTGGTAGTGGAGGAATACCCCTTTCGATAGAATTGCCAACGTTGGTTGGTTATTAAATCCCTCTCTTGTGTCCTATCCACGCCATTCGTGATCCGCCCGGTCCTTTATTCCTTCACAGCACATGCACGATAGTTTCCTACCCACGATCGGCCCTCGCTTCCATTGGTTGCCGTTGTACGCGTCACTCACTGCTCAGCCTTGTTGCTCGGAGACTTTTTGCTGGGTGTTTGCGCGTAAGTCTCCGCGGCGTTCCCGCAGGATCTCGGTCACTTCCTCGCCGAACAGTGGCATTGCGCTGCACACAACTAGCACGCTGAGGATGCATAGAAGAGTCTCGTTTCAATGATAGACTTCCCTCGGTAGAAGATTGATCATTCCGGCATCTGTAAGCGATTTGGCAACGCGCATGTAAACGATGAAAACATGGACCAAAAAGATAGAGTTACGTGGCAGTAGACCTATATTTAGCTTCGATTTGGTGTTATGAGACGGGCAAAATGCGTAGAATTAAGTCTCCGATGATGATGCATCGCCTTTAGTGGCTGACTATGCCATGGCGACTTTATCATCGCGTCCCGTGCGAGGCGACTCCAGATGTCATTACATTTTCTCCCACGGCACAGTGCAGTGTTGGACTTGCTATATATAAAGCATCCGATGGACCATGCATGTCCATGATAAATGAGAACAACAAAATTTCTTTCCCGTATACCATACAAAGCCCCTTTTCACCATCTACATATACATACACCTCAGACCTCCAGCCACCTTCCCTGCCCACCTACCATGTCCGCCTCTCCCCAACGCGCAGCAGCCCTGCACAAAGCAACCCTCGACGGCTGGCAAGCCGACGACATAGCATCCAAGTATGCGCGCGGCGAGGCCGCAACCCGGCCGTACGCCGACATCTTCCTGGACAAATGCGACGTCGCCAATCTTTCTACCGAGATGCACGCGTTGGATCTTGGGTGCGGGACGGGCGCGGTGATAGCTGCGCTTTATGCGAAGGTGCCGCGGGAGAAGTGGGGGCTTGTGCGTGTGTTGGGGGGCGATATTAGTGAAAGTATGTTGAAGTGGGCGAAGGAGAGGGGGGAGAGGGAGGGCTGGGGTGGGTTGAGGGTTGAGAGGGTGGATGCCGGGGTATGTCTTGTTTTTGTCTTTTGCTGTCCTGTTCTGTTCTTACGGTGGGTTTGTGTGTGAGAAGAGGACGGAAAGCTGACAAGTTGCGTTGCGTTGCGTATTACAGGACATACAACTCCCGCACCGCACCTTCACACACGTCTTCGCCAACGCAA
The DNA here is from genome assembly GCA_031010545.1 of Laburnicola sp. JP_R_19. NCBI lineage: Eukaryota > Fungi > Ascomycota > Dothideomycetes > Pleosporales > Didymosphaeriaceae > Laburnicola > Laburnicola sp. JP_R_19. The sequence goes on along the minus strand of VOIT01000010.1, from coordinate 1,085,704 downwards.
TCATCTTCCATTTCCCGCCGGGTGTGCTGAAGTCGTGTTTTGACCTGCTTAAACCGGGCGGTTTCGTTGGCGTTACCACGTGGGCGCAACTACCGTGGTATGAGATGGTTAAAAGGGCGGTTGGGAATTTGCCGACTCCGCCGGAGCTGCCGTAAGTACTTCACTTGTGCGAGACACGGATTTGTACTAATGGTGAGGTGTGTAGTTCGTACAAAGAGATTGTAGCTCGTATTCAGCAGGATCGTCCTTGGAACGACGCATCGTATGTGGAGGAGCAGCTTAGAGGGGCGGGGTTCGTGGATGTGTCGACGGTGCAGGAGAGGAAGAAAGTCCCGTGTGGGACGCCGGTGAGTATCCTCAAGTTCGCTGGGCAATTCTCGTACTGTGGCTGATTAATGGTGTGAAAAGGCGCAGTTCGTGGAGGGGATGACGATGCCGATGACGTTGATCGCTGCGTGGTGGGATGAAAAGGATAGAGAGAGGTTGTTGAAGGAGGTGCTGGGTGAGTTGAGGAAAGAAGCTGTGAAGGAGGCGGGGGGTGAAGAGAGCATTGTGTATATGAACATGGAAGGTATTGTTGGGGTGGGGTGGAAGAAGGAGTGATCGAGCGTGCCGGTTGAAACCTGCGGTGTAACAATGCTAGTAAGTAACGGACCTCGCAGTACTATGAGGCAGTAGCAAGAAGATGTCAGTCAAGTAATCAAATCACTTTGATTATGGAAGATACACATCACTTACGTAGACCGCATGAAGACACCAACTCCAGGGACAGCACCCGACCACCATGGCGACGCACCACGTCCATCCAAAGAGTCAAAACGATCCATCCAGGACGGCATCCAAACCCCACAAGAAAGGTCTCGATGACCCCTCCAAGCCATCTCCCACGCGTCCCGTCGTATCCCGCATGTACGACTGGTACCTAGGCGGCACACACTCCTATGAAATCGACCGTCTCGCTGCGGGGCAAGTTGCAAAAGACTTCCCCGACATCATACCCATGGCCATCGAGAACCGCATGTTTCTGCGCCGAGCAGTGCGATGGCTTGCGCATAACGGCATTACGCAATTCATCGATATGGGCTCTGGACTTCCTACGGCTGGTAGTACCCACGAGACTGCGCTCCATATCGATCCGAAAGCCATAATTTTATACGTCGATATCGAAGATAGTGTCGTGGAAGAAGGGAACGAGATCATCTGTGAGACAGGGTGGTAGGAGCTAGTTGGCATAATTCCAGGGCTTCCACCGTAGCGTAGTACGCTACGGTTACCCCCTATCGCTCTACGCTACAGTTTGTATAGGCGTTACGTACGTATAGGAGCCCCTAAAAATAATAAATTATAGTCTATAACTATAGTATAGTTATAGTAACCTATATACTATATATATACATTATATAACCTGTACACATAATATAGTTATATATTAGGTTATGTGTTAGGTTATGTGTTAGGTTATGTGTTAGGTTATGTGTTAGGTTATGTGTTAGGTTATGTATTAGGTTATGTAACTAGATCCTCCCTATATATAAGGGGAGAGAGTAGTCCTCTAAGAGGGGCTACTATAGAGCTGTACTACAGGCTAAAATACATATAATTATAGCTACGCTATAGCCTAGAGGGTAGCTACGTCCTTACGCTTTATAGGCTGTAGTACGGGCTGTAGTACGGCCCGTACTACGATACGTTGGAAGCGCTGCATGATTCGGACGAGCGCACTTGAACCAGAGACGATTTCTGCGCATGCCGAGACGCAACGGGTGATTGATTTCGGAAGGCTTGTTGCTATCATGATGATTGCGCAGATCCACTTCCTCAAATCTGAGCATTACACGCCTGTCTTGGAGTACTGGAAACAGAAATTGGCCAAAGGGAGCGCATTTGTGATAACGCATGCGAGCAATGATGGGAAGAGTTTGGAGGGGTTAAGGGGCTTGGTTGATGTGTATAAGGTGACGCCTATGCCAGTGGTACTGAGAACGAGGGAGGAGATTGCACCGATGATGGACGGGTGGGATGTTGTGGCGCCAGGGCTTTTTATTCATTCATTCATATCCGTTTATAGTCGACCCAACCTTTTATAGATTATAAGACTTAACAGCAAGCACAACCAAGGTTTAACAGCCAAAGTACGTAAAAAAAGGGCGCGATTGGGATCGGCCACAGTGGGGAGCCGAAGCATGCGCCAGGGCTTGTGAGGCCGCATGAGTGGAAGGACGAGGAAATGAAGGAGAGAGAAGAGTGGCCGCTGACGAAGATGTGGTGGGTTGGTGTAGGGTTCCTGCGATAGATGATGCATTGGCTGGTCTAGGAAAGTCCTCAAAAGACGATAGTACGGTGCCTGCCAGCAACGGCTATATAGCGAATCATGGAAATCAGTGTTCTTAAGCGTCGTTGCCATGATATGGTGAACTGAACCTCGAGATCCTTCTGTGCCAGCAAGTTGTGCTTAGTTTGGGTGTTGCGCAATATGAGGGCGCAGTGGTTGACAGGTGATTGAAAATGAACGAGTTGGAGACGGTGCTTCGCTTTGAAGAGAAAGGCTTCATTAGTGCGCTTCTGCCAAGGTGCTATTGTCGGAAAAAGGTAGTCAACTGAAAGTACTCAGCTGCATGTATTATGTCAACGTATATGTCGATGAAGTCGAGATGGAAATGTCAAAATCGCTGGTACCGCGTTAGGTGTCCTTATCGATAAATACGCGCTCACGTGTGGCGTGATGGTTCCAGATGCTGACGCAACCACAACTCCATCACTGAAACGTGCGACGATAGAAGTTTACAACACCAACGTTTGAAACACCTTGCCTTCAGCGACGAGGATGCAAAAACCAGGCGCCAGGGCTCTTGGTTCCTCTCGGCGGAGCGTCCTAGAGCGTGTTGTTCCTTAGTCCTCCCGAGAAGGTCCCCATATTTGTCAAGATCGAATCTTGGTGTCAATTGCACGCCTGTAACGGTCTAGCTTTTGACTCCTTGACGTTTGGAGAAAGAAACTTTAGGTGGAGTGGAACTGCTTAAAGACCTGAGTTACCTAGGTCGGATTGTGGATAGCTGCTTGAACTGCGTCATTCTCTTCTCGCACGCTGGGCGTTCCCTTCTCGTTCTCTCTATTGATTTTAACTCTTCACGCCATTTCAACCATGCTACAAACAGCTGGATCTCCACTACCAACCCATACCTATCCATCGGTCGAAGACGGCTCTACAACCTACGACATGAGTTATCTACCTGGTGTGGCCATGAGAGAGCTCACCGAAGAACCCAAGATCCACCTCATCGAACCCAGTCCCACTAATTCGAGCTTTTCGCGCTCATCCGTCGCTATGAACCCAAAGCGATCCTCCTGGCCCACGACGAAATCGCAATTGCGGCGGTCGATCGATTTGCTCGGGGAGATGCTACAAAATACACAGACCGGATTAGCGTCCCACGGCTCAATTATGCTGGATTTCCAACATCGTCGCTCGCACCTTAAGTACGGATCTAATAATAATGTCGAAGAACTCCCACCAAAGGCTACGCCTTACGCTCCAGAGCGTCATGATGCGCCTTCGCCTCGGAACAATAATCTACTATCACCTGAAGCTTCATACTGGTGGCAAGCATGCCAGAACTTCGCACAAAACTCAGAATCGCCAATCAGTGCTCGTGAATTCTTACGCACCCCGCAACCCTTCTCCGGCTTCGACTTTGAATGGGGCCTGCCTAACACGAATCGCTATTCCCTGCTACCTCAAACACCTACCTCCCTAGAAGGCGAACAAAGCGATTTCGGCAACCCGGTCGGGCGTGCTATCTCATTAGGCGAAGAAACCCTCACTTCCGCTGCGCAGATCGCGAGTCTAGGCAATGGAATGGAGCAACACTTCCAGGAACGTACCATCGAAGTGGATAAGAAGAAGTTTCCAGCTGCACCTAAATTGCAGCCCGCCCCGGGATCGAAGCCTAAAATTATCGTCAGCAAATACATGCATGCTGCCGTTGAGCCAGAGCTCATTGGCAGCCCGCAACGCTACTTCAACCTGTAAAGAGCTTGGATACGTACAACACTCTGCTGAAGTAGCAATCTACTGGCAAGGTTAGTGCCTACGTTCTCTAGGTTGATATCTGCTCACTTAATATATTCAGAACGCCATGTCCTTATCGCCTTCCCCTACACTCGAATTGTTGAGCGTCACGATTCTCTATGATACATAATTCCCGCTGCAACCCGAATTTCATTACTTTCGAAACTTGGAGTAATCTAAATACCTCAAAATCTTCAACTAATCCCTCTGACTTGTTGTTCTGCGCTGGATAAGCTAATTGGAACATGTTACGCTCATTCATGACACATAAGCTGCTCAAGGCATTCCGTCGCTCGTGTACATACGTTATCGCCTTCTGAACCGAAAATGTACGGGAAAGAGTCCACCCAGAGTTCAAACTAACTTATACAAACAAATAATATAATCTCAGAACAGTTGTTTGCGACAGTAACTAATGCCTTCCATGTTTAGAAGTTTAATCAGCGCTGATTCGCTCGTCAAACCCTTAAACAGATACCATAGTTCCTGAATGCTGCCCTGACTCTCCTGTCACGAGCTCCTGTCTGGCCTGAAAACCAATCATCGCAAGACCACCAATTCTACTTCCACGAGCGTCCTCTTCACGCTAACCGACCCCCATCCACACTATTCAACTGCTCGAAAACTTCCCCCATCGTCTTGATAGAATATACCGTACCATCCTGACATTTAAATAGCCCGTCCCCACAGCGAGCGCGCCCAAAATAATGCGTATATAAAATGTAACTTTGACAGAAATTTTAATTAACGTACTTTGCACTCGAGTCGATCATTCCATCGAGTCGATCACTTTGCCAAGACCCCACCAAAATGTACTATCAGCAATAGTACAACGCGATGCCTCAACCACACAACGAACTACTGGCGTTAAAAGAAGCGCGTATATAGCTTGCAATCTAAGCTATTAAACAAGTCGCAGCACTTTTTTAGCGACGCGCTATAGCCCTCTATAACGTCTCTTAAAGTACACTTAGCAACTAACGCGCTGGAAAGACGTTTAGACGCGACTGCGCACCTAATAAAATAAGACTTACTATAAGAGAGGAGCAGGTGATTGTGCAGCATATACTCGACCTAGACGCGCGAGGATTTCTGCCCCGGCTTGATGCTATAAAAGATATGGCTGATTCTTTACTAGCTGCACGCTACTACAAGCTAGTTGGCTAGAGGTGGCCTTATGACTTTGTTAAGCGCCAGCTAAAGCTTTAAGTTTAATCGAAAGTACGACTACAAGAGAGCCCTCTAGGAGGATCCTGAGGTGATACGAGGCTGGTTCTGGCTTGTAGAGAACATAAAGGCCAAGTATGGTATCCTGGATAAGGACACCTATAATTTCGACGAGTCTGGCTTTATGATGGGCATAATATTGACTGGAGCAGTAGTTACAGGCTCTAAGCGTTACCGAGGCTCACTGTCCGACCAGCCCCACCACCCAACAGAGCCACCCACCACGACAACACCTTAACTTCAACACGCGATAACTCCACCAGTATAAGCCCAATCGAGGCTACGCTTGCAGCTATTAAATCGCTAGAACCTGGAGAACAATTTAGCTATAGATAGATGGCGAGAGAGTATAGTTGTAACCGTGCAGCGCTCGCACAAAGATATAAGGGCGTCTCAACCTCACGCGCTACCCAGGCTCAAAACCAGCAAGCTCTCCACCCACAACAGGAGCAGGAGCTCCTACTCTATATTAAACAGCTTAATAGCCAAGGCCTCCCACCTACGCAAGCTATAATTGGAAATTTCGCCTTATAAATCGCAAGGAGAGAGCTTGGAGTAAACTGGGTTGATCGCTTTGTCCACTGGTATCCTAACGAGCTCATCTCAAAATGGACGACGGGCATTGACAACAATCGCCACAAGGCTAATTTAGGGAGGAAGTATAGCCTCTACTTCGACCTCCTACGCAAGAAGATTAAGCAGTATCACGTTGAGCCTTGTCACACATACAATATAGATAAGAAGGGCTTTATACTTAGTGTTATAGGTTGCTTAAAGAGGATCTTTAGCAGAGCCTTGTATAAGGAGGGGAAGAGGAGGAGTACTATCCAGGATGGCTCGCGAGAGTAGATAACGCTGCTAGCCTGTATCTGCGCTGATGGATCTTACCTTGAGCCTGCTCTTATCTATCAGTCAGCCTCAGGATTGATACAGGACTCCTAGCTACAGGCCCTCGATCATACGACTCATTAGGTTCGAATCTCCTCATCGCCCTATGGCTAGACGAACAACGATATTGGCCTTGTGTGGCTTAAACAGGTGTTTGATCGCGGTACAAAGGCGAAGGCTTAATCTTCCTATTAATTGCTTATCCTAGATGGCTATAGATCTTACCTTGTAATGGATTTTATTAAGTACTGTAATTAGAATAAGATTCTTCTCGCTGTATATCCTCCTTATTCAACCTATATGCTGCAGCCGCTCGATGTAGCTATGTTTAAGCCTCTATCTACAGCCTACTTAAAGGAGATCTTAGCCTTTATAGAAAGGAGCTAGGGCCTTTGCTTAATAAGTAAGAGGGATTTCTTCCCCCTCTTTTACTAAGCCTGGCAGGCCCCCTTTAAGGAAACGACAATCCTAAAGGCCTTTAAGACTACAGGCCTCTCACCCTTCTATCCTAAGGCTATACTATAGAGATTCAACACTAGCCTAAGCTCCTTAAGCGATAGCGAGTCCTTAGCCTTAAGTGCCTTAAACTAGAGGAAGACTGAAGGCCTACTGCGTTAGGTAGTTAAGGATTGAGGTGATAAACAAGCTTAAAAGCTAAGCCAGGCCTTCTACTAAATCTTAACTTAAAAGACCCTCCTTAAGTATGCGGTTAAGGGCCTATGCAAGGCTCTAATTAACGAGAGAACGCGTAGGAAGCGAGGCAAGCCTCTCCTACTTAAGGAGCCTAAGGAGTATTAAGGTGGAGCTATATTTTGGTCTCTAAGGAAGGTGAAGGAGGCACGTGATCGCCGGCAGCTCTAGGAGCGCGAGGAGGAGCAGGTACAACACTAAAAAGCTAAGATAAATAGGCTTTGTAAAGAGATAAGACAGGCAAAGGCGAAGGAGAAGGAAGTAAGGCTGTAGCTAATCTGGTAAAGGAGAAGGAGAAGGCGGAGAAGGCTGCTAAACAGGCCTCTAGGGCAGCTGCTTGTAGGACTGCAAAACGACTCTAACAAACTCTTACAACGCCTTAAAAGGGTAAGAAGCGCAAACTTAAGGCTCCTATAAAAGCTACTCCTAGAAAGAGATCTATTGCGAGGCTTGTAGCTAGTGGGGAGGCTTATAAGGCTGTTATAGCTTAACTAGCTTCTACCTCGCGCAAAGGGCGCGCGATTAAAACTCTAACACGATTTCTATAGCTAAATATATTAATTAATACCTATAGATATTGCTACTAAAAAATATTGCGATAATAACTATTATGTGAGGCTCTACAGCCTCAAGTTGCAGAGCTGTTTTGGCGTTCAGGTGGCTCTGTTGGGTGGTGGGGCTGGTCGGACGGTGAGCCTCGGTACCCGTTTTTCTCGCCTGACGCACGGGCTCACCTGGCGCACGGTTTTTGCCGAACATCGTCAAATGCTTTTGAAGCTACTGAGCCTCACACAAATCTCTATATCGTCTAATTTTGAACAGTAGTAGGCAATTAAGTATGGCGAAAAAGTCTACTTGATTATCTAATCACGATATCTTGTAGGGAGGTTGATATGCCGCCCCCGACGATTTGTCGCCTGCGGGGCCTTAATGACCTCAACAACCAATTGCTCGCTGCCACGAACCTCCCGAGGGACAATAGACTGCTGCTTCCTTGCTTTTCTAGCCTGTTTAGCAAATTGGATGTCCTTTTGAAGCTGCGCAGCAGCAAGCCGAGCCTGTCTATTGTTCTCCTTTTCCTGCTGCTTCTGCGCTTGCTCTTGAAGCCGGATCTCCTTTGCAGTAGCCTTCATACGACGCCTCTCCTCTAAAGCTCGTTGCTTCTCGGCTTTCTCAATTGCCTTGCGCTGACTATCCTCGTCTTTTTGGAGCCTCTCTGCCTCTGCTGCCTCTGCCTTTTGAGTTTCACGCTCACGCGCTAGCTGCACCTTGTTTGGGCTCCAAAAGATAGCACTACTATCCTGAACTAGAGGCTGCTTAAGCTGGAGCGCTTTGCCTCTCTTCTAACGCTTCTTTTTGTTGACTAGCGCTTTTTTGAGGCCTTAAACCTTAAGTTTTAATATTATATTTTGAGTAGAGAGCGAGTGGATTGTTTGTGAGAGCAGCTTAGCCTTGGAGTTGTATACGTCGTCAACAACTGCTTGTAGAATCTTAGTAACCTTCCTCCAATTGTTAGCCGTAAGGACAGACCTCGAGCTCTCGCTGGATGATAGTCTCTTAGCCTTAGTGTGGCTAAATCGTTCTAAGATAACCTCTGGCTTGAAGGGGTGAAGGCCACACGATTTAAAGCCATAGAGGATATTCTTTGCAGTAAAAGCTTTCTCCTACGCAGTCCAGAACATGCGAAAGAAGTCTTGCTTAGTAAGTGTAGAGAAGGCTTGAGATTCCTCTATAAATCGTGCTACCTCGTACGAGTAGGCTTGTGAGAGTGGCCTGAACAGAGTGACGTCAAGCGGCTGCAGCGTATGAGTACTATGAGGAGGATAGACTGCTAGGAGGATCTTGTTGTCGTCGCAGTACTTAATAAACTTCATATTGATGTGGGAGCCATGGCCATTAAGGATAAGCAGTCGATACTGTCGCGGTCGAACCTTTAATTTAGTCTCTCAATCAAAGATAGTCTTTAGCTATTAAAGCCTAAGGTTATTGTTCGTCTATCCACTAGGAGAGGAAGCAAAGAAGGCCGTGTGTATTGTAGGATCAAAATCCTGCAGCCATGAGTCTTAAATATTGCCCGAGACAGCCTAGTAGATAAGGCCTAGGGATAGAGACAATCCATCAGCGCATATGCAAGCAATTGTCGTAATCCATTCACGATTGCTATCCTGAATCATTTGCCTAGTTCCCCCCTCCGCATACCTCCGTCGAGAGAACACCCGCTTCATCTTTAATAGTACGCCGATAAGGAAGCCCTTCTCGTCCATATTGTAGGTGTGCTGTAGCTCAATCTCGTACTACTCAATCTTACGCTTTAAGAGCTCGAAATAGAGTGCGTACTTAAAGGCAGAATTAGCTCTCTTCCTATCCTTGTCTATACTATTCGTCCATTTTAATACTAGGTTGAGATGGTGACGCTTAATGAACTAATCTAGCCAAGAGCTTCCCGCTTGTTTGCTGCTTATTTTAGTAGCAAAGTTGCGTAGCATGTTTCTTGTAGGCGGTAGCCCTCGCTAGCAGAGCTTGTCAACGTATTGTACCAGCTCTAGCTCCTGATGGTCGTTGAGAAGTCGTTAATTCTTATATTGGGCTGCACGGGAGCCCTGTACACCGCGCCACCTTCGCGATAGCGTAGATCGTTTAACACCATACTTTTTTGCTGTCTGCGCGATATTAACTTTTCCTCCAAGCTCCAAGGATTTCAAAGATGCCAGCGCCTGCTCAATCGGGTCCATATTGGTGGAGCTACATCTATTTCAATTGTGGGGATTTTTGGAAAAGTGTGCGTCAGGTGAGCCCGTGCGTCAAGCGAGAAAAACGGGTAAGGACGGCCAAAGCAGGTGCAGTACCATGGGTGCGGGGTCAATGCGCGCCGAGCCTCAATGCGCGCCGAGCCTCAATGCGCGCTCAACACCAAACCAGCTCAGCTAAACTTGAAGCTGCAGAGCTCCCTACAATTGCTATTATTATAAGAATTTCTGGTGATGAGGTCTATGAATCTTAATAATTAATTATAGCTATAAAAATCTACTCGGAGTTCTAATATTCCGGCCCCGGCGCGACTGAGGCTGTAGAGGCTGTGATGCAGCACCTGAGGCCTCAGCAGCGTCTATAGCCTTATTAATAAGCTTTTTTTCCCTTATGCCCTGCTTAGGTAGCCTTAATGCCTTTTTGCTACCTTTCTTAGCTATTTTTATACGATTCTTGTAGTGTTGCTGAGCCCTGCGAGCCTGCTGCTTCTGGGCTCGCTCAGCTGCCTGATCCGCCTTTGCCTTTGCTTGAGCTGCCTGAGCCTTAGCCCTCGCAACGCGCTTCTCTTGGAGTAGTCTAGCCTTCAGCTGCTGGCTAGCCCTCCGAGCCTTAGCTGCCTCAGTTTTTTGGAGTACTAGCTGCTCTGCTTTGGCCTCTTTTTGCTGTAGACGATCACGTGCCTCCTGCACCTTCCTTGGGGACCAGAAAACAGCACCCCCTGAGTACTCAGTAGGCTGGTTATCCAGCAAAGGCTTGCCACGCTTCCTACGCCTCTTCTCATTGCCTAGTGCTGCTCTTAGTCCCTTATTTTCATGCTGTAGTAGCTGTTTTTGTACGGCAATTGAGTGCACTGTTCGGCTCAGCTTCTTTGCCTTATTACTATTCCCTATATCTACTGCAGCCTTTAGGAGCCGGTCGATTTTCCTCCAGTCAGACGCGCTAAGTACTAAGGTTGAGCTTTCTCTTGATTCCCGCTCGGGTAGGCTGGTCTTAGTGAATCTCTTAAGTATAACCTCTGGGTTGAGTGGTGCTATGCTAGTAGCCTTAAAGGCCTTAATAATCAATGGCTTCCTAAACAAGCTACCCCAAGCCCTCCAGAATAGGCTAAAGAAGTCTCTTTTTGCGATTAACAATAGTCCCTGGCACCTGTGTAGGAAGGCTGAGAGCTCAGCTAAGTAGGCAGTGGAGAGAGGCTTAAACATAACAACGTCGAGCGGCTGTAGCGTATGCGTCGAATGAGGCGGAAATATAGCTAGGAGTATCCTATTCCAGTCACAGTAATTAATAAAATCCATAGTAAGGTAGGATCCATGGCCGTCAAGGATAAGTAGTCAGTAGGAGCGTCCAGCTTTCTCCTTAGTACAGCGATCGAACACCTGCTTAAGCCACGCGAGGCCTATCTCGTTATTTGTCCAGCCAGAAGGCGATGAGGTGATAAAGGCTGAGTGTTCCTGAGGGTTGATTTCTTCAACCCAGCTTGATTGTAGGCTACCTGAGGCAGCCTGATAGATGAGGGCTGGATCTAGAGCCGATCCGTCGGCGCATATGCAGGCTAGGAGCGAAATCCAATCACGGCTACCATCCTGAATAGCCTGCCTCACCTCCTTGCTCTCGTACAGCTGCCTACTAAAGATCTGCTTTGAGCGAGTAGTAATGCCTAGTAGGATGCCTTTTTCGTCCTATTGTACGTGTGCTGAGGCTCGATATCGTATTGGCTAATTTTCTGCTGTAGTAGGTCGAAATATAGGCTGTACTTTGTCTCTGAGTCGGCTTTGTGGCGATTGCTGTCTATTCCAGCTGTCCATCTTGAAACTAGATCAATGCTGTGTCGCTTAACGAACTGATCAACCTAGTACATGCTAACGCTCGTTTTGGCTATACAGGCTGCAAAGTTCTGGATCATTTGCCGTGTAGGTGGTAGGCCTCGCTGAGTGAGTTTTTTGATATAGCGTATAAGCTCCTGCTCCTGTTGAGGGCGAAGTTTTCGTCGGTTGATTCCCTCAGCTGTACGCGACTGCGTTACAGCCTGGTGTCTCCGGGTGAGCGTAGAGCGTACAACGCTATGCTCCTTCGCGATTTTTGTATAGTTGATAGAGTCTCCAGGTTCTTGCGATTGTATCGCTTCAAGCGCAGCCTCAATTGACCCTATATTGGTAGCGATAGGTGGTGTTGAAGCTTGAGGTGTTTTCGTGTTGAGCGCGCATTGAGGCTCGGCGCGCATTGACCCCGCACCCATGGTACTAGTAGATAAAGCGATCAACCTAGTTTACTCTAAGCTCTCTCCTTGCGATTTGTGAGGCGAAATTTCTAATTATAGCTTATGTAGGTGGGAGGCCTCGGCTAGTGAGCTGTTTAATATAGAGTAGGAGCTTCTGCTCCTATTGTGGGTAGAGAGCTTGCTAGTTTTGAGCCTGGGTAGCGCGTGAGGTTGAGACGCCCTTATGTCTTTGTGCGAGCGCTGCACAGTTATAACCATACTCTCTCGCCATTTGTCTATAGCTAAATTGTTCTCTAGGTTCTAGCGATTTAATAGCTGCAAGCGCAGCCTCAATTGGGCTCACACTGGTGGAGTTATCGCGTGTTGAAGTTAAGGTGTTGTCGTGGTGGGTGGCTCTGTTGGGTGGTGGGGCTAGTCGGACGGTGAGCCTTGGTAAACTTTACTTAAAACTTTATAGACGTATTAATTAGTATAGTTAATAGGTTAGTAGTTTATAATTATTAAAGTAAGAAATAGAAAATAGGGACAATTAACTTACTTTTATAGAAAAATTAACTAAAGGAACTAAGTAGAGAGATAGAAAGTAAATAAGCAAAGTTTTATTATTAATAAATAGCTATTAAGTTATAGGATTATATAACTATAAACACTTAAATTACGCTATTATAACTAATTAGTTACTTAGTTAGATACTTAAGTAGTAAGCTAATTAGAGGTAGAATTATTCTAAGCTTTATTATATAAGTAGGTGCGCTGCTTATACAGCCTATCTAGGGGATATATATAACGGATCCATTCGACGACTTTGGTGTTCCGGCATTACCTCGGAACACCTTTCCTAATTAGGACTAGGGCGACGCTAGCGTCTCGGCACTCGCGCGCCCTTCTTGCAGGCGTGGGCCGCCACTAGGACGCCCACGCAATATCTCACATAGCAATCTCATCTTTTGATTTCGACTCGTTGCAGTATATTATAGAAATAAGGCTCTAACTAGGTGCAATTACGTGCCTATAATTATATAAGTAGTATTATTTTAGCCCTACCCCTTTTCTATAAGTATATATATAGTCTAGCCCTTTAGTTTCTTTTCTTATATAGCAATCTTATCTAATTTGCTTACGAAATCCAAGATTCTAGCTTATTTTCCTCTATATCTTCCTATTCTAAAATAATAATAAAGAGTTATATCTAGATTTCTATAAAAACTTTTTAAACTAATAAATATACTATAGCTTTTAGTATAAGAGTTATATCCCTAGTAGAGAACTCTAGAAGCCTCTACTAAAGGGAGGTTAAGATAAGTCTAGACCTTTAGCCTTCTCTACTAATTTCTTATGGATTCGTAAGGAATAAGATTTTAATCTACTTAGAAGAGTAGAAAATATATAAGGAAGTACTATAAATTATTTAAAAGTATTAGCTTTAGTATAAGCTATTAGAAAAAAGAACGATTATTCTTCCTATAATAAAATAATATAGATTTTAAGTAATAGATAGTAGGGCAATTAGAAAGAAGGAGAAAAAGAGCTATTTAGAGGAGGATATTATAAAGAATAGGAAATAGATATAATATAATAAAAGAAATTAAAGTATTTTAAAAGCTAAGCTTATAGCTTAGCTATACCTATAAAGCTATAGTTTATATAAGAAAATACCTTTAGCCCCCTATAATAAAGCTAGATATATAAATAAAAAAATTCTAATATTTAAAAAAAATAGATAGAAATACTACTTCTCTTCTATAAACTTACTTTTGCCTAAATTAGAATTAAAGTCTATTCTCTTAACCTTTTTATAAAGGATAGTAATTTAATTAGGACTAATAGCTATAAAGTCTAGAACCTACTTAATATGCTCTAAAACAGTAGTAATTTTATATTCTCTTAATATCTTATTAATACTAATAGTCTTTATAATACTAAGGACAAACCTAACTAGATTATAATAGGGAGGCTTTAGAATAGCTAGAGCAAGAGTAGTAATTAACTATAGTATAATATTGGCTAAGAGAAAATAAACTCTAAAAATCTAGACCTTATAGTAAGTTTATTAGAAAAAGCTTAGAAAATAGTATAAGTATTTTACTAAATTATAAAAATTTAATATAGAAGCTCTATATTCTATCTAAGACACTTAGTATTAGTAGTGTGTATCTTCTAAAGCTTAACTTAAGTACTCTAGATAGTAAAGCTATACTTATAAATAAAAATATTAAGATAAGCTTACTAGAAATTAAAAATAGGGTTACTAGTATATTTATTACTATAAAGAATATATTTTAGAATAAGATTAGTAAATTTAGTCTTAGTAGAGTTTTTTTATAACCTATTCTAGATTTAAGATATAAATTAGTAAGGAAAAAGTTTACTAAAAAATTATTATATTTTACTTAAGTACTTACTAAAGTAAATAATATAAGTTTTATAGTTATACTTCTTTTCTATAAGCTATTATATATAGAAAATAAGCTACTTAAGGTAGTACTAGTAGGTTTTCTTATAAATATAGGAAGTCTTAAAAACATACTTCTTAGATATTATATAGATAGTATTAAAAATCTTCTAATTATAGCTTAAGTCCTTAAAGAACTACTTAGAATTAGTAAAAAATAATATAAAAAAACTAAAGAACTAACTCTATAATAGTCCTTTATAGTCTTATTATATATAAACTTCTTAAAGTTCTTAGTATTATAGAAATCTAGAGTAAGTAGTAAAAGCTTACTATTATAGGTAGAAGTGCTATAAGTTCTAATCTTTACCGAATTCGGCCACTCAACGCACAGACCCCACTCAACGCACAGTTTGAGGATAGCCACCACTATTACTTTTGAAGCTGCAGAGCTCTATATATATCGTAAAATCACTAGATTTTTTAGAGTAGCATTTGCAGAAGCTTGATAAATCGATTGGCAACGATAAACTACGTGTGATACCTCTGTGGGAGGCGTACTTTGCGAGTGCGCGTTGATGGGCCGGATGCCTCTACCACCCCTTTAATAACTAATAGATCCTCAACATCAACCTCTAGGTCCTTAATAACATGAGCAGGAGGTGCAGGAGCCTCGAGGCTACGCGCCTTACCCTTTTTGGCCAATTGTATATCAGTCCTGAGTTGCTTTTCAGCTGCGCGCGCAAGTAGATCTTCTTCGCGCTCTGCCGCCTTCCTCTGCTGTTCTTGCAACCTAACCTCTTTTGCAGCTATCCTTTTCTGCGCCCTCTGCTTAAGTATAGCCTGTTTCTCCTGCTTTTTCTGCTCCTTAGCTAGCTTGTCGCGCTCCTTTTGGTGTTGTAGTTCTTCTGCTTTGGCGTCTTTTTCAGCCTAGCAATTGCGGGCAGCCTTAACTTTTGATGGCAACCAGAAGACAGCGCCACCAGCGTAATTCTTAGAGGGTTCAAGTAGTAATGCCTTGCCACGCTTACGGCGCTTCTTCTTATTGAAAAGGGCATCTCTAAGGCGATCGTTTTCGTGCTGGACGAGCTATTTCTGAGTCGCTATTGCGTGTATTGTGTGAGACAGCTGCGAGACGCGTTTATCATTAAGATCCTCAACTACCTGTCGTAGAAGTCCTTCAATTTTACGCCAATCGCTTGCAGAGAGTACTGACGACGTGCTATCGCTGCTTGATGGCCTCTTAGGCTCTAGATCCTTAAATTTCTTCAATATAGCGTTGCTATTCAGCGGAGAGATGCCAGTAACTTTAAAGGCGTTAATAATTGTTTCTTTAGCGAATGCAACTCTGTATGCCTTATAGAAGAAGCAGAAGAAGTCGCGCTTAGTGATAGATGTGAGTCCTTGGCTGTTGTACATGAATTCGGAGAGCTCTTTTGTATATGCATCTGAAAGAGGCTTAAAAAGGCAGACATCTAGAGGCTGTAGCGTATGAGTTGAATGCGGCGGGTAGATAGCTAGGAGGATTCGATTTTTGCAGAACTCGATAAACTCCATAGTAACGTGTGAGCCATGCCCATCAAGAATTAGGAGTCGATAGTCGCGCTTTGCCTTCTTCTTAGTCTCCTCTTAAAAGCACCTCTTAAGCCAGGCAATCCCAAGTTCGTTGTTTGTCCATCCAGATAGTGATAAGGCGAAAAAGGCCTAGTGCTCTTAAGGATTGAAATCTTGTAGCCATATGTCCTAGATGTTGCCAGAAGCCGCCTGATATATTAGGGCAGGTTTAAGAGAGCTGCCGTCGGCGCATATACAAGCTATCGTCGTTATCCACTCTCTATTGCCGTCCTAAAGTACCTGCTTAACGCCTCCTTGCTCATATCGCTGTCAAGAGAACACGCGCTTCATTTTTGACACTACCCCAATTAAGAAGCCCTTCTCATCCATATTGTATATATTTGACGGTGCGATGTTGTACTGCTTGATCTTATCGTCTAAAAGCTTAAAATAGAGGGCGTATTTGAAGGCTAAATCAGCTTTATAGCGCTGGCTATCGATGCCAGATGTCCATCGCGATATAAGGTCAATTTGATGCCGCGCAATATAGCGATTAACCCAGTGATTTCCTAGCTCTTAATATGCTATTTCTCCAGCGAAATTTCGTATTATCTCTCTCGTAGGGGGTAGGCCTTGTACACACAGCTTATCAATGTACTGTAGTAGCTGTTTTTCCTGTGTATTGTTGAGGAGTCGCTTTTTTTCGGCCCGAGTTGCATAGGTGCCCTGATCCCCTCGATAGCGCTTCGAGAGCCGCGACCGCTCAACGCCGTACTCCCGAGCAACCTGGGATATATTAGGACGTTCTCCTAGCTCCAGGGGTTTTAAAGCTTCAACAGCTGGGTCGATCGGGTCCATATTGGTGGAGTTATGAGGTGTTGAAAATATACGATTTTTAGTGTTAACTGTGCGTTGAGTGGGGTCTGTGCGTTGAGTGGCCGAATACGGTATACTATCTATCTAAAACTGCTTTTATTTTTATAATTTACGCTCTTTATAGGTAGTATTTTAAGTTTAAAGCTTATAATTTCTTAAAAAGTAATTATAAATTAATACGCTATAATCTTATAACCTTTAACTAAGCTTTTAAATATATTAAATAGTTAAATTAGTAAACTTAAACACAGATTAATAAACTTATTAAGACCTAGAGTTAATTAGTTCTTAATTTTAGTAATGTTTTGTAGTGTTTTTAATATCTAGACAGCTTTAGAAAGGGGTTATTCTAGTAGAGTCTTTAGCCTAATATTAAGCTTATCTAGCACTACCTCTAGATTAGAAAGTATTAATCTAGTTTAATATAATTAACACATTAAACGCGTTAATAAATATAGGAAGAAACTTAGTTTTAGTAATATAGTTAATATAGGTATTGACTAGGTTAGTAATCTAGAAGAAATATACTATCTTTAAAGGTAAAAAACAACTTATATATAAGGGCTATAAAAGATAAAATAAGTATAATAGTATATATAAAGTAGTAATCTTATATTCTAAGCAGTATTACTTAAATATAGCTAAGTTATATCTCTTATAGCTATTTAAAATAAAAAGCTAGTATATACTTTTAACGCGTCTCTTTATAAATATTTTAAAATATTATAACTATATAAAACTAAGCTTATTACTTATCTAACTATTTTAAACAGCTACTATTTTCTCTTAATATAGTAGATTTATTTCCTAGTACTAGAAACTTAGGTATATTTTACTCTAGAAGATAATTAATACTAGAATGGATTTACCTATCCTACTAACGCCTATAATAACTAATACCTACTTCTAATTACCTCTCTAGACCTACTTTAGCTTCTACTATTGCTTAGATTTAATAATAACTCTTAAGAAGCTTAAAATAACGCCTATTATAAAGCTAGTCTTATTAAAGTTTTATATATTTTTATTTAGCATACTATACTTTATCTTTATATTTACTACTAATATAAACTAAGCTAAAATTATATTATAGTTTCTTTAAAGGGCTTACTAGTAATTATACTTTTAATAAAAACGCACTTTAAATTTAGGGCAGCGCTTAATAAAGATTATAGGCTAGTTATAGCTAATACTCTTCTTACCCTAAACTACGCAGAAAAGATTAGCTATATCTTTAATATAGTAATAGGTAAAAAGGTATTTATATTTATTAAGCTTAACAATCTTATTAATAATTATTTACTTTTCTACTAAAGTAAGATTTATTACTATAAGTCTCTAATTATATTATAATTACTATTTATTGTATCTTTATTAAAGAATTAATTAATAAATATAATAGACCCGTGTAGACTTTTATATAACCTTCAAATTGCCTTATTAAATAGTGTAGATAGTAAGAATAATATTTAATTCTTTTAAAATAGTTTTCTAGCGTTAGTATTAAGGTATTATAGGTTTAGGTAAAAGTTAGTATTCTCTTAGCATAACTAGCTCACAATCCTATATAAGTTATAATTATGTAATATATGTTATATTATTATTACTATATTATTATATAATAATATTACGTAATGTATATAATAACTAGTAAAATAAAGAGTTTTTATTAATTACTCACTAATTACATAATAAAGATAGTATTTTCTCTATAAATCTATTAAAAAATTAAAATTATAGCTGTACTAGTTAAAACGTTATAAAGCTTTAAAAAATTACTTATTTAGACTATTTGTGTACATCTAAGTAAGTCTGCGCATCTCTATACATTTTTGCGCACCTTTAAGTATTTTTATACTAATAAATTGCTTGTGTAAAAATGCGCACAAATGCGCAACTTTGCGCACGTCTGCGCACGTCTAAGCAGCCTTTTTAAAAAAAACTTTCCTAATGTATACCCATTTGCCAGCCTAAGAAGGATTAATCCTGTGCGTTATCCTTAGCGCCCTTATTAAGCAGCAGCTTTACTACTTGCTTATAGCCTCTAGATAAAGCTATATAGAGTGCGTTGCTATAGTAGGATATATCCTGCGCGTTATTCTTAGCAGCCTTATTAAGTAATAGCTTTACTACCTGCTTATAGCCTCTAGATAAAGCTGCGTAGAGTGCGTTGCAATAGTCTCCACCTTACGCATTAACGTTAGCGCCCGCGTTAAGCAGAAGCTTTGCTATATTTCCCAGTCCTAACAGCGCTGCAAAGTATAGTGGTTCTGGCATTCTCTCTAGACCCATTAAAAAATCAGTCTTTCCCCAAGGTATTTCAGGATCATATAATCAAATCCAGTTAAGGTACGCAGAAGTGCCCTCAGAGAGTAAGCAAGCCGCAACACAGCTTATATCCATACTTTAATCCTCTGTCTTCTAGAGGTGGCTGCTCCAAAAGTTAGCTGAGTAGCGTGCAAGCCTAAATTTGCTAAGGCAGTCTGGATCTAGCTCTGGCTGTTAGAACTAAAGCAAATAATTAAGACAAGCAGTTTATATAGCTTTATGGCAGATAGTGCCCTGCATGAAATACTTTGCTGCTTTGCCCCTCCTTATCCTAGTAGAAACTAGGTACTCCTTAACTGAGTAATAAGCCAGTTAGGCAATCTGTCGATCTTCTTTGTTAACAGTGATAAGGCTAGAGCATATATTTAACGCTTCCAACAGATCTTCAAAACCTTATTACAGTTAAACGCCGGCTCACGCTCTATATCAATAGCGACCACTTCAGCAACTTCGTCTAATAAGAGTGGCTAAGCGGAGAACGTCAGCCACTGTAAGATTCAAATAGCGTATTAAGGATATTCTTCATTAATAGAAGAGAGAATCCAGTTGTATATCTCGTCTAGATTGGGAGGTAGTGTTGCGAGAGCCTTCTATAACATTTTTTAGTTCACACACTTCCCTAGTTCGTCTAGCTAACAAATAGCCCACCAGAACCTATTATTACCATCAGCACGGCATGTTAGGATTTTATTAGTAGGGAAACCCACATTCCTTTAGCTCCACCCATTAGGGCAGCCTTAATGTCTCCTATAATAGTAGCGTCTCTCGTCCACTTTATTAAGCGCTTGTTATTAGACAGTCTTTAGCAGACATATTTTTATATACAGCGCCTCGCCAAAAGTTTGCCGACACTTTTGCCCCACCAAATTTTCAGCCGAATCCTCCACCATCAACGCCAACCCCACACCAACCACCAATTTTGAAGCGGCTATTCGATCTGTATATAATGCGGCGGCCACTAGCAGAAATATCTGGCAATAGGGCTAGGTTTGAGCTTTCTCCGCAGGTGCGCTCTGCAATCCTTGCCCAGGTAGAGAACCGCGTACCGAAGGCCAAAATTGCTCGAACCTTTAATGTGAGCCGCCAAGCTGTGTACGACACAATTAAACGCTGGGATACCCATGGAGAGATTCGATCGCGCCCCCGGATAGGCCGGCCAAAGCTTCTATCACAGAGAGATGAGCGTAGGTCTTGCGGATAGTCCGTAGGAACCCCGGGTTGAATACGCTGAATTGCAGCTTCTTGCGCGCGGCATTGAGTGCTCAAGGACTACACTCTATAGAATGCTCAAACGCCATGGGATACGTAACTGGTGGCTAGGAAACGCCCAAAGCTTACTCCTAGAGACGCTCAATAGCGCCTTGAGTGGTGCCGGATCTATCAACACTACGACTGGGCGTGGATTATTTCTCTGACGAGGTCTCTGCTGAACGTGGGAGTGGCAAGAAGCGTATCTGGGTATTTCGTACGCCTCAGCAGAAGTGGGATAGCGAGATGATTGATCAAAAGACGCGGCAAGCAGTACTTAAGCAGATGTTCTTTGGAGCAATTTGGAAAGGCGGCCGTACAGACTTAATAGCCATGGAGAGGGTAGGTGGCCGACAAGGATTCTGCTCAGAATCGTACACCAATGCCCTTGGAGATTCAATTCTCCCATGGAACGCTGCGTACGAGTTTCAATGGATAACGCGCCTATACACACCTCTGCTCACACACAAGCATGGCTGGATGATAAAGAGGTCTACTGTATTGACTGGCCTCCCTACTCACCGGATCTCAACCCAATTGAACACCTCTGGTGGCTGTTAAAACAGAAGATTATTAAGTTATTTCCCAATCTAGAGGGGGAAGGATTCAGCCAGATAGCTCGTGAGAGGTTTATCGAGTGCGCACAGGTGGCATGGGATGCTATCCCACAGGAGGCTATTAACAACCTTATCGAGAGCGTACCACGCAGGATTGAAGCCTGCATAAAAGCCCGGGGTTGGCACACAAAATACTGAGCTATTTAGGTGCATTTTAATGCAATTGGGCGTGGTGGATACCCTGTAAATAATGAGGGTTGAAGAACTCGGCTAAAAATTTGGTGGGGCAAAAGTGTCGGCAAACTTTTGGCCTAGTACTGTATTTTTGTCCACTACTATACTCTAGAGGCAGATTCTATAGTAGATATCTGCAAATGTTTCTAAGAAGTCCTTAATATCCTATTCTCTTTAGCTTATTACTAGCAGGTGCAAATTCTGCAATCGCCATCCAGCTATTATTTTAAGCATCTCCATTAGGTCTGCGCATAGAAGGCATTTATTCAAAGCATCTAGCAAGATATAAACTTGCAGGAGGTTAAGTATTATTTACTGCAATGTCTCTAGAAGCCTATACATTAATAGTTGCTGTTGTCCGCTCTCGCATAAAAAGAACAGGGTGTTAAGACTTGGAGGGATTTTAATGCACTACTGTAAGAGCTAACAGAGCAACAAACGCAACATTTTCTCTAGGTCTTACTCCTACTTATTATTAAAGTTAAAGAAAAAATACACAGCCACCTTTCCAGGATTATCTTAACAGTATTAGAGCACATTTTAGAGAATAGTAGAGCTTAAGATAGTCTTACCACACCCTAGTATTCTATACAGCCAGAAAGGCGACGTAGCGTTATTCTTCTATCTGGTGTATTCATTACTCTCAAGAAACCAAAGCCCAGTTTCGGCTTGCCGTAGCTTGAGTGCTTTTTGGTAGTTCGTCGATGGGTCCGGGGCAGATAGCCGTTGGCGGATCTTGCACAGTTTCGCATCTACAGAGGAATTAGCGTTAAGTTCATGTGAACCATTGCTCGACACCTGCCTGTGAGGGGCCGAAATGTCGACGACACAGCAGCACAGTAAAATGTCAGGCTCCCAATATGGTGTCGTAGGATCTTCGTAATGCTCTCGATTTTAGGGTCTTGATGCAGGCTCGCCATTGCCTTTGTGGTCTTCTTTCGCCAGCCGTCGTTCGATGCTGGCAATGTCTTCGTAAGGATGGCGTCTAGCTGCAGGATTTGTTCGTGGCGTCCGACCATGACAGGCAAAAGGGCCATTTTCGATCCGTCTGGTACCAAGTCTGCGTCTGCAGCTTCTTTCATCTATTGAAGCGTAGTTTCCAATAGAGGCAGCTCGATTTTGAGCTGACGAAAAGACTTTGGGATATCTCCCGCGATGGAGTGAAACTCATCAAGGCGACGCACGACTTTGCTGCTGAAGTCAACGAGTTGAACGATGTTGGCGACAACGCCGACAACAGCTAGAGCTTCGGCCATATAGAGCACGTTTCTGAGCTCTATTTTCTCGTGAATAACCTGCGAAGGGTCGGTGAAGTTGTGAGGTAATGGGCTGCACTGCGCAAGGCAGAAGTATGGCGGGGTAGCAGAACGGAAGCGAAGCAGCGTGGCAGTGCAAGGCTGGAGTTTCGCAAGGCGGATTCTCCGCATAGTCCCTTATCGATGAGGCCAACCCGACATATGCATCTGCTAGTTCCGTTAATCGGGGGATATCTTGGCACCCCTCGGCCTCCACACATTCACGCCTGCGACTCCATTAGGCATAGTGGAACCATGAATCGCATCCACCACTGCATGCGACTAATTGGCCAGGCTGAGAATATGAGCTTGCGCTCGTCCGGTGCTTTGAGCCTTGCAAGAAGCCCCGTGGCAAGTTCATTGGCGAATTCGACAGCAACATTGAGCGCAGTGCGGACATGCGCATGACCATCGATGCAATGCGCTTAGTGGTCCTCAATGCTGCAGACACCATGGATTTACAGGGTACCTAAGGTAACAACGCTGGTCGGTATGCAATTGCACAGAGCAAGATCATGGTACCGAACGCGCTTCTCAAGGTGATAGACGAGGCTATGCAAATGTATGGTGGCTAAGGTTCAACACAGCACATGCCTCTGTCCGAGCTCTGGACGTACGCTCGTTTTGTCAGAGTCGCAGATGGGCCCGACTCTGCACACAGGCACCAAGTTGGAAGGGACCAGATGAAGAGCGCGAAGGCCTTCAGGGAGAGAGCTGAGCGTTATACATCGCGGTACAAGGAGCTGTGTAAGAAATGGGAGCTGGAGCCGGAAGAGTTCTGGGGTATTTTATAATTTCAACCACCTTGTATCTGTAAACTTTTTTCTTGACTCTTCGAGCTCGTTCTACCATTCTCACCCATTTATCATAAAAACTGGTATATTTACGTATCTGTCGAATCAGAGTGTAATTTTAGGTCAGTACAACGCCAACTTTCCTCAGTCTGTATATGATAAGCACTCCAGGGCTGATTTGTCATCACGTGACAGATATACCACCTGGCACCTCTGGGCACGGTTATTGTGTCCCGAGCCTAGATTTACCTAGCGCGGTGCGGAGAACTGAGCCTTGATTTAGTTGTACACCTCGGTCTGGGGTAGAGCTTCGCGAAATCGTCGCCGTGCCACTTTCCAGGTACCGGAAGCATAATGCATCTCCATGCGAGCTAGCTGTCTCCTAGAAATCATTTTCTGTTGCATTGCATGCATCGTTGCGAGCTTGGTCCAATATATTCATTGTTGGTTCAAGTACTCCCAGTCGAGTTATACACAGTTCATATTACAATATTCAAGTTGGTGTGAAAGATGGCGGGCCCCGTACGGCAACCGATCGACATTCTATCGATAGAACGCTATCTCGAGCAAAACGTACCCGCCATTCACACTCCCATAACCCTCAAGCAGGTAAGCAACACGAGATACGAATCGAAGAAACCGTCACCGTCCTAACATCCAAAAGTTTGGATTCGGCCAGTCGAACCCAACATATCAACTCACAGACGTGGAGCCGAATAAACTTGTCCTGCGCAAAAAGCCGCCAGGGAAACTTGTCAGCAAAACCGCCCACAAAGTCGAGCGTGAATACCGCATCTTGAACGCGTTCCAAGATACAGATGTACCTGTCCCGAGAGTCTACGGCCTCCGTGAGGATGATTCTGCTGTTGGGTCGCCTTTCTACATCATGGAGTTTCTCGATGGCAGGATAGTCACAGAGCCGCATTTCCCAGGTGTCCCGGCAGAAGAAAGAAGAGAGATGTGGTACGATGCGGTACGCACATTGGCGAAGCTACATCGGCTCGGCCCGAAGAAGATTGGCCTGGAGACATACGGAAAGCCTACTGGGTTCTACTACAGGCAGATTTGGACTTTCACCACGCTGGGAGAGGTCCAGAGTAAAGTCCGAGACGTAGAGACGGGACAAAAAGTCGGCGAGGTGCCGCACATGAAAGAAATCGTGCAGTTTTTCGGAAATAAGACGACCCAGCCTCAAGATCTGGGTGCGCCTATTCATGGTGACTATAAGATTGATAATCTTGTGTATCATAAGACGGAGCCTAGGGTGATTGGTGTATTAGAGTAAGTCGTCCTCCTAACAGGAGTCCTTTCAAAGTCGAGACTGATACGTGTTTAGCTGGGAAATGTCCACGATAGGCCACCAGCTCTCCAATCTCATTGTACCCTGGACTATGACTACCTTTAGCACCGATCGCCGCAACTCATCTATCCACTTAGCACCCAGCACCAACACACCCGGTTTGCCAACCCGCGACGAAGCCGTTGCCTGATACGCAAAGATGGAGTGTGTACTTTGGCGATTATGTTGCATTGGGCATACATCTGTGCAGATGTTGGGCAGATATTGAAATTGTGTCAAGAATTTTATCGTTATTCATATATCGGTTTATTGTACCAATTCATTTGGTTGTTGCAGGCCAAGGAATCCTAAATCAGAAACAGAAGAGAGTAAGAGACAATGTCGACATTTGGCTTTTCATAGTTTCATTCAAAGATCAAGTATAATACCGCTGTTCCCTTGTGATGGACCAACTGGAATAATTACAGTAACGGTTCACCATTGACGACAGGGACTAACTTCAGAGAAAATTCTGGGGCCATTGTCATAAGGGAGCGCAGTTTTTTATGTTTCATACTGTAGTGTAAAGGACAGGTCATCGATAACACATGATCGGTGAGGTGATCATTGTGAATCGCTATGATTCACCCGTGGACCCTTACGGTTCTTGGTCCTTTCTAGAACGCCCGTTATACCCTTAACGCTCTTGCCCTAAGGATGTCGTTAACGCACCTTCTATACTCTATAAATAACTACACATATAAACTAAAGCGTAAATGCCTAGTTAGCTTGTCTTCGTACAACATTAACTGCGCATTTCAAGATCGCTGGAACCCAGTTTCGACCGATGAAAGCCGCTTGTAGAAAGGCGCGCCCAAGGCAGAAAACACCGGGTTGGGAAGTGTCTGAAGGCTTGTACGCATGACATGGAAAGTACTGCGTCGGCTTGCCTACGATAGGAGGCTAGATAGCAACGTTCGACAGTGTAGTGCGGACTTTGATAGTTACCTAGACGCGAAGTTGTTCAGCGGCAGTAAAACTAAGCTCATGATTATGCTTACATTTGTGGCTACACCGCTTCCAGGTGGGAAGGTAAACTTAAGATATGCGGGTGATGTGACGATTGATTTGAATGCGGGCTCTTTAGTTTGCTAAAGGTAGTATCTTATTGCTTAATTATAATTAATACGTACCTTATACGTATAATTTTAGGAAGACCTTTACATGTTTTAATCAGAAGAGAAATATATAGAGTCTGTAGGTCCAAGATAACATCCAGTGCGTTCCTAATTTCTTCTGTCTCGCTGGCTAGAAGGCTACACTTGTTGCTAAAGTGGTCCAATAGTAAATCAACCTGCTTAGTACTAATACTGTCCAACTGACTTTAGTAAAATCCCATTAGAATTAGTAGAAGAAATACAATCCCATGTCGTGTAATTCATGAGTGAAATCTTCCTGGAAAGTAGTTAAAGGACCAATCATACGTCCCTTGTTGTACCCACCAAAGTCATACAATACGAAATAGTTAAATGTAGTAGAGCCCACTATGCGTAGGTCTCCAGGAAGGTTTGACATAAGTTTCGAGCATTCACTTTTCTTTGCGAATTTCTGCATAATGACTGATACCGGCCGTTCATCACTGTCTATGGATGACTAGGTTAGCTCATCAGCCCCAAGGGCCAGAGAACCAAGCTGCATTCCGCTCCTTGTGCCATTAAGGTACGTGATATTGCCAACATTGGTGTGTGTTATCGACACATTGAGCACCATCCTACCACTGATTGTCAACCCGAGCTGCGTTTGGTTCATAGGCCCCGCGTGAATCCCCGATGTACATGTAAGATTAATGATGGTTGGACGCTACCCTCGCTCACCCAGCCAGTCGGTGGCTGCTTCGTCCGGATCACAGGTAACTCCTCGCAGTCCTCTGCGCCAGAGTGAGTTAAGATACGGCTCAGTGGCTTTTTTGCTAGAAATGCCATCGGTGAGAAGATAATCAGTCGTCAATGCGATTCTCGGGAGTCGCTGCACGCATGATGTTTCATTACGGCGCACACACCATTGCCATAAGCACGGGCACCCGCGCCGCCATGGTGACACCTTGCCTACTGTTTGGTAAGATGTTGTACGAACCGTAAGCTGAGCATGCTGGGTTGTGCCAAGAACCGAACACCAGCTTGGATTGGTGAAATTCGAGTGACGAGAATAAATTGGATGTGCACGCAAACGCTGTCACGAAGCACAGGACAGTGATGGAAGCGCTGTCTAGGGATCGCCCAACATATATTTTCGGGCTATCTCAATGCAATGTAGCTCCTTGCTTGTGCCAAATCCCGAGATGTATTTTGAGCGTTGGTGGTCTGTACAGATTTAGTTAGGCACGGGTAAGCTGTATTTGCCGAACTAGGTAAGAAGCTCCCACGAACAAATCCGATGGTGTGAAGCGCGTAGTCGCGAAGATAGTGGCTTATTGTAAGTTGGGGGCTGAAGTAGTGCAACATACATGAAGCCAGGTTGGCAACTGCGAGCTTTTAGCGTGAACGAATCAGTGAAACTGCGTGGACCTCTTGGCAGCTGCAACGTGCCCCAGATACAGCCTGTTCCGTTCTACTCTTTCCTCAACGTCAAATCATAACCAGTTCTGGCGCCAGCGTTATTCACCTCTTGCATCTGCCGAAGGTGCCGAAAGTGTCCGAAAGAATCCAATGTAGCTCTCCAACTGGGCGGTACCGAGGCGCATACGAAGTGCAGTTGTCGCTGCCGCCCTACTGCTACTACTTTCCTGTCTACTCTTCTTGGGGTATCCGGATCTCCACGAACGCATCCAGGATTATGCATACAGCGCAACAGCAGCTGCACCGGTGGCATGCGATTGTTCGACAGCCCCAGAAAACAATACTCAAACCGTTGCCGAGTCTTCCATACGCTGGTCCGATTTCGTATAGGTACAATACGTGACGAATCCGAGCTACCTTTGCAACTCCCTCATGATCTTCGAAGCATTGAGACGCCACGAGACAAAAGCGGAATTGCTGATGATGTACCCTCAAGACTGGGAACTCCAGGCGACGGCTGGAGAGGATGCGGCATACGAGACAAAGTTGCTGATCCAGGCACGCGACCAATGGAGGGTGAAAATGGCACCTATACAGGTGAAGACGTTTGTGAACCGCCACGATCCGACATGGCAGGACAGCTACACAAAGCTGTTAGCCTTCAACCAGACGCAGTACAAGCGCATCATTTCCTTGGACCCGGACGCGACAGTGCGGGACCATATGGACGAGTTGTTCCTTCTACAGTCGGCTCCAGTGGCCATGCCCTGTGCATACTGGATGGACGAAAAATCGTTCCTCTCGAGCCAACTCATCGTAATTGAGCCCTCCAAAGCTGAGTGGGAGCAAGTCGAATAGGGGATGGACCACCACGAGGGACACGACTACGACATGGGTATCCTAAATAAGTTGTATAAGAATTCAAGTACGATCATACCACATCGAAAGTATGACTTGTTGACGGGAGAGTTCCAAAATTCCGAGCATGCTAACTACCTGGGGTCGCCAAGCGAAAAGTGGGATGCGAAAGAGGTGTTGAATGAGGCGAAATTCGTACACTTCTCGGATTGGCCGATGCCCAAGCCTTGGTTGGAGCCGCTGGAGGGGATGATTGAGAAGCTGCAACCGGATTGCAGAAACACGTCTGCGTCAGAGCTGGATTGCTCTGTCGTGAAGTGTGGTTAGATATCCGGAGGGATTTCACGGAACGAAGACAGATATGTCAAATTACCACCTCGCTCGAAACAGTACTAACTTTGGTGCAGCGTATCTGCGGAAAGACCTACGACGCTAGAGCGCGACCCCTATCGCGCAAACGGTCTGCCCATACGATGTCGATGCCTCCGAAGTATGAACCCTTGTTTGGCCGATGGTAGCCTTCTTGCAACAGGCCTTGCATAGAAGTCATGACATTCGCCGCTCATGTGTTCGCTTTGAAATATGTCGAGCGTCGACAATCTGAGAGGTTCAGGATCTTGAGATCTTGAGAGGACCAAATCATACACGAGTCAAGAGCAGGCATCTATCACGTTGGTGCCCATTCGGCCCGGGGGGGGGAAGCTGGGACCAACCTATAAGCAAGCCACCGGTACTCCTAGGCAACAAACTCCAAGGAACCATTCTGCTTATCTGCGGCCTCCAATTGAAAGACGCGGCGAGCTCTCGCGCTGGAAGACTCTTCGCATTTTCCGTTCCTGCGATACCTAAGGATGGTGTCCCGTTGAAGAAGAAGCACTTCTTATTAGCGTGGTATTCGCATCCTCGGCTTAAGTCAATCGCAGGGGGCAAGATGCAATGGAGCGAGACCGGCCGTGGTCTGTCATGTGGAACAAGCGAAGCCACGTTGCTACGGCTTTAATCTCCGTGTAGTTTTGGCTGTGGATTACATGTCCGAGGGTAAACACACTGTAAGCGACATCAATGACAGTGGGCCACGAACAAACCGAGCCCCGGCATCCTGTCAGTGTCAGCCATAACAGCGTCCTTTCTTTAATCACCGACTGTAAATCATATGTACTGCATAGTTGAGGCTGGCTATTAGAGACTTGGTGGGCAGATCGAGAATGGAGGTATGGATTTGCTAAAGCCGTCGGTAAGCGTGGTGCATCTCCGTGAGGTTTATCTGCTGGACAACGCATGCATCTAGCTTTCGTAAGATAACGGCGGTGGTCGCTTTTATCCGAAAGGGGAGAAGATCGCGAAGGAGGGTGATGGGTGGGAAGAGGGAGGTGGTCGCGTGGCCGGTTTTCCAAGCAGCGTAATTGTTGTTAGTCAGCCAAGCTCGGAAAACGCGACGACCCGGACGACTTCTCTCGCCAACTTCCTTTCCGTGCGGACGCCCCCACAAGTCTCCAACTACCGGATGGACCTTTCTGACGAGATTGCGCCTTCAGAACCGGCTGCCCACCAGAGTGGAAGGCCGCGGAAGCGGCCGTCGAACGGTAGGTGACTCCACACTTCATTTTGTCTTTACCGACGACCCGAAACAGTCCGGTGGAACGATCCCCCAATGACACAAATGAGAAAGCTGACTGCTTTTTAGCGTGCGCAACCTGTCGGGCTCGTAAAGTAAGTTCACACGCTTGGTCGGCATACTGCATCATCTTTGGAACGAAATTTGTGGCCGAACTGCCATGTGAAAGAAACTCAGCCCGCAAATGGTCCTATCAGCTGTGCACAGTCGGACAAGTACTGACTTCGAGCAAGGTCAAATGCGACGAGCGTCCCAATCAATGTCTCAACTGCGAACGACTGCAGTTGACATGCATACAGCATGGCAATGACCCACCGGTCGAGAAGACCACTTCCCCTCGGGGCATTACAGGCATCAAGCGCAAACGAACCTTCCGAGTCTGCATCCCCTGTCGTCAGAGCAAAATCAAGTGCTCCGGAGAGAGACCTATCTGTTCAAGGTGCAAACAGAGAGCCGTGACTTGTGTCTACGATGGCGACGCTGCAGAACCTGCCTGGGTACAGGCTGTGACTCCTACACCACAATGCCACCCCCGGGCCATGGAGACTCCGAGTATATCGCCATCCCGGCGTGCTAGTACTGTGACCTCCTTCGGATCACAGAGTGACCGGCCTGCCTCGCTCGCCTGGTACGTTGGAAATATGAGGTTCAAACATCAGACTAATCATTGATGGCCAGGTTGTTTGCATCGGAGCTTCCCCAGAGATTAAAGCTGCATACCTTGCTAGACGCGTATTTCAACAACGTACGTGAATGCAAGATACATACCACGAGTGAGACATATGCTAATTACAACTTCCACCCTTACAGGTGCATCCAATTCGAGTTTTTGCCTTTGTGTAAGTGAACTATGGTATCTATTACAACAAGGATGTCGGCTAATGAAGTTTATCAGGCACAAGCCTTCCTTTATGCGCATGCTTGATGAAAGTCTTATCATTGATCCCGCAAATCGGGCTCTACTACACATAATGTGTGCTCACGCAGCGAAGTGTACGTAGCATCGATCATATTGCACTTCCATTTGCTGACTTTTCCCGTCTCTTCTAGTCTACGCACTCGAATACAGTGAGTCTACAGCGCCTCTTCCTCGAGAACTGATACAGGCAGCGGGTAGCCAGTGGGCAAAGATGGCCGAAGAAATGTACTTCGCCGATTATAGTGCCATTTCAGTCACAAAGCTCAAGGTACTTGTGTTGCTCCATGACCATGAGGCTCGACTCGGCAATTATGCAGGGTCTTTCCTTCTAACGGGGTTGATAGTCCGCATGGCACATGCTCTTCAAATCCACGTGGAATCCAAGGAACAGCCGGGTGTGCCCAATGACGTCTCTTTGGGAGAATCTCGTCGGAGGTTGATGTGGGCCTGCTACATGGTTGATGTATGGGCTGGTAGCGGTGTTGATCAGCTTACCATTCTCAATGAGAGAGACATCAAACTCCAATTGCCGTGCAACGAGAGGCAGTTCTTATTACAGATTCCACATGTCACCGAGTGTCTGCAGCCTGGCACAGTTCTCGACCATCTTTCGCCAGAAGAAATCCCATCTCAGCCATGGGAGAACATGGGAATGAGCGCGTACTTCGTCCGGATTGCCTACATATGGAAACGTGTTCTCCGCTATATCAAACATCTGGATGCGGTGCAACCGCCTTGGGTCCCGGACGCCGAGTTTGCAAAGCTGAACAAGGAGATCGAAGACTGGAAACATAGCCATCCATTCTATTTGTCTTTCTCTTCGGACAACATCTACATTCGCAGGGAGTCATCTCAGCTTGGTGCTCTATTCATAATACATTGCATGTATCATCATGTGTTGTGCGACCTGCATCGCATTGCTCTACCAAATCTGTTCAAGATGCGAGAACGCTTTGAGTTTCCTCCGGAGCAGTTCTCTTTCATGTCGAGCCTACAGGCAACTTGTTTTGAGCACGCGCAACGGGTATCGGAACTGACCTCGACCATCCTCCAGCACGGTGTCAAATACCTAGCCGATCCTATTCTGCCTTCATTCGTTTACAACAGCAGCCGCATAATGCTATATTATATCGCCCGGATTCTGGATCGATCAAGACCGAACGCACAAGCAATAGCTGGACGTACAATCGAGCTTGTTGAGCTCAACAATCAAGCGCTCCGCGCCATGGCTCAGATGTATCCGCTGGCAGAACCACTCGTGAGTTCCCATCGACGTTGGTAACCACGACGTAGCTAATGAGGAGTTAGTATGTTACCACCGAACGTTGGCTTGACAAGGTGCGCGAAAGCATCGCGCGTGGTGCTCCTTTGGACCCTTATATTCCTCCTCAAGATCCGGCCGATCCAAACTCTGAAGAGATATCCGAGTCACGGTACATAGCCCTAGACCTTGGTTGTTGTTAATACTAATCCGCTTCCACAGAGCGCAAAGCCCTTCGGCTTCAGTTCCAGTGCCTACAAGCGAAACGCTTCATCTTCCCGTCACAACGGCTTCGCAGCAACCTATGAGCGATGGCGTAAATTCGGTGATGGTCCCAATAACAAACAATGACTATACCCCAACGAGCGCATACCCCTACTCTATCGCAACATCGTCCGGATCTCTACCCTTTGACTCTTCAATGAACCTGCTCCCTATGCATGGTGCGTCGTCGCCACAGACAGATCAGATGAGCGCTGTGTATTATCCTGGAATGGAGAACCTTGAACAACCTATGTTCGACCTTAATGACCTACAAAACTTCTTCGAATGGGAGAATAATGAGAACGGACCGCCTCCAACCGGTGTTGAGGGCCTGGGTCCGCTGGGGTGGAACAACCTATCAAGCATGCAATAGTTCGCTGAACGAGAAATATACCCATATCAATTTGCCAAAATCTTATCTACTTTGGTACGTACTTGGAATTTAACTTCTCAACTGGCTAATAGAAGTACGGCGGCGCACGCTTGCTAACAGTACGTAGGAGGCAATAGTCTCTTGGACGTCCGCGTTTGTATGCGTATTTTTAGCTAACTTGCACTTCACTTTCACTCACTGCGCTATAGATTGTTGCGCACTTTTCAACATTCGTAATTTTGCGTTTCACCTTCACTTTCACTGTATCACTTAGATCCACTTATTAAGCAAGCGTTTTAGCGTGCCTCCCGACTTCCTTCCGCGTCTGCCTTTACTCCAAGCTCCAATCCTCGCACAACCACTCTGCACCACCATGGCGCCGAAGCGGCGCTACGAAGAGTTTGCGGACCCTATGAAGTCGTGAGTCTCATCTCCTACAGTCCTGGGCCTCTCGTCTCAGTTGAAGCTACTTGCGCATCGCGCACCTCTTGGAAACACATTTCTATGCGACCCGGCACAATGAGAATCAAAGCTTACTTTGTTCCGCAGGCTGCTCGAGACCGGCAAGCACTCCGACTTTGCGATCACTTGTGGCGACAAGACGTGGAAGGTCCATAAAGCGATAGTTTGCTCTCAGTCCAACTTCTTCGACGCGGCTAGCAGGTTCGGAAAGGTACTATAACTCTAATGTATAGATTGCGAGCAGAGTGCTGACGTCGAGTAGGAAGCCACCGAAGGGAAGGTGAATCTGCCCGAGGATGACCCTGAGATCGTCAAGTACATGATCCAGTTCATGTATGAATCGGACTATCGCTTGCCTTCCGACGATGTTCCTGGACCGTTAGTCATGAGAATTGACACGCTGTACTCGAAGGTAGCGCGTAACCCACCTATTGCAAATGGAAATTTATGGAGGACGGCCGATCGATTTCTGTGGGATATGTCAGCGAAAATTCTCAAGGGTTTCATTCCTAAGTTGTCGCAGGTAAGATAGTATCACACGTTCACCAATAATCGAGTTGGCTAAAGGATTCACAGGAACTTGTGGGTAGGGAATTGGAGGTGTCCAGGCTCGAAAATTATGGTGAAGAGCTCAATCCCATCATCCACGAAGCGTTCTCCGGATGGCAGCAGCATGGAGACAACCCCTTATCTATTAACCACGACGATGCGTCCATTCACGTCAAAGTATATTCCATCGCCGATAAGTACAACGTGAAGGGCTTGAAACAAGCTGCCGCTGAGAAGTTCGAAGAGAGTCTGAGGCACATATTCTCTGGCGATTCCTTTTTCGAAGCCGTTCGCGCTGCTTTTACCACAACTCCAGAGGATGACAGCACTCTTCGCGAGGTAGTCGCAAAGCGTATCCATGTCGAAAAGGAGAAATACGGAGTCTACGAGGAGTTGGATGAGAGTATACAGAGCGTTCCCGGCTTGGCATATCATATTTGGAAGTATGAGTGGTCACTCACGGATAAGGTGGCATCACTGAGTAAGAAACGAAGACAGATTGAGCGAGCATAGGCACAGGTCTGTCTGTGGCCGAGGGGAAAATGTGCAGTCGCATTCGAGACGTTCAATATCCACTTGCTGGCCCACTAGGTCCGCTGGTCGTTCGTAGAGAATGAAAACCAGATGCCACACTTTCTCACCACGCGCTCAAGCTCCCGAAAGCAGAGAAAATATTTACGGAGGCTGCTTGAAGTCCCTACGCCCCTTACATTCCTTCTTTGACAAGTCACAAGTAAGACCGAACTTACCACCGCCAATGCAATCGCCTACAACACGCATGTACGTAAGCTCGTGTTTCATACATCAAGCGTTGTGGAAAAACTCACCGTCAGTGCGCGCTGAGACGCACGATGTACCCTTGTAGATAGGTTTGCCCAAGATCAAGGCATATTCGTCCAGGTCGCTATCCGTGATGGAATCGTAGATGGGTGTTTGTGATGCTATGCAGTTGAAGATGCCCTCGTCGGTATTCTGGAGATGAAATATTAGTGGTGTTTATGTGGAGATTCTTGGGGAGACTTACGCCGTTGAAGGTTACGCTTACGCGCATGTGAGGTGGGACTGCAGCTCCGGTGCCGTAGATCTAGAAGAAGAATTAGTCTCGCTACCCATATGTAGGTACCACCAGCAAGGGATCAACGTACGCCAACTTGATACCTATATCGTTGAAAAATGCGTCAGCAAGAGTTCCTAAGTCAAGGATCGACACTAAACACATACCAATTCGCACTATTAGCCTGCTCCGAGCACATCTTCTTCCCCCCCATAATGCAGCTGATACCTATTCGCATCACACTCGACCGCCGCCTTAAACGCCTTCCTCAGCGCCTGCACAAACAGATACCGCAGCGAATTACTCGTCAACCAATCGCTCTCCACCTTGAACGTCACATACGCCTCACTCCCAATATTATACGACCCCTTGTAATGTCTCCGCTCCTCGATGGGATTGTTGGAATTGTAGCCGCACCGGCGACCTACTTGGAAGGGATGAGGAGGGTCCTTTTCGTAGCAGATTGTGTCGACGAGTTGGCCGAAGATTTGGTCCATTTCGGCCCAGCGCCATTCGCTGCCTTGTTCTAGGTCGACTTTTTGCCATACGGTGGTGTGGCCGATGTGTTGGCTGAGATGGGTGGTTAGTGTGTCGTGGTTGGTGGGTAAGCGCGAAAAGGGGCTTACCGCTGCCATCCTACGGATACGACTAGGGAAAGAGTGTCGTCCGTTGAGTCTCCCTGGCCGATGTTGCCGAGGCCAATTTCGGGCATTTTGCCTGCATTACTTGTAAGTCGAGGGATTAGACATGCTGCGACAGATAGAAGGTACCATTGAAGATTGCGGCTTCGTAGGCGGCCTCCTCGGGTGTCAGTACGAGGGCACTTTTAGAACCGATGGAGCGCTCGAGAGACGGGGCGTGAGGCTCGGAAGGCACGGCGTAGGTGCACGATAGGATGGCGATGCCAATTGCGAATAGTCGAAGCTTCATGGTTGCCGTTGGCTGG
Organism: Laburnicola sp. JP_R_19; assembly: GCA_031010545.1. Taxonomy (NCBI): domain Eukaryota; kingdom Fungi; phylum Ascomycota; class Dothideomycetes; order Pleosporales; family Didymosphaeriaceae; genus Laburnicola; species Laburnicola sp. JP_R_19. Next base: position 1,050,451 of record VOIT01000010.1, on the reverse strand, counting down.
GTACCGTGGTTGATTGCGAGAGCGGCGGCGACGGGCGGCTGCGAGTTGAGAGTGGTGGCTTGATTTATCGAGAGGGCGACCTCGAGGGCGGTTCATACACGTGACGACTGTTGATTTTGGAATACGGCGTTGCGGAAGCAGTGAAAGACTAGGGGCTTCAGTTCCAAGCTTTCACTCAGTGATGCCTTACGCACCGGGCAGTGACCGAGATTCACCCTCTAAGCTTCTCACGCCGGCCTTCCATTTCTAAGGATTACTAAAAAGAATGGATTCCACCGGCACAAGAAGTAACGCACTTACTTTTAGCAAATCAAGTTCACGACAAGAATACAGCGCCAAGTGATGGAATCCCGTCCTGTGTGTCTACCTACTACGAAATGCAGATTCAGACCACACGCCAATGTTTTGACCTACTATATCTCAGATAGATCACATGTCCTCCTATCGAAACACCGTTCTGTAGAGTACCACATCGGAAAAGAAGCCGTCACGATGGTCGTGTATGCATGGCTTGTGGTCGACTATCCACGTGCACACCCACGACCCTTGCAACACCCAAGTAAACAATAGAAAAGCTCATGTCCTCATAAAATCAAGCTGTTAAACATGCCTATTATAAATAGTTCTTCTACTTCAAGCAACGCCCCTCACACCCACTCCAACACAACACTATCCCACACCCACCCCTTCCAAAGCGCACTCTCAGTAACCGCAACGTCAATCCTATTCTCCCCCTCCTTGAGCATCTCCTTCCCCACATCAAACTGCAAGGTCCTCCACTCCCCAGCCTGCGTCGCACCACGATACGTATCCTGGCTATTCGCCAACGCCGAAATGTTTCCAATTTTCTCATTATTGATGAGGATGTTTGCTTTCGTTCCGCTGGAGAAACCGGCCAGCGAGGCAGTCAACTTTGCGCCCGTCGCAGATTCGGATACGCTCTTTAGAGCGAATTTGATCGACCACGTGCCCACGTTCGTCTGGCCGAAGAACCAGTCGCTTGGGCGGGACGTGCCGGCTGTGTAGGTCAGGTTCGCGGGCGTTTTGGAGATGCGGCCATGCTCGAAGGGTGTGGGCCCGCTAAGGCCGAAGCCTCGGGAGGTGCGGTCGAAGTCGCCGATTTGGAAGATGCGTTTGCTCTTGTCGGGTATAGACCAGGTGAGGGATTTCAGCTTCGTTGTCTTGCTCTTAGAAACGACGACGTCGTTCTGTACGAATGTCGTTGTTACGTCTGCAATGTTGCCCCCGTTGCCCCATGCATATAGCCCGTAAATGCCTGTTCGCACGTCTTCAATGGTAAAACGGCCATGCTTGTCCGCGTACGTGGTGTAGTAGTAATCTTTGCCCTGGTCGGCCGTGCTAAGTGCGGAGTTGCTGTCGCCTAGGAAGACGGCAGCGCCGGAAGCGGGTCGCCCGTCGCTGAATACTAGTTTTCCGGATACGGAACCGCGGGACTGGTAGGCTGTGTCTTTGAACCATTTGTATGGCCATGATTTGTCTTCCTGCTTCCATCGCTTCGCAGCGTCGTCTTTGGAGCCATCGTTGAGATACCTACAGTTTTGCACAATGAGCATGATTCGCTAAGATGATAACGTAGTTTGGAGTGACTCACCATAGCCACGGACCCCAGGTCTTGCCGTCTTCGAAGTCGTCCCTCGATCGTGCAAGGTAATGTGTGCCGTGAATCATGTTCAACTGCACAGCGTCGCCAGTCTTGGACTCACGGTGAACCTGTAGGATTGGTTAGGTCTTCGTTTCGTCTGCGTCTGCCATATATGAATTGTACAAGATAAGAATATGTACCATGAGTTCTTGCTTAAGGTGGTCGCCGTTGTAGTAGTCTTTGCCGGGGTTGATATACCAGCTCCCCACCTCTTCGCCATAGACCCCGTAGAAAGTCTGCTCCCTCACAAAAGCCGACCAGTCGTACTTTGTCAAAAAGCTGCCGTCTGCCTTCTGCCAAGTTTCATCCTGGACATTGGTTGCACCCGCATATTCTGACAACGGAGGTAGTTCGCCGTCCTTGATGTTTGTATATCCATTGGGGAAAGAACCGTTCTCTAGCCGCCACAGAGTTCTGAATTCGCCGAGGATGGGAAGAGCGTGGTTTACAAAGTACTGGTAGGCGCCAGCGAGGCCGTCGTGGATGACCCAGTGAAAGTCACCCTCCTTTGCGGTGAACTTGACATTGATCCAGTCTTTTCCGGAGTCTGCAATCGCAGCAGAGGTCCAACTGAGATCGGATGCGGCGCCATCTAGGCGAGGTTAGCTATGTGCATAACGATTGAGCGCATGGAGCGTACTGTAGCTCACATAATGGCCCACGGCTGGTCCAACGCGATCTTTGCCCTTGTACATGAGCTTGACGCCGTATTGGCTGCCCTGCGTCATGTTCCAAATCTCATTACCAATGACCCAAGTCGTGTTCCCAAGGTCCTTGAGAAAGCTCTTCGGTTTTGCTGCCGCTGACTCTGTTGGCGCTGCCGTACTGAAGGCAGCCAGCGCAGCGACACCAGCAAGCTGAAGAAGACCCATTGCAAGAAGAGGCGCATGTACGAAGCGGACACAGAAAAGAATTGCGTTCGGAAATGTTTATTATTGAGATATAGCCTCCCCTGTGAGAATATAGCTCCGCCATGGGTATATTGCTCGGGGCCATCTACCCCGACCAGGAACGCCCTAGCCTTTAGCCCCGCGGGGACCCCAGCCTGATGGGTGTGGGAGACGAGATGAATATTATTCCTGCAATCGGAGGCTCTGATTATCCGAAGAGAACAACGCGTACATTTGTTCTGTCTCCAGAGTCCAGACCCAGCGCACACAGTTGCGAATGTAGTAGATTAGTTGCACGCGGTTCCAGCCCAGAAACCCGGTTCGTTGCACGCCCGGTGGTACTTGGGACAGGTCGTTGGTGCCTAATGCGATGGTGCCTTGCGACTGGTGTGCAGGTTACTACACTCCTACTAGGTATTCCTCGGTGGTTCGGAGGTCTGGCTGCCAGTGGCGGGTGACGGAAAAGGCACTGCAGGTGGCGAACTGAAGAATCTCTCCCAGCTTCCAGACACAGTTCGAGGGCGGTCTCGCCACATGTCAAAATGGGGCATCCTTTTTTACGAAGACACCAGGTCTGGCTAGTGGAAAAGCGACTGGCTATGAGAGGAACAAGCAGCGGTTAGGGTTCTAGGCATGGGCAGGCTTTGGAGACGGCTACGCAGGATTTGGCCTGGTACGTCACCTGCATTCTGGGGGATCGTGGCTGGTGGAAGCCCCTTCAGCTGAGCCACCATCACCTCGTGCTTTCCGATTGGCCGAACACGCAGAGTGGGTCTGCTGCGCCACAAAAACGCGGGCCTGCTGAGGGCGAGCTGAGGGTGATTGGTAGCGTGACCTCACCATGCGCCCGCCGGAACACACTCATAACCTGCACTCGCCCTTCCGCTCGTAGAAAGTCCCAAACTCGTCTACCCACCACATACCTTCATTCACCCACCGCAAACATGGGCAACTCGGACTTTCTGAGCACCCTGATCGACATGGGGGTGAAGAAGATGACCGACGACGGCAAGCACAAGAGTAAACGCCCGGCTTCAGCCGACGACCGCAGAGGTGGCCGCGGCAGGTACGACGACATGTTCGATGACTACAGTACGACTCTCCGTTCTGGCGTGCCGTTCTTTGAGACTCCTTGCTTACACACAACAGACAGCAAGCCCCGCCCCCGCAGACGGCGCACCGACCACGACAGACGAGCATACTACTCCGACTCTGACTCCGACTCCGTCAGCCCTCGACCCCGCCGTCGTGGCCGCTCGCATCGTGATCCCTACGCACGTGCGCCTTCGCCAGAGTATGGCGCTTACCCACGCCATGGTGACCGTTATCGCGACGACCGCCGCCGCTACGACGAGGCTGGGTACGGATCTGATACCCGGCACAACAGGCCGCGGCCGTATGAGCAGCCCTATGTTCCGCCGGCGAGAGAGGGGGAGCGACGGCGCCATCGCGATGACTCCTACGATGCGCCTCGCCGTGACAGGCGGAGGAACGACGGATATGGCGACGACCGTGGGCGCAAGGACGGAAAGAAGGACTGGCAGAAGGAGGCAAAGAGCTTGTTTATGACGCATGCCGTGCCTTTCATCAAGAAGGAAGGCCCGAGATTGGTTGCGACGCAGGTTGCGGCCTACATGGCCAAAAAGAAGTAGGAGGGTTATCTGACGACTCAACGGATGCCCTGGACGGCCATGAAATTGCCGAGTCTCCGATGTGCCAGGCATGCTTACGAATTCGTTTGGTCGACGGCTGGTTATGTGAAACGACTAGGAGCGATGGAAGGTTTCTTTCCTAGTCCTCCCCTTGGAGTGATTCATTTTATCTCCATATTCTCAGTCTCTTGTCAGCTTTCGGCATTTCATAATCAAGACTATCTCATCTGCGGATGGATCTCTGGAGTCATCGAGGGTACTGCTTTACGGGTTTTACAAGAATCTATTATGAAACTAGAGAATACATGTTTTCGCATGGTTCAACGACTCCAGATGAATTACGAATTTATAGAAGGTGTTCCTGAGCTCTTTACATGGCAAGGCAACTGTGATAGGCATTTTCAACTGTGCTAGTATCCAGGCATATGAGTGCATTTAAACTATAAGCTAGTATGAATCCAGCCTAACGGTTCCACGTCATCCTCCAGTGCCCTCACAAGCACAATTGTCAACAATCAAATATACTTCCAAATCTCGAGCTTCGAACGGCCGAGTTGCCAATTCAAGTAAATCAAGTCTTTGCCGTATAAATTGAGGCGGAAATCAAGTCCAAAATGAAGATTTGACTTGGAGATTTGATAGATTTGATAGTGTTGTTTAGCCATAGAAGCGAGCGGGTGTTGCTGCAAAAGTTGGCTTATTTGGAGTCGTTGATTGGCCACAACTTACTGCCGGCATCACGCCCAGGCCCCCTAGCCATCTCATATCGCACTTGACGCGCTGTTTTGTTACCATCGCCTATCTATCGGTGTACTTTTGTTGGTGTTTTAGCTATTGCAGTTAACTTATTGCGTACTTTCGCTGCCTTTGCTGACCTTGTGGGCTTGCTAATAGCCCGAGATGCCCCCCAAACGCGCTATCGATGGCAACACACGCGCCGGAGTACGCGCCAACGGCGCCGTACCGGTAGAGGTGACCGATGAAGGTGGAGGTCGCGGCAAGCGTCAGAAAGTACGCACCCAGCGGGCTATTGAAGGCGACTCGCTGCCAGCCGGCGCTGCCAGCCGGCACTGCCAGTCAGCCGATAGAGCTGCCCGAAATGCAGCTAACTGCGCCGCCGTCGCCTCAATCGTCGCCATCACGGGTAGCCAGCCAGCCAGCCATGCCCGCCGAAGACCCGCTTGTCGGCCAGGTTATAGATGCCTCACAGCGGCCGTGGGAGCTGCAGTTGCTGGAGTCGCAGGCGTTGTTAACGCCATCGTCGGCGTCAAAGGCAGCCACGGAGGCTTCGACTGTGGAGGATGATAATGTCGTCGGCGGCGGCTTTGACGAGCGCTTTGCGGACAATTACGATGGCATTGATTGGGAGAAGCTGGCTCGGTACCAGGTGCCGCGGCGTACTCTTATTGGCAAGAAGAGCGGGGTCTTTCAGTACGGCTATCGCGTCGCGTTAAAGCAAAGTCCTGCACAAATTGCGGCTGATAAACCTGAGCGCACCTTCTTTGTGTGCCGCTTCTGCCACCACAACGCGCCGACGAGCAGCATAATCGAGGTGACGGATGCCACAAGCTCCGTGGCGAAGCACCTGGGTCGTCAAAGGCGCGGCCATCGCCTAACTGCGCGCGGGAAGCAGCTGCCACAGCTGCTGGGTGGTCAGTCAACTATCTTTGACGCGATGAAGAAGGGCGTACCTGTCACGCAAGCTGTGGTTAATGAGCTAAGTAACTTTGATGTTCAAGGCTTCTGGCTCGCCGCTGTGCAATAGCTTGTTGAGAATAACCATCCGCTGCGCAAATTCGAGACTGAGAGCTTCCGGCGCATGCTACAGTTCGCCAATCCTGCGGCAGTTCAAGCGCTGTGGACAAGCCACAACAGCGTGTTGAGGTTCGTACTGCGGCTCTACGACTACCTTGTTCCTATTGTTAAAGCAGAATTAGCGACTGCGAGCAGTAAGGTGCACGTTAGCTTTGACGGCTGGACTGCAAAAGGTGGCAAGCGCGGCTTCTTTGGTGTCGTTGCTCACTACGTTGACACCGCGGGCAGGATTCGAGACTTACCTATCGCGCTGCCGCAGCTCGCTGGCGTCCACAGCGGCGAGAGGATAGGCGAATGTGTCGACAAAGCGCTGCAGGCGTTCGATATAACGGCGGAGAAGCTAGGTTACTTTGTGTTAGATAACGCTGCAAGTAACAATGTGGTAGTGGAGTACTTGAGTAAACAGTATAGATTTACTGCCGCTCAACGCCGCCTTCGTTGCAGTTGCCACACTATCAACCTCGTCGGCTAAACTGTCATGTTTGGCAAGGATAAAGACGCCTACGATAATGACCCAAAGCACGAGAAGGATGAGGAGAAGTTTATGAATAAGTGGCGGCGGCTGGGGCCTTTAGGAGTGTTTCTAGACATTATCAACTTTATTAGTACGCTGAAACAGTACTCTAGTTTCTCTACTTTCTAGCACCTCGCGTTAGCTGAAGACCCCACAAACAAGGCCTTATTATTGGCTGTTGTTAAGGCGTGCGTTACACGCTGGAACAGCTATTGTGCTGCCTTTAAGCGTGGGCTTATCCTCTAACGTCCCATCACCGACTACGCCAAACACTACATCTCACGGATCGAAGCGCTTGATTAAACAACTAATAAGCCGCCAGCTACTTTGGCGTGGATGCGATTAACTGGTCTACAAGCAGCAGACTGGGCAGTTATTACTGAGTATGTGGATGTGTTGAAGCCGCTCAAAGCAGCCACAGAGCGGCTGGAAGGTCGCGGCAAGAGCAAGCAGCCAGGCGATCGCAAGCTTAATGGGCGCTTCGGCGCCATTTATGAGGTTATCCCTACCTTTGAGCAGCTTATAAGCGCTTATGAAGAGCGCTTAATTACCTATCGCGATGTTGACTTTGAGCAAGAAGACGCTCCGGAAGACCATTTGGCCATCAACCTGCGCGGCGCTGTCGCCAAACTGAAGCTCTATTACAGCAAACTGAGCGACAGTACTGCCTATTACGCTGCGATTGTACTCCACCCGCGCTATCGTAACTACTGCAAAGTCGCTTGGGCGGGTGACCCAGCTCAATTGGCGGCTGCCGACGCTGCCTTTCAGCAACTTTGGCGCCTCTATAGCGGTACTGTTGCTCCCCGGCCGCCTCCACGCCCGCTGGTTAAGCGGTCCAACACCATTGACGCCGTTGACGCGATTATCGAGGCGGAGAGCGACTCTGATGAAGAAACTGGCGATGAGTACGAGCGCTGGCGGGCTTGTGAGCCGCGTTGGAGCCGCGCCGACTTCGATCGGAAGGTAACCCAGTCCGCTATTGGCTTGGGTTACGCAACAAGTACCCAGCGTTGGCGCAGTTTGCGCTTGATATAATGAGTATTTCAGCCTCCAGCGCGGAGTGTGAGCGCTTGTTCAGCGAACTTGGCGACTTATTGGAGCCGAAGCGGCGCAAAATGAGCTCACAGTTACTAGCTGCTCTGCAGTGTGTGCGGAGCTGGCTGAAGGCTGGTTTTATGAGCAGCGACAATGAGGTTGATGAGAGCAATCTCACTGACGCAGCAATCGAGACTCTGTACAGTGTATCTAAATGGGACGATTAGCTGCCAAACTGCAGTACAACACCACAATTTCAGATTAATATTTGCAAATCCGACTTCCAAATCAAGTACAAACTGCTGCCAAGACCTCCCAATCAAGTCCTCCAGCACTGTTGAGGCACATCAAATCAAGTCAACGGGTGGATTTGGACTGGATTTGTTTGTTGACAATTGTGCTCACAAGTAGTACCTTTAGGTAGATCCCAACACACACACACACACACACGACGCATGCAACTCTTCACATCTCATCTCAAATACTCTTTATCATTATTAGCCCCAACTCAACCCTAACAAAATGTCAACCCAATCCACCAATAAACCCCAAACCCTCAACCCCCCCACCATCCCCACCCCACCCCCCACCTACTCCCAACTCTCCATCACGCCCCTCCTCCCAACCTCGCGCCTCATCACCCTCGCCGGCCAAGTCGGCCTCGACGCCCAAACCTCAAAAGTAGCCCCCACCTTCGAGGCCCAAGTCAAACTCACCTACCAGAACATCTTGCACGGGCTGCGAGCCGCTGGCGCCACGCCGCGCGACATCATCCACGTGAAGCATTATATTGTCAAAGACACGGGGCGGGTTGGGGTGGAGAGTGAAGAGGAGTTGACGCGCGTTTGGGGGAGGTTTTGGATGGAGTTTATGGATGGGGAGGGGGAGGGGCATCGGCCGCCGGATACGGTGGTGGGGGTGGCGTGTTTGGCGACGGGGGAGTTGTTGTATGAGTGTGAGGTTTGGGCTGTTGTGCATGGGTAGGGGGTGGGGGTATGTGGAGTGGGAGGTCGAGGACGCGGTCGAAATGGCTGGTTGAACATGTTGGTCGCAACGTCTATTCGACTATCTGGAGGCCACGGCGCGGTTCCTCAGCAATTTATACAAGACATAAGCGCCCCACAGGGAGCAATGGACGATTTCCCTCCAGAGACAATGATCGCCCTCGTATCAGGTGGTTGACCGCTTTGGCGGGTAGCAGGTGGCGGATGTTGGATTTGGAGGGGCAGACGCATTGACCGCTGAGCAGATCGTGAACTGGGCGACGAAGGTGGACAGCATGCTTGCAGCCTCCAGGCTCAGAGACATTATAGTATGGCAGGTGAGCACTCGAAACCTCTCAAAGTCTCGGACAACTTATCTGTATGTTCATTTGTGGAGGTCCCCCGAGGACTCCTTTCTGATGCCAACACTTGACGACTACTGACTCAGGGCTTGCAACATCTAGTACATAGATCGCACGTCTGGAGTATACGGTACATCTTGATTGCCCGCGCCCAGCTACACTCCATCAAACAGCTGAGCATGTCTGCTGGGGAGAGGTGTTGTATTGCCACATCGCCACGCCGAAACCTCTGAGTGTACAAGCTACGACTCACCATAGCTTGCAGTATGAGCCATCAACTACGACTGACTCATTCGTCGACGAGTATAAATTCGAGTTCTGTACAGGATGCTCTCTAACTTCTACACTCCAATACGAAGCCTAGGATACCTCACTACGACCTTCAGAACTTCAGGAAAACCTGCACCCCAATACATATCTTACTACACAGAAACGACATCAATAATCGGAGAACAGTAAGTCCCGCCGACGAACGATGTTCCGCGGAGCGTTACTGAAGTCACCGCAGTGTCTCAAACCACCCAGACCCCTGGAACCACGGGCGCTCCCGAGCAGCCGTGGGGCACCAAAACCAGAGTGCATCGATGCCAGGACGGTTTCCAGAAATTCAGAGCAACGTACATACGGGAGACCGGAAAACGTTCTGCCACGTATCACATCAAGTTCGAGCAGGGTGATACAGAACCCCGCACCGTGTTTTCCGACAAGGAGCTTGGTATCGCACTCATCGGAATGACCGAACCGGCAGGAATATTCAGAGCCATGTACATCATGAAGGAGGATCTGGTCCACTGGATTTGGTACCTTGCGACCAAGGGTCCGAACCACAAATTGATGATCTCATGCTGCGTGTTGGCGTTCGTAACGCGTAGGTCGTCACTCACATCGGGAAGCACAGCGCTGACTGACGGTATATAGTCAACAAGGATGGCGAAATTCCCGCGGCGGACCCTCCAGCTTCCATCTTCGCGGGTATGGCGGAGCTTCCACTCAATACTCCTATGGGAGAGTGCGTGGCGCTCAGTACGGCGCAAGTCAACGCCATCAACTCTGGAGAGCGGGTCGATTTCAACTCTCCCTTTTAATTGGGTTAACCTCCCCATTTCCTATGTTCTTGATTTGCGATTGCTTTACTGTACTTGGTCGCTCATTTAGTCTATAATTTTTGCAATAAAACTATGTTATACAAACAATTGATTGGCTTGGAAATAAAAGGCATTAGAGCAGTGAGATCACGGCTGCGGCTACTGAATCATTCGCGTGAGGCACAGCAGGTCGTGTTTCAGGACTCATTTAACGTTGAGCCAAGCTTTCCAGCGTCATCAGCATTTGGTCGTTGCCACTAATCCCGTGTCTTAGCCAACACCTGGGCAACGCTCAGGGAGTACAGGAATCTAAACAACACAACGACTGACTTCGCTTAGAAAAGCGGCTCTTGCCGAAAATCATAGAGTCATCAATAGATCGAGTGGGATTCAAGATCTGGATATAACCCGAGTGCGGCTACATACATGATGTATCCAGACCATCCTCTGCGCGGGGTCCAAAGCAGCACCCGATTTAGCACACACCTGTCGCGTGCAGGGTCTCTCTCGTCCATCTTGGACCCTGCATTAGTGGATGCTGGGTCCTGCGGCCTATCGCCGATCCTGGAAATCTGGGGGTGGCAAATCACCTCTATTGCCCGATTAGGCTAGCGCTTTACTTTTTCAACACCCCGCCATCACCTACATCATCGCTTAAAACCAGTCATCACGCATCCCAAGCTCTCCACAATATCTTCCAGCCTCCCTACTTCCTCTTTCGCACGCGAATTCCTCTCTACCTCTCGCACACTCTACCAACCAGCGCTGACAACGTACCATACTACGTCCCGTAGTACGTCCCGTAGTACGTCCCGTAAGCCGTACGTATGTAACTGCCTCCTAGGCTGTACTATAGCTATAATTTATATATAGATAAGGCGTAATTACAGCTCTATAGGAGCCTTTTTATAAGATTTTAATATAACCTTTTACTATTTTAAAGGGCTATTTTTAGCTATTTTTCGCCCTTTTTAGGGTAGTATAAGCTTAGATTATAAGGGGACCTAGTAGGCCTTTATTATAGTAGAATTTTCTAGTGCTCCTTAAGCAATAACTTATTAGCTTTTGCCTATAATATACTATAAAATATATAGTCCTAGGCTGTCATGGATCCATGGCGGCACCCGGCCCGGAACAACGTTGATCCGGAGCCAGGCCCGATTTGGCGTTAGCTCGGCAGCACCCATAAGGTGCTGCCGCCCTGCCTGCCCACTTGGCATAGCAGTATTTCATGTACTAGGAATCAACTTACTTTCATCCCAACTATCGCGGGCCCGAACCCTTACACTATACTGCTATCGCTCCCCCCAGGGTTCTAGCTGCGACAGGCTCACCGCCAGGGTGCCAGCGAATCGGACATCTCCCGCGATCGCGTGGTAGGCCCAGAAATGAGGCGCAGTGGTGTGCGTACGGATTAGGTTACCAACGACAACGGTGACGACGACGACACGTAGAAACTTGACGACCAAGGGCATACTCCCTCTCAGGCTCGGTCGGCGGAGAAAGACCGTGGAGAGTAGGCAGGTGGTAGGGCTGGACGCGCGGGTCGACGCGTGTGCCGCTACAGAACACCTGCGGTGAGTACGCCGCTTGAAGAGGACCTGGCCTCCCCTACTACTACATCAGTATACAGTGTTTCACAGTGATAGCAGTGACATCTGGGGCAAGTCAGCAGAACGGACGTCTGTGAGAGATCCGGCTAGCGACTTTTGTATAACACCGCCTGAGGTGCTAAAGACCGCACCTCACCCGCACCCGCAACATCAACTTCGACTTATATCTTCGACTTACCCGCTGCCAATGGCATCTAGCTACCCCCGTGTCAGCGGCACGTACGACAAGCAAGGTCGACGCCGCGCACCCCAATCTCCCATGCCAGGCAGTTTTGACTTTAGCAACACGGACTCGCCTACGCCGCAACATCGCGGGGCTGGAGACCTAAAAAACTTTACCCCATCCTTCGCAGAAACCTTTGCTCGTAGTTGGGTAGGTGTAGACGATACTTAAGAATCCACTACCATCGCGGGTGACTCGCAATCTCAGTCACTAGTTATCCCCGCTATGAACCCACAAGCTAGACCTGCAGCTCGGGACACTTGACTACCGCGAAACACATCCCAATATTTCAACACAACAAATGACAAGATTAACGATATCTTCGACGCAACTAAGTTCGAACAACGCGACGTTCCGCGTGACACCCACCGCGTGACAATTCAGACACCTCAACAATCTCCCAATCGAGGCCGCTCACGCGAGCAAGTACGTCAGTCACCGATTCGAGGAGCCTCGCGCTCAAAGTCCGATAGTCGCAGCCCTGAGGACATACGAGTACCCAAGAAAGCGTTACCTCAGATCCGCTTCGAGTCCCCACCTCCGCTCACGCGCGACGACCGACGACGTACTTCCTTAAGAGCCTCCAACTTGTTTGTAGAAGCCCATAGCCCAGTTAACGAAGAAGGAAGACTAGGTTACAACCTAGAAGTACAATACAAGGATGCCTAGGGGAAATGGGTAGAAAAGACGTTTCGACTGACGGACGCCGCTAAGTTCGCTGAGGATGTACAGGCCCACCCTGACGCCTAGTTTAACGTCATTATCAAGTGCGCAAAGTCTAGGGAACAACTAGCGGAGAAACTCTCTTAACTTAACGCATTAGAATCTACGTTTCAACAACTGCGTAACGCATACAACTCTGCAGGTGGCACCGACCCCAAGGCTCATAAGCAACTACAACAAGCATATAACACCCTACTAGACTCTTATAAGCAGCGAGGAATCGACTTAGCCTCTGCTAAAGGCGAGCTGAAGGACATCCTTACTCGTTTCCGTCAGACAGTGCAGGCAGGACAAAAGTTGCAGAGCAAGTTTAACAATGCGATAACTGCTAACTAAAATGCGAACACTAAGCTTCATAACGTAAAAGCTGACTACTAGTATGCCGTCTAGGATGCTTAACACCTTAAGCACAACTTGCAGTAGACAGAACAATAAGCACTACTAGCCAAGAAAGCGGCTTACGTAGCTAAGGATAAGTTGAAAGCTCTAAGACAACAAACCACTTGTAAAACCTATGACGTAATAGGACGAGGGCAACCTCTCCCACGTAATCAGTTTGATAGATCGCCTTCTCCTCCCCGCGGCACTGGTCGCGCGCGCTCTCCCCGACGCGATGTCTATACGCCGAACAGCGATCCCGCTCTTAACTATCATCTAGCCAGTTCGGCTTACGGTAGGTTTACCCATGCTCGTCCTAACGAGAACCTATACCGTGACACTGGATACGAACGACGAGATTTGCGAGGCAGCCGCGAGGATGTATATGAAACCTGAGACTGCGGCCAGGAAGATCGCGATCGATTTGACCACCGCGATCGACGCGACGACCGAGACCGACGCGATGACCGTGACCAACGTGATGATCGGAGAGATTCAGAGCGACCTTTCAGCGCGTCTCACGTATCGCTTGCGACGGGTGGAGGATCGCACTATAAGGCACCTGAGATAGAGTCCTTTAGTAGGAAAGACAAGGAAGACTATAAATAATGGCGTATACAAGCTATTAACAAAGCTATTACGCTTCTGTTAGAAGAATATAAGGTTCGCTATGTCTGTCGCTTTATTAAGGACGATGCTTGGAGTTTAGTGTACCCAATCCTTAACTTAGTTAACACCTTAGACGACCTACTAAAACTGTTAGATGAGACTTATATGTCCTACAACTGTATTATTGAAGCTGAGCAGAAACTCTACAACAACTCCTTATAATGGAAGAAGGGCGAGACATTTGCGCAATGGCAAGGACGATTCCTATCAGTCATCAACTTACTCAGTATAGATGAGATAGGCAAAGTACGTCACGCTCGCCAACTCATAGATAGTCGATTGGCCCGTCAAGCCTCCGCCAGCTCAATCCCGAACGAGAGCCTTATAGCCTTCCTCGCCCGCGCTCGTCAACTGCACTAGTACAATCTCGAAATTAACAGCTAACTACACTCTAGTCTAAAGAAGTTATCTACAAGCATATTAGGAAAGGATTAATCGCGTAAATATTCTCTAAGCGATAGGATACAGACACGCAAAGCACAGCAAGCCCTTACCTAGAAACACACTATAGAAGAATGTAACCGCATAAGCAAGTTAGGACTATACTTTAAGTGCGGCAAATCTAGTCACATATTGCGGGATGAATCCGCACTCTGCAAGGGCAAAGACTATGTCCCTTCTAAGGATATACCTGCCCTAGCCGCCGCAATTAACACCGCCTATGTAGAGGATGCCAATAACGATAAGGACAGCTTCGCTTATAAGAGCGAGACAGATGAGGATTTGGAAAACGAGGCGCTCCCGAACTAAATCGCGATCGGGAGCAACCTTGGCGTAGGACCCAGAGGGAGGTCAAACGTACTATTCGTCGACTTGAAGCCGCTGCCAGTTATCATACCCTAGATGAACCCACCGTCATCCACGCCGTTTCCGCGCTCGCCTTGGACGTCAACCCTATGCTGGACGCGTCCAGACAATTAGAATTTAACTGTCACATCAAACTCCTAGTTGCACGAAAATGGTTGCGCGCACGTAGTCTAGTGGACACTAGAGCTACTACTTGTTTTATTTATTGTTAAACAGTTAAACAACACCAGCTTAAAGAAATCACGTTAGAGCGTCCTATTAGTCTCGCTCTGGCAGACAGTAACTTATTTGGAAAATTACAAACTGCAGTCGAAGTCGCTATTAGACATAGAACGCATACTAGCATAGTCTTGTGTTACGTTACTAAGATTAGCAAGTTCAACATTTTACTTAGTATGAATTAGATAGATTATTATAGGCTAGTACCAGCGTTTGGAGAAACAAGGTCCCTAAGCTTTAAGTCGACTCACTGTCTAGTAAACTGCTTAGACGGCGCTATGCCTAACAAGATCTACAACAACAAGCCACCTAACAGTGCTACCTAGAAAAAGACAGCAAAGAACAGAATAGATATAATCTCCGGCTACGCAGCTGCTATAATAATTTTAAAGGATCCTAATTCAGCTATTTTTATTAAACTACACCATTAGGAGCGTCTTAAAGCACTCGACCTAGGCGGAGACAACTCTAATAACCTCCGTGAGCATATCGCAGCCAACCTTTGCGCCGCACAGCATTGCGCGGTGTCTAAGGCCGACTTCAAGAAGTATATAAGAAAGATAGAGAAACCTGCGCTCACCTAACAACAAATCACGGAGCTACTGCTGTCATTCTTGTCCAACTTCGCTTATAGATTCGACCTAAAGGAAGCGAACAAACTGCCGCTACACTAACTAGGAATCAATTACGCCATAAATCTGGATCTAGATGCAGCCGTTCCAAGGCCAAAGATCTACGGGTTAACACGAAAGGAGTGTGAGGTAGTTAAGACATACATCAACGAGATGCTAGGCAAAGGCTTCATTCGTCCTAGTAGCTTACTATACGCCGCCCCAGTCTTGTGCGTTAAGAAGCCTAGAGGCGGGTTGAGGATATGCGTCGACTACAGAGCCCTCAATACAGCCACAAAGAAGAATCGTAACGCACCTCCTTCTATCAAAGAAACCATGGCACGTCTAACCAAGGCCAGAATCATGAGCATCGTTAACGTCATAGCGGCTTTCAACGCCGTACGTGTCAAGGAAGGAGACGAGGAAAAGACCGCCTTTCTAACAAGATACAGCTTATACAAATATCTCATCATGCCGTTTAGATTATGCAATGCACCTAGAACCTTTCAATCGTACATCAACGATGTCCTGCGACAGTACCTAGACAACTTTTGCACGGCGTATCTAGACGATGTACTTATTTACTCTAACAACAAAAATGAATATAAGAAACATGTCTAACTTATAGTGGAAAAACTTGTTAACGCTAGACTCTACTTAGACATCCATAAGTCACAGTTCAAAGTAAAGCGAGTTAAGTACCTTAGGTTGATCTTAACAACTAACAGCATCGAAATAGACCCCACTAAAGTTAAGACTATACAGGAATGGCAACTTCCTTACAGCGTTAAAGACGTTTAAGCCTTCTTAGGATTTGCCAACTTTTACAAACAGTTTATCCTAGGCTTCAGCCAACTCGCCCATCCTCTCACCAAACTTACAAAGAAGACTAAGAACCGCATCAAAACATTCCCTTTAGCACTAGACTCCGCTACAGCTCAAGCTTTTGAACAACTTAAGCAAGCTTTTACCAGTGCGCCAATACTGGCCCACTTCGACGCCGACTTGGAGACTTTGCTCGAGACCGACGCGTCCGACTTCGTCACTGCAGCGGTCTTGTCACAGATGCACAATGGCGTACTTAAACCTGTCGCTTACTTGTCACACAAGATGAACCCCGCGGAGTGCAACTATAAGATATACGACAAAGAACTCCTTGCGATAGTGCGCGCCTTCGAAGAATGGCGATTTGAGCTGTCTGGTACCAAGACTCCGATTGACGTCATTTCTGATCACTTGGCATTACAAGCGACTGAACCGTCGTTAAGCTCGCTGGGCCGAATTCCTTTCCGAATTCAACTTCCTTATAAGGTACAGGCCCGGGAGCCAAGGCGCAAAGCCTGATGCACTCACTCGACGCCCAGGCGACCTCCCCGAAGACGCGCACGATGAACGCCGACAACACCAGGTGCAGACCATCCTCAAGCCGCATCACGTTGCGCCTGAAGCCCGCACCGACGGCGACCCGCAAGCCCATCACGGTCCCGAGGACGGCGATGGCCGCGACGCGACGAACGAGAGCAGCTCCCGACATGCAGTATACATGGCGCAGATCTTGACACATAATTATATAGACAGCATCGCAAATCTGGCTTTAATAACGTACCTTGTTAGCGAAGAGGATTACGTTAGTGAGGAGTCTATAAAAGAATCACTAGCGTTGTCATCTTTGGCACCCGTGCAGTCGCTAGAGACGGAGGAGGAGACAAGGATGAACCCTCTCGACGATGACAGCGACTCTAACAAGGATCTTGTTACTAGAATTAAGGAAGCGTACCCTGCTGATAAAGACCTGCAGGAAATTATAAGGGCTAAAACAAGCGGCCACTAACGAATCCCTATAGCACTTATCCACAACAAGAAACTCCGCATTGAACTAGGAGATTGCCAGATAAGAGATGGGTTACTCTACGTCAGAGACAAAGTTTACGTACCCAACAACGCCCGCCTACGCACAGCGGTTATAAAGGACTCTCACGACGAGCTTTGCGCAGGTCACCCTGGCAAACACGCGACGTACAATAGACTTAGCCGATGGTATTACTGGCCACGCATGACTACCAATATCGCACAGTATGTCTATAATTGTCTCACCTATTGACGGTCCAAAGTCAACAAAGAAGGGAAACACGGATTACTGCGGCCACTGCCTATCCCTAACCGTTACTGGGAGTGTATATCTATTAACTACATCACTGAGTTACTAGCATGCAAGGATCACAGTAGAACTTACAAGGGTATACTTGTCAACGTGGACCGCCTGTCCAAGAAGAAGAAGTTCATACCAGTCACGGACCTGAAAGTCACGACGCTAGTACGAGCGTTCGTTGAGCACGTCTGGCGGGAGGAAGGATACCCCGCGCAGATCGTCAGTGATCGAGGTGCCCAGTTTGTCTTATATTTCTGGAGACAGTTATGTCAACGCCTAGGTACCAAACCAAAGATCTCAACGTCACACCATCCTGAAACAGATGGCCAGACAGAGATCGTCAACGCATAGCTCAAGCAATACTTAAGAGCGTACGTCAACTACCAACAGGATAATTGGGCCTTTTACCTACCCATGGCAGAGTTCGTCGCCAACAACCAGGTCAGCACCACGACTGGCGTCTCTCCGTTTATGGCAACCAAAGGATATTTGCCACGCTCAACGATCCACGAACCCAACGCTTCCACAACCACGCTGTCCGCTCCCGCACGCACAGACCAGAGGAGAGCAGACGAACTTATCGCTAGGATAGAAAATATACAAAGATTCTGTCAGGACAATATAGCCTAGGCGCAAGCAAAACAAGCGGAATACGCTAACTTAGACCGCATACCTGCCCCTAAGCTACACGTTAGTAACAAAGTCATACTTAACATACAGTTTATTAAAACAACTCGTCCAAGTAAGTCGTTAGACATGAAACACCGCGGGCCCTTCACCGTTACCAAAGTCATAGACAACTCCGCCTATGAACTCAACCTGCCACCAGAGATGGGTCGCGTGCATAACGTCTTCCACCCATAGTTGTTACACCAACAGGCCAACAATGCACTACCTAGACAGAAAGTGGGACCCAAAGGACAGATTAACGTTAACATAGAGGATACATCGGACTATACAATTAAAGCTATACTGAACTGTCGGGTTAATAGTGATCTCCGAGACCCATACCGCTGCAACAAGAAAGGCTTGCTTCAGTACTTGGTCAAATGGGACAACTACCCCAAAGGCCCAGACAATCCATCCTGGGAGCCATAGATGTTACTAATCGACGCGCCGGAAGCGGTTAACCAGTTTCATCGCGACAATCCACGCAAACCCGCAAAACACGCCAACTTTGGGGACTTAGCTGCTCGACAAGAGGTATTAGCGCACGAGATCAGTGCCATGTACGCCGTGACGTAAGTACGACAGGAACAAATGACCTGTTCAGACTTAGTCACCGCTACTAGGCACATCGTCGCAATACCGCTGTCAAGCGGTTACAAACTAAAGTTGAACGACAAAGGCACTTAGAATAGTTTACAATAGTTCACGATAATCTGCGATAATTAGGAATAGTTTGCGATGGCACTTTGGCCACAACAAGTGGTTACAAGGTGTGGTTATAAGCCTCGTTGGAACTTGAGGCTATTGAAGGGGGGGGTAGTGTCATGGATCCATGGCGGCACCCGGCCCGGAACAATGTTGATCCGGAGCTAGGCCCGATTTGGCGTTAGCTCGGCAGCACCCATAAGGTGCTGCCGCCCTGCCTGCCCACTTGGCATAGCAGTATTTCATGTACTAGGAATCAACTTACTTTCATCCCAACTATCGCGGGCCCGAACCCTTACATAGGCCTCGCAATTATCTTAAAGTACCTGTCAGATATCAGGTCACTGGAAATCACTGTGATTTCACTGTGAAATCCAGTAGTCACGTGCATCCGATCACATAGTCTCCGACAGTTGGTGTAACTCACAGTGATGTCACTGTGAGATCACTGTGAAATACACGGAGACTGGCGTACTACTGTTACACTACTCCGCACTAGTACTAGTGCGTCTTGGCGCTAGATAGATATTGCGTACGATAGCTAAGCTTTTCTAAGAGAGATTACTCCACAATTAATTATCTTAACTATTATTAAAATTAACTAGTTATACCTTTTATCTAAACTATTAAGGATTACTAAGAAACACTATAAAAGCACAGTGAATCTAACAGTACTCTTAATTATTGCCCTTACTATACTACCGCGTTATAAAGGCTTAACACTACTCTTACTACTATTAGTAATAGTAGATATATATTATTAGAGTTGTCTATATTATATAAGAGTACTTTAGATAGTATAGAAAGATTATATATTTAGTAGCTAGATTATTATATAAAAGAGGCCTTTAATATTAATTAGCACCACCTTTAGTATAACAATTACTATTTAGTTACTAATAGAGTTAGGTATAAAGTCTACTATAAATTATAGTTTAAGGGCAATCGCGCGTCTATATCTATATTAATATAGAGCTAAGTTAGAGTACTTAGAGAATAATATAGTTAGTAAAATAATCTTCTAGCTATATAAAAACTATTACCTTATATAAAGATAAGCTAATTACTAGTGTATTAATAGTATAGCGCATGTTAAAGGCTACCTTAGAAAGGCCTATAGAGTTAACTTAGATACTAAATTATTACCTATTATAGAGACTATAAAGCCTATAAATCTATAGGGTAAAACTACTAGCGCGTAATTAATAGTGTTGTATACGCTATAGCAAAAAGAGAAACTCTAAAGTACCTTTATTAACTAGGTAATTACTAAGAATTTAAGCTTTTTAATAGTAATGTTGGTAGCTATATAGGGCCTTCTAATATAAAATTAAACTAACCTTTT
This sequence comes from Laburnicola sp. JP_R_19, assembly GCA_031010545.1. NCBI lineage: Eukaryota > Fungi > Ascomycota > Dothideomycetes > Pleosporales > Didymosphaeriaceae > Laburnicola > Laburnicola sp. JP_R_19. The sequence continues at coordinate 1,030,338 of VOIT01000010.1, read as the reverse complement.
ACACGCTCTACTAGCTAGCTATATTATGCTATTAAAATATATATAATTAAGCCTAGCAGATTAAAAAGAGGAGGTTATAGAGCTTTTGCACTTATTACTAAGTAGAATAAGTATAAGTTATAATCTATAGATATTACTAAATAATATAAGCTTTTTTAGAATTATTGCCTACTTTATTAGTAAGATAATTATTCTACTCTAGTACCCTTATTAATAATAGACTTAGTAGATTTTTAATATTAACTTTTTATAATTTAGATACTTAATACTAATAACGCAATCTACTTATTACCTTTTATAATATTTTTAGTAACTATATAGTAGTTATATAAGTCTAAGTTATTGTTTAGGTTATCTATAAGTATAATTTTAAGCAAAAACTATATTATTTTATAGGTAATAACGTAAGTAATAATAATATAAAGTTTATTAAGTAAATTAACTTATTAACTAGTCTTAATATTAGAAGTTAACACTATATACGCTATATAGAGCATATAATTAATCTAATTATTAAGGCACTTATATATAGCACTAGAGTAAGCAAATTTAAGGCAAAGCTTGCCTATGTCTCTTTTTAAGAGCAATATTAATTATACTAAAGGTATAGAGTTATTAGCAAGCTATATAACTTTGTAAATACTATATATATATCTTATAAACACTATAAGCTTTTTTACACAATTTAGTAATAATTAAGTAATAAGAGCTCTATAATGTAGTTTACTAGCAAGTAATCTACACTAGTAAGCGCGCTACCTTTGCCAAGACCCCACCAAACTATTTTATTTATTATTAGACTGCGTTGCAACACTACTTAAAAATATATACTAAGTTAATGTATCTAATTTAGATTCTTTCTCTTTAACTCTCTAGTAGGTTTGCGTATTGTGTCTAGGTTGCCTACAGATACCACAACGCCGTTGAGTTAATAGCCCTATTACAGCGCGACTAGTACCTAATAACTATTTACTCTTCTTCTGTCTACTAGCGTTCTTAGGAGTGGCTAGCTAAGATCCCTCTGCTACTGTAAGTAATCTCTAATACTAGATATACCTCCTTTTACGCAATTTTTGCCTTGTAGTCTCCTTAATTGTCTTGCGAAGGCCTATAATTTTATCTAACACTAGTGCCTAACTATACATTATACTTAGAGCACCTTTTTTAAGCTTCTTAAGCACCTATATAGTTAAAGTTAGTAATAAATTAAAGTAATCTCTAATTCTCTTGCAAACTAGTGTTGATTGCGCCTTAAATTCGCGTAGGTTACTTAGTGTTTTAGACTTCTAGGTAGTAGGCTCTTTAATAGGCAGACTAGGTGTATAGATGCAGATATTAAGGTGCTGCAATACCTCCTCTGGATTTAATAGGACTAGCCTAGCACCGCAAAAACTACCCTTAATTGTCTCTGCAGAGAAAACCTTCAAAAATGCGGTTTTAAAGGCTAGGAGGAACTTAATCTTTGTAATATAGGTTATTAGCTAACGCGTTAAGCCTAAGATCTTAGCACTATATATCTTCTTTAGCAAGGAGAAATAGCCTATATCTAATAGCTGTAGTAGGTGTAATAAATATAGCGGTATATAAAGAGTAATAATCTTATATTCCTTATAGTAATTCTAGAACTTAATTAAGTTATAGCTCTTATAGCTATTAATAACTAGCAGCTAATAGGTTTCTTTAGCGCGTCCCGTTGTATGCGCGTTAAAGTGTTTTAACTACGCAATACTAAGCTTGTTGTTTGTCTAGCCGTTCTTGCTAACAGCGATTACCTAATCACTAAGAATTGACGCGTCTTCGTACTAGGTAGAGATGTGAAGCTTGCCGGCGTAGATAATAAAGGGAGGGATTGCCTATCTAGCAGCGCAGATACCCTGGATCACTGTAATCCACTAGTAGTTGCCTAGCTATATCAATTTAGGTTTCGCACGCCTCTCTAATGCTATGACCACAAGCTAAGACCCTATAACCCCTATCAGGAAGCCTGATTTATTAAAGTTGTAGGTGTCCTTATCTGTAATGCTGTACTTAACTTTGATGCTCTCTACAAGCTTAAACCACGCGTTTATAACTTTAGGATCTTCCTGTTGTGCCCTCTAGTTATTGTATGACTAAGACTAACGCGTTTTAACTTTACGTCTGCGCTTAATAAACCTATCTATCTAGTTAATACTAACAGGTGGCTTTCCTCTCTATAAACATAGTGAATCGGCCATTGTGCGGATCATAAGCTTCGTAGGAGGGAATCCACGCGTGTCTAGCTCGATTATACGATCAACAAGCGCCTGCTCCTTAAGGAGAGTAAAATTCTTTGATTTAGGTAGGTTATCGCGTCGTGCAGTCGTTCCGTTGCGTCTTCGATTAAGCGTTCTGCGATTAACGTTATACAGCCCTGCTGCTGCTCGCTCTGTAAGATTTAGGTCTTGTTCGATAGCTCTAATAGCAATAAGTAATCGAGCTTTATTAGATGGCTTAGAAGACATGGTAGGTAGTTGTATTATGATGGTATTGTTAGTGATGGTAGGGTCTTGGCAAAGGTGGCGCGCTTACTAGTGTGGGTCACTCGCTAGTAAACCACGTTATAGATCTTTAGTACACTTAATTTAGTATAGAATAGTAGTATTAAATAGTATAGTGTTTACCTTATATTACTATATTACTAAGAGCTTAAGAATCTAATTTGCAAGTTTATATAACACGCGTATAATACTACTAACCTTCTAAAGATCCCTAATAATAATAATAATTATATATATAATCTAATAACTAACGCGCTATCTAATAATAACTAGAAGAAAGTCTATATAATAATATAGGTGCTATAGAAGTTCTATAAGCTCTATAAGGCCCTAGAGGGCGTAGCTAGTGTTAGCAAATTTAGGTTACTTTAGTAAATAATTATTAACTTATAGCAACTTTATAAGTCGCTAACTAAGCGCGTATAGCTAATTAAGGGCTTTATAGACTTTGCGTATATCTAATAAGATATTACACTTACACTAAAAAAGCTTATAATATACTTTAATAAAATTATAATAAATCTAGAGCTATTTCTATACTATATAGCTACTATATTACACCTATAGCTACGTATTATATAGTTTAAAGATTGCTAAAAAAAGCACTTTATATAGTATAAAAAGGCTAAAATATTACTATATAAAGTATTTTAAAGCTATATTAATACTAAAAATAATACTAAGAACTACCTAGAATTATCTTTATTATTATATAAGGTCCCTAAGGCGTATAAAGAAAATATAAAAAGGGCGTAGATAATAAGTATAAATTCTATACTTCTTACTAGTAGTAGGGTATATAAACGCTATAAACGTATATTATAACTTAATAAGTACTTAGATAACTTATAAAAGAACTTTAATAGTAATAATAATGCATTAAAATAGCTTATAGATAACCTATACTATTAGTAGGTTATAATAGGTTAAAAATAGTACCTAATTATATATAAGATAGTTATAGATTACCTCTTAGTGTCCTATATATTATATAACTATAAGAGGTGTTTTAGCTTTAGAAAACGTATAGTTATATATAATTGCAATTCTCTTAGTAGGTATACTATTAAGGCCTTATAATTATAAAAGAACTAGCTATATTAAAAAGTTATTAAAAGTAACCTTTTTGACCTTATAAAGTTAATCTCCTAAAAAATAACTTTTTAACAACCTTAACACTAGAAAACAATTACTAATTATCTAATTAGAAAAGATCTTAGTATTTATAGCCTATAAACACCTTTTTAGACTGTACTATAGTTATAGGCTATAATCTGGCATCTCTAGCGGCTCCTGTACGTACGTAGCGCCCATACAAGCCGTAGCGTAGAGCAATGAGGGTCAACCGTACCGTACTACGTTACGTTGTCAGCGCTGCTACCAACGGCAAAACACCACAACTATCCACGCCTCCCAACAGCACCCATAAATAGACCGCCCCCCCTTCCCCGCACCGCACAGCCACCTCTACCTCCACTACCCCCTCAACCCCCTTCTTAACCTCTCCCTCTCTCACCCACCTTGACCAAAACCAGCAACCGTTCTGCCTCAGACCCCACCCGAACATCCCCGCCCCTAAGCACCAAATCCCCCTGATCCAGCGGCAAGTCAACCCAAATAACTCCATCTACCCTACCAGCCCCATCCAGTCCAGTCTAGTCCAGTCTAGTCCAGTCTAGTCCAGTCTAGTCCAGCCTAGTCCAGCCCCTCTCCTTCCTCCCTCTCTACCTCACACATAAAGAGATACATCCCCCAACGCCAGATCCACCAATGCGACGTTTACCAAGTTGCACTACACAGCCACCACAGGACTCCCCCACCCAGCGGGAAATCGCATGCAGTCAGTTCCTGCGTTAAAAGTCCGTCCTGCACCACCCAAGATATCAATCTACGAGAGCGAGCGAGACGAGACGGAGACGGTACGGTGCGTTTGTTCCTTCCATCTATCCTGAATTAGAATATTCTACGCTTAGGTGGGGTGCAGTTTTTTTAAGTGTGTGTGGAAGATAGAGATGGATAGCTAGGGTGTTAGTTGTAGGACATCAGATGGGGCGTTTGAGCGGATGGAGAGAGGGAAGGAGGGAGAGAGGGAATGAAGACCGGGTAGGATGTAGTGCGCGAGTGGAGGTGGTGGAGAGAGGGAGGATGGGAGTGGCTACTGAGTTGGGATGGGATGGTATGGGGAATAGTTGGCGTTATCGGGTTGGGTTGTTCCTGGCATGGAAAAAAAGAGGTAACAGTGACGAACGATGGATAAGATGAAAAGTTATGAGATTCTGAGCAGGTCTACTAGAAGAGCTCATGTTGATATAAACGCCTCCGTGCCCTCCATGCCCAGAAGGGTCCCATCCCGCAACACCAGGAAATGCAATACCCATGACGACCAGAGAACCGAACACAGTAACCAATCCGCCTCCCTCTCCCACAAGCCCAATCCCAAGACCGTTATACAGCCACCAGCGTCGCCTTCAGCCCACCAAAAAGAATCTTTTCTTCTTCTTCTTCTTCTTCATCGAATCCAGACTACACCCAAAAAACGTCAGCACATCATTCCAACAGTAGAAAAAAAACATGAAACGAAATCCCATCCCCTCCCCAACACGCCATCTCATCTCACCTCCTCCGACTCCGATCCCCACTAGCCTGCTGGGCCGCCTGCTGCGCAGCCTCATGCCCGAGCTCCGCCCTCAACGCCTTCAGCCTCCCCTCCGTCTCCTCCCTCTTCTTCGTCTCCGCCTCCAGCTGCCGATCCACCTCCTCCATCTTCGCCTTAATCTGATTCATCAGCTCGAGCTCCTGCTCCTGGCTAAAGGGAACGTCATCCCCCCCCTTCTCCGGCAACTGCGCGCTCCGCTCCCCATTCGGAAACCCCCTCTTCGGCCGCCCATTCGGCCCCGTGCTCATAATCGCCGCCTTCTTGCCTCCTTTAGCGCCCGGCGGCACGAGATGCGCCCACTGGTCGTCGGCGGTAAGCGCATCGTACAGCGCCTCCGTCGGTTCGTTGAACTGCACTACTTCTAGAAACTCGCTGCGCACACAGCCCGTCTTGTCCTGCTCCGCTTGCAGCTTCTCATCGCCGTATTTCTCCAGCTGCAGAAAGTGCTGTCGGTACTGCGCTTTTTCCCCGCTGATGGGCTGGAAGTGGAGCCGTATGTCGATCGTGAAACCGCCCCAGCCGGTCTCGGTCACCTGGAAGGGCGGATTGTCGCATGTTCGCAGCGGGTTCTCGTACGTGTTGAAGATTTTGAATTGCACTTTGTTGAGCCAGGTGGTGAGGGCGGGGTCGCCTTCGGGTTGGCGCACGTAGACGGTCCATCGCTTGGTGTGGTCTTCGGGGACGTTCTTGGGGCGGTCCGGATGCCCTACGGGAGGCAGGTTCCAGGCTTCGGAGCCGATGACTGCGGCGCGTTAGATGGGGTGGGCGCGGACGGAGATGCCGTGCAAGTACTGATGTTTCGGCTTATGCGCTTGTTCTGCGCGTTGTCAGTTCGTGGCTGTGGTGGACTCGAGAGGCATAACTGACCTTAACGCGCTTGTTCGCTGCGGGGGCGGGCATCTTTACGAGCGCGCGCCGCCCTGGCTACTAGAGGATCGAGTCAAAAGCGAGTCGCAGGAGTGATGGCGGTTGTGCAGTTAGCTGTGACTACAACCCGGGGGGTGGATGTAGGCGAAAAAGTGCTCAGGTGAAGGTGAAGTCGAGTTCACATGCGCGTGGTCCAGAAACTGAGGCCATTTCGCCGCGGAGGTCTTGGCAAAACACCTGCAACATCCCTGTCAGCCCTACGCGGGTGGAGTGACATCAACGCTCGGAGCTAGCTGCAGCTGAAAGCTCCCATCCGTCTTGCATTCCTCCGACACGACAAAGCAATGGCTTCAGCAGCGAAGAAGAAGCTCGTAGTCTGCGGCGGCAATGGCTTCTTAGGTACGTAACCACCTAATTTCAATAAATCATACCTTGCTACTTCAGAGCTGTAAATCGCTAACATGGAATGCTTATAGGAAGTCGCATCTGCAAAGCCGCCGTCCAACGCGGCTGGTCCGTAACCTCAATATCGTACGCCCCCTCCCCCTTCCCCCGCCCTTCCCACAACCCTCACTAACACCCCTCCAGCCGCTCCGGGCCCCCCGACTGGCCCTCAACCACCTCCTCCCCCACACCCCCACCCTGGTCCACATCCATAACCTGGGCCCGCGGCGACATCCTCTCCCCCACCACCTACACATCGCACCTCGCCTCCGCCACCGCTGTAATCCACACCCTGGGTATCCTCCTCGAAGCCGACTACAAGCGCGTCCTGTCCGGCCGCGAATCCCCCCTCAGCGGCCTGCAACGCGCCTTCAGCGCCTCCAAATGCGGGACGCAAAACCCGCTCACCCGCGCAGAAAACGAGCCGCTACAACCGCAGGAAAAAGACGGCCAGTTGACGTACGAGGTCATGAACCGCGATTCGGCTGTCGATCTAGCAAGGGAGGCGGAGCGCAGTGGCGTAGACACGTTCTTGTATGTTAGTGCGGCGGCGGGGGCGCCGGTTCTGCCTGCAAGGTATATCACGACGAAGAGGGAGGCGGAGCGCATTATTGGTGAGAGGTTTAAGGGGATGCGGAATGTGTTTGTTAGGGCGCCTTTCATGTATGATAGGGCGAGGGCGTTTACGTTGCCGATTGCGGCGGTGGGGGGGATTGCGTCAATGGTGAATAGTGCTGTTGGGGGCGGTTGACGTGGTTGATGGGGGCGGGGGGGATTAAGCCGCTTAAGGCGGATACGGTGGCTGATGCCATTGTTGAGGCGTTGGAAGATGAGGAGGTCAAGGGGCCGGTTGAGGTGGGGGAGATTGAGCGGTTGGCTACGAGGGCGTGGAGGAAGAATATGTTGTGAGTAAAAGAAATGTACCGCTAAAGATGTAACTCTAAGCTCCGCCAAATGTAGCTCGTGTATTTGTTGAACTTGTTTATCCAATGTATATAACCTCTAGCTCACGATTTCCTCGTCCACACAGCGAGATCATATCGAAATCTATCTGTCCATAGTTAGCATGTACACCAACTCTGCAACCGGCTAACACCATCAAAATCAATCGACAATCAGTGCTCTCTTTGATCCGCAAAGCCGCACCCACAGCAAAAGCCACGAGCCAGCTGTTCAGCGACACAAGTCTATCCGTCCACCACACTGGCTATCTTCCGAAAACCAAGCTGCAGCAAACATCTAAACGTGCCGGGCTTTTCTTCATCACGTCGCTTCCATCCCATCACCTCAGGGACATGTACAAAAAAAAGGGAAATCCACATACCCTGTTCATATGATATTCGCCAACCGTGGCGCGTAGCTGTCACTGTCGTACTCTCGTTGCGTAACCGCGGGTGAATGCGACACCTCACTTTTTGCGCGACTGCGAAACCAGCTTCTTCTTGACATGTTTGGGCATCTTCTCCTTGCGCTTTTCCCGCTTCTCCTCTTTGATAGCTTTCTTGTGGTCGCGCTTGGCATCTTTGTCCATGTGACGTTTCCCCCTCGGCGTGCCCTTCTCGAATTTGCTCTCGTCATCTTCAGACGTAGTCCCATCCGAGTCGCTGCCTTCCTCCGAGGCATCCGATTCGTTGACCGGCGTGCCGTCGGCTTTCTTCCCGGCGAGGAGTCCCTGATAGATGAGGTCGCCACTTTGGCCGCTATTCACGAGCTCGGCGTCGCGCTCGATGTCGTATACTTGATCGAGCGTCTGCGGGATGTACTGGGTGCGGAAGACCTCGTCGTCGTCTTGTTCCTTTTGCCGCTCGTCTTCGGTCAGGCTGTCCTTTCGCTCGAACATGCCCTCGATGTACTTCTCCATGTCGCTCAGCTCTTTGCCGCCGTCCTCGCCGGTGACAAAGAGGAACACCTTCTGCTCCGAGAGCACCTCGACGTTGCGCGTCCGGAAGAAGTCCGACACGTTCTTGACGTCCATGCGGAGGAACTCTAGCGATCGAGGATGGTCGTGCTCGACGGATTGGGAGACGTCGATCATGTAGAGCTTGTTCTCGTGGTACAGGAGGTTATACTCGCTAAGATCGGCGTGCACAAGACGGCAGGTCTGGTACATGGTGCGCATATAGCCCAACAGCTGTACGTACAAGCTCTTCCATTTCTGTTCCTCCTCCTCGGTGGTCAGGCCCTCGAAAACGACATCTCGGAGACGCGGAGCAGGCCAACCCTTCTTGTCTCCAATGAAGCCCATGACGAGAACATGGAGGCGAAGGTAGAGAGGCTCAGGAGCGGGTATGCCGGCGCTGTATATCCGCTTCAAATTTCGCATTTCCTTCTCTGCCCACACCTTGACCATAGCACGGTTGTTGCTCTTGTTGTACCCCTGGCGAAAGCGGAACTCGCCCGTCACATACTTGTCGCGATCCTTGAAGACCAGAATCGACGTCTTGTAGACCTTGATGGCGCGGTTTAGAGGCTGCGCGCCCTCCTCCGGCAGTGCGACGGCGTGGTACACATTCGCCTCCTTCCCTGTGGAGATGACGCCATGAATCTCAGACACGATGTTGCGATTGATGAGCTGCAGCAGGATCATGCGCGTGCGCGGGTCCAACACCTGCTCGCTCGTCGCGCGGTCCGCCTTATCTTTATCCCTCGAAGCCCCTCCACCTGTGCCGGCCATTTTGTGATCGAGTCGAATCTGGCTGGCATGTTTGGATAGCGACGCGACCTGGTCATCGACAGACGCACTCGTATTCGCGGTGGGCTTGGTCTTCTTCTGGGCGTTGGTGCCGGACACGAACTCTGGCACGTCGTCTTCTTCGGAGGGCTCGAAGAGGTCTTCGAGATCGTCGTCGCGGTCATCGTCGACGATCGGTTCGGTAGTGGCGGGGACGGTAGGGTCTGTGCTCGCCATGGTCGATGTTGTGTCGTGAGGCGGTATCGAACAGTTTATGAAGGATTGTAACACTGGACTGAGGCTAAGGATTGTCAAGTTGAAGAAGGTAATCCTTCAGCGGGGTGGCGGAGGGGTGCTATATAGTGGGGTAGGAAACATGGTGAATTGGCAGAAAAGTTTAGTGAGCGCGGCAAAAACACGTCAGAAGGGCTGCTGGCAGAATAGCGGGGTTCACATCAACAGGCGGTGTACTGCTGCCCCGCACTCTGAACCGAGTATCCTTCCAATACATCCCTCTCCTGAAAGTATATAGCATCACACTTGAAGTAAACATCTAAAGCCTACACATTACCATTGTTTCTCATACAAGAACAAGTTGAAACTAGAGGTCTATGAATGTTCTTACACACATACAAAGCCACTGCAATACAATCAACATGGGCATACCCAGGATCGCCAACTCATCACCTGCACCGCGATCTACCTAGGGAAAGTGAAACTGTCACGCTGTCAAGTACCCACCGTGGCACCAGACTAGCAAGAGCTTTTGGCGCCCCATCCGCCGAGTATAACATGCATCGAAAAGCCAATTTAGTAGATGGTAGATCAGCTTTACCGTTGCGTTATATCCTTCTTGATATCAACGTAGTGCAACTGTGGCTTGGTTGCATTTCCAGCCTAATAATACTGTGTATACAGTACTGGAACGAAAGTTGAGTATAATGCGTTACCTTAGGATTGGCACTACCAAGGTCAACTGTACTCAAACTTTCGTCCTGTAACTGTATCTGTCCCTGTACCTCGTTCCATGATCGATCTATTTGCGATAAGTGCGAAGGACGTCCTGACCTGGGAGAGCAACGGTAACATGAGACAGCCCCCTTGTGCTGACCAGCATATGTGAGTGCTTTCTGCCCGTGTTTGCGGTGTTTGTGGAGACCTTCGTCGACAAATGACCGCACTAACTTCGGGTAGCGCTGAACCCCTATCGACGTCTGCGATGACACCATTGAGCCCTGTGTACGCGTAGTGCCCCTAGTAAGTAGTGTACTAGTTGACCCAGGTGGACGGGCCTCGCGGTGTGGTAGATTCGAAGCTTTGGCATGATTAGTCCGGGAGTCTGAGGAAATCAGACATGTTCCAATGCTGCAGCGGCGGACGCTTTGGGCGGTGTGATGAGTGGCAAAAGCCCGCGTGGCACCTGGAGCATTACATTCTTCTCTTCACCCTGACCAATGCGCGCTCGACAACGTTTCTTCCAAGTTGCGGTATACTCTTCGCCGCAACCGCCGTCTCTGCATCCTCCCTTCCCTCTTCGACCTCCTCCTGTTCCTGAACTACAGGGACGGCTCGCACTTCATAGCGCCTAGGCGGGTCCATCAAGCCACGCCATATGTCCAATGGCAGGAAGTCTCCTTGGGCAAGCGTGAACTGCTCACGCGCACGTTCATCTTCAGCATGCAGCCTATCAAGCTCCTTCTGTGCTTCCTCGGCCTTCCGCTTGGCTTTGTCATGTCTCCGCCTGCGTGAAGATATTTCCACTAAGAGCTCAGCATATGCTAGATCAAACCGCTCGTAAAAGTCTCGCTGGCTTTCCCACTCCTCGATGCCGCTAAGCAGGGCCGGTCGCGTGTCTTCTAGCCAAGACGCATGGAAAGCCCTTGCGGTTTCGATGTGGCCCTTGACTTCGGCTGCAACGTTGGTGATCATCTTCAGAATACTGCTCAAGGCCGAATCTTCGCTTCGTAGCTGTGTGATATGATTGTCGATTTGCGAAACGAGGTATGACATTTCAGAACCCCGTTCCCGAATTTCCGATATCACTTCATCGACTTCCTGGGCATCCTTGGCCAACACGCTTAACATTTCCTGGCGCTCTTCTTCCGTTATTGGCTCTGGAGGTGCGCCGTGATCGTTGTCTGATGACACTGGAGCATCTCCGGTTGCCTGCGTTGCCGCAGCTGCACCACCCTCGGTGTGGCGCAGGGCCGTCACGCACAGGTCGTAATGTTTTACCAGAGACTGGAATAGTTGCGCAGCCTCTCTTGCGTGTCCTTCGAGATCATGATATAGGCTCGGTATGGGACTTGGGTTGGACTGTGTAACGGGCGTCTTTGGCACGTTGTCGATGGACGAGTGTAGGTTTTCGAGTGCGGTATCAAAGGCGTCGGTACTCTCCTCGAGGGTGGAGCGAGCTTCGTTGTATCTATCTATGCATGCGCGGAGTGAGTTTTCTAGGTCAGTGACGGTCGCATTGTCAATGAAGTCGAAGAGATGCTTCTGCGGCGTGCCCGGAGGCTGGAGGACGGATTCGATGGGCGTCTCGCGCAACACAGCAAGAGTAGAGCGCAGGCCGGCAAAGGAGGTATCGAGGTCATGTAGCAGTTGCTACTTGGTCAGCGCCCCATATCGTGGCTCGGAGATGTCAGCGCACCTTGAATTCGGCTTGCACGTCCGCCTCAACGACACGTATGCCGCGGCGGACAGCCTCCAAAGAATCAACCTGTTCATCAACAATGTTCCTGAGGGACGCGTTCTTTGCCGCGAGGATGGCGTTCTCCTCGAGCAGCTCGCGGGCCGAATTCACAATTTCGGTGGCGCGCCATAGAATCGTCTGCGTGTTCAAAGAACGCTTCGAGGCTACGAAGTGGGTCACAAGATCTTCAAGCGTCTGCGGCTGGTTTTGGTCCATCGACTTCCGTGAGCTCGCGCTGCTAGCTGATGAAGCAGGGGAAGGCGGAGAAGCCATTCCGTTGGTCGGGACGGCGCGGCTGTAGCTATGAGACAGTGGAAAGGGCGGTGCAAGGCACGGTCATAGCATGCATAATCGAAGCCTTGGGTCTGGGGTGCTGCACTTGGACAGAGGAGCGCATACGGGTGAGTGCATGATGGAAGACAGGCAACAGCGCAGGCGTGGTGCGAGAGGTTGAGGTAGGTGAGTGGAGCTACCTGAGCTCATCTGGTACGCTTGGCCTCAAAGTAGCAAGCGCTGGGCGGGGAACCACAGTGCAGGGACGGCGCCAATCATGGGGTGCATCATTGAAATGTGAGCATTCAAACGCCGTCTGGGAAGAGGGCTCGCATGGAAAAGCGACTTGTGCGGGCAGCCGACAGTGAATGGCAGGCCGTGGGAGGGCTCGAAGCACTCGTGAAGGCGCTGGGCGGCCGTGGCGGATGGCGTGATTGCCCTTGATTGCGTGCTCGGCGGTCTTGTTGAGGGCGCGGGCGGCGACTTCCTCTCGTCAGGCAGCCCATCGTGGCTGCCCTGAGCCGCGCCGCAGCCCCACCCCAGACCCTGCTGACCGCTTGCGCAACCTGCACTCACTCCTCCGCGCCGCACAACCTCCAAAGCAACCGTTGCAGCTGTACCACCGCCTCTCGCCCTCGTCCGTCCAGCACGAACGAACACCGGGCTGCTTCCCAGCGCGGCCTGTGCCTGCACCCCTACGCCCGCCGTCTCACGCGCCCCCAACCCGTGCGACCGGACTCGGGCTACCACAGCACGCCATCTACCCGCTGAAGCTCGCGACTGCCCTGCCTATCCGCACGGTTCCATGACTAGTCCAGTGTCGGGACCTTCATAGGGACCCCAAGGCCTCGTTGCGCCCTCGCACACCACAGGCAAAATGGCGTCAAGTACCAGACAGGTCACCGACAATGTCCACCCGACACCGCACGGCGCAGGACAGCGACGGCTGTCATGGCGCACGGCCGTGCCGCAACAGTCTGACCAAATCGCGAATTTGCACGTCTCGGATCCCCATTCCGCCTTATTGCTCGGCCATGATCACGAAAGCCTGGCCAGTCGTGTGCGACACCGCACTGAGGAAGACCTAGAGCGGGATCCTGAGCCAGATTCTTTTGTCAAGAAGCACGCTTCCACCAAAATCGAGAAGATGATCGCGCCCTACCTCGCCCAGCACATTCCGCAGCAGTACAATCCGCTTGGTGGTGGAGAGGGAGAGCATCATGTACCCGCCAACTCGGATACAAAGTTCTGCTACCGCCATCGGCCAGACATGCTATGCAGGAAGCAAGCAGACGAGCCGACAATGGAACAGCTGCAGCACGTACGTGTCCTAATAACCTCTGTCGTCGGGAATCCTAACAGTGTACAGGAGCTCGGACGAGAATCGCAAGCCGACCAACAAAGCATCGCTAACGTGTGGTCACTCTTTTCCGCCGCCCCTGCACGCCAACGTAACCTAATGCTCCAGGGCATCCTCTCCACATGCTGTTTCCCCCAGCTCTCCTTCATCTCCTCCAACGTACGCAACCTCATCAAGATCGACTTCCTCTCCGCACTCCCCCCAGAATTGGGCTTCAAGATTCTCTGCTACCTCGATACCGCCTCGTTGTGCAAAGCTGCACAAGTGAGCCGAAGGTGGAGCGAATTGGCCGACGACGATGTGGTGTGGCACAAGATGTGTGAACAACATATCGATAGGAAGTGCACCAAGTGCGGTTGGGGTTTACCGCTCCTAGACCAGCGCAGACTTCGGACGGAAAAGAGACGTATCCAGCTCCGGGCTTCTGGTCGAGGACTAAACGAGTGGTCACCTGATATCACTCCCGCCGGAGAGACACCTGCTCCGTCGACGCCTCTGGTATCGCGAAGTACTGATCTTTCCGATTCCCCCACGCGGTCCAAACGTACTGCTACGGATGATATCTCCCCGCCCGAGTCATCGTCCAAGCGCGCTTGCACTATGGCACTCCGAGACCAACAGGCGTCGTGCTTCGACCAGCCGAAGAAGCGACCTTGGAAGGATGTCTACAAGGACCGTTTCAGGGTAGGCACCAATTGGAAGTACGGTCGCTACTCTACCCGAATCCTGAAAGGACATACGAACGGTGTCATGTGTCTCCAGTTTGACGATCAGACGCTTATTACCGGATCATACGACAACAGCATCAAAGTTTGGGACATCAACACGGGCGCAGAGATTCGAACTCTGACTGGCCATCGACTTCCCATCCGGTGTCTACAATTTAATAACGAGACGTTGATTACTGGTAGTCTGGATGGCACTATGAAGGTCTGGGAGTGGCGCACAGGCAAATGCATATCCACCATGAGTGCGCACAGTCGAGGCGTCATTGGCTTGCACTTGGCCGGCAAGCTGCTCGCCTCAGGCTCAGCGGACCATACCATTTCACTCTACCATCTGGACACGAAGAAAAAGTTTTTACTACATGGACATGATGATTGGGTCAACTGTGTGAAGATCGATCTTCCTTCTCGGACGCTGTTTTCAGCCTCGGATGACATGACTGTCAAACTATGGGATCTGGACACCAACACGTGCATCAAGACATTTGAGGGCCACGTCGGACAGGTCCAACAGGTGCTTCCCTTGCCCGCCGGCTTCGAAATCGACGAGGCGGATTTTGTAGCTAACGCCCACAACGATTCGGATACGGCGTCGCTTGCGTCAGAGAAGATTTCCGGATCGCAGTCGGAGCCATCCACCGCCGAGCCTATCTTCCCACATGATCCTGAGCGTCCTGCGCCACCGTCGTACATGCTTACCGGCTCACTTGACGGGACTATCCGCCTCTGGCACGTCGCTTCGGGTCGGTGCATCCATCGGTTCTTCGGCCACGTTGAGGGCGTGTGGAGCCTTGCTGCGGATAGTCTGCGTCTGGTGTCTGGTGCTGAGGATAAGCTGATTAAGATTTGGGATCCTAGGACGGGGAAGCATGAGAGGACGCTTACGGGGCATACGGGGCCGGTGAATTGTGTGGGGTTGAGCGACTCGAGGTTGGTTAGTGGGAGTGAGGATGGGACGGTGAGGGTGCATTGTTTTGTTAGTGAGGCGTGAGAGTGGGAGGAGGGAGGTTGGTTGGTTGTTTGATGGTGGCGTCGCGTGATTTTTTTGGGTTTTTTTTAGCGATTTGTGTCTCTGATAGCATGGCGTCTCGGCTGTCTCGGACTCTTTTGGTATTTATTACTCTTGGGTTGGATGGGGGTGGGTTATGGGATTGGGCGGCGTCCCTCTTTTTTCCTTTTTTTTCGGCGGGGAAAAAACTTGGAGTTTACATTTTGTGGCCTGCCTGGTATGGATGGCGGGTATGAAGTTTGTATAGCGATATATCCTGATATGGTACTGCTGAGTTAGGATTGCAATGAATTGGGTACCGCACTCCCTGTTCGGCGACTTACTAGGTACCATGGAGCAGGCTGCTCGAGATATGAAGATGGCAGTCTGGGTTTTAACTAGCTCGAATGTCTGAATGAGGAATATTGCTGTGAGGGTTTGGGTGTTTGGTGTGATGTGGTGAAGTCGCGCAATGGTGTGGCGTGAGGCGTGGTGCAAGGGGTTAAGTAAGGTGGTACTTGTATGTTGCTCGATCGAGAGCAAGATTCAACTGCCATGTTAAAAGAGATGACCGCGAGATTTTTCATTAGTATATCAGTCCTCTGAGACTGTGTCTGTTTGTTCTGGGGTATCTAGCCGTATCCGTATGTATCCGTGAAAACACATGACCGCCAACCTTGCCTTCATCTGCTCAATACGCAATACGTGACACCAGACTCCAGTGTATACGCCCAACATGACGTACGAGAACATAGCATAGCAAAGCATAACCGCTGCCCATCACATGCCATCACATGACATCATCCAACCATGCATTGCATACCCCCTTGCCTCCAAGGTTCCTCTCTACTCCGACAACCTAAACCGCCTCCCTATGCTCCAACGCCTCGCCACTAACGACCTCCTTCTCGACGCGATTCGCATACATGTCGTGCGGGACCCACTTCGCCGACGAGCGCGGCGTCGTCTCCTCCAGCATGCGATCGACCTGCTCGAGCGACAGGCCCTTTGTCTCGGGCACGAGGAAGTAGGCGAACACGACGCAGAGCGTGCAGGTAGCGCCCCAGACGAAGAAGACTATGGACTTGAGGTTGCCCTTTTCTTTGTCGACCATGTAGGGTGTCTGTTGTTCACTCGTTAGTTTTCATCGTTTCGGAAAAAAAAAAAAAGGGTCGACGACGAGGGTTAGGAAAGGATAGGGGGAGACACGTACAATATACCCGATAACAAAGTTCCACAGCCAATTGCTCGCCGTGCTCAACGCGACGCCCTTTGCGCGAATGGGGAGCGGGAAAATCTCGCCAATGACGACCCACGCGGCGGGGCCCCACGTCGTGGCGAAGAAGAAGATGTACACACAGGTGAAGACGATGAGGCACATGCCTGCGGCTTTGGAGCCCTCGTCTACGGTGCCGACGATGGCGATGATGAACTCGCAGATGAGCATGCCGACGGCGCCGTAGATGAGGAGGCTGCGGCGGCCGTACTTTTCGATGGTCCAGAAGGAGATGGGGGTGGAGACGACGTTGACGATGGTGGTGATCATGCTGATGAGGAATTCGTTTTGGATGCCGACTTGTTTGAAGAAGGTGGTGCCGTAGTAGAAGACTGGTGGGGGGTGTTAGTGATGAGGGATTGGATGGGAAGAGGGGAGGAGAGGACTTACTGAAATTGACACCGGTCCATTGCTGCATCATTTGGAGGGTGATGCCGAGGACGACGCGACGGAGGTTGCTCGAGGGCTTCCAGCCGCCGCGGAAGCAGTCCATCCAGCTCGACTGCATGTGCTCCGATTCAAAGCGGTGATTGGCGACCAACTCGGCGAGCTCGTCTTTGATATACGGCGAATTGACAGGCTGACCACGGAGCTTGCTCAGCGCGTGAGCCGCGTCATCCAGACGGTTCTTCTTGACATAGTGGCGCGGAGACTCGGGGAGCAGGAAGAGACCGATAGCCAAGACGATGGCCCAGACCCACTGTAGCGACATGGCAATACGATACGAGCCCGAGTTGTTCATGTTGTGCGTGCCCTGGTCCACAACCGCCGCGAGCATGAGGCCGATGGTGATGAAGAACTGGTAGCCGGAGACGATGGCGCCGCGGACGGCCTTGGGCGCTACTTCGGACATGTACAGGATGATGATGGCGGACACGAAACCGACGCCAAAGCCTGCGATCAGACGGCCGGGGACGAGGACGGCAACGGACGTGGACGCGACTTGGAGAACGACACCGACGGAGAAGATGATGCATCCTAAGATAATGGTGGAACGGCGGCCAATCCAGTCAGCGACGGAGCCTGCGACGAGCGCGCCGAAGAAGGTTCCAGCAGAGAGGATAGAGATGATGAGTGACTTCTGCCAAGTGGCAATCTCGCTGTCGGGACCTATACTCAAGTCAATATTTTGCTTTGCAGTGGAGTCGAGGGCTTACCTGAACCAAATGTCTGCTTGAAGAAGTCCATAGCCAACACGCCGGAGATGTATCCAGAATCATAGCCGAAAAGGATACCACCGACGGCGGCGAAGACACAAAGTAGATAGCCACGAAGCGTAACAGGCGCCTCAACGCGCGCATCGCCACCGCGATTGGCGGCGGAAGGAGCCCAGCGTGGCATTGTAACTACTCGAGTCGAGAATGCGGGGGTGTAAGTAAGGGATGTCGAGTCTTACCGGTAGAATGCTTGGGTGCTCGTGCGAGTGGGGCAAGTGTCGAAAGTTGAGGAATGGAGAAATCTGCAGCGTGTGCGCGAACAACGGGGAGTTTATAGTAGATGGGGGAGAAAGACTAGCGTTAACAGTGACGCGCAGGTCAGGCAGCTGGGCAGTGCCGGGAGCGGCCAGCAGCATGGCGCGTGAGCAGCATCGTGATGCTTGGCTTGGGGTGAAAGTACAGAGAACAAAAAAAGGTAGTCGCGCCTGCCGGACTGGGTGTGTTGGAATGCGAGCGTTTGCTTGTCCCAATGCGGAAGACTATTTCACTGCTTTAGCCAATCACCGCGGGCGACGATAATACAGGAAACCACACCAGTTACCTACCGTAGATCTTACAACAGCTCTAGCAGGCCAGAGGCTCGCCGGTCGGTTACTGCGCAACATTGGGAGCAGCGGTGCCTTGCATTGCCGTTGCACCGTGAGCAGACTCGACATTTGCGCTCCGAGAATCGGCCCACGCCCTTTTGCTATGAAGTTTTACCGCAGCAATATGGTAGGTAATTTGATACAAGCGGACCAAGGCTACCGCCGGCTCTTTGTTGAAGGAATTAACCAGGAACAATGTGTTATGACGATGTGCATGCTCAATGCGGTGACGGCACCTCGACCACGCCCATGCTGAAACAAGACAAAGAAACGGCAGTGTAGAATTTCCTCATGGCGAGAATACGCATCGTGAAATGCCCAATTCGGCGTAGCGCATAAGACGCCGCTTCCGTGAATGGAGTTCTTGGCATCAAACGGCGCACAGGTAAATGATCTGCAATGTCAGCTGTACATGTTTCACCCTACATGTGGAGCAAGCGAGACTCAGCAAAGCTTTGGACATGGGACGACCGGTAAGATCCTGCTTTCATAACGTGGTACCCAGGTGGCAGCATACGGCATATAGCCTTGTTGTTAGTCACACAGTGTAAGATCTGGGAAATTAGGTTCAACACGTGTAATACGTATCCTAGGGCAACTTACTACCTTTTCCTTTCAATTGCGCGGATTTTGCTTTCGACGCTCTATAGCCCAGCTGAAATAACTTCCCCCTAATCTCTTACCTTCTTATGCATGCAGATGTCGCCTGATTATCTTTAGAATCTAGTAACTGCGTACACTCTGGATATGTGAGCTGAGGCGGCTATACTCACAATGCCGGAGCAATGGCCCGATGTAGCCCCCTTGAACTGCGTTGACAAGATTTTAGATGGCCTAGTCAGTCGTCGAGGTAACAAATACCCTCACACCCTTTGAATCCAGCCTAGTAACCGGAATAAAAAAATCATGAGCCATCTCCACATCCGCGACGTCCGATTCAAACAGCTCAAACTTAAAGCGGCGAAACATGGTACCCAGCGTAAGGTAGAGTTCCGTCCAAGCCAAACTGTTCACCCATTAGCAAATGCTCCAGATACGCTAAAGCCAAAGGCAATCAATCAATCAGACACTCAGGTAATCCCCAAACAAGACCGCGTCCCACGCCCAAAAGAAACCATGAACCTTTCCAACGGAATGCCATCGCTCGTCTTGGGCTCGCCTAGCCAGCGCTCAGGAATGAATTCTCTCGACTGGGGGAATATCTCCTCGTCATGGCTCATATCAGGGATGCTCATCGACAAGCACGTCCCAGCTGGGATGACCCACTCCTTGTACCTGATCGGTTTGTCGTGCGTCCGCGGGTTGCGGGCACTGAGACCATAGGCTAACCGCACTGCCTCCATAATGCAAGCTCTCAGATACGGCATCTGCTCAAGCGGTTGGAGTTCCACAGCTGCACGGTTAGGAAACGCTTTGACGAGGTCGGCGTGCAGGCGCTCGTAGATGTGCGACGTAAGCGGCCTGGGTGTGGGGTTCATATAACCGATTTTCAATACAAGTAGCGCCGACGAGGCCACGACAGAGAGACGATTTTAAGCACCCCACGCCAGCCGACACCCGCCGGTGCGCCCTCCGGCCATTGTTGCTCGACCGACGACTCTTTGTACGTACGGTGTAGTATGTAGTATGTACAAAGCTACCTAACTGTGTGCAAGGCTATCGGCACCCTCAACGCGCCATGGCCACTGGTGCAAGCGGGCCGCCGCCACCAACGGCCGAGCCAGATGATGCCGCAGCCGCCACCCTCGAACCCGACACGGCGCCAGCCTCCGACTCGGACGCCGACTCTGCCTTGGACGGCCTCTCCCAGACCAGCACGTCGCTGGCCTCGTCCATTCTCAACTACGAGTACTCCAACGGGCGGCGCTACCACGCCTACCGCAGCGGCCAATACCTGCTGCCCAACGACGACGAGGAGCAGGACCGGCTGGACCTGCTGCACCACATCTGGTGCCTCCTGCTGGACGGCAAGCTGTACGATGCGCCGCTGGCCGCGCCGCTGCAGCGCGTGCTCGACCTCGGCACCGGCACGGGCATCTGGGCCATCGACCTGGGCGACGAGAACCCCGGCGCCGACGTGCTCGGGACCGACCTGTCGCCCATCCAGCCCCGCTGGGTGCCCCCCAACGTGAAGTTCTACATCGACGACGCAGAGAGCGACTGGGCGTATGCGCCGCACGAGCGCTTCGACCTCATTCATGCGCGCGGCCTCTCGGGCGCCATCAACGACTGGGACCGCCTCTGCGCGCAGTGCTTCGCTCACGTGCTGCCGGGCGGCTGGGTCGAGTTCCAGGAGCCCATGGCATGGATCCAGAGCGACGACGACACCATCGATCGCGCTGTGAACATCATGCAGTGGCAGCAGCTATGCAACGATGCGGCTGCCCAGTTCGGAAAGGAAATCAAGATAGGACATATGCTCAAAGAGCGGCTGTTGAACGCAGGCTTCGTCGACGTCCACGAGCGCATAGTCAAGGCACGTCCATTTTACTATTATGCACGACATTTTGCCTCTCCATCCTCCACGCCGCTCTGCAGATAAGCGAGCGAGCGAGCGACCTAGCTAACGCCCTGCGCACCTAGGTCCCTATTGGTCCGTGGCCCAAAGACCCCAAGATGAAAGAGATTGGTCGCTATCAGCGCCAGAACGTGTCGATAGGTACGTCCCGCGCGAGAGCGCCGTGGTAAGCCTAGGCTCACGTATCTACGCGTACAGGCATCGAGCCCTATACGCTAGGCTTCATCGGCAAGGTCCTCGGCTGGGGCGAGGCGGAGTGCAGAGTTATAACGGCAAAGGTGTTGAGTGAGGTGCATGATAGGAGCTTGCATCTTTACATTCCTTTTTACTTTGTCTATGGACGGAGGCCGGGCGCGTAGCTTTGAGATAGCGACGGCCGTGTGGGGATGGTAGATAAGGGTTGTGTGGGATTGCATGTAGGGAGTTGAATGTATAGGAGTGGTACTTAGTTCGTGTATCATATTGTCATGAGATGATGCAAATTTCCTGTGGGAGGGCAGTAGTCACACATCCGATTTACAAGCAGTAGATGTACAAAAGAGTGCATGTGGGGACTGATATGATTTATTTCAGAACTACCATGTAGAACAACCATCCAAGTCGCTCGACGACTAGAGAAACTGGATGTTACACGTCCCATCGATTTTCTATCCTTGCTCCCAATTCTCTGCCTGTTGGCTTGAGCACATCACGCCAGCATGCTAATATGCACGCTTAGACGTACCAAACACATCCTAGTAGAGCCGATGGTCACAAAGCCGGACTCCGGCCCACTGCTCCAGAGCATTGTTGGCCTATTTAGCAGCCGATCGACGCTGTGAGAGCAGGGTGAACACCTTCACTGGATCGTCGCACTCGTTGCGCTTGGCGGTGAGCTTGAGCTCGGCGATGATGGGGTTGAGCGAAGTAGTGTCGAGGTCCATGGCCATGAGCGGAAAATCGTCATCTTCCTCCGGATCGTAATCCTCGATAGCGAACTTGGCCGGGTCGTCCTCACCAAAGCGATACTTGTTGCCCTGGGCCACGAGTGGACCGCGGAAGAATGGAGAGCCAAGGAGCTTCTCCAGGCATTCGTTGCTCTTGCTGCCATCGTATACGAAGTTGGCGCGATGGTGCACCTCGACGTGGTTATCGTATTCACGGTCGAGCTCCGGGGTGTGGTCGAAGTACACGGCGCGGCTGGTGCCATCGCCCAAATGCTGCTCCTGGGACGTAGTGGTGAGACGCTCAATGATATAAGAGTCGTCAAACTCGAGCCAAACGAAGCGCGGCTTGGTCTCGTTCTGCTGGAAGAAGATACCCCGGCGAAAGTTCTCACCCGGACGGGTCTGGAACTCTTTGAAGGAATCGCAGAGTAGCTCATGAATCTCCTTGTCCTTGTCTTGACACGCGAACGAGCAGTACGGCATGTTACCACAGCCGAGACAGAGACATTTCGCGGCGTGCTTGCAGGCCCCACACATTGCGGGTGAGAGCGAGGTCGCGGATGTTGCGGAAGTCATTCTGCGTTTGTGAAGTAGATGTCAGTGGTAGAACAAAATACTCAGCTGCAGTGGAGTGACAGACGTACTGTTTCGTACCGTTGGCGTTGCAGTCTGCAAAGTACCGGTGTTTCTTTTGGCGAGGCGAAGTGAGTGGGAGGAGAGGTGGTTTTGAAGATGCGCAGATTTTTTTTATACCAAGCGTGCGGTGCTGACTAGGCAACGAGATTGTCCAGCCTTCAGTGGAGGTGAAAGACAAGGTGAAAGTGAAAGTGAAAAGAATGCAAGACGCTTTGCTCGCACGTAGGTCGTTGACCCACACAGGAGTGCTTTAGCATCGACATTTCAGTTTAATTACACCTGATACAACGTCAGATAATTTGCCATGTGCGTGCATGCAATGTTATAGCGGAAAGAGTACGTGTTAAAAGTGTCGTGTAAGATTGATGGATGAGCACATCGTGAGATCTGCCTATATAGCGCTATTACGTCATGGCGTGTAAACAATGAGACGACTAGCTTATAGTCTTCTCTAAAAATAACATCGAAGTGCCGTCGGTGCAGGCGTACTATGGTGCCATCACAGCTGTACTCGCCGCGTATTGACGCACCTAGTTGTGCTTACGCTTTGCCTAAGCCTACCTTTTCACGGGTCCACTTTTATGCGTCTTTGCTAGTCCTTCTACTGTCTCTGTCTGCTTATTTCTATGTATCTACTTCTAGAACAATTACTGCCTGCTTCTCTGTTTCCTCCCTACCACCGCTATCCTTGTCACTAGCAGCGGTCTACCCAATAAACCTGGCTTTGCTGACCTATCCTAGGATCTTGGGAATTGGGTTGGGTACTGGTTACTTCCAAGCAACACGAGGTGAGTAAACCCTAGCCTGCCTCCATTTAAGGTTCGATCTAGAGGCTGCATGCACCATGCTTTTGGGGTCGAAGGGCAACTCAATGGACATGCTGACTTGGCGAAAAGCGCAAGCGTACGCTAACATTGCATCCAGGCATTGCGGACTCTTACCAGAAGGGCAAGTGGTCCCCGTTCCCGATCTCGTCCACCCAGAGAGCGATGGAGGAGAAGCTCTACACTCGACTGGACCTCAAGCTGGGTTCGCGCGTGCTCGATGCCAGAGCAGGTTCTAGATATGTCGCCATGTTCATAGCGCGGAAGGGCTTGAAGGTACAAGCGATTAACATAACCCCACATCACTTTGCCAATGCGCGCAGGAATGTGGAGAAGTACGGGCTGTAGGAGAAGGTCGCGGTAGACTACGCCGACTACCACGACCTTGGAGCGTCCCAAGACGGATACTTCGATGGCATCTACACGATGGAAACATTTGTGCATGCGAACAATTCTGCGGCAGTGCCGCCAACTTTTACCGACTCCTACGACTGGGCGGTGCGCTAGTGATTCACGAAGCCGACTTCAATCGCGATTCGAAGGCGTTGCAAGACGTACTCCGGCTGTCGCATTGCCAGAACACGCTCGAGCACGGTGGATATGAGAAGCTGATTGTCGATGCGGGGTTCTCGAACCTTTCGCTGGAGGACTTAACCGACGAGGTGTTGCCTTTATGGCGCTTCTTTGGCATGGTTAGTTATATCCCCTACCGGCTATTGCAACTCCTTGAGATGCAGCACAAGCTCGTCAACGTCATGGCCGCGGTCGAAACTTGGTTAAACTGGGGAGATGGGCGCTACATATCGGTGCGCGCTGTAAAGCCGTAGTGTGGAGGAGCTAGTGAGGATGGAAGTCGGCATGTAAGACAAGCTTTCGGATACGATAAGAATTATTGGGGGCGCCGTCGGAGTACGGAACAGAAACGGGTGGGCGCGGTGCTAGTACCACGGTGAGACTTGCGTGTATTGAGACACGGAGATAGAGCTCCAATGCATTGCAGGCAACTGCTACGTTAGCAGGGCTTTTGGGGTTGGTGGCTTGCTCGTGATGACGAGTTCCTTCATCCTGCGCCGACGGCGGGCGGTGATGGGCCCGTACTAAAGGAAGGCCTCCCAGAGGACCAGAGCACGCGGGATGTTGCCGACGTGTATGGTGGGCCGTCTGATGTTGGTCCGACGGGCAAATGCACGAGGAGATGGGCGCAGGTGGTGAGGAGTAATAATAACGCGCTGGCCTGTGCGCAGGGCTGATTTGCTTGATTTTCTGATCTTACTGTACCATTGCCTCTCTCCTCTCCTCTAGGCGGCCGCCAGTATTACCTCTCCCGCACTCTGCCATTTATCCAACGTCGGTTTGTGTGAAAGAGTTACCATGTACGCGTTTCTCGCGACCAAGCCGCAAAGTGATGAGGAGATTGTGCACGCTGGCTATGGCCTCGGGTACGGCAGTTGGCTACATCCCATGGTGGGCGAGACGGACCTGAATGCTTCTTCCAATGTGAATGATAGCTTGCCCACGGCCTCGGACAGCAGCAGCACACTGGACACGAACTCGGAGCCGACGCGTCGGGGACGGGGCAGGCCGCGCGTGAACACGCCACGAGACGAGAGCGCCGTCGAGGTACCATTCTCAGCGAAGCTCTAGACATGGTGCAGGATAGCTAATTAGCTCAGAAACGTAGGGCACAAGTGCGTGAGGCCCAGCGTGCATATCAGAAGCGCAAAGACAGCGCTTCAGCATCGGAGCGGAGACGATGCGACGATTTGCTGCAAGTCCTCTCCGATCTCTCCATGGACGTCGAAGCACTTCTTCAAGCGGCACTCGACGCGGGTGTGGTAAAGCAGGAGGGCGAGATGCCAGATCACATCCGTCGTCTCTGGTCTACCTACGACGCAGCCATCAACACCACATGCCTGGGACCGGAACTGCGATTGCTGCAGGTCAAGAACGAGCGTCGCAAGGCTGCCCACAGGAGCACCAGTCACTCTGGCGTCGAGGTGAATTGTCCTAATCATCAGCACCAATCGTCTACGGCATCATCGCGTTCTAGGGACGCGGACCTGGACATCGGATCCGTAAACGATTCGACTCTGATCACGACATTCGCCACATCCCAGCTCAGCTACCCAAGCTCGGGCCCCCGAAGTATATACCAGGCCTGCGCAAACCGACAGGCCGAATTCCATGCCGCTCAAAATCCGGCGTGACCCCCGGATCAGGTTAGCGGCTCGTTCTTGCACCAGTGTGCAGTGCGACACTAGAGCAACCCACGCTGCATCCACCCCACTCAGCTCAGCTACACAACATGAACAACGTTTGCTGGTTCACCATGCAATGCAATGGCTCGCTAGGTATACGTCGTATTTTGGCCGCCCGTGCAGGCCTGGCAAGACGGCGAAATCGTTGCGCGGTCCACGCCAGCGCCACCCAGAGCGGCCGCCCGACAAACCTCCGATATTCCAGTCCGGTAGCGACCGTTAGATGTCGTGCGGAGCCACACTACGCCACGGTTCCTGGCTATCAGAACCAGGATCTACGTGCATACCTTGGCTTGCAGGGAACGAGTGTTGACGTAGCGTGTTAATATGGCAAGATTACAAATGTAATCACCTGTCGTTCCCAAGGTTGTGGTTCGCCTTCTTTTGTTTGGCCGCAACTGTTACACCTCCGTAATCAGGGTGGAGTACGAAAGTGTCTCGCGTCTATGTTCTTCCCGAGCTATCGATGCAAAGCTCGATTCATGCCAGATTACAAATGTAATCACCTGTCGTTCCCAAGGTTGTGCTTCGCCGTCTTTTGTCTGACCGCAACTGTTACACCTCCGTAATCAGGGTGGCGTACGAAAGTGTCTCGCGTCTATGTTCTTCCCGAGCTATCGATGCAAAGCTCGATTCATTCTTTGTGTGCCTCAACAGGCGAGGGGAACAGGCTATAAACCAAAGAGCCTGCTTGCGATTTCCTATCACTGTACCCCTCTTCTTGGCGCATGCCTTCTTTGCAGCCAGCATAAAAGGCAGGCGTGGCCCGCGAACCCCTCAACCCACCCTCGAATCCTTCGCACCTTGTAACAACCCACTCTCCAGACCAAATCCTCGTATAGCATGGAGCGGTTCGAATCCTTGCTCTCCAAGGCCACTGACCAAGGCTCGCATGGCGTGCCTGGAGCTGCGGTAGCCGTTGTCGACAAAAATGGTACGTTCGCACTGTACTACACCCCAAGGCCTAAGTCTGATCGATTCAAGGTACCATCATATATCAACGTGTAGCTGGATTCAACGGAGTAATAGACGGCGCGCTACCCCTCGAGGCCGACCAGGTGTACTGGATAGCGTCCTGCACAAAACTCGTGACTTCCATTGCGGCACTGCAATGCGTCGAGCGCGGCCTCATCACTCTGGACGAATCTTTGGATATGTACCTACCGGAACTGGCTACTCAGCTGGTAATTGCTGCAAGTGGCGAGAAGGACTTCTTTAGCTTAGGCGAGGCGACGAATCCTATCACACTTCGACAACTATTGACGCATTCGAGCGGCGTAGTCTACGACTTCCTCAACCCCACCCTATCAATGTGGCGCGGGTCCCGCGGAGAGATCGCCCAGCTCCCGTCTACTGGTCGCATAAAAACCTTCACAATGCCTCGCATTGCTGAGGCGGGCGAAGCCTGGAACTATGGTGAGTCACCCCAGACTGCATGTCACGGAGGGAACATGAACATTGCTCACCAAACATCCATTTTCTCAGGCACTAGTCTTGATTGGGCGAGCGTGCTTGTGGAACGAATTACGAAGACCGCGTTTGAAGACTATATCACACACAACATCGCTGAGCCGCTAGGCATCAAGTCTTGGACTTGGCATCTTTCCCGCAAACCAGAAGTGGCGAAGAAGCTTATGCAAATGAGTGAGCGGAAGGAAAACGGAACGCTTGTGGCGAGTAAAACCCCCATCTGGGACGAGCCCGAGGCGGAGCGTGGTGGCGCTGGGATGTTCTCTACTGTTGATGACTACATGCGCATTTTGTCCGACACGCTTAAGGACTCACCTGTCACCCTCAAGAAGGAGACTATGGATATGATGTTTACGCCACAGTTCGAGGAGGGTAGCAAGCTTCAGAAGTCTATGTGGGACGTTGCGTGCTCGCCGCTCGTGGGCCATAGCATGGAAGGCGTCAACCCGAATCATGGACTGGGTGGGTTTATATCGACACATGACATCAAACGCGAGGGGTATTTCAAGCCGAAAGGCACACTCGGTTGGCATGGGATGGCAAACCTTTGCTGGAATGCTAATCGTGAGAAGGGTCTGGCCTGTTTCTTTGCTACGCAGGTCATTCCATGGGGCGACGAGAAGACTAATGTACTCATTAAAGAGTTTGAGGCGGCGGTCTGGAAGACATTTTTGTGATCGGAGGGCTTTCCCCTGGTTTACACTGGCGTTGCGGAATGTAATTTGTTCAATCATGTCCGTTTATAGTCACCCCAATCACGTCACAGATCATAAAAAACTCAATAGCGCAAACTAAGGACTAGGGGATATGTTCGAGTACTATGTGTTATCCCACGATAGGCAATACGAAGGCCAAATGAACTCAAACTTTTGTTCTGCAGTTGTACGGTTCATCAGCCAAAGCGAGTTAGGACAAAATGGAGCAACAGTGTCAAGCACGACTCCCTCGGTGGACTTCGACCGGTTCTGAGAAGGAAGTCGTAGCCAGCTCTTACGGCAAGAGCTCTCAAAACATAATCTCGATTCTTCACCGTTTACAATGGCAACTCAATAATCATAGCGTCGCAGATTTTTGATTACAACAACAACCACACCACCACCAAGGAGACTATGGAGTCTTCTCAACCCCTTTTGGCAAAGGAGCCGAACTACGTATATATGCGCACGACTTGTGTGGGACGTTTGCTAACTTGATCATAGAACTTGGAACGGACCGAGCCCGCACCGAAGGTAGATCGCACATGCACGAGGTGCAAATCGCCTGCAACTTCACGCTGCCACCACTGCGACGGGCCTCTCTACTGCTCACGCGAGTGTCAAGAAGAGGATTGGGACCTCCACAAGAACCTCTGCCTGATGTTCCTCAAACTTGGACCCCTCCCTGAACTCTCTGATTCCAGACATTACGTCCGCGCCATCACATTCTCAGAGCAAACCACGAAACCGCATTTCAAATGGATTGACATATTGGAGACGCTCGCGAGCGGTGATGTCAGAGCAGCGCCTTTGTTCTGGCTTCCCATCGGATCCCCATTCGGCGAATATATGATCATGGGGATGTCTCAGGTACAGAAGACTAAACGCAAGCTCCAGGCGAATCGATCACTACTTTCCTTACCTGGTTTCCAGGCCCATAATAGGTTCCTACGAGGGTGGCTGACGTTCTACGGGCTCCACGAGTTCCTCGAGTTCCCGAAAGAGGCGGTACATACGCTGTTCGACCTGGATACTTTGTCGGCACAGTTTATCATTGATTGGCTTCGGACGCCGCCTGTGGAAGGGCATGACCCGTTGGCTAGTCTTGGTAAAGAGCATTTGGATGAAAATCTCACTCCTAAACCGTCTAAACCGTCTGAGCTCTCTCAGTCTTCTAGTTCACAGCACACGGAAGTTTCTAGTGGACCTCAATCCACTCAACCCGAAGACGTGTCGGCAAGTCATAGTACAGGGCATGAGGATTACCTGGCGGCAAGTCTTCCTGCAGAGCATGAGGATTACCTGGCGGCAAGTCTTACTGCAGAGCACGCGGACGACCCTACTAGTTCTCCATCCTATCAACCAGAAGAACCTGCTGTCAGTCCTCAATTCTCTGAACCAGAAGGATCTGCTACCAGTCCTCAATCCTCTCAATCCGAAGAATCCGCGACATGAAGATTCTGGTCAAGTTGAGACTCAGTCTGCATTCTGCGAATTGTTATCCAGCGTCGCTGATACGACTTGTCGGAACAACCCTTTTTCCCTGAGCACACATGGCGTGCTATACCATTGCTATCACAACACACCATCGATTTCTATCGATCCATGAAGCTTTATTTGGGCTGGAGTAGCCGACTGTGAATGGGCACATAGAATTCTTACAATTGAATTCAGCCCTCTTCTTATGTTGGTGCCGATTTTACTCCGATGTCGATGTGACTGTGTTTCCGTACACGACGTCGAAGATAAACACGACCTGATGCGGTATCCAACACTGTTACAGTTAGTGGAGAGGAGTCTGAGTACAATTTGCCTGCATTTACTCCAAATTGTGCTCAGACTTTTGTCCTATTACTGTGGACATTATTCACAAGTCAAATATCGGCCGAAAAAAAAATCGGCCCCTCCACCGACAAAAACCTGTTGGTTGTAACGCTTGTCCGAATACATAATTCAAGTGGATGTAAGCCGTCTTTATAGCGGAAATATCACCCCATCTGGTTTCTGTTCTCGGATATCATAGAGGAGATGTCGGATAAAGAGGTGATGTAATATTTAGCGATGTGCATAGAGCGAGCGTGTAGTCGGTAGGGCGCAGGACGCCTAGGTGGATGCTTCGTACCTTCCCGATTCGGCATACCCCTCATTGCCCGCAAATGTCGTGCATCGTGCCGCCGCAACTTCAACAACATAAACAGGTCACCTTCGTACGGAAAGGATCGTTGATCATATCAACCCCCTGCTAGCTATCTGTTACGCTGCATAGCTTATGCGGTATATGACCAGTGAGCCCTGGACTTGACCTTTCAAGGAGACATCCAATTTCACTTCGGAGATCGCACTCAAAATGTCTGAAGCCTTCGATGTTGCACAAGTGCGCGAGCGCTTCCCTGCATTAAAGCAGGATCAAGTTTTCCTAGATAACGCGGGTGGAAGTCAGACCCTTGGAGACGTGATTGACTCGTAGGTTTGAGCCAGTCTTCCTGTGGAACGAGTTTTGTTAACAGTAAGCTAGCATCACGCAGTATCTCTCGAAAACAAATGTCCAACTCGGCGCGTCGTACCACACGGGACAGATCTCGAACACGAAGTACGAAGAAGGCTACCAGGCTGCAGCGAAGTACATGAACGCTGGACGAGATGAAATTGGTAAAGAAATGGCGCGTATATGAATGCTCGTAGTAGCTAACGTCCAACAGTGCTCGGCGGCTCAACAACCCAGCTCTTCATGAACCTCTCTTCCGCGCTCAAGATCCCCGAGGGTTCAGAAATCATCCTCTCAAAGATGGAGCACGAGACCAATGTCACGCCCTGGCTTCATCTTGCAGACCGTCTCAAGCTTACAGTGAAATGGTGGGAGTCGCCCAAGCCAGAGCTAAAGCTCACGCCTGAGAACCTCAAGCCGTTGCTTGGCCCGAAGGTGAAGTTTGTTGCATGCACGCACGTGAGCAACATCTTGGGCTCGATTCATGATGTGAAGGCTATTGCGGACGTGGTGCATGAATCTGGGGCGCTGTTTTGTGTGGATGGCGTGAGCTTTGCGCCGCATCGGAGGGTCGACGCCAAGGCCTTTGGAGTGGACTTTTACGCGTTCTCATGGTACAAGGTAAGTTGTCTTTTCCCATTCGCTTTGGTACATAAAAATAAACATGAATAGGTCTACGGCCCACACATGGCTGTCCTGTACGCCAGTAACGCCGCTCAAGAGCACGTAAAGCCCCACCCGCACTATTTCAACCCTACCACGACTCTCGAAGACAAAATGGGGTTTGCAGCTTCAAACTACGAAAACGTGCAGTCCATCCCCCAGATTGTCAATTACCTCGCCGGAAAAAGCGACGCCATCGCCGCGCACGAGGGAAAACTGCAAACCGTCCTCCTCGACTTTCTCAACTCCCGCAAAGACATCACTGTGCTTGGATCTACGTCTGCAGACTCGGCTGTCAGGGTGCCGACCATTTCGTTCGTAATAGAGGGTAAGAATTCCAAACAGGTAGTGGAGGAAGCGGAGAAGGTGGGGAATTTCGGGTTTAGGTGGGGACATTTCTACTCGAAGAGGTTGTGTGATGAGGTGCTGGGGTTGGGCCGGGAGGGTGTGGTCAGGGTGAGTATGGTGCATTACAACACCGAGGAAGAAATTCGGGGGCTTGTGGAGGCATTAAAGAAGGTTTTGCCATGAGGGATAAGGTCGGTCTGATCGCAGGTGAGAGAATCAATCATTGTCGTGATGCCTCGCAGGAATAACCTGTTGGTTTACTTATACGTGCCGATCGTCTTCTAAACCTACATTTTTATTGCGCCTATCTCCTTCGGGATTTTTGCTTAGACATTAATGACAGTGTATTAGCGAAAAGCAAGAATGCTTTCTCATGCATATTACAGTTTGCAATATCGTACAACATCATCGACTCTAGTATTAGTGAAAACGGAGGACTTGGGCCCTCGCGACTGCTGCTCAGTGTTTCTCTGAAAAGGTCGTGTTTTTTAGCACGGCCTTTTCGGAGAAAATATTACACCGCAAGGGACCGAAGTAAAATGCATCACCTCGTACAACAAGGACCGTTGAACACCCCCGCGCTACTAGCCCTAGTCGGGCCGGAGCACACAATGCACCCGATCCGATCCTTTTGTTAATATATAGTCCCACCTGTTAGTCCCACTTGTCGTGCATCTACAGCGAAACATTCCAACCGCCCCTATACCCATAATCCTACCATGGCCCTCAACGTAGCAATCCTCATCTACCCCGGCGCCGACATCATGGACTTCACCGGCCCAACCGAAGTCTACAGCACACTACCCCCGGCCAACGAACCCGAGCTCTTCACCGTGACCTCCTTCGCGCACCAGAACCCCGTACCCGGCGCACAAAGCGTGCTCGTCTATGTGCCAGGCGCCAGTTTCCACGACATCGAGAAAGACCTCGAAAATTACGATATTATCGTCGTTCCGGGTGCCATGCCAGAAACAGTCGAGGAATACGTTCGCAGCGAGGATGGCAAACAGACTATCGCATTGCTCAAACGGTTCGTAAATCTCGCTCCCAGAAAGGAGGCGGGGCATCGTATCTTGCAGAGTGTTTGCACTGGTGCGTTGATTCTGGCTGCGGCGGGTATACTGGCGGGTCGCACATCGACGACGCATCATATTGCCTACGACATGTTGAAGACGTTTGCTGATGAAGCTGCGGGTGGCGATTCTGGGATCAATGTTGTGAGGAAGCGCTGGGTGGATGCGGGGAAGACGGAGCAGGGTGTTAGGATTGTCAATGCTGGGGGTGTGAGTTCGGGGATTGATGCGAGTGTTTGGATTACGGAGGTTGTCGCTGGGAAGGAGGCGGGTGAGTGGGCTGGGGAGATTTTGGAGTTTGAGAGAAGGGGGGAGGGGGATGGGTGGGGTGTGAAGAAGGAGTGAGGAAGTGCCAATCACTGGCAGATAGGGACTTTGATGTGTTCATCCGACTTGCCGAAAAGAATTGATAATCTAAGACTATCCTTCTATCCCGAAAAAAATTGCTGATACCTTAGATATCAACAAAACACCCGCACTACCTCATACAAACCACCAAGGTACCTCACAAAGGCCCCCTCCATATCTTCCCTCCACCACACCCCTCTCATCCGCATACTCAACCCCCAGTCTCGGCGTCCCATCTCTGCAAATATTCTTTCTCACCCACACAATCAACGACTTAAACACCAATTCCCTCGTACTCCTCATCCTCTTCGCGAACACCTCACCACCACTACACACCAGCGTCAACATCTCCAACCCCTCGCAATCAAGCAAACAGCACAAATCCATCTGGGCAATGACCTCCTTCCGCGACCACATCCGCAATTTCGTTTCATCCATGCAAACCGTAGGCCTCACTTCGATCTTAACATGTCGCACCGCGCGACACGTGTGAAGCAGCGCTTTGTGCGTATGCGTAGCGTAAGGTCGCCACGTGATGCCAGAGTGGAAGCACAGCGTTCGAATGCCTGGAATAAGCGCGGAGGCGAACCGCTGACGTAGGAAGTCGGTAAGGCGCTTTACTGCGATGATATCTATGAGGTGCACTTCCCTGTCTAAGAGTACGAGCGGCGTGCACTCACTGTGCATCTGTCCATTCGCATGGCATATACCTGGGAGTGGGGGACCGAGAAGTGTGGATAAGGTGGTGTCGATGGCGATGCGCGTTGGGTCGATGAATATTTGGGCGGGGACTACGTGTTTGAAGAGTTGCTTGTAGATGATAATCTGTGTAGGCGTGGGAGTCAGCATGTTGAAGTGGTGAATTTGTCGTGAGAATACGTACGCGAATGTTGTGCGGGAGGCGCAGGAAGGGAAAGGTAGTCGAAGAGCTTATTGGTGGCTTCTTTGCGTGAACTTTGATCTTTAGGTGGCCATAATTGGATTGGAGGCTCATGGCTCGGACGCGCATTGCGGTTTTTTGTCGCTTCATTCGGGGCTTTAGGCGCGCGAGGGTAGAGTCGGTGGCGTGGTGGAATGAGGTGGATTGAAGGGATAGCATGATGGGGACGGTGAGTTGTTGTACTAAGGGGAAGGTGGGGAGATGAATGTTTGAGGGACACGTATGTAAGAGAGCGGAACAAAAAGGTTGAGTGATTGAAGGTGAGGGCGTGAAGTCGCGCGGCTGGAACTGCTGGAAGACGTGTGATTGAGTGAACTTCACCCCCTTCTTCAATTGTCGTACGTGATAGTGTGGATTGATAATGCGATTGTTGTAAAATTCATAACATTGCTGGAAGACTCTATATCAACACCTTGTATTCATGCGCGACTGCTAGAACTTGACTATCGAGTACCATAATACCCAACTCTAACAATGCAACGAATTTGAATGCAGCAGTTAAATAGCTACCTAGAAAATGTCTTTATGCGCTGCATGTCAGATCTAATCCGCAGATTAGCTAGCTCAATCTGCCTTTGTGCGCTTCATAGAACTTCCAATAAGAAGAGATGTGACAAGCCCAAACATCAGCTCGTCGCCCAGTTTCGGGAGTTCAATGAACCTGACATATATGAATGTAACATATAGAACATTGGTATTGGCGTTTGTTTGATTATTGTTTATTTAGTATGAGGAAACTGCATTCCGGTGAATAGGCAGGCAGCTGCAGTTTACCGAAACGTTCTTACCTTAACTACCTACACTTCGCGGAATACCTGTCCCAAAGAACCCCCGAGGTCTCCGTCTCTACATGTGAGTCATATCATACTTAGGTAGGATTGAAGGACGCATATCAGCTGAGCAACATTGAAAGCGACCCTTGAAAAAGGTAACCCAACCCAATATCCCGGTAAGAGAACTGGGAACAGAGATCACGCTTGGTCTTGTGGTCTAAAAATGGTAACGCTATGCATCTTGAACGTTCCTTTGCCAATAGTCAAGGTAGAAGGGGTGGCGGCTTTTGTAAATCTAGCGGTCCGCTTGACAACTGATATATCTCCAGCAGCTCACTCGGCTCGTAGATGCACCGTTCATTCCATCTTTGCAAGTATCAGCTAGCAAGTTGGCTGACAAAGTTGGCTGACAAAGTTAAACGACGAGATAGATTAATTGACTTGATTGATTGATTTGATTGATTGATTTGATTGATTGATTTGATTGATTGATTTGGTTGATTGATTTGGTTGATTGATTTGGTTGACGAACATGGTTGATGATGTTCAACAACAAGATCCGTTGGTTTCATTGAACGATATTGTTGACTGCTTTTGTTGACTGATTTTGTTGACTGATTCGGTTAATTGATACGGTTGTTTGTTTGATTTGGTAGACGAATTTAGTGGATGATGTTGAACAACTAGGTCCATTGATCTGGTCAAACTAGGGGGTTGAATATTGGTTAGCTAATTGGATTGACTGATTTGATTGACAGATTGGGTTGACAAATTCGGTTGACTGGTCTTGTCGACCGATTTGGTTGACTGATCTAGTTGACCAATTTGGTGGTTGGCATATAGTTGATAGTTGATCAAGAGGCTGATTAATAAGACCGGTTGAGAAAAGTTGATAGTTTAATTAATAAGGTTTATGAGGGTTGATCGATAGGATAAGCGATAGGTTAAGCGATGAGTTGATTGAAGAGATTGGTTCAAGGGATTAGTTGAAGGGATTAGTTGAAGGGATTGGTTGGTAGGTTGGTTGACGGGTTAGTTGATGGGTTAGTTGATGGGTTAGTTGATGGGTTAGTTGATGGGTTAGTTGATGGGTTAGTTGATGGGTTAGTTGATGGGTTAGTTGATGGGTTAGTTGATGGGTTAGTTGATGGGTTAGTTGATGGGTTAGTTGATGGGTTAGTTGATGGGTTAGTTGATGGGTTAGTTGATGGGTTAGTTGATGGGTTAGTTGATGGGTTAGTGATGGGTTAGTTGATGGGTTAGTTGATGGGTTAGTTGATGGGTTAGTTGATGGGTTAGTTGATGGGTTAGTTGATGGGTTAGTTGATGGGTTAGTTGATGGGTTAGTTGATGGGTTAGTTGATGGGTTAGTTGATGGGTTAGTTGATGGGTTAGTTGATGGGTTAGTTGATGGGTTAGTTGATATGGTTAATTAATAAGACTGGTTGAGAAGAGTTGATAGTTTGATTGATGAGGTTTACTGGGGTTGGTTGATAGGGTTGATCAATGACTGTTTGAGTGATGACATTGATCGATAAGGCAATTATTAAGGTGGTTGATAGGTTGATCAATAAGGTTGATTGGTCGGATTGACTAGTAAGGTCGATTGATAAGGTTGATCGATGGGGTTGATCGATGGGGTTGAAATCATGTTGTGTTTGTGCTGTATGCAATCTTTATGGTTGGCTTAAAATGAATTAGCGGTCCTTGTAGACTTGCTCACTATGCTTCGGATGACTGCTCCTTGAACTCAAGCCGTGTCGAAGCATGAAACGTTTTCTGAATGGTTTCACTTGACGTAGCATGCCATACTTAACTACATATTTGTGACAGAGAATTCATCTCAGAATAACAAGTGCGCCTTGCCAGCATTTTCAAATATGCGCAAGTGCTGTTCAATGCGGCTCCTGGATCATTGTCCTAACGAACATTCGTCGCAGACCTCTCTTAACAGTGGTAGTCGCTAGTGTTATTCTTAATAGGCACGGTGAAGCAAGTTACGAGGATTAGTGCTCTGCTGAGTACACTTGCACAAAAACAAATCACTCTTAGGACCTATTTTTCGGAATAGTTGCTCAGAAAACAAGGCGCATGATTGCACCCGCACGTGATGTATAAACCCTCATTATGAGATACGTTATACCAGCGTGCATCTGCACCTAGGCATCTTGTGCGAACTGAATAGTTACAGTATAGGGTGCGTTGGTTTTAAGACGTACAGCGTACAGAGCACGGCCATGTGCGCACCATGGTTAACGAAGCTCCTCCAAGTAAGCCTTCGTAGCTAGTCGTGTCCGGGACATTTATGAGAGCGCTTAACATTGATTATGATTAGACAGTATAACACGGCAGTGCGATGGTTGAATGTAAAATTATGATCTCCTGGTGGATGCTCGTGTGCGCAAGGGTAATAGTCAGCACTGTAAGGGTGTAAGGGTCTTTCGTTGCGTCGACAAAATTTTCAAGTTGGTGAGCTAGTGATTACCCCACCTGCACCAAGGGTACCTCGTGATAGCCCCGCAATTCCATAAAGGATGACTCACGCCTTTTGGCGGGTATATTTGTAAGCTATATATATTTAAAATATCCAAAAATTACCATCAAATGAATCACGGTGAGATGGCCGAGCGGTTAAGGCGATAGCTTCAGGTGCTATTGTAGAAATACGCGTGGGTTCGAATCCCACTCTCATCATCATGTTTTTTTTTGGGTTTGATAACTGCCTTTATTTTTTGCTGCCTATCCGCCCTGAGAGTGTTGCGAGGTTAGAAGACTGTGTGTGGGCGGGGCGCCACCACGTGTCTGCTAAGCGCGAGTGATACGACGACTCCTCGTTCAAGGGGTCACTTTTCTTTTTAATACTCAATTTAACTTAGGAGGGAACGGTTATATCTATCAGCTTAAACTTTTGTTTGCCATAACTATTGACATGCGCATTCGCCAAATATCCTACAAGTTGCCTGCCTGTTCCACCAACCAACAAACCTCAACTTCTGCTGGCTAGTTAAGCAAACTCAACTCTTTCCTATTACTTCTAAGCTTCCCTGGTGCCGTAATGCAGCCTTACCATTCAATGGGATCATATGAATCGCCGAATATCTTGGATCGCAGCTTAAAATATCTCTTCTAGACATTGATGAGGTATGATCAAGGTATCGAAGATTACACTCTTGCATGCACAATGACAGGACACGGCAGTTATCTTGCCTCTGCGAACGCAGAGACTCTGATTGATTATGTTTTACCCCGTCCTACTTACGGCATACTGGTCTCTTCACTAGCGGTGAAGCAACCGCCGTACAGTAGTCCGGTGGTATACCAAATATGTGGATAAGTGTACTACACATTATAAAAAAAGGTAAGGGCATTTACATGTGGTCGCCTCCTCATGCAATGATTGTACCACGATGCATTTGTGAATGAAGCCTCACAAGGCGTTATGTGTGGTCGTCGTATCTTCGTTGGTTGTTTTTTGATTGAAGGAGAGGGCCTAAATAGGCCTGCGATAGATATATCTGCGCCTTTTTGTGGTTTTTTTTCTGGAATACCTCTATTTTCAAGCGAGTAAGATGCTGTGATGATTATAAGTTTCGTCGTCGTCCAACAGACGCGTGAGTCCTGCAAGGTATTAATACCAAAGACAAGGCCACAGTGGGACTAATTGGCTTGCCTTTCCAAGTACCTCCTCGTGCAAGCATACCTCCGCTTCTACCCTTGCATAAAGTGCGTAAACGTCTGAGCCCTCACGATGGAAACGAAGCCCGAAGAGTTACGATGTGCAGGAGCGAGATGAGGAGAGTAAGGGAGTTCGTATATCTCGTCTTGCGGTGTGACAGAGAAGCGGGCTAGAGTGGCTTGGTCGTAATTGTGTGACGATGGGTGCCTGACACCCCTTTCGATGTCATCGAAAGCTGCCGACTTGTCATGCGTACCTGAATAGCGTCTCCTCCTAGACTCAAGCCATGTCAGGGTCGCGACGACCAAAGAGGGGCCGCCGATGATGA
Source organism: Laburnicola sp. JP_R_19 (assembly GCA_031010545.1). Taxonomy (NCBI): domain Eukaryota; kingdom Fungi; phylum Ascomycota; class Dothideomycetes; order Pleosporales; family Didymosphaeriaceae; genus Laburnicola; species Laburnicola sp. JP_R_19. Next base: position 992,099 of record VOIT01000010.1, on the reverse strand, counting down.
TGGTCGTGATCACTTCCACGGAAAGATGGATCATGTTCTATGCTGGGACTTTGTTTTGTAGTGGAGTTTCTTGCCTGTTTTGCAAGTAGATTTCTAACATAAAGGACTCTTCGCAGAATAATTTATAGGAGAATGAAATTACGGTATGGCGAAGGTGTGGCTCATCTTATCGGCAACGTACGACGCACCGCCCTGCGCGGAACCGGGTGAGTACAGCAGACCCATCGTACCAGGTATAGACCAATGAGAGGTTTGCTCATCGGTGGCTGGGTGTACGAACGGTATCCCGTGTTTTCCCACAGTACCACGATAGACGGTGTCAAATATTTGAAATTATTTAGCCCCTGCACCTTCCCGCTTTCCGAAAAGTCGGCTTTCCGGAAAGGGGAATGTGTGCTTCTTGTCATCTTCAGAGGTGGTTCAAAGTAAACAAAGTTGAGACATGTGAAGTGCGACGGCTTTCTCCCAGAAACAATACCATTCATGATAAAAAGATTACGCAGCCTCTTGATAATATACACAGACGGAGCGCAGCGTTAACCACGCCCCAGGGTAGCGGTGATCCTGGGAAGCGGTTTGCACCATTTGGACCGGGCCTATGAACGCTCCATAGCATGCCACCGGGTGTGGCGCTCAATTTCATAAGTAGGACGAACATTGTTGTACAGGAAGACTGGTATGACTGACGATGCGCATATGTTACTGAATACTGTCCAGCGTGGAGATGACATCTGGAACTAGAAACTTTGTTGGCTAATCATTCTCTTTGCTAGCACTGGTAAATCGCTGGTTGTGCAGTTTTTGGGGTCGAGGTCGGCAAAACGTGCAGGCAGGCGACGTACATTGCAACACAACACTGCGGGGGTTACATGCAGCTTCGAAAGCCTATCTCACGGCTCTTAGTTCGTTGCTTAGTTCGACCAATCCCACGAAGAAGCACGGGAATTGTAATCTGGAAACACTTGGTCGTTCAGTTACCCACAGGACTAATTCTCGGTCTTACGTAAGTGGCGTTCTCACAACGTATTCCTCTCCTAGCGATTCATGTTGCCTTCAAAAATTGACAACAGCGCTATCAGATGCATTGCTTGATACCAATCTCATAGAATTAGGCTTTAAGAGGTGCGTAAGTATATAGCGATACGCAATGTGTTGTGTCGTGACCGAACGTGTTCCAAGGTTGGAAAATAATCATATTCAATTACTTCACCTAATCATGGCTGACGGTAGGATCCCAGGCACAAACCTCGTATACCCCAGTGTCCAAGCTCTTCATCTCGTCGCTCGTAAGCTCAAAGTCGTAAATCTGAGCGTTCTCCTCGATGCGCGACTTCGTTACCGACTTCGGGAGTGGCACGAACCCCTGTAAGACATGAGTAGATGTGGTGGAAGGTTACGGGCGGGTGTGCATACCATCTGCAAGCTCCAACGCAGCAAGATCTGACTCGTTGTCTTGTTATACTTCTTTGCAAGTGGTACAAGAAGAGGGTCTTCAGTCCTAGTTGCCCGCACAAGAGGGCTATAGGCTTCCATGACTACCCCTCTCTTGTTACACCAGTCCACAATGTCCTTCCTCGCCAACCACGGATGAAGCTCAACCTGGTTCACACTCAAGACACCTCCCTTGCCCTTGCCCTCTTTCTCGTCCGTACTCTTGATGTAAGCCTCGAGCTCCTCCAAGTGATGCACGCCGTAGTTGCTCACGCCGATGCTACGGATCTTTCCAGCTTCGACACCCTCGACGAGCGCTTTCCAAGCACCGATGCGACCCTCTTCTCCACCATATGGCGAATGAAGGAGGTACAGATCGATGTAGTCGAATCCCGTCTCTTTGAGCGAATTTTCAACGTGTTTCTTGGCATTATCATAGTTCATCTCCTTGGGAGGTATTTTGGTTGTGAAGAAGAGCTGCTCGCGTGGGATACCAGACTTCTTCATACCCTCCGCTGATGGTGCTTCATTGCGATAGGCAACTGCTGAATCGACGTGGCGATATCCTGTTTTCAACGCGTGCTCGACTACTTCTGCAGCAACGTCGGCGGGCGTCTGATACACACCGTATCCCAATATTGGAATGTCGTAGCCTGACGGCATCCGAAGAGTAGAAGTGAGAGACAGCTTTGCCATGCCGGGCGATGACGTATGAGCGAGCCGCCGAGGGGCCTTCGAAGGAAACTGGTTTTGTAGGCGTGTCAATCTTGACAAGACTCTCCTCATGTTCATAGATGAAGAGTTCCAACACACATTAACTTGTAACCGAAGGATGTGAATGTTGTGTTGAAGGTGATGGATGGTTATATGACGGAGTTATTCTAAAGTCCGAACAAGAGGGCGGGGCTCGGAGAATTTCCGATTCCGTAACCCCTTTCGGCTAGCGTGTCACGTGAGCTAAAATCGGCGAAAACGGCTTTCATCTGGACGATTTGAAGATCGATACACTCACTTTCATCACTCACCCTTAGGTAGCACGAGTGCATCCGTATTCCAGCTTCTTCTACGAAGATCACCGGACCAAGGCACTTTCTCCATAAATCACCCAGACAGTCGCATTTAGCAGTCAAATCTCTGCCCAGATGCGGCTCCGTGCACATGGATGCACGTCACCGGCACAGCCACTGCGTAAAATTGCACCATTCGATGTACACGCACTGGTCAAGCCGGTGGAAATCGTCTATTCAGTATGTGGTAATAAGTCGGCGCAAGAAAACTTACGATATTTCTTCAGTTAAGAGGAGAGGAGGCGCTCGGGTGTCCATGCTCTTAGCACAGGTCCGGTATTCCGGTCTGTGCTTTCCAGGCCCTCCACCACGGACTTTCTTCTAAAAGAGGAGGCTTCCAGAAGCGGTGCATGATTTTCAATCTACAGACCACGCGACATGGACCTACCTGACGGGTCACGGAATATCCCTTAGGAACATGGGAGGTACCTTACAGGTATTCGCATATGAGTGGTTCTTCTCTTGCGATGTGATGCCTGTCGAGCACGAGTTAGCGGTGTACCTTGCGTCTTAACAGTATTCGCCATCAATCGTAGGTCAGGTTCAGCGATGAACGTGGCGCAACGGAGTACGCCAAAGGCGAAGTCTAGGCAAATTGGCGCAGTGAAAAGGAGCGCGCAAAGAGATAGGAGACTGAGCTGTACATTTTGGCTATTCTGGTATGCAAAAACGGTCATCGGTGACATAGGCGCCTATCTCACTGTGCCACCACACGTCGACCATCGGTCCATCGTAAACTCACCCCAAGCCCGCACCAAGCCCGCTTCGGACATTTCGGAATGGAGGTATCCGGAGCTACGGCGCACTTGATGCTGGACAATCGAGGCGCAGTCACGCTAAGTTCCATTGTCACGTCATTTAGGCGCGAGAATTGAATGCTGTGTAACTCACCGCTCGACTACGGTGAACATGCGACTCCAGGGAGAACCTTGAAAGCCGCAGGATGAGACAGCAATGCGCGCGAGGATATGTAGGAGCCTCCAGAACCAGGATCATCCAACCAATATGCATTGCTGAGGAATAGCTATCAATTCCTCGTCGCTAGCATCGCGGCTTTTACCGCCATCTGGGCCACCTCTGCCTGGCTTAATCGCACACTTAGTAAACTCTTGAGTGCGCGATTGCAGATACAATGTTATGGATAGCGCACAGCGACGAGTCGATGATAAGGTTGTGCGTTCCAGTGTTGTTGAAAGCTATGGCTTTACTCCCCTCTAACGCCGTGCTAGCGTACGCCGATTCGCAAGACGCCTAGATACGATATTCATCTTCCACCAGGACCCGCTCAAGCGTAGTGCTATGGGACTGCCTAAGAAGAGACTGCCTTGATCCTATACGCTTGATATCATCTCAAACGAAAAGTCCGGTCTGCGCCCCAGGGGCAATTGCAGCTCACAACGAACCTAGTATAGTCTACGACATAGGCTGTCTTCCATGTACAGCTCAGGTGAAACCTCAAGTCGTTAATAGCCTGTTCCTCCGGCGTCATCGTACTTTATCAACATGGTAAGTGTAGACGTTTGGATTGCCCCACGTGAGATACTGTTCCTCTATGCAAGGCTCATTCCTGATCCCTAGCGATGCTCGACTAAACGCATCCTTGATTATGAAACGCGCCGTTAAGTGTAGGAAACTGACTTCGCTCAATGTAGCTCGCTTGCACAAGGACGAAAAGCAACCTCGTACATGATCGCTTCCAGCCTCGCACCTGTGCCAATATCCGCCTTGCGAATATGCCCAAGATAACAACCGAACACAACTGTCGAATGTCAAAGCTTGCACACCTGGATGGTCTCGGATGGAGCGGATCCCTTTTTCGACTTGCGGGCGCAGCAGAGACACCGGATCCTCAAACCGCCTTACTGCGATGCACGCATAACTTAGCGCATACAGTTTCTGACCGTTCACATTGCATTCGGCGAGCATGTGACTGAACGCGCTCAATGGCCCAGAGGTGTAAGTGTCACTTACAAGTCCTGTCAAGGTAACGGGCCTTATTCTCTACGTTGAAACATGCCCGAGACCGCAACATACCATCCATCTACCTCCGAGATCAGGTTCTGAATTCAGGCTTCCTCGTTGACCCGAGACCTACCACAGTACATCTAGGCCGACCGAGAGGTTGCATGTGCGCCTTCTGCGGCTGTGTATTTTCGATCAAACATTACGACCCACGGCTTACCCCTTCCAATGCGCCAGTCGACACAAAAATGGGGTTGAATTAGCAGTGGTTAGGTTCCCGTATGAGGAATACAGCCCCAAAGGCTGCATCTGGGATTATCTGATCCGGCTGAATTTAGCAAAATGCATGTACCGGCGGCATAGAGGATTTCCAGTGTATTGGTTCAGCGCTTTCGCAATAGTCGTACCTCTGGCGCGGAATTTCCCGGCGGCGACCAGACCAAGCCGACTTTCGTCTTTACATAGAACGTGCTGCTCTCTGTGTCACCCACAGGCTGAAAGGAGGTCGACGGTAGCGTTGCGACACAACTCGTATCGCGGGGACCATAATGCTGCGCCAGATCTTCTCCCGCGCCACACCAGCGGCATGGCGTGGCAATCTCCCAGTCTGCCCATCTCACCGATCCACCATCTCACCCCACTGTCGACACTCTATATGCACGTCACTCATTGCATGTGGTACAGTTCGTAAGCTGTTGGCGAATGGTGTGGCGTACCTGGCAGTCATTCCAACAGTGCGCAGGTGACAGTGCTGTGCCGCCTGGACCAATAAGCCGCACCCCCGGCCCAGCACAGCGGGCTGAAAACCCGATTCGAGGTTCTGAATGGATTCTCGGTAGCCCGTCGACCGCTTTCTCAATGGCAGGCTGGAACTTGGCCAGTGGAGCTGCCTCCCTCCCTGAGGTCCTCTTCCGCGGGCAGCTTAACCGCTGGCTAAACTTGCAAAGTCTCGCACGAGAGGAGATCTCTGATGATATAGATTCATGAACAGTGCAAAGGAGCCTGAGAGGCGAGGCATCGTCGCTTCATGTGTTTTGGAATCGGGTTGCGGTCGGTGGTCGGAATCGGAGGGCTGAAGGCTAACCCCCCGGCCCCCGAAGTCGCAGCTCGAGACGTCCGATGTGCATGCCGTCAGACCTCCAACAATAGGACCGGTAGAAATAGCATGCGCCAATCAGCGTAAGGGCATTGAAACAGAGGGATGCGATATGCGCTGACGAGGGAAGGTGTTACACAGCTATACCACTCTCTGACTACCTATCTGTCGTCGACGACACACTAGTCGGCTTGCCCTCTCGGGGAACGATAACTCACTCGGGCGTTGAGCACAATCGCAAGGAAGTAAGGGCTGCGAGCAGGGCGTGCTGTAAGGCGGCGAGCCAGTATGACGGTATCGTATCAGAGGCTCTCACTCTCTCAGAGGCATCGTTCACACGGTGCACCACAACCCCACCCACCAGCCTGAAGTGAATATCCCCATTAGTATGCAGACAGAATATCCACAAAAAGCAATCTTGGCCCAGGTAATCGACCAACCCCCCGGTCCTCCTCTCCGCTTTTTCCTCGTACGAAAATCCTCACAAACCCCTCGATTCACTCTCCTCCATCCTCCTCTCCACCACCCAGCCCAGTCGAGTACGTGCGTGCGTGCGTGCGTGCCCTAAACCCACATTCGGAAGCCAGTAATTAGTAGTAGGTAGCGGCCCACACCCAAAAACAAGGTAAGGGTTCCCCTTCGTCGTGCCTCACCCCCCAAACCAAAAAGCCGCACATGCCAAACGCCCAACCAGGATTCCCACCCACAATAAAATCTCGCGCTAAAACAGCAAAAAGAATAAGAGGAACGAACGAACTGCGGACGGACGGGAGGCACGCCTTCCGTATCCATCCTAGGTAGACTAACCTACCTAGTGCCTACCTACCCACATCGCAGTCAGACTTCCGTCGCGCCGTTACTCTAATTTCTCTCTCTCTCTCTCTCCTTAATCTCATCGCTTGTGCTGTGCATGGTTCGCTTTACTTTTTCGGGGCCAGCGCGCGGTTGCGCCGCCGCCGCCTCATGGCTGGATGGACCAATCACGGCAAAGGCGGCGAGGCGAAGCGTGCTAGCGCGGGGATGCGCGCGGGAAGGGCGTGGGCGCGCTGTCGACTTCTCAACTTGGCGCCGCGGCGGGAAATAGGGACTTGTACGTGCTTCGGCGTACGCTTTCAGCGCCAGGGTTGGGTTTTCTCCCCCCCGAGTGCGCCGCATGGTAAATTTTTTGAGATTGGAATTGTGGTCCTGGAAGGCTGAAGAAGCACGAGGGCAAAAGGGGATAATGATGGATACCCATACAGGAGGGAGCGAGCTAGAAGGCTGGGGGAAGAGGGAGCGCGGCTCAGCCGTTGGGACGGGTACGTTCGTCTAGGTAGCGTTTTTTTAGCCTTGCGCTTGGGGACGGGGACCACGGGGGCTGTGGATGCGTGCAAACAAGTGGAGAGGTGGTTTCTACGAGCGAGGCAGAACAGAACAGAACGTGGCACCAATGCGAATGCGCCGAGGGTGCGGGCGTGCGTGGGAGATGGATGGCCCACGGGTGATGTAGCTATCCATTGGTATTGTTTTGCGTATTTTCCAGGTCTGGCGTAGCTTTTCCATCGAGACGGAGAGCCCAAGATGAGCCTTACTTGCCAGTCAGACACTAGTGGGTAAAATATGTGCATACAGCAGCGGCCGGCTTAGAAGCGAAATCTTTGGAATTTGAACAAACATATTCATGATTTGGGTATGAAGCGTAAAAGTGAAGAAGAACCATCATCATTATGGCCATAAGAATAAGGCACACTCATCAAATGCGCCGCGACGCCAAAGTGTACGGTAGGGCCATAAAAAAAGAAGCGCCTCCGTGACATTGCAAAAGAATTCTACACGAACAAACAAGGCTAGAAACAGAACAAGACTAGAAACAGAACAAGACTAGAAACAGAACAAGACTAGAAACAGAACAAGACTAGATATAGAACAACAGCGAACTGTCTTTGAAGGAAGGGGTATCGAACAAGAAGGAAAGTTTACTAGATGTGTGCATATGGCATAAAGTGATGTGCTTCCGCCGGGATCATCGTGTATGCAGCATACGCCGGAATCTGATGCTCATAGGTAGTGTATGGCGTTGGGCCAGGATCGATCTCGGTCCACTTGCGTGCGCACTGACGAGCAGTCCACTTCTCTGCAGCACCGTACTCGAGCATCTGGTGAGGTTAGCTATAGATCGGAGGAAAGAAGGTTGCGATGCTCACCTTTTGGGCGATAATGTCGAACTTGCTCTGGACCCAGTACTCATGTGCCATGCGGAGTGCCTTTACGTCGGTCTCCGTCCACACGCGCATGCGTTCCCTTAGTCGCTTGAGGCGCATCTGCAACGCGGGAATCTGGTAGGTCTTGCCGAGATCTGACTGGAAGCGGGCGGCAATGTCCTTCCATGGCATGCTCTCCTCGTCCTTGAGCTGGATGAGGAGGCGGTCTTCCTCGCCTAGCTCGATCGTGGCAGAGGTGTTCGAGTCTGATCGCTTCCGCCTCTTAGATTGATCCGACTGGTCATCGTCATCCTGGCGAGATCGCTTCGGTGCGCTTGTGCGAGGACCGGTTGGGTGAGGAGCGATCGGTGCGTAGAGGCGGCGTCCGTTCGATAGATCGCCCCCAAGCTCCATAGCTGGCTCGCTCAGGCAGGGGCTGCGGTCTCTCACTGCTGGGTACGTCGGGCTGGGGTAGAAGTGCTGGTGCATGGTCGATCCAGAAATGTTTAGGGGGTCCATGGTCCAGGGAGGATACTCCAGCGGAGTGCTTCGTGGGCGATTTGGTGATGGGCCGCCCGAGAGATGATGGATGGATGCTTCTGGAGAAGGCTCTTGAGGCTGGCGGACGTACTCGGGTTGTGGACCTTCTGAGCTTCGTGAACACCGGAGACTGGAGAGAAGTTGCCTGCTGGGTGCTCGATGCTTGTTGGTGCGGAGATTGAAACGTCGGACGCCTGTGAGAACTGGTGGTGGGGTGAATATGGGCCAGCAGTCGAGGGTGTGATGGCACGAAAGCCTGGCTATAAGAAAACGCACCGAACGTCTACATGTCAATCGAGTTAGCGGGGCTAGCGGAGAAAGTGAGCACCTGGCATACCTCGCTGTGAGCGTCTGGGGCCGAAACAGAAGCGCCAAACCAATTCGAAGAAACTGCGCCAGCTTCCTGAGAGGGGAGCGGGCTGTCGTGCAGGGGCGGGACAAAGGTGGTCAGAGACTCTGGTGTCATCGTGGAGGTGAAGAGGCGGACGAGCCGTAGCAGTGACTGTTGTAGGCGGCCACGTCGACGTTGTAGCCAGATGTAGATGCGGCGGTTGTGGCACAGCACTCCTCTCTAGTATGGCGGGCATGGCCACTGACTGTGCCGGGTGAGGGACAGATGGGACTAGTTGGAAGAAGGGAGAGAGAGAAGAGCCGGGCGCAGTGTGTTGAGGCTGGGCTTGGTAAGGCGTGGAAGGTTGGCTCTGAAGATGATGATCGAGATCGAGGAGCTGTGATGCGGATATATCAACTCATAGCCATGGTCGCAGGGCCGAGCGGTGGGACTACGAGAGGGCTCTAGTGCGACAACTCCCGGTTCGCGGATTCTGAAGGATGGGCACGACGCACAGGTGAGCCAGGGCCCTGCGTCTGCACCTTGACGCGTACAGGCTGCTGCATCCATGCCCCACGAGCGACGGGGGTCCTGGATCATGGCTGGCGCGCTGGAGCCGCGTGGTGGTCAACGGGACCTGGCCTGCAGAACGGCTGCGGCCGGCCCAGTTGCGGCCTGGGCCTGCCTACCAGGAACGACATGCTGGGAGACTGGCATCGGCCGGCGACAGACTCGGGCAGCCTTGTGCCGTCTGCAGGTCGCTGGCGTGCCGATCTGGCGGGGAGTGTCGTCCGCGACGCGGCGCCTGTACAGTGCGAGGTGAATGTCACTGCCCAGTAGGGCGGCGATAGCGTCGAGCGACATGTCACCCCTGGGCATCCCCACGACAGCTGCTCCGGCTCTCTCGACGTCGACAACGAGACATTGGCACCCGGCACTCTTGCTGACGGATAATGTGTGGACGTGTCCGTCTGTGCTGTGCCTCTCGCTGCTCGCGGTTAGCATGTCGCTGGCCGTATGATCCTTCGCGCACCCCTCGAGCGAGGCTTCCGAGCCAAAGTCGCCGCCATCGGTCAATTAGGGGCGCATAATGGCCACAAAATACCCAGAAAGGGCTCGCGGTCGGAGGGCGCTTCGTACCACGGTCGCAATGGCCGTTGAGACAGCCACGGCGCCATGCCGCAGGCCAAAGGCCACTAATTCGCCGTATCCGGTGCCGCGCTCGCGTCCGACCTCAGCTCTTCCACGCCCTCTGCTACACAGTACGGGACGGCTACGCTACGACTAACCTCAGCCTCCCTGTCCAGCTCGTCGAGGGACGGCCCTCAAGCGACATGCTCAGTTCCAGTGAGGCAGCTTCCCCATCCTCCACCGATGCGCGCCACCGCCATGTGGGCTCCCTGCTCGCGCATCATGGTCAGTGATCCATCGTTTCAGTCCCATTCCCACGATACGATCTTCGCCTGCTCCACGTGTTCAAGCTAGTGACATGTTCATCCTATCTTACCATTACGCAGTCTACCGGAGTCCGACCAGGGTACGCCTCGACCGTATCAACTCCAATCCAGCACCACCAGTTTGTCCATCAGCCCTAGCAGATAAGGCACTGCCGCAGTCACTGGGCCGCCAGCGACGGTTTCAACTCTCTGCATCTGTCTAGCGACGCTTCATTGCAACTGCAAAGCCGTGCTTGCATCTACCTGCAGCCAGTCCCAGAATGACTTGCGCTGTCAAGCAACCGTTTGATCATCCAGGCAAGGACCACAATGCTGGCTATGGCGGCTAAGAGGGGCCTTCATAATACGGTTGGCCGGCTGCTTTGCCTCATCCTGCGAAGAGACTATTCTGATGGCTGCACTGTCGCTGGTCCCCGGTGCTGAAATGTGACTAACCAAAGTTCGCCTATGCAAGCTCCGTGTCGGCGGTGTTCAATCCGAAACATCTACACGTGCTCCGATCGGTTGTTCTGAGCATGTCTCACCCGGCCGTTATCGGAAAACCGCTGACGTTCGCCTCCTTTGTTATTTTCGACAGTCGAATTCCGACAAGCCACGACGAAGTAAGCGACTTGCAGATCGTCGGACGGGGGACACGGGACACATCAGGCCCGGCAGGCCCGTCCAATCCTATCGTGGCCTTCGTATGACCTTATCTAGTCGACATGCGCAGCTCCGCCAATACGGCTTGAAGCAAAATGAGCACCATACTGTCGGTCGACTACCATTCGTGATAGTCGCACCGTCAGGTGGCAATATTATCCTGCGAATTGCCATGGTCGACATAGCGAGAAGCCACCCAGTAGCTCTCAGCTTTGATAGCATGCGTGGATTTCATGCAGAGGCATTCCTGCACTGGTCGGTGATCATATGAACAAGAATTCACTGGACAGCGCCGGAGGGTATCTTAGTGATAATCGGGCATCGTTCAGAGTTTCTCGCCCGGTGTTGAAACATCAAAGGGCTGCCTTTGGAGGAAGAACAAATGCATTCGCCACTGGGACGCCTGTTGGTCTCTTTCCGTGCGAGGTCTACCATGTTTGCTGTACGTCCTTAGCCTGGCATGCTCGCAGTGAATCCTGGCGGGAATCATCATGCCTTGTGGCGGGGGACCGCACCGGTGTTCGCATCTCGCCGCTGCAATTGTTCCATGGCCGGCAACGTACCAGTGGTCAGAGTCCACGATCCGCCGTGGATTGGGTGGTTTCAACAAACCATGGACTCGTGAAGGTTCCACATTATGGGCGTTTGGATAGGCATGACATCCCAAACAGACCCTGCATACTGCATATCCAGGGTCCTGGGTGGCTGTGACTAGTCATTTCTGACAGGAAATTCTGAAGATCCTCATGGCGTAGGCCCTGGATTCGGGCGAACCAAGCGAAGATGAGGGCTTGCCGCAATCTGCATGGGCTTAGTACGGCCAAGCATGAGCGATGGAGCGTACTGCTCACTTGTAGTACCGCCATTACGGCTCTGTTGTGTTGTCGATATCCGCGTCTCCCGTTCTGCTACAGACCGCACCGACATTGAAGCTAAGGATTTTGCAATCCTCTTGAGCTCCAGGCTCAGCTCAGTCGTGTCCCATCTCAGATTTCTGGGCATCCGTTTCAGCCATCAGCAAATACGACTGCAAGTGTGGACCCAAAGGCTCCCATTGACCACTGCTGCGTAACAACAACGTAACCACCGGATGGATGGTTGCCTTGCCGGGGACCAAGACGAGCGGTGTCGGATGCAATTGATCCTTAGGACAGTCTACAGAAGCAGTTCGGATGCACTGCGTGTGTAGAGCATTGAGATACTTGGCCTCGACTGGCGGTCCAGGAAGGTCCGACCATAGTAACCCGTGACTAGTCGGAGCCCGCGGGCCACAGGCGGGTGCGGCGCGTCGATTAGATGATCAGGAAGAGAAACATGGCAGACGTTTTGGTATACGGTACAACGCTGTAAGGGAAAGCTGTGGGTGTGCTGAGTCGATTAGATGATCGTTACCGGCAGACAACCGAGCATGCAGATGCCAAGGGTCCCTGCAAGCCGGGCCATGGGGTGATGTGTTGGGAGGTGCTTTCCGGGCGCAGGCTGCAGAAGTCTTAGCTGGACGTCTTGATACGGGCTCCTCTCTCAGTGCCGCAGCGTGGGACGAGCATGTCCGAGTCCAGGCGTTTTGTGCCGCCGAGTGCGCTTCTCAGCTGCTCGTTCACGATGCGAGGTCCTGCGGAGGTCCTGCATCCACTGGTGCAGTCATCATGCGCTAGCCGTAGGCGGTTAGGGCGTCGTCAGCCGCCAAGGCCCGGGTCGGACCAGAGGCCTTCGACGTCTACGGGTGTCCCCGTTGTCGACATTCACGGCCCAGACTGATTCACAGGAGCGAGCCGCCTCCCTCGGCCAATCCCACACCCCCGCCGTCCCACACCGGCACCGCAACGCCAGATTACTGTGCACGCGCGGACGGCGCTCGACGCGTGCTGCGTAGCACTCGCCCCGCACAAGCACCATGGGCTCCAACGCCTTCCTCATCCTCGGCGACGTCTCGCACACCATCTCGAAGCTCATCCTGATATGGGCCATTCACAGCAACAGTAGCGCCGAAGGTAGGCGCGGCCCAGCTGCGGCCACGGCACCCCCGCTGACACGCTTCCAGGTGTCTCCCTCATCACCCAGGTGCTGTACGCCGTTGTCTTTTGCACGCGGTACCTCGATGTCTTCAGCACCTCGGCCACAAGTGACTTCGGCCACACTTGGAGATTCTCACTGAAGGTGAGATGGACGCGTACCATCCCCGCCCGCATGTGGCTGAAGACAGACAGATTTTCTACACCCTGTCTTCGTTTTACATCATATTCATAATGACTAGCGTGTATGCCCGCACGCGAGAACGCGAAAAAGCATGGAAGTTTGGCCTGTACTGCTTCCTGGCACCCATCGTCATCGCGCCATTCTGGTACTGGCTATTTCGGGATACGGGGGTTGGCAAACCCAGCTTTTTGAAGGTGGGTTTGATATACTACGCTAGCGGACGTGGTTTTGTGCAATACTGACAGGTCGCGTGGACAGTTTCTCTGGGTCTTCTCCGAAATCCTGGAATGCACTTGCATTGTCCCGCAGCTGCTGCTTCTACGTCAAACGACCGTGCCTACCGTGCTTGACTCATTCTACCTGGTTGCGCTCGGATCCTACCGCTTCCTCTATGTTCTCAATTGGATATACCGCGCAACCAAAGAGGACAACTACAAGGACCCGACATCGTGGGTGTGGGGGACCATCCAGACTGCACTCATAATCGACTTCGCCTGGGTGTATTGGAGCCGGCAGCGCGTGAAGCTCCGGCGCGGCGGCGTTGTCGATTCCGAGGATCTAGGACGCGGTTGGCTTGTGGGACGCTTCGTGGGCCGGAAAAGTGTGGATTTTGATTTCGACGAAGAGGAGAGCGCCCGGCCAACTGCCCCAGATAGTCGTCCCAAGAATGCGTGGGGACGCCGGGGTATCTCTGTTACGGCCGACGACGACGTGCATGGTGCCCCTCGGCACAAGACACCTGCAACCGGAAATGCAGATCCAGAAGCCCAGCCATTAGCAGATCCTGCCGCTTTTGAAGACGACGAGAGCGATGATGGTCTGGATGCGCCATCAGCGGCAAACACGACACATGTAAGTGGAATAAGCGGTGGCGATGAGTGGAATGACGATGTGGATGCAGATGCACAGGAACATACAGAAGTTCCTGCGCGAGCCTCATAGTTTTTCAATATCTTATTTGGGGTATTCTAGGGCACGACTTCGTGACCATGTGGCATGGCTTGCGACAGGAATTGGGGACACGGATTTACAGACCTGGATTAAATACACCTACGGCAATGTCTATACTGCAGTTCCCAACTTCAACATAGTTGATGTCATCTTTGTCAACCGTGGAAAAAACTACAACACCCCGCTATGGTTTTGCACCAGCACTGGCATCGGTGATTTCACAGTTCGTCCACCTTCGATCGTAACAAGCGCCGAGAGCCTCCCTGTTCGCACGGGAAACAGCAACGTGCCCAACGACGACGGAAGGGTCCTTCGTAACGGTCGCCGCCCGCCCTGGTCCGAACCCGTTAGTCTGCGCTCATCCCACGCACCCATCTAAGCGATCTCCACACGAGACAAGGGTGCGCCCCATGACTTGCCTCTCGCTCCGACTTTTCAGATGACTTGAACTTTGAAGGAACGCGGAGTAACAACTCATCACACCCGGTCTTGGAAGTATCGCATAGATATGCTCAAGACAATGCTTTCTTGATCTATCTCGTCGCGCGTGTTGTCAATGCCGTGTGCATGAAGATGGTAGGAATGGAGAATGGCTTCCACCAATAACTGCGGATAGTTACTCCGTGCGGTACATCCCGCGTCATAGCCTTGCAACAACAAACCTGCAAAAGCGCTAAGCTTCCTTCCGGAAGATGTCCTAGATGAGCACGTAGCCACTGCGCTACCTCTCTAGTTCTGCTTGGGGTTCATATGTAGTCGGAGCCTGATAGCACGACTTACTTACGAAACCCTGTTTCCCCGATGCGCCGCTACTGAGAGCGGGTCTCGAACATCGGCGACCACTTTCGTCTTACTGTAAGCAGGTGAGCCCATCCATGTACATACGCATTTCCTGCGTCGCGTATCACCTACTGCGGGGCATTGTGCGCCAATGGGTGTGATTTTTTATCACTGCTATGTACCATTAAACTTGTTTTGACAGCTGTCACGCTTCTTACTCGCTTTTCGGCTACCATTCCTTGAAAGCAATCATCTTGCGAGCATCCGAGTATCGGGGATTCGGCACGCAATTGCTACGCTTCTGACGACACTATCCCGATACTCTGGAACGCTTCTTGATTATCTGATGTCGCAAAAGCAGCGCGTGGCTGTGTCTCACGAACAATGGCTAGTTTGAGTCCAACCGAGCCGTTTATTGCTCACTTGCTTCAGGTATTATGCCTCTTCCTCGGCGTCAGGATTTACGTGCAGCGTATAGCATGCTCCTCCGATCATCGGGGAACGAGCTTGGCTCCGGAAGCTGTGACCTCGGCTTGATGTGAGTCTCAAGAACTACGACTGGCGACGTAGGAGCTGGCGAACTTGTGTGTACATGTGTACCATCGTACAACAGCAGGCATCCAGGGCCAATCACTCGGCAGTGTGGAGCGGATCCGCATGGCCTTAGAAGGATGCTGGGTTGGTCAATTAGCCGACAGGATAAGTGGATGACTGCATCCCAATTGCTATCTTCTCGGGCGCGTAGGACAAAAACCACCGAACATCCAGCTGCCCCGTAGGGCTAGGTGGTAAGGCAATTACACGAGATAGTCGGACGCCTGGCCGTCATACACGGCCGTGGGTTGAACCACATTATCGGTCGGTTGGTAGTGCGTTGAGGTATGGGACCCGTCACTGTGGGAAGGAAGGCATTGACCTCAGCACACGGGCGTTATCCCCAGAAATAGAGCCAGGGTCATAGGGCTAAGCGGCTATGCATCACATTGCTGTCTCCGTTCCGAAGTCGCTACGGCGATGTTGGTGTCGTTGGGCTATCGTGAGAATCGCAGACCCACAGCCACGGTGATGAGCGGCAGGCAGACATGCGAACGAGCTGGGACGAACGGAAGAGGGTTCAATTAGTGTTGTGAATGCATGCTCGTGGTCAAGTGGAGTCCACACGTGTCGTTCATCCCCCGCAAGACATCGATGCGCCACTTCGGACAACAGCCAAACTCGATTTCCATGCACCATCAGCGGTTCCAACTTCCACCTAGTGGTACCCACACACTATAGGCTGAGCAGGTATGCGCAAACTGGTTCCTAACCGGATCGAACGCGATCTGATACTCTGACCCGTCGCGGGCGTTCAGCTATCTTTGGTCCACGAACCGGGTAGATTAGCGAGAACGTGCCAGATTGCGTAGGGAGAGACATTGTGGAGTTGCGTGCATGCGCCTACTGTACCACATGTACGTACCTATACCGTTCTTTGCCATGGCCCCCAATGCCTCCATCGAGCGCTCTCCCGCGCCCCTCCCACAGTCACTTCAGAGGCGTCTTCTCTCCACCAGCGGCGCATACACCTCAATAATCTTGCGGATACGGCCCACTTGGCCGAAAGCTTCCGCACGCCAGCGTGTCCGCCTTGATGTAAGGCAATTTGCTGAATTGAAAGGAAGACGTGCGCAGACGCATTCCTCTTCCTTCGTGGTTTGCAAATTCACTCTCGGCCAGTGGTTCAATGGGCTATCTTGAGTACGGCGTCCAATGGCCAGCCTACTGGGTCAACATGGCGTGCCGTTATCTCAAGGCAAGACTGGTCGTTTCTCGACGGCCCATCCCGCATGCCGATGACCTTTTGTGGCTTGATTTGCTTTTGGCTTCGCGCTGACTCGCACCCGCCCGCCGTCCGGTAAACTTCTCTTTTGGAGCACATGCTGTATGCGAACCACACCAGGCTTCATGAGGTTTAATGAGCGGGTCTTGCCTGAGACAGCACGCCTGAACCGCAAAGCTTACCCTTCAGCGTAGAATTAACTACCATTCCGTCCGCAATAGGATAATGTTATCAGCAACTCGGTCCCCGAAACGAGGCAGGGGGTAACCACAGCGGCGGGCCTGCTATTTCTAACGCGTTTCTAGAAAGCTGAGTACGGTTCGACGTGCGTTCGGTTGGGCTGAGGCTTCGGTTGGGCTGAGGGTTCGCCGGCTGATGGATGGGGAAGTAGCGGTGAACCCTTGTACCATAATAGTAGCCGCCAGCGCCCTTCCTCATGAAAGTCCACCCATACGATAATGCTGCTCGTATGTATGTCGAAATCCGGTCATAGATCCGGCTTCTCCACAAGATTTCGACTGCGGGGTTCATTGCGCAACCATCAAACGGGCCGGACCATTGGTGAGTCTATAACTCGGACGTGGTGCAAATGGGGCGCCCTCGTGGATGAACCGCTGATTCGGATTTCCAGTTGCCACACCTTCACGTAGCGTGGAGGCCGATCACTGCCGTGCAATCAAAGAGCACAGTACATCGGACATCGCGGAGGCCTTGTCTTGTGTGACCCGACTTTTGAGGGCGGTCATTTGGTCGGTCGGTCGTGACAAGTGGTCTGCCTACTGCGCAACGACTGTCTCAAGCCAGCTAACAAGCAGTGAGCATGCATGGTACATACCTACTACAGTTAACTGCCTCACCAAGTCCATCCTTCTTTGTCCGTGTCGCATCCTCCATCCTCCGTATCTTCACATTCCCAACCCCCTCCGACTTCGCAATCGGACCGGTCGTTCTTTCACGTCCTTATGGCTCACCTGCATGCCCGAGCACTGGCAGTACCAGGTACATACCTACCTTGCACGTATTCCTCCTTGTCTCCCTCGTCTACTCGTCTACCGCTCCAATCAACCCCTCCCCATTTCTCCGTCGCATATCTACCCTACATGAACACCGGAAGAAGCTCCGTCGCCGCTAGTCCCCATCC
Source organism: Laburnicola sp. JP_R_19 (assembly GCA_031010545.1). Taxonomy (NCBI): domain Eukaryota; kingdom Fungi; phylum Ascomycota; class Dothideomycetes; order Pleosporales; family Didymosphaeriaceae; genus Laburnicola; species Laburnicola sp. JP_R_19. The sequence goes on along the minus strand of VOIT01000010.1, from coordinate 974,506 downwards.
GGTCTATCCCAATACACTCTCTCAAGCTTTTTTCGGGGACCAAGAGCGCAGGTAAGCTTCTGATGTCAGCCCTTCGCGTGGCCACCTCGTCGTGCGCGTGGTTGTCAAACAAGCGAGTCCGTCTTCCAGAAAAGCGATCGAAGCTCGTCAATCTAGCTGCACAAGGTCCCCTCAAGACGACGAGCAGTCGGACTTCCGCACCTCGCCCTTTTGTTTTCTCGTCGCTCAAATATAGGGGTCCCAGCGCGAACGCACCACGTCCTCCCTCGCGCCTCCAAAAGGAGCCTACGATAATTCAATTTTCACCGCTCCATCTCCGAGCAGCCTCAGGCCCCATGATGAACCCTAGGGATCCTACAAGGTCCCTCCCTGTAGGGCGTGTCTCTGGGCGCGGGGCTCAGCAGATTAGCAAGGCAGGGCAGGCCGGGAAAATCCGGGCGCTACCCACATGGCAGGGTTTGCGGCGTAGACTGTGGACAAACACCGAGCACGTGCTGGAAAAGCACCGTGGCCGAGAGAGAGGACTTACATACCATACCGGTAGTTCCCGTAACCCGAACTCTCGGAGTGCGACGTCATTTTTTGCGCTTTTTTTTGCTGGAAACACGGGAGAATTCTGCTGATCTTGCGGGGAGCCGCGCAATGCAGGTACGGATGCGCGCGGCGATGCGGTGTAGGGGGCTGGCCTCGGTCTTTTGTTTTGTACGATTTTTTTTTGTTTGGAAGGTGCGAGATGGTGTGGAATAGGGTCGCGCGCGCACTTCAAATTATATAAACATGTATCTGACCTTCACCTATCCCTATTAACTATGTCTCTTCTACAGTCACCGGGCGAGCTGCAGGCAGGTGACCTAGTTGGGACTAGCGCCTTGGCAGCCGTATATAGTTGGTGCGCAACACGTGATTGCACGCCATCGCAAGTATCTCATGTTTGAATTCAACTACTTTCATCTCATCTACGACTAGATGCGTGACGGGTGATTGGACCCTTACATCTACGTTGATTACTTCATCGAGTACTACCTACCACCGTTGCGTACGCACTCGGTACTTGACAATGACAGCCCTTCTTCGGATCGACATGAAGCCGTTTGTTTGAACTGAAATGAAAGGTCGGGCGGCGTCGGTCGGTCGGTCTCCGGTCGTAGTCTACGTACACCGGCGAGACTATATAGCACGCATCAATCTGCTGCGCAGCACGCATTCCTAACTATATACAGCTAGGGCTTTGAGAATAGCTTGCTTACCTAAAATTGATGCGTGCCATGCAGTCTCTCCCCGTTTTTTGAAAGTTTCTCTTCAATTTGCGTATAGCACCTCTAGAGTCCGCTGGGCGGCTCTACTCGGAAGCGAACAGCTGCTTCCATGTTTAAAGTAGAGGTCGATGTGCGGGGCACATGCTAGTCTTTGGGGTCGGTGTGCAGCAGTATCAGAGCCGAATGTAAGCGGTGTGCTGTCGAATTCAGGAGTAAACGCGTAAGCACCCATCGCTGCGGAATACCCGGTAAGAATGGGCCGAAGAAAGAAGGCGATCACGAGAATAACGTCCGAGTCTAATTCGAAGTGAGTAAAGTAAGACCCCTTGCGTTGTTTTTGAGAGGTGGTTCCGTTCAAGTCCTTGAGCGTGAGGAGCGAATTAGGTCCCTCGATCTTGATGAAAAGGGAGCCATATTGAATCACTGTGAGGTACGTGAACTACTTCGTCAGATCCAAGCCGAAACAGAGCCCATGGCTAAACGGCCTTCGAACGTTTGAGTTGTTGTTCAGCTCAAGAAAACATAGATCCGTCTATGGCGCGTTGACGATCCACATGGCTGTCCAAAAGTATTAATTCCTCTCTACTTGTCACTACAACTATCTCTAGGACCCAAACTGGGATGATTTTAACATCCTATAGCTTCTTTCCTCAGCACGCCGTATCACTCTTCCCTAACATTCAACTCAACACATTCAACCCAACATATATGCAAGCCCAGCCCTCCCAATCACCAGCAGCTAGCTCCCCTCAAAGCGACGAGCACAACGTATATGCGAACGATAAACGTACGATCAAAGAGGCATAATAGAAGCGGCGATCTACCGTATCGAAGTTCTGCAACAAATATTAAAACTTCCCGGTTAGCGCTCCATCGCTTTTCTTCAATCCCGGCAATACGAACCACTCAGCGCCACTTCCCCATCCCCAAAGATACGCAGCACTCCCGACTCCACCCTCCGTCTTCCAGCTCAAAGCAATCCAAACCCGCCCCTGCACCCAACCACCTCCTCCTCTTGGGTCACCATCCTCATCCCCAACTACAACCTCAAAAACCCACACTGAAAAACCCCAGCCCTCACCATCCTTCCCATGCAAAGCCCATACCCACCCAAGGTCCCAGCGTACACATATAGCCTCCCATCCACGCACCAAAAACCCATACACGCACGTAAAAGCAAGACTCATTGGTACGCTCTAGACCTGGTTTTCCGAGCGGCTGGAATGGAGTGTCGAGACGTGCGAGGGGGGAGTGGACGCAGTGGAGGGTGCGTTGGCGAGGTGGGAAAATATCCGACTGGAATTTCGGTGTTGGGGAAAGGTTATTTGGACTACGGGCTTTGTTGGAGGAAGGATTCTTTGGCTGGCTATATCTTAATAGTACGTGGAAGCTCGAAGTGTGCTATGTGAGGTAGACGTGCGTGTGAAGCAGTACTAGATCAAGCTAGAGTGAGGATTCTTTTGCGTTCATGTAGCATGTAACTGCATGTAACTGGACCCATACCAAGCCTTTCGTGCCTCAAAACATATCCCCCATGCCATTGTAAACTATCAGTGTTAGCATATAATTTACGTCTCCGCCCACAATATGTGCCCCTAGACATGTAGAGAAATGATCTGCCCTTCAGACTCCTTCCTTACTGACACAATTCCATTGTTTCCCATTTCATCGTACTTCTATGCTGTTTCTTTTTTGATGAGGATTTTCTGCAACACGTCCCACTCCTCCCTGGACAATACGGAACGTAGTTCATGGAGGTACAGCTCCTTAAATTGAGTCACCCATCGGAACAGAGCATTGAAGCAGCGCTTCAAGCCGAACCTACGCAACTGAAGGTGAGCTGTTTCATAGTGGCGACTGAAACTCTCAGGTCCCATTGCGTGTTATGTGCGCAAATACGAACAGTATTATCCTCTAACAATGGCGCCACACCAAAGACATTGTGGGACTTGTTTTTGATGTATGAGATGAGGGCAATAGCCGGCTCGATTGTTCGAGTGCGAAAGTCTGTTGAGAAAAGTGAGGATTTCCATGCAAGTATGTCAACAGCATGGCGGAGAAAGTCGATGATCAAGCGCAGATCAATGACCATCGGTTGAAAGACAGGGACGAGTAGGGCCAGACTTTCACTTTCGAGCTTATTGCTGAGTTGAACGATTCTTCTGGTTAGGGATGGCACGCAGCGCTTGCTACCGCCGGCCTCTACAACAGTGTCGACGATGCTTTGAATATGCCACTTAATCGTAGCATTATCAAAGCCATTGCACGCTTCAACCAGTTCCTGAAAATCATTGCAAAGATAAGCCGGTCGTCGGAGATTGTCAGATAGCCCCATAATGAGACGTTCAACCTTGAGATCTGGGGCAGTTGCTTCAATAGATCGACGCACCCGGTTAAGAGCCACTGAGTCTTTTGCACTACCATTGGGGTCTTTGGAGAGTAGTGGCAGTTTCAGCGCTGATTTCCCGAAGCCATTTCAACTGCCACGTCTTCAGATCCGGCACTGATCCGAGGAAACTTTTAAACTGTTTTCCAAAGGCTGCCCTTGACGAACGGAACATCTTAGGGGTCAAGTAAATAGGTGTTGCAGTTCTTTCCACGAAGAAGCAATTCGTCGCTGTCATCAAGCAGCGGAAGGCGGCCGGTCTTCACCAAGCTCTGCGCACCAACGGTAGAGAGGGGTACATTAATCTCACCCACGCCATCGATGGTGAAGCTATGATCATTAAACTTGAGTGCCACATGCAGCAGGTCGGTGATTATAAAGGGACCTGCACTCTCGACCGGTTCAAGCGCTTCCAGCAGTACACTGTGGATGCGATCGATCCGGCTGTTGCGCCGCTGCGGCCATGGTTGGGAACCGCGAAAATAACAAAACGGCAAACCAGTGAATGTTGCGCGGGGGATGCAACGGAAGAAGAAGATGTAAGTGAGAGAAAAGGCGTGTTCAAGGGAAGACGAGGAAAGCCCGGGTGTTGTGTTTACAGAAGCGGCAGAGCACGAAGGGAAAGAGCGACCCGCACACACAACATGACGATATCCGTATGTCACCTCACTGGATAGATTATTAAATGTAACTTTGCTGTTCATGTCTGGCACATGCAATGCTGCACCAACCCCGTAAGCTGCGCTGACAACGAAATACAATCATGTGTGGGTGAGGGTGGCTGAGGGCAGGACCATGGCGCGAATGATGCGATCGAATGAACAACATTGGTCTATTGAAAAAAATAGAAGGTTGTTATAAGAAGAACGGTACAGGAAGTGTGAGGGTATCAAAACTATGTGCAGAGTGAATTCGAATAATACCGCTCTCCATTTCCAGGGCACGTCAACGTTCACTATTGGCCGACCTCCGCGCCTTCGATAACGAGATGGGCTTGTTTCACGCAATCCATCATCATACTCGATGCACCTCGACATGCCCAATTGAGACGAGCTATGTAAAGGGCGCTCAAGCTTTTTCGGTAGCATTCATCCCTAGTGCGGGAGCGGCAGCGGGCGGCGGTGGACCACCACCTTCAGCCTCCGGCGGTGCTGGGATGAATCTGTATACAAAATTAGTCCCTATCCATCACGCAGAGATAAGTGTGCCTACGCAGCGTTGTCCAGTTCAATCTGACCTGTAGTTCCACCAGCGATAGCCGACCCTTCTATTGAAGCGTTGGTACCTTGGGCTGCTTTGACAAAGTCGACGACTTGTTGTGCGCTGGTACTGTGGATTGGGTTAGTGACTGAGACATGCAAACGCTAGGAGCAACGTACGGATTTATGATCATGACCTGGCCTTCCTGGCAGTGAGGTCCCGTCGAACAGAAGATGAACATGGGATCCGTGTTTGCGACCACCATATTGAACGTCCCAACGTCGGTCTGGCCGTCTTGGAATGGGATGTGGCCACTGTTGACGCCACCGTCTAAAGGCGTGCATGGCGCTTCTAACGTGCTCTGTGTTGCGGTATGGTTTCCATTACTGAATTGGAATTGTACTATGTCTCCGACAGCAGCCTGAGGACTGGTTAGTCTTTCCTGAAATACATTGTGGACATCAGTTTTGCTTACCACCACAGAGTTGGGAGCGAAGGTATCTTGGGGCCCTCCTACTACCACCGGGATGACAGAGTTCTGTCGAGCTTGAAGATTGGCTATTCCCATTAGTCATTGCACAGTAATCTAGTAGCAAGATCTCAACGTACCTCGAAGACCAGAGCCATGGAGAATCCTTGGCTTCGTATAAGGAATAGCACTGGCAGATGCAGCCAGCAGAAGTGAGCCCAAGAACGACTTCATGGTAAAAGTGGAAACCGTCTAAATCCGATCAAGAGCGAGTGACAAAAGCAATGAGTGATACCGTCCAACGGCAAGTGAAGAGAATGATTCTAAAAGCTGTTCTATAGCTGTACCACCGAAAAAGAAGCTAAAAGGAACGACGAGAGGAAGAAGTGAAGGTGAGCTGGGGATGAGACTCCACAAGAGGATTCTCAGCAGCATTGTATATAGACGGCGCAGAGTGGAGCAAGAACATGTTACGGGCTCCACAGACCAGGCTTTGCGCCCAGTGCAGCTATGCTTTGAGAGTTGACAAGACCTCAGGCGGAACCAAGCGGATACATGAAACTCGGGTTGAGCTCTCAGCATGTAAGCCAAGAGGCAGAAAATGCGTAAGATGATGGACTGTAGGTTGTTTTAACCTGTCAGACTAGGTGTCACGACGTCGCACGGTGTCTGAAGCGGCTCAGGTGGTATTTCATGGCCTTGTTGCCTGTCTCGAATAAGGTGGTGAGGTTGTATGGAATGCATCGCGCCGTTTGAGGTCGTTCAAGAACTGTGGGACGAGTGTTTAACGTGTAAGCCGACCCAAGTACCGAGCGCATGATTGCTGTTTGGAAACCATGCAAGCCTAAGTACAGAATGTCTTATGCATAGTTGTGTCTCGAGCGAGATGCCGAAATACCGTGAAGCCGATTACACCAAAAGGTCTGCGATGTTTCTCTTCCTGAAACGCTGACGTCTTCGTGCAATGCGCGATAGGTAGATAGTAGACGACGTGCATCAGGTGCGACCGTGGTGCAGGTACCTAGCGTAGTTGCCAAGTGGAACAATGTGAAGCTCGCATAAGCGCCCACGCGGTGGTCGTGGCGGGAGGGCGTATGTACATGTATAATCAAAGACTGCAGGTTCTCCTTCGATATCTTCTAGAATAATCACGCAATGCCTGGAGAGGGCGATGATGATGGTGTTTCGGAGACGTAGCCCCCCACGCTGGTCTGTGATTGGCTGGCGGGCTAGCTCACACAAAGTGCACTCGCTATCGCGGACCGCGGAGCTTTATCGCGCCGCCTCCTCGCAGTCGCCACGCCTGCATAGAGTCATCGCCTCGGTATCCTTCTATTAGGAGCTTCTCATACCTGTCGCGCAGGTTCCCTTCTATAGACTTGATATTCGTGATCGCATTCACATCACCACCCGCGACAATGGCCATCTTGACCACCGAGCCAGCTCCTCAACCCCCACTCGTCGACATCGAGGCATGGACTCAGGAGGCCGCTGTTACTATGAGCACTGTGCCTATCTCAGCGCCCGAAGACATGGTCCCGGGCGCGACCGTCAGCCTCCAGATCCCGCTTGATGATGTCTCAACTTCAGCTACCTCTGGGGCCCGACCCACGCCCACCGCAGCCGCAAAGGAGGGCAGCAACTACAAGCGCAAAGAGCCCGTCCGCCGCGATAGTATGAAGCGTCGCGAGGCCCTGCTCAAGGGAAATGAGGGCAGTCGACGCAGGCTACGGTGGGAGAAAGGTATGCGTCCCCTGACTACCGTCTATCGCATGCGCGTCTCCCGCCCATTCGAAGTCCATCTGTTGCTTGTCTCTCCTCATTGACAAATGACTAGACCGCCTTCTCAACAATCCCTACGTCGAGCCCCCACAGCCCAAGGACTGGGAGGTCCACCCTACGCACCCCGTCCACCACGTCCCGTACTTCCTCGCCCCGCTGTGGGATGCCGGACTCTCCCGCCAGCAAGCCGAGCGCAAGGCCATGGCCGCAAAAGCGAAGTCGCGGTCTAAGACGGTGGCCAACAAACCCACCACACCCGGCGTCGTCCCCAAGGAGCTCCGCGAGAAGCTCAAGCGTTCGCGCGGCGCCAAGGGCCTGCTCATGGACCTCGAGGCTGAAGTGCGCAAGTTCGTTGAAGAATGGGAGGAGAAGGAGAGCAGGGCCGCTGACGACGGGCTCCCCGTGGATCCTGACAGCAGCGATGATGAGATCGTGTTTGTGGGTCGCAACGGCAAGATGAGCGATCTAAGGAGCCCAACCGAGGATTTGCGTCTTAGGCGGGAGATCATGCTCTTTGATACGCCGGAGGACGACCAGGGCGGCAGTTTCGGAAGATGGCTTGTGCATCACATCGGCGTGTATTACGGGCTGAAGACGTGGTCTGTCACTGTTGGAGATCCGGCGCGTCGTGAGGCGTATATTGGGTTGAAGGAGGCAAAAATGCGGACGGGGAGGGACAGTGTCTGCGGACCGTTGCCTCGGCCGTTGTGGGGTCTTGTTTAAAGTGGGCGGTTTGCACACCAGGCCTACACCAGAAGAAACCTGCGCATACTGCATTCCGCTCCTACGTAGGTATATATCTTTTGCAAGCATTCTTGATTAATACATTGTACAGTGTGAGCTGAGGTTGCACGGTAATAAAACACCTTAGTTCCTGCTCGTGTATTTGACTCTCGTCTAGTATCTACACTACATTAGCTGTGCCTTCGCGACATGGATCGGAGAAACGATGCAGCTACGCCACGTTCAAAGCGCCTTCACGAGACGAAGTTGCCAGCTCAAGAAAACCTTGACGTCATAACGGCTAGATGCTACAAATCCCAGCGCCAAACAGAATCCCGATAATAATGACTTGAGAAAAGCACAGAAAAGCGCAGGACAGGGGACAAAAAGCCAAGGCGATAACTGCCGGATGGAACTGCATGGCCATGCATGCGCCTCCTCGCTCCTCAACAATTGCCCCTATCCTCACAAACGCCACACTCCCCGCCAAAACCCTACATACCTCGATAATAACCATGCTGTGTCCACCTGGGCAGACTCCAAGTCAACTGATTTCCCTTCTAGGAAGTTACTACTTAGCGAGCGTTACCTGTCACCCCTGACTCGCAGGGGCGCCGGGACCGCGCTTAAACGCCACTCGGGCCCCTCAACGCACGCGATATCGTTCCGACCCTCTCCCAGCCTAAGTATCGATGCACGTTTAAGGACACCAGTTCCAACGACACCGTCGCACAACACCCCGCGCCCCTATCATACCCCACGTTTTTTCCTAACCCCCGCGCCTTAATCTCTTCATGTAGTTAGGCATTCTTCATCCATCCCGCAGCACCAAGAATTGCCTTGCACTTTTACGAGCCCCAGAGACGAGCGCTACGTACGTGTAAAAAGTGGCTTGCGTTCCAGAAGAAATCTTGAATTGAATTTATCCAAGGTCACAGCGCGCTCGCTCACGCTCATTCTTGCAAACGCTTCCATCGCCCTCTGTGCTTTTTTCACCCCGATTTCAATGATTTTGGGCTCGTAGGCGCCTGCTTTCAATTACCGACTTCACTGGGGCAAGGGCAAACGGTACTGATCACAGGGAAAGACACTGGAGTACTCAGACGCAGATATATAGTTGCTACGCTGCGCACCACAAGGCTCAACTCACCACCATCCCATTAATTCAACATCAACTTGGAGGGAGCCTTACAGCGATTCCCCAATATCCTTTTGCACATAATTATGGGCGTCCACTGGTCCATCCCGCTCTGCGCGCTTGTTGCAGTTGCCACTGCTGATACATGCCCTGACCAGCAAGGTCCTGAAGGTAAGTCATCACCTTTCAACCATAGCATCCCTTCGAAACACCACCACTAACAACACCCCCCAAACCCAGGCGTACACGTCCGCATCCCACCCACCTTCAACACCTCCGCCACCTACTGGGACCCTCCCGCCACCGGCTGGCTGTTCCGCGGCTGGCACCAAATCTGGACCTCCAACACCCAAGTCGCCGCCTTCCGCAACTTCCAATGGGACCCCACGTCCGTCGACGCCTCCTCCCCCGCCGGCCCCATCAACGACCTCTCCTCCTTCCAGCTCCCCGGCAACGACACCATCTACACAAGCTACGGCATCGCGACCCCCAACCCCAACTACGTCCTCGTGCAGGACTACCGCGGCACCGGCATCCTTGAGAATGCGACGAGCCAGTACAGTTGGCTTGCGTGGGGGTGCGACGGCAATGGGCTCCCGTACTACATGTCGTATTCCACGGCGGCCGAGGCTTCGGGGACGCCGGATGGGATTGATATCATGAGCGTGACGGATTTGGGGTTGGATCAGCCGACGGTTGATGCGCTGATTGAGGGGCTGAAGAGCACGGGCAACGAGCTGATGGAGCAGATTGCTGAGACTATGGTTAAGAATCGGCAGGATGGGGCGAGGCGGGGGTTGCCGCGCAAGGATACGTGCGATGAGGAGTGCAAGACTAACGAGAATTTGATTCCGATTCTTGGTTAAGTGTAACGGCTTGGTTTGTCTTGCTGGATTGAAGATATGGTTATGGAGAGTGGTATTTAGAACATTACATGAGGCCTGGATATCGGGTGTGTGCGTACATCTCTTCAGGATGTTAAAGAACTAGCATTAGGCGGCTCACTCTGGTTGTATACCCTGTGGATGTTTGACTTGAATGAAACATGACACACCTTGTGTGGTGGCTCCTTGAAATTTCGATTTACCGCTACGGTACTGAGACATGGTTGCTTCCATGGGCGAAACCCGTTTCATGAAGCTGGAATGGCTTTCTTTTGTGGCCGAATATGGTGATCCCAACGAGCAACGAGTTGCCACATTGGCTCGTGGCTGATGCATGGACGTCGCCTGCTTTTGGTCTTGATCGCTTGTGAAGGTAGGGCCGAAGGTCTGGTAGTGCGCCGTCGCGCGCGCTTCGTGTCAAGTCGGAGCGCACGTCTTTGTTTTGGCAAAGATGCATGCTGAAAGACCGCACCATACCGGTTGTGTACACCGTTGTTGATGGTTCCATCTCTTCCACACTCACACCTCAAGAGAACCTCTTGCCATACCCTTTGACTACGCCATCCAAAATCTCCCTCATTCTCTTGCACCCATCAACTCCGACAGCCAACATGCCCTCCACTCTTTCCATTCTCACCCGGCTCTCCATGATCAACACCGAGACCCGGTCACTCCTGCCTAATGTAGCCACGGTCAAGAAAGGCAACTCCTGTTCTTCCAAGTTGTTGAGATCAAGTAGAGGATCCGAGTTGTCTGAATCTGCAGAGGTGGCTGACGATGCAGCTGTGCAAGAGACGAGGTAGTCGGTCATAGGCACGCCGGCGTCTATCAGGGCGAGGGTTGCAGCATTGAGACATGCGGCGAGGAGCGAGCCGTCTTGTGAGAGAATGTGGATGTTGAGGGTTATGGTCGAGTGCGGGTAGAGGTGCGTGAGGAGAAGTGAAGAGTAAGCGGTCTCGAGTGTATGCTGCATCTCTGACGTTCGTCTGCGCCAATTGTTAGCACCTTAGTAATGCCTCAATGGTCCAGCCGCTCACTTGTCGTTCTTCCTCTTGCGCCTCTCCAAGCCGCTGAAGCCTGCAAAGCCAATCTCAACTTCGACCTTCGCTTCATTGTCCTTCCCGCCACGCTGTCCCGACTGACGGCCCTCTGCTGGTCCGGTAACGGTGCAAAGCACTTTGGTGTTGCCCATTTCGAGGTAAGACGATCCATCGGCAGCGGCTTGCGTGCTTATTTGCGCGTGTATGTTACGGAGCTCGTTCCACCTGCGGCCGTCCAAGCGCAGAAGCGCGAGCGAGTATGTAGACGTGTCGAGCGGCATTGTGATAATGATGTGGGGCGCCGCAATTCGCAGAGTGTCAGGAAGTAATTGTGTTGGTCGCGCAATGAGCAATGGAATGCTTCGCGATTATTTTGGCAGAGGTCTTGGCGCTCCCCGCGCTACACGTGATGACGTGAGGGTACCTGCCGGCCAACAAGCGTCCGAAGCGCGGCTTCTTTTCACATCAACAGCATTGTTGCCACTAATACGGAATCACCAAGGATGTTTGCTGATAGTTATAGCAACGTAAATATTTACCGGCCGCTCCTGCCGCCATAATCTTCTCGAAGGAGCGCTCAACTTCTTCGAGCCCAAGCGATCGGGCAGTGGCAAAGGTAGCATCATCCACCATGTCGCGTTACAAAGGCAAAGAAAAGGAGCACGAGAGGGCTCTACAGGCAATTGCGGAAAGTCAAGCAAGTAGCGATAGCGAAGACGGCCTTGACATTGTTCAGTCGACGCGTAAAGGGCTCGACCTTTCACAGTACATCGAAGGTTCGTTAGCCCGGTCTCATTTACACGTCATACTGACCTTCACACAGAGTTGACGCAATCACAAACCCAATCGCAGGATGCAGACGCGGGAGAGCCGATGGACGACGACACCGATGATGAGGCCCCAGACATTCCGACTGCGTGCATCAAGCAACGCCCCGGCAACTCCACTCGCAGCAAACAATCGTCTGGAAAAGAGATGATGCCGGACGATAGACAAAGTGACTCGTTTTCTTTCTCAGACTGGTCGGAAGACGATGGTACGGCGGCGTACACTGAATTCAAAAACCGCCGTACAATCAAAAGGAAACGTGCAGCTGCCGAAACGAACAGACTTCGTGCCCAGAAGAAGTCCCGCGCTGCCGCTGCAACAAGTATAGTTGGTCGGAAACCTCTGCGAAAAAAGACTCATGGAGAAAATGCCATCTTCAGCACAGACTCGGTGGCAGAGGAGACAAATGCTCAAGACACTTTCCTGGATGAGCCGATTCCGGAGTATATCGAAGCGCGTAAAGGACAACTGAAGAAGCTTCATGAAGCTGGGTTGCGATATCCGCCAAGCTATGAGGATATCGACTTCTCTGACACCGAATTGGAAGAGAAGCCCGTTCTCAGTAAAGTAGTCAAGCCACAGCGCGCGAAAAAGGACATCAGGCTGCAGGACTCAGGAGCAACCATTCCTGCCCCGATCGCGCAATGGCTGCGAGACTACCAGGTCGAGGGTGTGCAGTTTCTCCACGGGCGATTTGTCAAGCAGACTGGCGCCATCCTCGGGGATGACATGGGTCTAGGCAAAACCATCCAAGTCATTGCTTTCCTCACTGCTGCGTTCGGAAAGTCCGGAACAAAGCGCGACGCTAAATGCATGCGTAAGATTCGTCGATGCGAAGACGACCGGTGGTATCCACGAGTAATGATTGTATGTCCCGGCACATTGATGAGAAACTGGGAGGACGAACTGGAGACATGGGGCTGGTGGGAGGTCTACAAGTTTCATGGCCCTCCAGCGGACAGAAGAGGTGTACTTGGAGCTGCTCGAAAAGGCATGCTCGAGATTATGATCACCACGTACGACACATATCGAAATAACGAGGGTGAGATCAACACCATCGACTGGGACTGCGTCATTGCAGACGAATGTCACCAGATCAAAAACAAGAACGCGGAGATCACAAAAGCTATGAACAAAGTCAATGCTCTTTGTCGTATCGGCCTTACGGGCACGGCCATTCAAAACAAATATGAAGAACTGTGGAACCTACTCAACTGGGCGCGACTTGGTGCTTACGGCTCGGCTCAGGAGTGGAAACAGATGATCAGCCTTCCGCTGAAAATGGGGCAAGCGCATGATGCAAGCCACGCGCAGCTTGCTGATGCACGCAGCAGAGCCAGAGATTTGGTCAAGAACATTCTTCCTAGTGTTTTCCTTCGCCGCATGAAGACACTCATCGCGGACCAGCTGCCAAAGAAAAGCGACCGTGTAATCTTCTGCCAACTCACAGAGACGCAATCGGACGCTTATCGCACCTTCCTCGAAAGCGAAAAGTGCGAGTACATCCGCCTGGCCAAGCAACCATGCGACTGCGGATCAGGAAAATCACGAGGCTGGTGCTGTTTTCAGGACATCCCAAACTCAGGAGAGAAATGGTCCAAATTCATGTTCCCATGTATGGTGACCTTGCAAAAACTATCCAACCATCTCGCACTTTTGCTTCCAATTTCGACCGAGGAGAATGAGAAACAGTCAAAAGATCTCGAAAACCTACAGATCGCTTGTCCTGAAACTTGGAGGGACATGTACAGGATACGCGGTAGCATCCTACACCAATCTCAACGCGATTTCTGCGGGAAATGGAAGGTTCTCAAACGGTTGCTCGATTTCTGGCATTCTAATGGCGACAAAGTCCTCGTCTTCTCCCACTCTGTGCGTCTTCTGAAACTAATGAAGACGCTCTTCGACGTCGATGGCACCAAGTACAATTTCTCCTACTTGGACGGCAGCATGAACTACGAAGACCGCTCCAAAGCCGTCGCGGACTTCAACTCGGATCCGAACCAATTCGTCTTCCTCATCTCCACACGCGCAGGTGGCGTAGGTCTCAACATCACCTCGGCCAACAAGGTCGTTGTCGTAGATCCGAACTGGAACCCTGCTTACGATCTCCAAGCGCAAGATCGCGCATATCGTATCGGGCAGACGCGCGATGTCGAGGTCTTCCGTCTTGTTTCCTCGGGTACAATCGAAGAGGTTGTCTACGCGCGACAAATCTACAAACAGCAGCAAGCCAACATTGCCTACACCGCTTCTGACGAACGTCGCTACTTCAAAGGCGTAATGGACCAGTCTGGTAAAAAGGGCGAGCTCTTTGGTCTCGAAAATCTCTTCACGTTCCAGGAAGATAGTCACTTGCTTCGCGACATTATGACCAAGACCAACGTCGCTGAAACCAGAGCCGGCGTCAGCGCCCTGCCCTGCGACTTTGACAGCCCGCAGCTTGACTCGGACGACGATGATGAGATCCTGAGTAACAAGTCCCTCGGTCTTGGCGAAGACGACGTCTCCATGCCTAAGCAGATAAAAAGGCTGGCAGACTCGTTCCTATCGACCACGAGCAGCACATCGGGCTTCGGGAAAAAGAAACTCACAAAACGCGCAGCATCCAACCCCATCAACGCCATCCTCGCAAAGGCAGGCGTCCAATACACGCACGAAAACAGCGAAGTCATCGGCCGCAGCGAAATCGAAGCACGCCTAGGCAAACAAGCAATGGAACTCCGCAACGACGCCGACCTAGCCCAGAAACGCGTCTTCGCAGGATCGCAGTCCCAGTCCCAGCACCATTCCAACCCCCTGGACGACGACGACATACGCTTCAGCGTCGACGAGTCCGAAGACGATGTCAAAATGGTTGGGGAGGCTAGGAGTGGAGGCAAAGAGTTCAAAATTAATTATCGATATAGGCCTGAGGAGCGGATTAGGAGACGGCAGTTTTGCGAGATGGCGAGGATGTGGGGGTATGAGGATCCGGTGGAGTTTGCGTTGTTGGTCGAGGATATGACGCAGGGGGAGCGGAGGAAGATGTTGGAGCGGTTTTATCGTGCGCGGAGACGTGAGATTATGCAGGAGATTGAGGGGGCGAAGTGAAGAGTTAAAAGACATGAGATGGTGATGACTGGCATATCGGAGCCTCGTTCCCCCTCCTCAGGGGGTGTTACGACGACGTCGCATTCACGATGTTCGGGAACTTGGACGGACATATTTCCACGCTCGTGCAAATCCGGCATGTTCTTCTTCTATTCCTCTTGATACCCTCTTATTTACAGTCCCTATACCGTGTACCGAGAGTGCGCGAAGTCTTCTTTCAGATTTACAGTCCCTCAAACCCAGAGTTGGCAACAAGCAAGTCAAGTCTCGTTGACGGAGCACCGTCTGGTCCGTGACAGCCTGCACGTCCCAACAGTAGGGTCGTTCGCAAGACTTGACTTGCTTGTTGACTTGTCTGCTCAAACCCCTATCATGGTATCATCCCTCTCTCCCTCACTCACTTCCAACAACACCGTCCACCCCCCGCCCATCAAGACCGCTCCAAAACCCTCAACACAACCACAGAATTAACAACACTCGTCCAAGGATGCACCTCAGCAAGCACCTCCATTCCCACACTCTGCAGCTCCTCTCCCAATTCCAGAACCTATCACCCCCGTCAGTCAGTCACACGCCCCAGCATACACATGGCATCACCGCACAAAAAAACTCCCCGACACAGCAAAACAAAGCGAAACAAAGTAAAAAACTCACCGGATACAACACACCCCTCAACCCCCTCGCACTCCTACACACCACCAACGTCCCACCCCTCAACCTCCCCGCCAACCCCGCCAACACACCGATCTTCTCCCGCGACCCCATACCCACCAGCGCAGCCAGATACACGACATCGAAGCCCATCCAGTCCGTTTCGTCGTCGTCCGCGTCCTTGCCCACTTCCTCACACGCAAACGTCATGCGGGCGTCGTCGACGAAACCGAGCGTCTGCGCGAGCCGCGACGACAGCGAGACGGCGGCGGCGTCGCGGTCGATGTTGTGGATGCGGGTGGTGGGCCATATGGCGTGCAGGCAGAAGGAGGTTAGCGGGAGGGGGCCGGAGCCGATGAAGGCGAGTGCGCGGGGTGGGGTGTGGGGACGGGGGAGGAAGGCGGTGAGGAGGGTGGCTTCGAGGTGGGTGAGGGAGGTGTAGTTTGCGTGGTAGGGGAAGGTTTGGAGGGGGTTGTTGTTGGTTGGGTGTACTACTACTGGCTTTGTGTTAGATTTAATGGATGCGTGAAAAAGTAGGGTGGGGTCGGGAATGGGGCGAGTCTATCTACCTACCCGTGCGAGACGTCGTCGCCGTGGAGTCCACTATCCTGTTCGCCCAGTACGTTTC
Organism: Laburnicola sp. JP_R_19; assembly: GCA_031010545.1. Classification (NCBI taxonomy): domain Eukaryota; kingdom Fungi; phylum Ascomycota; class Dothideomycetes; order Pleosporales; family Didymosphaeriaceae; genus Laburnicola; species Laburnicola sp. JP_R_19. The sequence continues at coordinate 958,428 of VOIT01000010.1, read as the reverse complement.
TAGTTCGCCTTCTGCGGTTGCACAGATGGATTGCAGGGCGTGCGAGAGGGAGTGCACGCCGTCGATGCGGGCGAAGTGGTCGACGGTGTCGGGGGTGTGGGGCGCGATGCAGAGCTCGACGAGGCGGGTGAGGCGCGTGTTTACCACGTCGCAGGGTGCTAGGCTGGACAGCTGACGCAGGTCGTGGTAGATGGTGCGGATTTCCGAGTGCAGCTTGTGGGCTGCTACGGCTGCGGGGGTGGGCGTGGCAGGCGGCGTGGCGACGGGCGTGGCGACGGGCGTGGCGATTGGGGGAGCCTTTGCTTGCGTGCTGTGTGCTGGCGTGGTTGAAGGTTCCATGGTTTCGTTGCTGGTTTATAAAGGCTGGGGCAGGGGGTTCTGACACGTGGACGGGGTACTTCACAGGCGCTCTGCCCAGCAGAGGAGAGTGTTGGACTTCTTATATGCATGGTGAAGTTGATTTCTGCAAGGCGGGGCAGGCGCTCCCATGTGGTCCCCACGTAGACTGGCCCTGGAGTTATTCCACGCATGTGGCAAAGTTCAACGTGGAGGGATACCTGGATAATGCCGTGCTCGTGGTTGGCGCGCCGAGGCTGCGAGCACCGTGATGGACGTAGAGCTTCACTGGCGAGTACAAACTACGCCCGATGCGGTAATTACGTGAACTTGGCTAACTGCATCCGGTTCGTGGGTGGCCGTTATATGGTTGCCAGTCTCTGCCAGACCCCCACGACAGTATGCTGTGGGGTAATCGGAAATGTAAGCCAGCCAGATCATCTATTGTACACGGACGGAGAGTCTATACACAACTTCGCAAGTCTCAAACGGACTGCGGACCGTGGAAGCTACCACGGAGTCTCAGGTGGACCCGCCCGTCTATACACGCGTTTGCCACCCACCCACGTCTCCCTGACCTTGATATTGCGCAGAGCCTCCGTGTCGAGCATCTCCAGCGGCTCATCCAGAACGATCCAGTCTGCATAGGCACCTGCCGCAATGACGCCAGCCTCACCCTCCACAAACGCCGCATAAGCGGGGTTAACGGTGAAGCCCTCCAGGGCATCCTCGAGCGTCACACTCTCGGACTCATACCAGCCTTTCAATTTGCCGTCCGCATCTAGGCCTGTGCGGGGACTGCGTCGCGTGACGGCTGCGTAGATACCCTCGAAGACATTGGCTGGCTCGACTGGGAAGTCGCTTCCGAAGACCGGCTTGAGCGGGAGCAGCGAGCGCATGCGATAGGCTTCGTCCTCCGTGCGGCGTTTCCCCAGCCGGATCTCTGCATACGGCATGTCCGAAGTGGCATGCGTCGGCTGGATAGATGGGATGATGCCGATCTCCTTCATCCTGCGTTGATCGTCTGGGTGAATAATCTGAGCGTGCTCGATACGGAACCGGTGTTGGGCCTGGCACTCGTGGAGAGTTGATCCGGGGCACAGAGTTTTCAGGGCTTCCTCGAAGGCGTCGATGGCGAGGCGATTCGCCAGGTCGCCAATGGCATGTATGCTGACTTGGTATGCTGCATGTGCCCAGTCGTGTGTGAGCTTGCTGAGCGTCGTGGCATTGACAAGCAATGTACCGGACGAGCTCTCTTTGTCACTGTACGGCTCGATCATGGCACTTCCCCAGCTGCCGAGGGCGCCATCTGCAACAAGTCAGCAGGCGATTATAAAAGGCGTAGGGACACATGCCCGCGAAAAGTTTGACGCTCTGCATATGCAGCCGTCCATCGGGTGTGGTTATCTTCGCGATATCGTGGGGGCAGAATGCATTCCTCGTTTCGCACTCAGCCATTGCGTAGACACGCACAGTCCAGTTGTCAGTTGTGGAAAGCTCTTTGTAAAGCTTGAGCTCCGAGGGAAACACTCCAGCATCGTGAATTCCAACAATTCCGAACTTGTTGAGCTCAAACATCGCATCCTGGATCCATTTTGTTTTGCGTGCCTTGCTGGGTTTCGGGCAGTACTTCATGACAATGTCCATTGCATTGTCGCAGAAAACCCCATCTGCCGGAATTTCTCCACCTGGGACCTGGGGGAGAGGATTCGGAAGAAGAGACAGCACTTTCTCCGATACCCAGATGCAATGCATATCCACGCGATCGAGCATCACATACAAGTCCTGGAAAAGTCCACCAATTTCGAGATCTTTCTATCAACCAATTAGCAACTTCTCATGTCATATTATCCTTCCGTAGGGGCTGACACAAGAAGAAAATACATCAAACGTACTGCCACAGGCCACTTGCCCTCGAAATAAGCTTGATCCCAGCCCACGCCTCTCAGCCACTGCTCGCTCGTCCCCGTCTCTTCTCGACCCATCTTATATCTCACAAGTCTCTTCTTCACCTCAGCTATCGATTTCGCACCAAACAAATCAACAGAATCCAGCGACTCTCCAAACTGCAGCAGATGACCATGACCATCCCACAAGCCGGGTATCACGTGCCCCTTCCGCTTCTCCTTCACCACATCAAAAGACGTCTCATCCAAAAACACCCTTTTGAACCTGCCATCGGCAACACTAAAGCACTCGGCATGAGGCAAGTCGGCCGCATTCGTCCTGACGGTAACGTAGCAATGCGTCTCCTCAAAGATTTGCAGCAGGACCTTGTACGCCAGCGAATCCGTAATCGGCTTGTACAGCGGCTCAGGATTCTGGTAGACGAGGGAGCCAAGGAGGACGAGGACCGAGAAGGTGATGAGCCACCCGAACGAAGGCATGATGGCTCCTGTACGTGAGGTTTGGCAGGCGCAATGGGGGATGTGCGGCGTGGGGAAGAATTTCTTGGACGTCGATCCGTCGAGGCTTATCGATAACTAGGGCGCTGGGCCGCGGTATTGGCACCGAATAGGAAGGTGTTGGCGATTCGTTATCGCGCCTGGTTTGCTCGTCTGCACGCTGGATGGCATTGTCGCGATGGTGTATTAGAGACCTTCTGAAGATGATTTTGGCTTCTGTGTTCGCTGTGACATGGTGTTGATGCGGTCCACGTAATTTGTTTCATCCACCTACCATCGGCCGCATATCTCGACGTCTTTCGTCGTGGACGTGCCGCACTCTTGGGTTCCAGACTCCAGCACTGGATGCAGGGACACGAGTCTCACTAAGCGGGGGTCTTGGCGCATGGCGGCTAGTATAGCAGCCACGTTTAAGCTGTGCTGTCCCCCCAAGTTCAGTTTACAGAATTTACAAATCGCTCTCTGCTGTTTCTCCCGGCTAGCGCGTCTCGCTCTTGGGCGGACACAAAAGTAGTATGGCCACAAACGAGGTGGAAGAGCTTCGGAAGCAGTTAGAGTCTCTGCAACGGTCCCACGACGCCCTGCTAAAATCCCTGTCTATCGGTTCCCCGTCCGGGACGTTTAATCCACCACCGGAAACGCCGCCTTTCCCCCGGACCGCCACCCGCGAAGATCGGCCCAGCCATGCGTTTGCCGACTCGGCAACGCTCACTGATGAAGATTCCGACGCCGAAGACGAATCCTACTTTGTCCAAGATCCCTTACCCTCGCAATCGTTCGACCACGAGCATCTCCGCGAGCATCTAAAGAACCACGACTGGAAAGAGCACGGCAGAGAAATATTAGCACCCATCATCACCGATCCGGGCAAGATTTCAAAGCAGCCTCATTTATTCCACTTGGGGCCCGATCCGCCGGACGACCGCTCGCACTATTCCCATTTCCAAGTCTACGACGTGGGTCCAGATGGAACCACTGAGCTCGTCGAGACCAGCGGGAGTCAGAATGCCATGTCCAAGGCGACAGAAATATGGCATGCTATTCGCAACATCGGCACCAGGCCGGATAAGCAAACTGTCGGCCGCATCACCATAGCTCGTGAGCCGGCGCCTATTCTCTTTGGTGCCCTGCACTTGACTCTGCACGACGTTTTTGACATGGACGAGCTCTTTAGGCATTTGGTGCAGACGGAGGCTTCGTCGGCTCATATGCATCGCGCTTTCCGTGCAGATCGGAAGCATCAGAAGACGTTCTTTTTCTCGTTTGAGTACTACACTATTCTGGGGGAGGACTGCAAGCCGATGGATTGGCAGCGCGCTGACAAAGATGCGCCTAATGGCTCGCACTTGCCGTTGGCACGCTGTGGTGCCGTTGTCGCATTGGCTCTGTACGACGATAAACCGCGGCGCATACGAAACAGGAGTCGCAAAGCACAAACGAAGTATGGCTGGGTCCAGAACATTTGGTCCCCGTGGCAGGTATGTACGAAACATGGATGGAACGAAGGAGTCTTCGGAATGTTGACAACGCGAACAGGTGCTCCAACTCGAGTGCTTTCCCGATTGGAGAGCTACTACAGATACGTTCGAATCGGGATATCGCTATCTAAACGGACCTGAGGCGTTTTTGCACGCGCTGCTTACAGAATATCGCGATGCTAGAAAGAGATATCAAGAGATCTACAAGCGAATATCGCACCTGATCACGCCTCCTCTAGGTTTCATTTTCGACGCCGACCTGCGCGACCAACGGCTCTTCGAAGACAAAACCTTCACCTGGACGCGCCGCTACTTCTACGCCCACCAAACCGTCAGTTCCTCGCATCGTTGAGTCCTACACCAAGAAGCTAAACACGCACAGCTCGGCAACGTAAACGACAGCATAAAATCCATGATCGACTCCTTCGAAGACACCTTCACCGAAGAAGTCTGGGCCGGCAAAAGCAAAACCCTCTGGCCGCTCTTTGAAGAATCCCCCCGCAACGACCACTGGAAGCGCCGCCTGCGCCTCCTCCGCCTCCTTTTCGACCACGAAATGCAAGAACTCCGCACCCTGCAGCGCGAAAACAACGACCGCCGCCACGAAATAGAGTCGCTCCAAGACCACCTCTTCTCCGGCACGAGCATCCAGGAGTCGCGGAAGTCGGTAGAACTCTCCGATATTACGGTCCAACAGGGCCGAAATATAAAACTCTTGACTATTGTGAATCTGTTCTTTATGTGAGCGCATCCCCTATTTTTTTCTTGGTTGTTCATGTGCTGTGTGGTGTGGTGTGGTGTTTTTCTGACATGGGACCGACACTACAGGCCCCTGACCTTCGTAACCTCCATCTTCGGCATGACCAACATGCCCGAAAGCCCCTCCCCCTACTGGCCCTTCGCCATCACCCTCGCCGCAGTCTGCGTCCCCTTCTTCTCGCTCATCGGTTTCCTCTCCACCGACTTCGGGTACCGCATCTGGGCCCTAAAAACAAAGCAGCTGTACCGCTGGCTGCGGCCCAAGCCCAGCCCCGACCCGGCCACCGCCGCGGACGAAAAATTCGAACCCACTCCTGTTAATAGGACGCTGTCGACGGAGGAGGGAATGCGGTTAAGGATGGGCGGGTCGGTGCAGCCGCAGACGAGGAGGGAGAGGCGCGGCGAGAGGAGGGATAGTGAGAGGGGGAGTGTGAGTCATCCGCATATTAGGAGGATGATGGAGGCGACGGGGGAGGGGAGGCAGAGTGGGTTGGCGAGGATGGGGACGGTGGTTGGGGGGGGCGGGGAGGGGAAGACGGAGAGTAGGGATACGGTTGTTGATGTTAAGGATGTGTAGGTGAGATGGGTATGCGGGTGGTAAGGGCGTAGCGGAAATTTGGTGGTTCATGTAGTGTGTTGGTACCTGAGGGTGCGGTATGTGCACGAGTTATATATGTTGTAGCCTTGATACTGAGATGTTTTTAACAACACACTTAACATTTAACGTGTTAATTAAAAGTTTAGAGAAGACACTTCGCGCACTTTTGGTACATAGTATAAAGCTGTGAGTGAACGCAGTGCGGTTGCTAGAAAACATAGGAAACTAGGCAAAGCAGTACTACCTCACTTAACACCTTAATTAAAAGTTTAAAGACACTTTGCATACCTTTGATACAAGGTATAAAGCTGCGAGGGGACGTAGTGTGATTTCTATAGTAGTAGTAGTAGTAGTATTGATTAACGTCCAGGAACGTAATGTTCTAGCCTCCCATGGGGCATGGGGACGTGCTAAGCTGTATTTACAGAAAGCATTTCGTGCCTGCCGGCTGGCTACCACAGTAGCCCTGTTGTACATAGCCCATCCTCCCTTTAATAGGTCTACCTGCTACTACAGGCACCTAGATACCTATAGTAGCCGGCCCTCATCTGTGAGGGTGTTGTTGTCCTGCCCCTCTCTCCCTCGCCCTTGTAGCTCTGCTCCCGTACTGTCTTCCTCCCCCTACCTCGTACGAAGTAGGACCTCGTACGAGTTAGCAAGCTGCCTTGTACCTTGAGTAAAAACCTCGTAGGGGAAAACCTCAAGCTTGAACAAGTAGTAGTAGTCGCCTGAGCGGTACTTAGTTTGGGTGAAAGGTTTTGACCAAGTCTTGGCAGAGCGAAAACTCTGCATCTTGGCTTTTGGTCTCTTTATCGCAACAGCGCCAGCTTTTTGCGGATAAAGAACGTGATTCTAGTAATCAGCTTGTTCAGGCGAACAATTTCATACTACAGGAACCCCCCACACGGTCGTGTGGGTGGAATCACGATTTTGGTGTTCCTGTGTGATTTCTATAAAACGTAGGAAACTAAGATAAAGCAGAAACGCCCCACTTAACATCTTAATTAAAAGTTTAGAGAAGACACTTCGCGCACTTCAAGTACACGTTAAAGCTGTGAAGAACCTAGCGATGGGAAACGTAGTAAACTAAGGTAAAGCAGCGAGATTGGATTGGGAGGGCAGTACTAGGACAAAAGTTTGAGGACAATGTACTACCCCAGGATAAGCGATACGAAGGCCAACTGTGCTGAACTTTTGTCCAGTAGCTGTAGTTTGGGGCGCTCATTGGGACTCATATATCGCCCGGGGAAAAATTCGGCCCCGCCCTATACGGGTCTCCTCACCAGCAGGTGAAGCAACCTTTGTAGTTTGGGGCAAAGTATGGGAGTGATGGGCCAATCAGCTCCATGTGGTGTTGTGCCAAAGTTGAAAACAATAACGTGAGGCGTGGCTGCTGGCTGCGCAGAATAACATTCCAACCAGTAGTTAATGGTGAGAAGAAACATTGGAACAGACAGAAATCATCAGCCTTCTCCTGCAATCATGGAGACTTCGGTGATGTGGCAGGCCGGATCGAGTTACAGAAATCCCTTTCAACCGAGAACAACGGTCTCCCACTTCGGCTTGGCGAGATGCCACAGAGATGTCTGTATATATCCGGCCGCCAGTCGGTAATAGACTCCATTCCGTTTCTCAACAAGCAGTCCCCCTAAGTACCAAGGAGTCCGTCGCATCTTTAGAAATGCCCCGCACAAAACAACGAAAGTGTGTATCCCGCGAGCTCCAAGCTCCCCCAAATCATCCGAGAAGCATATCCAACTCGTGTAACCGATCGGTTCACCCAAGTTGTCAAGTATTTCTAACTCGGAATAAAATTCTGCATACTGCCAATCGAGCCGTACTTGTCCTACAGTCGTGTTGAACAAAACAGAGCCTGGGTGACTCCGACCGAGTTCCTGGAATCTGGCTGCAATTGGGGCGTAAATTTCGCTACTCCAAGGATTTTGAGGACATGCCTTCCATATCTCAACGGTTTCACGCGGCCATGACAGACTGAAGTTTGTCCCTCGACGGGAAAGCGGGCGACGGAAAGCGTCGTCGGTCCAGTCGCCGTCACGTGCAAACCAATATTCTAGCGCATGATGACATCGAGGTTCGTTTTCCTCGTTTTCGTAAACGTAAGGTTGCACAAAATCGCCAAAATCATCATCGGGGTCGGTGAACCCAATTCTACCGTTCCAAGCAGCCCAACTCCACGAAGGTATTTCCGACACCGATTCTCTCTTCTTGACAGAGTGAGAGTTCCAGAGCAGCGTACGTGCGAAGTAGGCTTCTGGGACCCCGAAAAGAAATCGGCTGTTTAGAGTGTTTGAAAAGGTGTTCATTACGCCCGCAAAGGCATTGAGGATATCGCTCTCATACGTAAGCACCTTCGTCGAATAGACCTCTATAAGGTGCCAGTAGTCTAGTATTGACGTCAGACTACAAGATCCGAGCAGTATGTCAGGTCGGAGTCCCTGATCTGCACTTGCTGTTACGCCCGTCTCCTCTGCACAATACCACTTACGGCAACCAAAGTAAACTTGAAAGTCCGTAACGTAAAGACATTTTGAGGAGAAAAGAGACTCCTGGAACGTCCAGCCACGAGTATTCCATGATGATTGTTCGATAGCCCTCCTTAAGCTCGGATAACCATTCGAGCTGAGGGTGTTGTACAAGGAAGATCGACGTGGACGGCCAGAAACTCCCGGAAGTCCAGTTGACAGTTCTGTATCCACAGCAGCTACAACGGTGAGGGTAGCCATGCTGTATATTCGGTCCATAGCCCTTATTTGTCCATGCTTAGAGGAACTATCGTCTTGGACTATGCACAGCTTGTCGACCCACATATAGTGCTCTCCGAGCGCTTTGCATAGGTTTATGCAGTCTGATATAACACCAGGTAGTTCTGAAATCTGTATTCCGCCAGGTTGTTGAAGATGATCGCAATTATTGACCCTGAGTCGAAGATCTTTTCTGTCGAGCGGTGTGTACCACACGTAGCTCAGAGCCACAAACCGAAGCGGCTCCTGTGGTTCAAAGACACACATTTTGTTAATGTCCAGTAGTCGAAACCCTGGAGGAAGAGGTGTGCTAAGGCCGCAGCACACATTGCCATGTACTCGCTCGCAAGTGGCAATCCAGCTCTTCACAAGGCCCACGTCGAAATACATAGAGTTCCATTTCTGGGCGCGGCGTTCAGCGCCAGGTGCAGCTGGAAGCGTCAACATAGCTTAAAAAAGAGAGATACGACGATAAACCATAGGAGATGAGAAGTAATATCCTAACGCGAAGGCTAGAAATGTCATGGCAGTGGGCGTAGCAGTGAGAGGAAGTGGCATCGCGGTGAGCAGGCTGAAAGGTTCGTGTCCAAGTGTCATGAGATCGTATGCAGCCGCACCTTCCGAAACAATTACACTAACCAACTTTGGTAAAGCCTAATCTAGCTCGCCGGAAGCCACAGCCACATCGCATGCACTGCACCATGATCACACGCTCAGCCGTGGAGATGCTGCATATAGATAACCGGTTGACGCCTGGGAAAGCATACCGGTTGCACAGCCCCCTTGCTAACCAGATACTCGGCCAAGAACGTGACGCAATAGTTTATTCAGCCCCGACGAACACGTCCAATTGTCTAGCCGCCGTCCTCGACCCGGCCAACCTGTCTGCAAACACGATGACCATGGCTCGGGGCGGTCGCACACCTGGTATCTCCAGCTCAGACATGGCTGCTCGATCACCAGCTGAAGCAGATCCCGAGAGTTTCAGACATGGCGACATCGCTTCATAGTAGAGTCTTGCGTGTATCATTGAGAAGACAACTCTCGTCATCATATATGATAAAAAGGCTGGCCCTTCTCAGTCCCATAGACACTATGCTATTCTGTTGTAACGTTCTGTGAATGGATTCGCTCTTCTGATTACTCAGTGACCGTTGTATTACAGAGTGACAAGTTCAAGGCTACAATGGATAGCTATCGAGCAGGGCTACATGAGTGTATGAGACAGATCAAACAAGTATCCATGATGGCTGTTTAACGAGAATAAATCTGAGCCGAGATCGAGCCAGCATTCAAGTCCGATGGAACATTCGACACCTATTACCTAGTCAAACACTGTCCATTACTAGATATTACTAGATATTGTGTGGAACGATACCCTCGTGCAGTGGAGGATGAGCCATTTATTAACGTCGACGTGACGAACAGGCCGCTGTTAACACGTAAAGAACACGCCGTTTATCTAGTGACACGATCATCTCCTCGGGAGAGCTGTTGGCCATTACATCAGGACTATAGCTAGAAGACACTCACCCAGTAAAGCGGTAAAGGCTGTTTAAGGAACAGGCAGAGAGCTTTATACCCAACCATGAGCCAACACTCAAACCAACACTTCTGCCGACCCCCAACAGCCCAAGTTCCTCTTCTGGGGCCAACAATAACAGCTAAGGTGGCTGTGCCCAAAGCCCAGTCATGTCCCCAAACAGTCTTGATAAAGAGGATGATGATGGCACATATGCTCAAGGAGTAGTGGGGGAAAGGAACATAAAAGGCAGTGACAACGGAAACTTACGAGGACCTCAGTCAGGTTGAGAAGATGTCTAGAAGACCTCGCGCGAAACATTTTCAACAAGGTAAATGCAGAAATTGTCCAGCGCAAGAGAAGGAGCGACATCGAGTTGTCTACGAGGAAGTGATAGCGCGAGTCGATCTTGCTCCCTAGGAACAGCCTCTCTAAGTATAAAGGGTAGATGTAGAACTAGTAACTATAGACCCAGCTTTAACATAGCTTATTAGATAACTGATCTCACGTATTGCGATGTGCTAGAAGGCTCGTCCTTTTTGACGGCAATTGTGCGTAGCTACAGCTTTCCATAACAGCGTTATACCGTGTACCGAGAGTGCGCGAAGTCTTCTTTCAGATTGTGCGTAGCAAGTCAAATTCGTCTCTCAACAAAATTATTCTGGATTGCGAGCTATTTAGTGATAAAAACGGACTTAGCCTCATAGCACGAAGGACTGTTCCTGGATATATGAGCACAGACTCTCTCGAAGGCGATAACTCGTTGCATATCAGATTTAAGCATGGCAGTATTAGGGTCAAGGAGCTCCGAAACCCGCCTGGCGAAGGCTCAGTCTATAGTTCGGTCGAAGAGGTGGAGCAATACAGCTATCTAGTTAGTCTATTCTGCGTACATTTCGACGAAGAGTGGCTTTGCAGGCGATGTAGGAGCAGGATAAGGTGCCTAATGTTAGGAAAAAGACGGCGGTTGAAGGGATGACTTTACAGCAGGGTTTCCACCGTAGCGTACTACGCTATAGTTTGTATGGGCGTTACGTATAAGAGCCCCTAAAAATAATAAATTACAGTCTATAACTATAGTATAGTTTGTAGTAACCTATATACTATATATAGATATTATACAATTTATTTATATAATTAGGTTATATAACTAAGTTATATAACTAGATTAAGCAGCCCTTAAGTAAGAAAAGTAACTAGGCTAGCAAATGGGTATAGGTTGGGTTGGGGTTGGAGTCTTACGTAAGTAGAGTTAGGTTAGGGTTAGGTTAGATTACGTAAGACCCTAACCCTAACCTAACCCTAGGGTACCTATTTAGTCTGTGATAAATAGCTATTAAAATTAATTAAAAAAATATTTTAAATAATATTAAACTAAGTTAAATTAAGCTAGGGTCTTACGTAATTAGGTTAGGTCTTATATAATTAACCTAACCTATACCTAAGGTCTATACGACCTAATCTAACCTATACCTATAGTCTATACAACCCCAACCTAACCCTATACCCAACCTGGGTACCCCGAACCCATTTACTAGCCTAAAAGTAACTCTCTAAGGAGGCTACTATAGAGCTATACTATAAGCTAATATATATATATTTCTTTTAGCTATTTTTACTATAAGAGATATTAGCTAGCTATAGTAAAGTATATATAACGCTTAGTTATTAGTTATATAACATATTATATAATATTAATTATATTAGTTAGGTGTACTATATCTATATATATATATATTAGTAACTATTTTATACTTATATGCTATAAATATATATAATATATTACTATAAGTAAAACTATTAATTATTAACTAACTCTTTATAATCCTATATAATAGCTTAAAATGCTCCTTAGTAATACTACTTACTTTATCTTTTACCTTTTACTACTATATTAAATATAATACTACTACTAAACTAACTAATATAACTTATATTTATGCTTATGGCACTTATTAAAGTATATATACAAGTTAATAAAGCTATAATTCTATTATATACTAAAGGGCTAAGAGATATATTTAAAGAGATAAGTATATAGTATTTAAATAAGCTAAAATATGTATTAATACAGCTACACTATAGCTTAGAGGATAGCTATATCTTTACACCTTAAGAGCTGTACTATAGGCCGTAGTACGGCCTGTACTACAATATGTTGGATACGCTGCTTTATAGGGCGGGCGGGATAAACTTATTATTATAATTAGCGATCTAACTAACCTCGTAGCGTTTTCTACTACAATTCTCCTGCTGCTCACTTGCCGAAAGGGATGCTTTCATATAGTTCGCTAGCATTCTCTGAGCCGTACTCATCGACATCTCTCTTAGCTACAGAATATTTGACGCTGCCAGTTCCTTGGCTGTGTCGCTATTAGTGGTAGTGTAGAGGATAGCGCACTGTTCTAATTGTGGCACGAAGTTGGTCAGGTGGGCAGACCCTAGGCTCACGTCTTCTGCGTTATCGAAAACAAGCAGGTACTGGCTTTCGCTATTTCTGTCGAGATATGCTCTCACTAGCTGTCTGCTGTCTACCTTTTCGTTGTCCCAGCCCGGGATGCCGAGCCTCCGGGCATATACTTTATTATAGGCTTAGCGAACTACACTTTTAGTAAGTAGCTATAGGTTCGATCCATTATAAGATTATTCGGCCTGGCTATAAAGATAATATTACTCAACATTCTAGTACACATAGGAGAAGAAGACTTAAAAAATTCCACGCTATCCTTACTACAAAAGAAGTAGGTCGCTACGAAGCGAACTCTATTTAACTGTCTAGACTAGTGATAGGTTATTAACATTAAAATTCTTTGGTAATATAACATCTATTTATAATATTAGTTACTATTAATTATTAGTAATATTGCTAGCCTATATAGAATAGCTTAACTTACTATACTATACTTAATAAATATAAGCCTTAATATATACCTAAATAAAATATAAGTTATATAAATAAATTTTACAATAGTTAACTTAGTATTAAGCTTTTAAAGAGGCTAGAGTTAAGATAGCTAGTGCCTACTACTTATAACTTTTTACTAGCCTTTTTACTAGCCATAATAGCTATATATATAATTAATATTTACACTATTATTTTAGTATTATTATAAAGCTATTATGAAATTTTTAAATTTTTTTATTACTACTTTTTTAGAGTTATAATAGCGTTTTTAGTCTTAATATTACTTTACTAACTATACTACTAGTAAAAGACTTTATCTACTAGCTCTATTACTACTTTATTAACCTTTTTAATTATACAGCTACTATGTACTATAATTACTATAAAAAAAATTAACTTTATATGCACTTTACTCAGTACTTAGTATACTTAAAAAAGGTAACTATTAATACTACCTAAATATAAGAGAGATAGACAATAATAAAGACCTTTAGAATAGCCTTTAGTAATACTAATTACTAGTATTTTAACTATATTTTAGCTAAAGGTAAGTATTATAATAGGTACATTTAGTATTATACTAACTACTTTAGTAATATTAAAATTAGGTAGTTTTTTTAGATTATTTAATAAGTATATAAATCTAGTATTATTTAAATACTATTATTAGATAATACATATATATATGCCTTTTAAAAGATATATTATTATTAGTTTGTTACTTAATTATATATATTAAGAAATAAAAAAGTAAGTTAATAATATTATAAGAGTTTATTCTAGTTATTAAATTATATATAGAACGTTAATTTGGTAATATTATAGAAGAACCTAGTCCTAATAAGAACCTAGTAGAAAGATAAATTAAGTTCTAAGCATACTATAAAAAAACTATCTATTAAATTCTTAAAAGCTAAGAAGGCACTAGCTTATTATATAACCTATATAGTAGAGTTTATTCTATTGTATACCTCTTTACTTATAAAAGCTTAGCCTTTTTAAATTTTATATTAAACACTCTTTTAGAAAATATTTTAAATATTTTATAGCGCCTTCTACTAGTAAGTAGAGGTTAAGCCTATTTTTAAAAGTAGGCTTTACTAATTACTTAGTTTTATATAACTTTAACCCCTTTTTATTAATACCTTAAAATGCTTTTCTATGTACACAACAGTAGGAGGAATATTTACTATTATTGTAATATTTTTATTAGAAACCCCTTAGTTAAAAAAAATATACTATATAACTTTAAATAATAGCCTATAAATATTTACCTATTTATTTTACTAACTTTCTACACTTTTATAATTTTTTTATGGGTTAGTTTCTTATTCTTCTAAACCGTAAACTATTTTTAAGCCTTTACTTAGCCTACTTTAATATACTTTTTTATTTTTAAATTAACTATACCCTAGATATCTATATATCTAGCTACTTTAGTTTTAGTAGTAGTAGTACTAGTAGTAGTAGTAAGCCTTTTTATTAAGGTAATAATAGTATAGGCTTTAATAGTTTTAACCTCTTACTAATGCCTAGAAAGCCCTTTATTAATATATTTATTACCTTCTTATCTCTATGTAAGTTTCTTATACCCTCATAGTCTCTTAGGCTAGCCTTTAAAAAATAATTTCTTTCTTAAATACTTATATTAGCTTTAATATTATAGCCTAAATTTTGATTGCCTTTAAGTAAAGCGTTAGTAATAATAATAATCTATTTTATAGTTTAGAACCTTAGGTAAATAGAAAGAATAATTTTATAGTTTAGTTAAATTATAATTCTAATAAACTTATAATTAATACTTTACTTTTTATTTTTTTTACTATTGTTAGAAAGTATAATAATATAATACTAAGAATAAGCAAGTTGTAATTTATTAGGCCGAATAGTATAAATTATTAAATAATAAAGGCCTATCCTATATACCTACTAAGCTTATTTACTACTACTATTTAAAAATATATTAACTTTACCTATTTCTTAATTATAGATAATAATATTTTATTCTATAATAGGTTCCTACTAACGCAGTATTAGTATTTCTACTTTACTAATAATAATAATATAGAATTACTATTTAGTAGTATATATATAGCTTACTATATTTATAATTAAAGCATCTTATATTTTTTCTTTTTATATAGGTCTGCATTCTAAATACCTCTTAAGTTAACTATTAAAGAAGCTTTGATTTTTTACTTTTTAATTCTTTTTATATATATTAAGTATATATTATAAATTTTAATACTTAGACCTAAGTAATACTTAGCTTTTTAAAAACAATATCTATATTTAAAGGCCTTATAATTAGTAAGAACCTTAAATTTCTACCTTAGTTAACTCCTAACTCTCTAATTTTATATTCTTTAGCTTTACTTTAAACTACTATTTATTTAGCTTTTTTTAATTTTTTTTATATAAGCTTTACTACTACGCGTACTTATACTTTTAATTTGTTTAAAGTACTTACTTACTAAACTACTTTAAAAATTAGCTTATTAGCTTTTAAAATAATTTTAGTTGTACTTCTAGCCTTTACTTATTATATAATTATAATTTATACATTTTTAAAAAAGGAAAGAGCTTTAAGAAGGTATTAGATACGCTTTAACTATTAGTCTATTAGTTTTTCTTTTCCCTATTACACTAATATAGAAAATAAAGCCTAAACTATAAGATAGTAGAGATTATAGTAATATATGGATTTTTTTACAACTAAGAGGGTTTCTAATAAAAATATTACTATAATAGCAGTTATCCCTCCTACTATAGTAATTTATAGTAAGATAGGTTAACTATAAGAAAAGAGGTATCTAATTACTATAGAGGACTGAGGGCCTAAAGGTATATAGGTAAGGCTAGATATAAGATTATTCTAGCTAAAGTTATATAACTAAGGCCTAACTATACAGCTATATAGTAGTCTTACACACCCCCTTTAGATTACTAATAGTAGTAATTTAAGAGATACTAAGTTAAAATAGTATAATAGGTAATAAATAACTCCTAACCTTAGTAAGGGAAAAAAAAGCTATTAGCAAGTTCTTATATAGGCTACTTACTATAAAAGTTATTTTAAAACACTATAATAATAGTGTAAGTAAGCTAAAAAGTATTAGTCTAGAGAGGTATATAGCTACATACCTTATTAATAGTATAAAATATAATAACTTTATAAACTATAAGTATAAGAATAAAATTAGATTTATTAGTTATCTAAACTACTAGAATAAGATAAAACTAATAGGTTACCTAAGCTATTTATATATACGTTAGCATTTAAGTATCTATAGTATATAGCCTATAATAGTAGATTAGGTCTATTTTAATATAAAATTACTATAAGAAAGTAGTCTGTCTAGATACTAGTATAAAAAATTATAACTATTCTATATAGCTAGTATAGTAAGTAAGAGTGTATCTTATAAAAGAGTCTAGTCTTAAAATAAAAAAGATAAGCCTTAGTCTAGTGCTAAAGTCTACCTATATTTTTTATTAATATAAGCTATTTTAATTAACTTTAGTATAATTAACTCTAGTATAAGTAGGCAAAACTACTTTATATAGCTACGCTAGTATAAAGAGATAAAATTTCTTACTAATATCTAGACTTATACCTTAGGTGTGTATATACTAAGAGAACTAATTTATAGAATAGGTAGTTAATCTACCTAGGTATAAATAGTTATTAGCTAATATTAACTTCTTAATAGATAGTGCTCTATATTAAATATTAAAATTCTTCTTACAAAAGCTATAATACAATATATATAAGGTCTTATTACTATAAAATATAGAAAAAGTAAAGTGCTAAAATAGAGTAGTGCTTAGGGGTAATATTATAAGGGGCTAAGCGCCCTTCTATAGTTACTTAGCCTATAGCCGTTGAGTTCTAGATTTGTGCTTCTACTAAGCCAGGAGTATATATATAAGTCTATAGCTAGAGTTACTATTAAACTCTATTAAATTCTTAGCTTTTCTTAGGTAACTCTAACCTCTTAGTCTAAAGCCTCTTATATAGAATTTAGTTAACCTCTTATAATAAGGGAGCTCGCGAGACCTCCCTAATACACTAAGAATAACTTTACAGAATAAATACATAGTTAAGTTAAATACTAAAATTGCTTAATCTTATAAACAAATATGTAGTTAAGTTAGATATTAAAATGCCTTAACTCTATAAATAAATACGCAGTTAAGTTAGATATTAAGATCTCTTAAATATATAGAATAAATATATAGTTAAGTTAAATATAGACATCTCTTAACCTTATAAATAAATACATAATTAAGTTAGATACTAAGATCTCTTAACTATTTAAATAAGCATATAGTTAAGTTAAATATTAAGATTCCTTAACTCTATAAATAAATACATAGTTAAGTTAGACACTAAAATTCCTTAACCCTATAAACAAATATGTAGTTAAGTTAGATATTAAGATTTTTTAAACCTATAAAATAATTATAAATATAATAATGGAAGTACTAAGGTCTTCTTATAAAAGGGAGAATATTCTTATCTCTTATCTAGCATAATAAGTTACTAAATTCTAATAGCAAAGAGCTATAAAAGTAGATATTATTACTAACTTTACTAAGGAGCTATATATAAAAGATTACAATAAGATAAAGTATATATAAAAAATTAAGCTAGTTTACTAGTATCTATAAGACTAAAGGCTAATAGGGCCCTAGGCACCTCTCTAAAGAGGGGAGGAGGCCTAAAGTATAAAAAAGAGCACTCTTTAAGACGTACTAATATAAATTATAGGCTATCTTACTACCTTAAAGCAATTTTAAAGTATACTAGTACTTTAATAAAATACTAATAAGTAGCTCTAGACCTTACTAAAAATAATTACTAATTAGCTTACCTAATTAAAGTAACGTACTAAAGTAAAGACTATACCCTTAGCCCCCTTTTAAGTAATAGTAATAACACTAACGCCTAGCAAAGCGCTACTAAAGCGCTAGCGCTCCTAACTCTCTAACCTAAAGTTATTCTCTAGAAGCTATTAAAATTACTAACAATAGAAATATATAATAAAGGCTAAAATCTATAAAATTATTTCTTTTTAGAGAATATAGTTAATTATATTATAAGTAGACTAATAGGTAAAGTAGTAGATATTACACTAGCCTTTATAAAAAAAGAACTTATTCTAAAAAGAAATTCTAAAGTTTTTTAAATATAAGCTTTTATAATAAGTTAACAAAGAAGTAAGCTTAGAATAGACTATTTTTTAGCTAATAAGGTAAAATCCTACTAAGTTTAATACTAACTTTATACTCCTGGTTACTAAAGCTAATAAAAATAACTAAAAGAACTTAATAAATATTTACTAGAGAGCCTTATATACAGACTTATAGAATAGGCTAATTATACTAAAAATTCTTAAAGATTAAAACCTTATAATACTTATAGAAAAAGTTAATATATTTAAAAAAATATTTACTATATAAAGATAGTAAAGTTTGTTAACACTACCTTAAAAGGCTTTTCTATATTAATAATAGCAGGAGGGGTACCTGCTATTATTGTAATATTTTTATTAGAAACCTCCTTAGTCGCAAAAAAAACCATAAAGATATTAAAGGCCTATTATACTGTTAAATATACGGGTATTCTTAATAAGTTAAGATAGAAAAGTAGTAGGTTGATTGATTAATTGCGTGTGTTCCGTTGGAGAAGCTTGGCTATCGCGAGATGTTTCTATCTATGCTAAGGCCCTTGTACTGTCTAGGATAGTATAGAGGCAATGCAAAATAGTAGTGCGCTAGCCTCCTTAGTGTATTTTACAGAGAGATAATCACTAGAATATATAGTAACCGTCTATCTAACATATATAGTAGTCTTTTTCTTTACTAAGTTTATTAATACTATAAATTAGAAACTTATATATTTTAGCACTATAAAGACTACTAAAGCAAATCCTCTAAAGACTAAAAAACGCGCTGGATAGGTCTCTAAGGAGAAGTTAAAAAATACTATAGAAAAGGAGCATACTATTACTATAGTAAAAATAAATATAGTATCTAAAGTTATTACTTTTAAGTTATAATATCCCTAACGCAAGCTAGGGCCAGTAAGGCCTAGAAAACAAATAGTAGTACTAAAAATATTAATAGCTTAGTAGAGTTAAAAAACAAGCTTCTCCTCTTAGAAGTTATTAAAAAAAGAAGATAAAGCAAGCTATAGAGAAACTAAAAAAGACCTATAATATATATAGGAAAATATAGCTAGATTTAATACTAATTGCTATTAATACTTTTATTAATAATATTGCCTTTGCGTATATTATACTTAATTTAGGGTATTTAACTACTACCTTTACATCTAAGAAGTTTGCTAGGAAAGCTAACCTATAATATATTAGTTTAAACAATCCCTATTAAGTAATAGGATTTAAAGAAATAATCTTCTTAGTCTATAAAGCTACTTATATAAAGGTAAATATTAAGAGGTATATTAAAATAATATAGGCTTATATTAATAGAAAGAAAAAGGTCTATAAATTAGTTTTTAGATAGCTATAGAAAAAGAAAACCTCTATATTAGTAGCCCTAGAGAAATGGTCTATATATATAGGGTCCTTCTATATAAGAATTAGAGATAAGTAGGGAAAGTAAACATTAGCTTCTAGTTAAAAAGTTTTAACTATATTGTTTATAGCTTTAAATAAAAGAAATATAAAAAAAGAAATAGGCTAATAGTCTTTACTACCTCCCTTACAAATATCTAAAAGGCCCTAGCCCTAAAGGCTAAAGTAGACCTAAAAGACTATCTCCCTAAGTAGCTTCTAAACTAAGTAGAAGTTTTCTTAAGAGAATAAACTAATAAACTTCCCCTATCATAAAGCCCTAGAATTAATTACTTAATCCCCCTTATTAAAAAGAATAGAAAGACCTTAGAAATCCCCTTTAGCCCCCTCTATAGTATATTAAAGGAGGAATTACTAGTTCTCTACAAGGAACTAATAAAATACTTTAACTATAGCTTTATTTAGTTAAGTAAGTCTAGCGCTATAATACTAGTATTATTTATAAGAAAACTTAAAAGAGGTTTATAGTTCTATATAGACTATAGAATATTAAATACCCTATTAAAGAAAGACTACTACCTCCTCCCTTTAATTAAAGAGATATTATAGCTTCTTGCTAAGGGTAAGTAACTAATAAAGTTAAATATAATTTAAGCCTTTTACAAATTAAAAATAGTACGGTGGGTTAATAAAATAAACTAATGTTTTTTTTCACTCTTTTTTAAAGCTTATAACTTTTTATTTAACTAAGTACTAAAAATTTAATTTGGTAGATATTATAGAGAAAATATAGTAGTATTAGGTAATCTGTTAAAGTTTTGCTTAGTAATTATAATCTAGGTATATAGAGGAACCTAAATATAGAGTTTTTAAAATCTTAATTTTAAAACCCCTATAATTTTTTTAGACTTATAAAAAATTGTTATTTTTATATATATAAATATAATAGCTTCGTATCGTATTATATTAGATTGTTAGTATAGGTTGTCCTTCTAAATATCTTTTTATGTAAGGTTTTTATTTTTTCCTACTAAGAGTATACTTAAAAACCTAAAGAAATACTATTTTTTAAAACTATAGCTACTAAGCTACAAATTCTTATATAGTTAGATTACCTAGTAAATAACCTTAAATTAAAATTATTGACTATAGGATTACGTAATAGAAAGGTTATAGGGCCTAAAACTATATAGAAAATTAAAGTTTAAATACTATACTAAAAACAACTTTAAAACTATAATCTTTTAACCTTTATAATACTTATTAGTCTTTTAGCTACTACGAAATACTATTTATACTTAATTATATTGCAAAATAAAGATTTAATTGCTAAAAATAAAAAAAGTAAATAATTAAATATTAAAAGTAATTTTAGGAGATAACCTATACTAAAAATTTAAATATAGATAGGTCGTATAGATAACTAGACTATATAAAAATACAAAGAGTTTTTAAATCCTAGCAAAAAAGCTTTTTAGTTTTTGATTTTTAGTTTTTAAAATCCTTATATTTAAGGCTAAAAATTTCTTTTACGCTACTTAGTAAGGATTATATAAGTATACCTTGTTAAACTAACTACTTGCCTCTATTATATATAAAATTTTTATAGCTTTTTCTTCTTAAATAGGTAAGCTATGATATTTTGAAAAGGCTATAAGAAAAAATAAGTTTTTTTTGTTATCCCACTATAGTTTAAGCCTAATTCTAACTATACTAACACCTATATATAGCTACCTATAGTTTGTACTATATTTGTTTTTCTACTTTAAAGTATTTTAGTATTAAAAAGTTAAATATATTTTAGATTTTTTAGCTATAATATGTTTTAACTTATATGACTTTATCTTTCTTAAAGTACTAGTAATAGTTTACGTGTTTTTTATAGTCTTAAAGAAACTAAATTATATTATCTTCTATAAAGTCTATCTTTTTACCTAAGAATTAGTTAAGCTTTATAATAAAACTTTATATTAGATTTTACTAAATAGCTTTATTAGTAAAAAGCTATAGAGCTATTACTATTTATACTATAAAGATATTAGTAGCTTTAACTAGCTAAAGTAGTATTAATACTTCCTTTTTAAATTTTTATAAAAAGCTTTTTATAAAGAGTAGACATCCTTTAGTAGGTATATAGATACTTTTATTAGTTAACCTTATTATTTTTATAAAACTAATAGCTTAAAAGGATTTTAGGCTTAGGTTTTTATACTTTTTAAGTACGAAAATATTAAAGCACTTATATATCTTAGTATAATTTAAGCTCTCTTACTAAAATTACTAATAATTATTTAGTTTTCTACTAGTAAATATTATTATTACTAGTTATTTAGTTAGTTCTTTAAGTAATTAAAGTTATTATTTTAGTTCGTTTACTTTTATTTCTATATTTATATACTTATACTTATTATTATCTTTTAGCTTTCTCTAGTTTTATTTTAGTTTTAGGTTTGAATAGTAATATAGTATTTAGCTTTAGTTCTCTTTTTAGTTTAGGCCTTAGTATTCTAGTCTATTCTTAGTTTTTATCTATTTATAATTACTTAGTTATTTTGTTTTACTAAGGTAATTTTAGCTCTATGCGTTTTTTAGCCCCTAGTTTTAACAAATTTTTTATTTAGGCTTTTATTTTTATTCTATTTAATATCCTTTATACTTGTAATTATATTTTATATATAATATTATATTTCACGCCTTTTTTAATTACTAAGTAGGGTGCTCTGCTTTTTTTGTTATGTTATTTGAGATAAAAGCCTTTGTCGTTCTACTCCTAGGTAGTTAATTTAACGCAGTATATATAATATTATATATATACCAAAAAATTTTTTTTTTATTATTTATTTCTAGAGGATTAATATTCTAGCTCTAAAAGTTGCTTAGTGCTTAGTTTTAGTTATTTCTTAGTTTAAGTTTTAGTTTAGTCTAGTGCTAGTTTAGTTTAATACTAGTTTAGTCTAGTCTAGTCCTAAAACCTTTACTTTATACCTAATTTATATGTATATATATATATTAGAATTATTAGTATTTATTATTTATTTTTAAAGGCTTAATATTTTAACTCTAAAAATTACTTAGTGTCTAGTTCTAGTTATTTTCTAGTTTAGGTTTTAGTCTAGTCTAGTCTAGTCTAGTTTAGTCCAGTCTAGTTCTAAAGCTTATACTTTATATATAATTTATATATATATTAGAGTTATTAGTATTTATTAAGTTTATTATTTATTTTAAATACTATAATTTAATAAAGGCTTGTATAACAGCTAATTAAAACTTAAGTTATATTTTTATTTTAAAATTAGCGCTATGCTTTATTACGCATAACTTTGCCGTTAAGTCTTTTTAAAATTTCTTTTTATCTCTAGTATATGCTATTCTACACTCTGCTATACACTACTAATATAATAGCCTTTTTAAACTTAATATTTTAGAGGTTTAAATTATAGGTTAGTTACTAATTTTATAAATAAATCCAGCCCTAATTTGAACTTAGTAAAAAAATAGATTAAGTTCTAACTATACTAGAACTAAAACTGCCTATTAAATTCTTAAAAGCTAATTAGGCACTAGCTTACTATATAACCTTTATAGTAGAGTTTACTTTACTATAATATTAATAGGTGTATTATTTACACTTATTAATTAGAATATAAATAATAATAACTAAAAAGCTAAAGAGTTTAAAAAGTGTGCAAACTAGACTTTAATATATTAGATAAAGGGGTAATAGAATAAAATTAATAGTATCTTTATAGATATATGCCTAATAAATAGGCGTATTACTAAGTTTTATAGTATTAATAATAAGCTTAAATTTTTTTTTAACTAATATTTTATCTAAATTTTTTATACTATACTAGATAATAAAATTTTAATAGTATTCTATTAGAACCTATTTTATAAGGCTATAATAGTTATATATAGTATTAAATTAACTATATAGAAGTAGTACAACAAAGGCTTTTATCATAAATAATATAATAAAAAAAGCAAAGCCCTCTACTTAGTAATTAAAAAGAGCGTAAATAAGGTAATTATAAAAATGCGCGTTTAAACTACTTAGCAAGCTAAGTAGTCTTAGTATAGGGCTGCTTTTATAAGCAAATTTTTTATAAAGAGGCTACTTAGAACTTTAGAAAAGAGATAAAGTCTTTAGCGCAGCTATACTATAGTTATTTATTTCTATCCCCTACTATTCTAATTATTATAAATGTTGAATGGGCTCTACAGCTAGCTGATTGAACAGAATGGTTACACATTCAATTAGCAAGAGAGAGGGTTGTACAGTGTACACAGCGTACGGAGGGTAGGTAGGGTGAGGCAAATAGATCTGGTTGTTACTTGCTTGTTCTATCTAGAGGTGCGGATGGAAAGGAGAAGGTTCTGCAGCGCACAGGCCGCAGCGCATAGACATCACGTGACGCGCACGCGATGCCTATCGTGCGATAACCTCAACACCATCCAGCTGCCTTGCCCGTACGATGTACGGACATAAACAATATAAGTTATATTAATACGTATATTTTTTATAAGTAGTAGGATATGGGTAATATATACTAGATACACTATTGCTCTATTATTATATTAAAATTATTCTAAATAAATCTTCTACTATTGTCTCTCTAAGCCCTACTATCTATCTAGGTATTAATATTATTTCTAAAGAAGTACTTACTATTACTAAAATATATATACTAAATATTTGTACTACTACTATTAAAGTAGCTATTAATATAACTACACTAGAGTTTTATTCAATTTATTAGATACTTATCTAGTGTAAGAGATAGATATACTTAACTAGGCTAACAAATAGATATAGGTTGGGTTAGGGTTAGGTTCCTTACGTAGAACTCTAACTCTAACCTAACCTTTACCTATAGATTTTGCGCTAGTAATAGGTATAGGTTAAATTAGGGTTATATAGACTATAGGTTAGGTTAGTGTTGTATAGACTATATTATATTAAGTTTAACTAATTGTATTTTTTATTAGCTATAGGCAATTTTTTTAGTAAATTACTATAAAAAATGCCCTTATTATTATAGTAAAAGTATAGCTTTAGTGTTAAATATATATATTAAACCTAACTAAGTGCCTTACTATTTACTTCTCTATATACTTTTTATAGTATCTATCTGCTAGCTATATATTCTTAGTCTATATAGTAACCTATTTTATATAAATAGTATTAATATAAGTATCTAAAGGTATTAGTATTTCTTTTTTAGTAGGAGTAAAGTGTTATAAAGAAATACTTTTAAATATTCTAATTAGAAAAGACTCTATTACCTTTTCGAAAGTAGCTAGCGTAATAAACTAGAAGCGTATTTCTTTCTTATCTTAATTTTATACTATTTCTCTAATATAGTAGCAGAATAGAATTTTTCTATTAAGGAGTTCAATGCTTTTTTAGTACTTTTTAATTTCTTTAAGCGTAATTGCTATATATTATTAGAATATATATATAATAAATAGCTATAAAAATAATATACTACCTACCTTATAGTGGCGCTTCCTCCTTAGTAGTCTAGGTAGTATTTTGTAATTATAAGACGCCTTTTACACAGCTTTAGTAGCTAGTAGCTTTTTTTATACTTAACTTTTACTAGTAGCTATATTAGTATAATTAGATAGTCTAGAGCGCGCTATTATTTTAGAAACTAAGGTTATATAGTACCTAGAAGGGTAGTAAGCTAGAGTAGCTAAGTAGGTAGTAAGGTAAGTAAGGAAAATATACTAGTGTTATTAGCGCCTTGCTTATATATATAAGCCCCTATAGCTACTTTTTATAATAATAATAATATTTCTATTATTCCTATAATAGTAACTATAGTACGTATATACTATTATTACACCCTATACTATAGCGTTTATTAAGGAAAAGTCTTTTAATATTCTAGAGGGCCTTTTAAGTAGTAGCTTATAGATTCTAGTAAATTTTAAGCATAATAAATAAAAGGATCTTACTAAGGTATCTAGTAATTATAGCCTTTTATTATATTATATACTACTATAGATACGGCTTTATATCTAGAAATAAAAAAGTTAGTACTATCTTTTTATATTATAAATAAGGTAGCTCTTAGAAAGGGCAATCTGCTAATTATAAAGTACTATTTAAAAATACACTTAGTAATAGCACCTATACTATTATGCAAATGTTTTATAATGCATTTTCTAGTTAAAAAAGAAAAAGTATTAAATATTGCTAAATTAGCTAATTAAGCCATATAATATTAGTTTAAGAAGAGGCTATATTATAATAAAAACTACTAACTTCTTTTTAAAGCGTAAAAGTATTAACAGCCTATATAAGAAGACGAAGAGCTTATATAGTCCTACTTTAGTAATTAAAAAAGTAGTATGTTATTATATATTATTATTATATATTAGATAATTATTAAAGAGTAGACAACTAGTTAAAGGCAAAACTAATAGCTATATATAAGAAGTAAAATAAGATTAAGAATAAAATTAATCTACGGGCCTACTAAGTAGCCCTAGCTAAGTGTAGAATTATTACTAGTAAGGGGAAAGGCTCTCTTATATATTCTATATTTCAAAGTTGTATAGGTAAAAAAAATTTAGTTATAGTAATATATATAAAAAGCTCTTATGCGATATATATAAAGTAGGCCTAAGAAAGCTTAAAACTAATAGCTTTAAAGGTAAGGCTAATAAAAAAGAGTAGGAAGGCTTCTATAATAACGTAGGTAATATAGATCTAACTACTAAAGAGTTAGTAATAGTTACTAATAAGAAATAGTTATAAGTTTATTACACTTATTTATTACACACTTTTACTAATAACTATTAATTGCTATAAGCCTAGTCCTTTTACTAACCTTATTAACTATAGTAAGAATAGTATACTTAATAGTAATAGGGCGTATATTAAGAGGAATAATAATAATAAGTATAAAAAG
This sequence comes from Laburnicola sp. JP_R_19, assembly GCA_031010545.1. Taxonomy (NCBI): domain Eukaryota; kingdom Fungi; phylum Ascomycota; class Dothideomycetes; order Pleosporales; family Didymosphaeriaceae; genus Laburnicola; species Laburnicola sp. JP_R_19. The sequence continues at coordinate 932,195 of VOIT01000010.1, read as the reverse complement.
GAAATTAAGAATAATAGGGAGGGGTTTAAGCCTTATTTCTAAAGGCTACTAAATAGGTATAACTCTAATATTATAAATTAAGATATAGAATTTAAGGATTTTTAAACTTTAGGGGCTTAGGTACTAAGGGAGAGTTTAGATAATGAAAAAGGCTTAAGTGCCAAAAGGGGCTTAGGTGCTAAGGGGGTTTTAGATAATAAGAGGATTTTAAATAATAAAAGAGGCTTAGGTACTAAAAGAGTTTTAGATAATAATTTGTGTATAGAACAAAATATGCTAAAGTTGCAATTTTGCTATAACTAATTATTACAGCTAATAATTGTATACTACTTGCTAAGAATACTACCTATAGTATTATAGAAATAAGCTAATTGCTACCTAAAACTAACTTTATAACAAAGGGCTATATACTAGTTTAGATCTAAAACTAATTTATTATTACTATGCTATACGCTATATATTATTTCTAGCTAACCTTAATATTAGTGAAATACTGTTATATTTAGTATTATAGAATTTAGTTTATTCTATTCTTTTCTTAAACTATTATTCTCTTAAATAACTATTTAACTAGTTATTATATATTTTTTGTTACACTAATATCCTTAAGTACTATATTAAGTGCTATACCTACCCTAAAAATTAATATACAGCTCTATATTAATAAACTAGTTGCCCTACTACTAGATACTCTTCTTAGATATAGAATCCTAGCCCTATAGGCTAATAGGTTAGAAAGTAGAATAATTTATCTTATCTAATATCCCTCTTTAGACTTTTAAAATTAAAGATAGAAAAAAAGGTATTTGCTATATAGAACGCGTAGTAGTCTAATACTTAATAGGCTAAAGATAAATAAACCTATAACCTATATTAGAACTCTCCTTTTTATATAGGTATTATTTAGACTATATTCTAGAAAGGTATAAAGTACTCCTTTAGTTATCTATATATATTCTATCCTAACTATAGCTATATACTATAACACTTAAGCGTTAACTCTACTAGTACTTAGCTAATTAGTACTAAGTATCTTCTTAACTATATAAGGTTCTAAGTATATACGTAGTAAGATAAGCTTATTTATAAAATAACTTTTACTTCTTAGTATAAAAAAAAGCAAATAGCTATTTTATATCTTAGATACTCTTTATAAGTATTTAAAACTAAACTTATATAGGTAGTAATTAATAATAACTAGTCCTTTTAAATAGTAGAGCAAGTATCCTTTTAACACTTTCTTTATTTCTTTAGGCATAATACTATAATAACTAGCTAATATAGGTTCTACTAAATATTCTTAAATAAATTTAATACTGCTAAGATAGTTACTCTTAGTAATATTAGTAGGGTAACTAAACTCTCTATTTTACTTAACGCGTAGTCTATAGCTAATTACCTTAGCTTTTTAGCTATTAATAGTTACTATATTAATAATACTTAGCAGCTTAATAAAAAGCTACTTAAATTTATACTAATATATAGTAGCTACACTAAAGTATTAATAGTATTGGAGGTACTATGGGTCCTTAAGGATATAAAAACTATATAAAAGCTCTTAGCTATTATATATAATAATACTAATAATAATAGTACTTTAGCTTAGAGTGTCTAGCACAAACTATTTAAGGAGAATATTATCTAAAACTAAAAAAAGAATATAATCCTATATCTTACTTATATTATTAACCTTATAGTTTAAGATATTATCTATTACCTTAAGTTATTAGCGCTTATTAATCTTAATTTTAGAGAGATGTTATAGTAGCAATATATAAATAAAATCTAGACGCAAATATTTATTCTAAATTTTCTTTATAAGGTATATTAGCTATTATTATAAAAAGTTATTATAAACTAACTAGCGCATAGCTATATACTATTTATATTATAATTAACTAGTTACTATAGCAATTTAAGCAATTTCTTATAATATAGAGTAATATACTACTAAAGAAGCAATTATCTATAATTTAAAATGTCTAAATAAAATAGAACTTTATATATAATATATACAAGCGGGTACTAAAGCTTTAGGCAAATATTAATATATGGCTAGAGAAGAAGATTATAATAAAGATAATTAGAAGATTAAACACTTCTACTTATAGCGACACTATAAAGACAGACTTTAAAGACCTGAAAAACTTTAACTATTCGCCTTAGAATAGTTGTATCTTAAGTTAATTACTTTTATACTCTAAAAGTTTAAGGAGGCTATAAACTTTCTAAGTAAGAACTAGAAACTCTAGGTTCTATATATCTAGCTTATATATAACTAGCTCTTTAATTTCTTAGATAAAATAAATAATAAGCTTATTAAAGAATTAAATAATATTAGATAGCTAAAAGCTATATAGGCTATAGCTAAGATAGAATAAAAGAAGTTGCGTAAGTATTACTTAAGAATAGGTAGAAAGAAGGGTTTCTTATTTTACTATATAATAATATTAGATTATTTGTAAAAGCTTATAGTATATAAGGTATTATAATTATTAAATATTTTTGTTGTGTGGAGATTCTAACTAAGGTCGAGTCTGCACTATACACAGAGAGGAGTAAAATAGGAGGCACTAAAATCTAGTATCTAGCACATAGTGGTAGTAACAACATATACACAAAATAACAATAATTTTATTGTTGACTTTCTTTACAGTAGCACTGTCGACGGTAGTTAAGGTATTATCATTATAGCTATTTATTATAGTTATATAAGATAAATTATAAGAGACCTAGAATAAGTATATATACTACTAATAGTTCCTAAAGTACCTTAATTACTATAATAGCCTAATAGCTAGAGACCCTACTCTAGCCTTAAATACTAACCTAAAATAGTTATAAGGTAGTAAATAGTTTTAAAATCCTCTCTTACCACCTAGTTTATAGTCTAGTAGCCTTTCTACCTCTAGGTAAAGTTTAGCTACACTAGATATTAATTATAACTTATGCCTAACTTAGATAAAAGGAGAAATATACCTAAGTACTTCTATAGTTAAAAAGGGGAATAGGTTTAATATGCTAGCGTAGTAGAAAGCTTATTAAATATCTTACCCTTTACTTATATAGGTTATAAAAGATATCTTAGTAGTATATATTTTGTAAGTTAGTGTTAAGCGCGTTTTTATCACTAGTAGAGATATAATTAGAGATTAAAGATATAATCTTACTACTTAAATAATTTAAAAGCTTATAATAGTTAAGTTTATAATAGCTAATAAGTAATCTATAAAATTATTAGATTCTAATATAGGGGAGGGTAATTTAGAGGATATAGTGCTATTAGATAAGGGGGATAATTTGTATAAGATACTAGCTAATAAGAAGACTACTAAAACTATATAAGATTCTAAGGTTTTAGATAGTAAGCTACTAACTTTTTCTTACTAAAAATAGCCACTATAAAAGTAGTTAAGGCCTTAACGCTACTTTAATATTAGTAATAATAAAATATAATAAATATATATATTAATAGTAAAAAGGCATTAATTTTATATTTACTTAGATTTCTTTTCTTATATACCTTTAAAGAGTAACTAAAGTTACTAATTTTATTACTATTAATTTTATATAATATAAATTACGTAATCCTAATAGGTACTCTAACTTAACCTATACTTAAGAGTCTATGTAACCTAACCTAACCTATACCTAGGGTCTATACAACCTAATTTAACCTATACCTAAGGTCTATGCAACCCCAATGTCCAATATAAGGGTATATTTTGATAAGATGAGATAAAAGTAATGGATTTGATGTTTGTTGAGATGATCTCATTGTGTGTGTTGTCTCGGAGAAGCTCTGCTATCGCGAGAAGTTTCTATCTATGCTAAGGCGCTAGTACTATTAGGGATAATACAGGGGCAGTGTAACACAGTAGTGCGCCAGCCTCCTTAGTATATTTTACAGTGATTTCACAGTGAAATTAGTATGAGAAGGCCATATAATCGGTCATACCTAACCACTATATTTCACAGTAGTCGTATATCTAACACCCAACCTAACCTATACTTAGGGTCTATACGACTCTAAACTAACCCTATACCTAAGCTAGGTATCCCGAACCTATTTACTAGCCTATACTTCACTATCTAGCGTAAGGGGCAGATATACTTAACTATCTATAAGGTAGTTCTAGTGTACTAGTTAGGTTAGTAGCTTATCTAGTTTATAAAGAACTATAAGGTTAAATTTCTATTCTAGTAAATACAATTACTTCTTATTAGTAATAAAATCTAGTAGGAAATATAAAAGAATAATAATAAGGTATTTATTAATAAGCTATAGAGTAGTAAGAGCGTTATATAAATCTCTAAAATCCTCTTAACTATTATTACTATTATTACTATTTAGTTAGCTTATTTAGCACGCGAGCATAGAAAACTAATAATAGTAGTAGTAGTAAGCTAGGTGTACTATATATAGTGTAAGTAAATCTTATATTAGTAATAGAAGCTTATAGGTATTAGAAGGTATAAGTAAGTTTAAAGTTTAAACTATTATTGCGTTAGCATGTTTAAAGTTAGTTATTAATTAGAATTTGGTGTCATATATAGTATATAATAACCTTCTATCTTAATCTACTTTAACGTTAAACTAAAAAAAAAGATTAAAAAAATATTTAGTAAGCTAACTAAGAGAAGTACAATAGTATATAATAGTAATAATTATACTATATATTAAAAGCGTTTCTATTACTTTTATATTTCTATAAAGTAAATAAAGCCATAGGCAAATTGTATAGGTAAACGAGGGGTATTTTCCCCTATTAAAAAAAGCCCTTTAAAGATACTATATATAATATACTAAGGTAGTATAATAAATACTATTACTATTTTTATTAAAAATTAACCTATCTTCTAATGCGCCCTTAATAATAACTAATTTTTATTAAATAAATTAGAATTTTATATAAAGAGTGGGTGTAAAATAGTTAGAACTATAAAAGACATAGATTTTTAGTAGAATTTAAGTATTTTTTTAAAATTATTATAGCTATTTTATAAAGCTTAATTACTATTTAAATTAGAGTATAGTGTTACTATGCTAGCTAGAGTACTAAAAACACCTAGATAATATTTTTAAAGTTATTTACTATACATAAATAAATTATATAAGCTTTTTATAGCTATAAAAATAAGTAATTATAGAAATATTACTATATAACTATAGCCTTAGATCTACTAGATTTAATACAGAGACGTAACTATTTAAAATAATAGTATAACACTATTTTTAAAGTATTTAGAAAGGTTTATTTTTTACGTAGTAACTAGAAAGCTATCTAGATTAAATTTATAAAGTTTTATACCTTTACTAGCTTATTTATTATTTAAAATACTAAGCTTTAGTATATAGCTAATAATATAGACTATTTTTAGTTAAGAATAGCTTTTAGTATCTTTAATTTCTTATATTTTACCTACTATATAGATAGTATAGTAGTTAATTTTATAGTATTTAAATGGGACTTTTTAAATATAAATACTATATAAACCTTATTATATAATTAAATTATACTTAGATATATAGAGATAGTAGTGTTTTACTATATAAATTTATATTTATTAGACTATTATATATCTTATAACTTTAAAATCTACTAGTACGCTAAAAATATTACTATATATTATGTGTGCGGCATTATATTAACTACCTAGGGGTAGCACGACAAAGGCTTTTATCTTAAATAATATAATAAAAAAAGCAAAGCCCCCTACTTAGTATTTAAAAAAAGCGTAAAAAAGATAGTAATTATAGAAAAAGTGTGTTTAAACTACTAAGTAAGCTTAGTAATCTTAGTGCGCATAACTTTTATATGCAAAGTTAATTTATAAAAAGGCTATAGTTAGAACTTTAGAAAAGGGATAAAGGCTTTAGCGTAACTACGCTATAAGTTATTTATTTATCTTTTACTATTATAACTGTTATAAACCGCTGTCTAAATTATTATAAATAATAAGTTAATATATTAATGGGTACGTACTATTTCTTAATAGTATAATAAAGGTAATATATACTAGATATACTATTGCTCTATTACTAGATTAAGATTATCCTTAATAAAATCCCTACTATCTCTCTATATCCTACAATCTATCTAGGCATTAATATTGTTCCTAAAGAAGTACTTACTATTGCTAAAAAGTATACGCTAAAAATATGCACTACTGCTATTAAAGTAGCTATTAAAGTAACTACACTAGAGTTCTATTCTGTTTAAATGCTTATCTAGTACAAGGGGCGGGTATACTTAATTATCTATAAGACAGTTCTAGTATACTAGTTAGGTTAATAGCTTATCTAGTTTGCTAAGAACTATAAAATTAAATTTATACCCTAGTAGATATAATTACTCTTAGTTAGTAATAGAATTTAAAAAAAAGGTAAAAGGTAAAGTATAAAGTATTTATTAATAAGCTTTAGTGTAATAAAAGCGTTATATAAATTTATAAAATCCTCCTAGCTATTATTATTACTACTAAGTTAGCTTATTTAGTGCACGAGTGTAGATTACTAAAAATAGTAGTAGTAATAAGCTAAATATACTATATACGCTATAAGTAAACCTTATATTAGTAGTAGTAATAAGCTAAGTATACTATATACGCTATAAGTAAATCTTATATTAGTACTAGAAGCTTATAGGTATTAGAGAGTGCAAGTAAGTTTAAAGTTTAAACTATTATTATATTAGCGTATTTAAGGTTAGTCTTTAATTAGAATTAGGTGCTATACATAGTATATAGTAACCTTTTATCTTAACCTACTTTAACCTTAAACTAAAAAAAAGTTTAAAAAAGATATTTAGTAAGCCTACTACTATATATTATAATAAGTATATATTTAATACTATAAAAGTAAATTAATTATTACTTAAGAATTTTTACTATATTTTAGAGGCCTTAGATGCCTAGGGCTTATTATAATAGACTATAATAGATAAGGAGTATAAAATTTTTTAAAAATAATATTAAACTAAGTTAAATTAAGCTAGAATCTTATATAATTAGGTTAGGTCTTATATAATTAGAGTAGGTATAGGTTAGGTTAGGTTTAGAGTCTTATATAATTAACTTAACCTATATCTAAGGTCTATGCAACCTAACCTAACCTATATCTAGAGTCTGTGCGACCCTAACCTAACTATATATCTAAGCTGGGTACCCTAAACCTATTTACTAGCCTAACCTACTTTATTACTATTTATAGTTAGTTATTTATTTACTAGTAATTTTACTAGTATTTTAAATACTTTTCTATAAAATTTAGGTACTCTAGTTTCTTTATAGTTACTAACGTGGTTCACTAGCGAGTGACCCACACTAGTGAGCGCGCTACCTTTGCTAAGACCCCACCAAACTATTTTATTTATTACCAGACTGCGTTGCAACACTACTTGAAAATATATACTAAGTTAATGCATCTAATTTAGATTCTTCCTCTTTAACTCCCTAGCAGGTTTGCGCATTGTGTTTATGTTGCCTGCAGATGCTATAACGCTGTTAAGTTGATAGCCCTGTTGCAGCGCGACTAGTACCTGACGACTGTTTACCCTTCTTCTGTCTACCAGCGTCCTTAGGAGTGGCTAGCTGAGATTCCTCTGCTACTGTAAGTGATCCCTAATACTAGATATACCTCCTTTTACGCGATTTTTGTCTTATAGTCTCCTTAATTATCTTGCGAAGGCCTACAATTTTATCTAATACTAGTACCTGACTATGCATTGCACTTAGAGCGCCTTTTTCAAGCTTCTCAAGCACCTACATAGTTGAAATTGGTGATGAATTAAAGTAATCTCTAATTCTCTTACGAACTAGTATTAATTGCGCCTTAAATTCGCATAGGTTACTTAGTGTTTTAGACTCCTAGGTAGTAGGCTCTTTAATAGGCAGACTAGGTGTACAGATGCAGATGTTAAGGTGCTGCAACACCTCCTTTAGATTTAATAGGACTAAGCTAGCGTACAAGGATCCTGATCACCCGGTGTTTCTGATCACCCCATCAAAACGCGACACCTGAACAAAACACGCGATATCTCTCTACAACGCTCATCAATATGGACGCCCGCGAGCATGCTATACAATCCGCTATTCGCGATTTCGCTGCAGGTCTTTATACAAGTCAGCGTGCAGCTGCAAAGGCGTACGGCATCTCCCAGTCTACGCTATCGATGCGACTCCGTGGCGTAACAACGAGCTCGCTCAGTCACCAGCACCAGCAGCGATTAACTCCTCGACAGGAGGACTTTCTAGTAGAATGGATCCTTGAAGAAGACGCGCGCGCCTGCCCTCCCTCACACGCTCGCGCGCGAGAAATGGCCAATCGAATCCTACGTATGAACGGCGACGATCGTCCTGTTGGCAAGCACTGGCTATACCACTTTATCAAGCGCCAGCCACGTATCGCCTCTGTAGTCGGCAGAAAGCTAGAGGCTCAGAGAGCTGATGCAGCGACTCCAGAGCAGTTGCGCGCGTTCCTAGAGCGCTATGAGCAGACTCGACAGCGGCTCAACATACAGGCGGAGAATACATACAATATGGATGAGACTGGCGTTGCTCTAGGAGTATGTACAAACACTAGAGTACTCTCTAGTAGTCAGAAAAAGAAGGCTTATATTCGGTCTCCAGAGAATCGCGAGTGGGTCTCTATAATTGAGTGCGTATCGGCGATAGGGCAGAAACTACGCTGCGCAGTTATCTTCAAAGGCCAGAGCCTACAGACTACCTGGTTCCCAGCTAAATCCGTGCCTAGCTGGCTCTATACAACCTCTGAGAACGGATGGACGTCGAAAGCGATAGGTGTTGAGTGGCTACAGCGTATATTCATACCTGAGACGGCTATAGGTGATGGCCAGTACCGCCTTCTTATCCTCGACGGTCACGGCAGCCATATTGATATAGACTTCCTTTGGCTCTGCAAGCAGCATCGAATCGAGCTCTTATACCTACCTGCGCACTCCTCACACGTCCTACAGCCTCTAGATCTTGCTCCTTTCTCTGTAATCAAGTCTAGTTACAGACGTCAGATCCAGGAGCTCGCATCACTCGACGACGCTGCGCCTGTCAAGAAGGAGCGCTTTATCACCTGCTATCATCAAGCTAGGGAGGAAGGCTTCACAGAGCGTGTGATTCGAGCTGGCTGGCAGGCATCTGGTATCTGCCCATTCAACATCAATCACGTGCTCAGCTCGTCGCAGGTCTCTCAGAGGCCTACTACGCCTACACGTCAGCAGCAGCCTCAGCAGCAGCTCCAGAGCTTCCTCTCGACTCCCCAGGGCCCTCACGATCTCTATATAGCGCAGCGCAGCGTCCAGAGCGTTGAGAATCTAGGTCGTACGACCCGGCTGCTCCTACAGAAAGCAGGTAAGGCTCTAGCAGCTGCAAATACTAGAGCTGCAGGCCTAGAAGCAGAGAAAAGACGCCTTGAGCAGCAGCTAGAGATATCTACCTCTCAGCGTCAGCGTAAGCGCGTTCGAGTAGACCCAAATCAACGCTTTGCAGAGGTAGAGAGTATTAGGGAGGCTATGCGCGCAGCTGAGGCTTCAGCAGTCCAACCACGTAGATCTACTATATCAAGCACCTCAGAAACAGCTGCTATAGCTACAGCAGCTGCAGCGCTTGAATCTATGTGTAGTCAATGGCAATTATAAGCAGCGTTGCTGAGATATCGCGCGTTTTGTGCAGGTGTCGCGTTTTGGTAGAGTGATCAGAAACACCGGGTGATCAGGATCCTTGTACGCTAGCTTAGCCCAGCACTGTAAAAACCACCCTTAATTATCTCTGCAGAGAAAACCTTTAAAAACGTGGGTTTAAAGGCTAGAAGGAACTTAATCTTTGTAATATAAGTTATTAGCTAACACGCTAAGCCCAAGATCTTAGCACTATACCGTATTCGGCCACTCAACGCACAGACCCCACTCAACGCACAGTTAACACTAAAAATCGTATATTTTCAACACCTCATAACTCCACCAATATGGACCCGATCGACGCAGCTGTTGAAGCTTTAAAATCCCTGGAGCTAGGAGAACGTCCTAATATATCCCAGGTTGCTCGGGAGTACGGCGTTGAGCGGTCGCGGCTCTCGAAGCGCTATCGAGGGGTTCAGGGCACCTATGCAACTCGGGCCGAAAAAAAGCGACTCCTCAACAATACACAGGAAAAACAGCTACTACAGTACATTGATAAGCTGTGTGTACAAGGCCTACCCCCTACGAGAGAGATGATACGAAATTTCGCTGGAGAAATAGCACATCAAGAGCCAGGAAATCACTGGGTTAATCGCTACATTGCGCGGCATCAAATTGACCTTATATCGCGATGGACATCTGGCATCGATAGCCAGCGCTACAAAGCCGATTCAGCCTTCAAATACGCCCTCTATTTCAAGCTTTTAGACGATAAGATCAAGCAGTACAACATCGCACCGTCAAATATATACAATATGGATGAGAAGGGCTTCTTGATCGGGGTAGTGTCAAAATGAAGCGCGTGTTCTCTCGACAGCGATATGAGCAAGGAGGCGTCAAGCAGGTACTCCAGGACGGCAATAGAGAGTGGATAACGACGATAGCTTGTATATGCGCCGACGGCAGCTCTCTCAAACCTGCCCTAATATATCAGGCGGCTTCTGGCAACATCCAGGACACATGGCTACAAGATTTCAATCCTCAAGAGCACCAGGCCTTTTTCGCCTCATCACCATCTGGATGGACAAACAACGAACTTGGGATTGCCTGGCTTAAGAGGTGCTTTCAAGAGGAGACTAAGAAGAAGGCAAAGCGCGACTATCGACTCCTAATTCTTGATGGGCATGGCTCACACGTTACTATGGAGTTTATCGAGTTCTGCAATCAAAATCGAATCCTCCTAGCTATCTACCCGCCGCATTCAACTCATACGCTACAGCCTCTAGATGTCTGCCTTTTTAAGCCTCTTTCAGCTGCATATACAAAAGAGCTCTCCGAATTCATATACAACAGCCAAGGACTCACATCTATCACTAAGCGCGACTTCTTCCGCTTCTTCTATAAGGCACACAGAGTTGCATTCGCCAAAGAAACAATCATTAACGCCTTTAAAGTTACTGGCATCTCTCCGCTAAATAGCAACGCTATATTGAAGAAATTTAAGGATCTAGAGCCTAAGAGGCCATCAAGCAGCGATAGCACGTCGTCAGTACTCTCTGCAAGCGATTGGCGTAAAATTAAAGGACTTCTACAACAGGTAGTTGAGGATCTTAATGATAAACGCGTCTCGCAGCTGTCTCACACAATACACGCAATAGCGACTTAGAAACAGCTCGTCCAGCACGAAAACGATCGCCTTAGAGATGCCCTTTTCAATGAGAAGAAGCGCCGTAAGCGTGGCAAGGCATTACTACTTGAACCCTCTAAGAATTACGCTGGCGGCGCCGTCTTCTAGTCGCCATCAAAAGTTGAGGCTGCCCGCAATCGCCAGGCTGAAAAAGACGCTAAAGCAGAAGAACTACAACACTAGAAGGAGCGCGACAAGCTAGCTAAGGAGCAGAAAAAGCAAGAGAAATAGGCTATGCTTGAGCAGAGGGCGCAGAAAAGGATGGCTGCAAAAGAGGTTAGGTTGCAAGAACAGCAGAGGAAGGCGGCAGAGCGCGAAGAAGATCTACTTGCGCGCGCAGCTGAAAAGCAACTCAGGACTGATATACAATTGGCCAAAAAGGGTAAGGCGCGTAGCCTCGAGGCTCCTGCACCTCCTGCTCATGTTATTGAGGACCTAGAGGTTGATGTTGAGGATCTATTAGTTATTGAAGGGGTGGTGGAGGCATCCGGCCCATCAACGCGCACTCGCAAAGTACGCCTCCCACAGAGGTATCACACGTAGTTTATCGTTGCCAATCGATTTATCAAGCTTCTGCAAATGCTACTCTAAAAAATCTAGTGATTTTACAATATATATAGAGCTCTGCAGCTTCAAAAGTAATAGTGGTGGCTATCCTCAAACTGTGCGTTGAGTGGGGTCTGTGCGTTGAGTGGCCGAATTCGGTATGCCTTCTTTAGCGGGGAGAAACAGCCCACATCTAATAGCTGCAGCAGGTGTAACAAATGTGGCGGCATATAGAGAGTAATAATCTTATGTTCCTTGCAGTAATCCTAGAACTCAATTAAGTTATAGCTCTTATAGCTATTAATAACTACCGTGCACGGACGCGCAACGCCCGCCGAATAACATGCTCACCACTTTAAAGATGAAGTTATTAAGCTATCTACAATAGTTATTATTACAAGATTTTGTAGAGTAGTAGTAATTAGATGCTTACAATTAATTTGTACTATCTAAATCTACTAGGAAGTGTAACGTTGCGGCCGCGGCGGGTGATAAAAGCTAGGGCAGCTAGTGCAGCCTGTAATGCCTCCTTAGCAGCTGCACTAGCACTACGTTGTTTCTAACGCTTGTTAGCTTAAATAGAGGCTTTTAAGGCCTTGCGCTTGCCCTTTTAAAGCAGTTGTATAGCTTTTTTAGCGTTGCGAGCTGCCTTCTGGCGCTCGCGTTCAGCTACCTTGGCTGCCTCTCTCGCCACACGCCTCTCTTCTGCCTCCTGCTTTTAAAGTAGCTTAGCAGCAGCTTAAAGCTCCTTTCTGTTAGCCTTTGCAAGCTGCCTATTATGCTCTTCCCTCTATTTTACTATCTCTCGTGCACGTGCCTCTTTAATCTTGCGCGGAGACTAGAAGACAGCACTACTATAGTACTCCTGGCGCTGCTGTAAGTTAAGAGGTTTGCCGCGCTTCTTATGCTTCTTCTTAGTAGTGAGAGCCTCCCTTAAGCTATTGTTCTTATGGTGTAGCAGCTCGTTTTGTACTTGGAGTCCGTGGAGCGTTTAGGAGAGCGACTTTGACTCTTCTGCGGTGGTATCCTTTACTAGAGCGTACGAGACGCTCCATCTGGCGCCAGTCATTGTTGGTAAGCGCTAAGGACCGTCCTTCACCGTTGTTTTGCTGCTCTGAGGCATCGTCCGCGAAGCGTTTAAGTATAACCTCTGGGTCTATAGGCCATATACCAGCAGCTTTAAAGGACTTAAGGATAGTCTCTGTCTTAAAGGAGGTCTCCCACACTCCCCAGAACAGCGGGAAGAAGTCTCCCTTCTTGACTGGTACTAGCCCTTGGCTCCTCTGGAGGTGGGTGGAGAGCTCCTTAGAGTAGGCGGTGGAGAGAGGTTTAAACATGACGATGTTGAGAGGTTGAAGCGTATAGTAGTAGTAGTAGTATTGATTAACGTCCAGGAACGTAATGTTCTAGCCTCCCATGGGGCATGGGGACGTGCTAAGCTGTATTTACAGAAAGCATTTCGTGCCTGCCGGCTGGCTACCACAGTAGCCTTGTTGTACATAGCCCATCCTCCCTTTAATAGGTCTACCTGCTACTACAGGCACCTAGATACCTATAGTAGCCGGCCCTCATCTGTGAGGGTGTTGTTGTCCTGCCCCTCTCTCCCTCGCCCTTGTAGCTCTGCTCCCGTACTCACAATTGTCAACAATCAAATATACTTCCAAATCTCGAGCTTCGAACGGCCGAGTTGCCAATTCAAGTAAATCAAGTCTTTGCCGTATAAATTGAGGCGGAAATCAAGTCCAAAATGAAGATTTGACTTGGAGATTTGATAGATTTGATAGTGTTGTTTAGCCATAGAAGCGAGCGGGTGTTGCTGCAAAAGTTGGCTTATTTGGAGTCGTTGATTGGCCACAACTTACTGCCGTCATCACGCCCAGGCCCCCTAGCCATCTCATCGCGCACTTGACGCGCTGTTTTGTTACCATCGCCTATCTATCGGTGTACTTTTGTTGGTGTTTTAGCTATTGCAGTTAACTTATTGCGTACTTTCGCTGCCTTTGCTGACCTTGTGGGCTTGCTAATAGCCCGAGATGCCCCCCAAACGCGCTATCGATGGCAACACACGCGCCGGAGTACGCGCCAACGGCGCCGTACCGGTAGAGGTGACCGATGAAGGTGGAGGTCGCGGCAAGCGTCAGAAAGTACGCACCCAGCGGGCTATTGAAGGCGACTCGCTGCCAGCCGGCGCTGCCAGCCGGCACTGCCAGTCAGCCGATAGAGCTGCCCGAAACGCAGCTAACTGCGCCGCCGTCGCCTCAATCGTCGCCATCACGGGTAGCCAGCCAGCCAGCCATGCCCGCCGAAGACCCGCTTGTCGGCCAGGTTATAGATGCCTCACAGCGGCCGTGGGAGCTGCAGTTGCTGGAGTCGCAGGCGTTGTTAACGCCATCGTCGGCGTCAAAGGCAGCCACAGAGGCTTCGACTGTAGAGGATAATAATGTCGTCAGCGGCGGCTTTGACAAGCGCTTTGCGGACAATTACGATAGCATTAATTAGGAGAAGCTGGCTCGGTACCAGGTGCCGCGGCGTACTCTTATTAGCAAGAAGAGCTAGGTCTTTCAGTACGGCTATCGCGTCGCGTTAAAGCAAAGTCCTGCACAAATTGCGGCTAATAAACCTAAGCGCACCTTCTTTGTGTGCCGCTTCTGCCACCACAACGCGCCAACAAGCAGCATAATCGAGGTGACGGATGCCACAAGCTCCGTGGCGAAGCACCTGGGTCGTCAAAGGCGCGGCCATCGCCTAACTGCGCGCAGGAAGCAGCTGCCACAGCTGCTAGGTGGTCAGTCAACTATCTTTGACGCGATAAAGAAGGGCGTACCTGTCACGCAAGCTGTGGTTAATAAGCTAAGTAACTTTGATGTTTAAGGCTTCCGGCTCGCCGCTGTGCAATAGCTTGTTAAGAATAACCATCCGCTGCGCGAATTCGAGACTAAGAGCTTCCAGCGCATGCTACAGTTCGCCAATCCTGCGGCAGTTCAAGCGCTGTGGACAAGCCACAACAGCGTGTCGAGGTTCGTACTGCGGCTCTACGACTACCTTGTTCCTATTGTTAAAGCAGAATTAGCGACTGCGAGCAGTAAGGTGCACGTCAGCTTTGACGGCTGGACTGCAAAAGGTGGCAAGCGCGGCTTCTTTGGTGTCGTTGCTCACTACGTTGACACCGCGGGCAGGATTCGAGACTTACCTATCGCGCTGCCGCAGCTCGCTGGCGTCCACAGCGGCGAGAGGATAGGCGAATGTGTCGACAAAGCGCTGCAGGCGTTCGATATAACGGCGGAGAAGCTAGGTTACTTTGTGTTAGATAACGCTGCAAGTAACAATATGGCAGTGGAGTACTTGAGTAAACAGTATGGATTTACTGCCGCTCAACGCCGCCTTCGTTGCAGTTGCCACACTATCAACCTCGTCGGCCAAACATGACAGTTTGGCAAGGATAAAGACGCCTACGATAATGACCCAAAGCACGAGAAGGATGAGGAGAAGTTCATAAATAAGTGGCGGCGGCTGGGGCCTTTAGGAGTGTTTCTAGACATCATCAACTTTATCAGTACGCCGAAACAGTACTCCAGTTTCTCTACTTTCCAGCACCTCGCGTTAGCTGAAGACCCCACAAACAAGGCCTTATTATTGGCCGTCGTCAAGGCGTGCGTTACACGCTGGAACAGCTATTGTGCTGCCTTTGAGCGTGGGCTTATCCTCCAACGTCCCATCACCGACTACGCCAAACACCACATCTCACGGATCGAAGCGCTTGATCAAACAACTAACAAGCCGCCAGCTGCTTTGGCGTGGATGCGATCAACCGGTCTACAAGCAGCAGACTGGGCAGTTATCACTGAGTATGTGGATGTGTTGAAGCCGCTCAAAGCAGCCACAGAGCGGCTGGAAGGTCGCGGCAAGAGCAAGCAGCCAGGCGATCGCAAGCTTAATGGCGCTTCGGCGCCATTTATGAGGTTATCCCTACCTTTGAGCAGCTTATAAGCGCTTATGAAGAGCGCTTAATTACCTATCGCGATGTTGACTTTGAGCAAGAAGACGCTCCGGAAGACCATTTGGCCATCAACCTGCGCGGCGCTGTCGCCAAACTGAAGCTCTATTACAGCAAACTGAGCGACAGTACTGCCTATTACGCTGCGATTGTACTCCACCCGCGCTATCGTAACTACTGCAAAATCGCTTGGGCGGGTGACCCAGCTCAATTGGCGGCTGCCGACGCTGCCTTTCAGCAACTTTGGCGCCTCTATAGCGGTACTGTTGCTCCCCGGCCGCCTCCACGCCCGCTGGTTAAGCGGTCCAACACCATTGACGACGCCGTTGACGCGATTATCGAGGCGGAGAGCGACTCTGATGAAGAAACTGGCGATGAGTACGAGCGCTGGCGGGCTTGTGAGCCGCGTTGGAGCCGCGCCGACTTCGATCGAGAAGGTAACCCAGTCCGCTATTGGCTTGGGTTACGCAACAAGTACCCAGCGTTGGCGCAGTTTGCGCTTGATATAATGAGTATTCCAGCCTCCAGCGCGGAGTGTGAGCGCTTGTTCAGCGAACTTGGCGACTTATTGGAGCCGAAGCGGCGCAAAATGAGCTCACAGTTACTAGCTGCTCTGCAGTGTGTGCGGAGCTGGCTGAAGGCTGGTTTTATGAGCAGCGACAATGAGGTTGATGAGAGCAATCTCACTGACGCAGCAATCGAGACTCTGTACAGTGTATCTAAATGGGACGATTAGCTGCCAAACTGCAGTACAACACCACAATTTCAGATTAATATTTGCAAATCCGACTTCCAAATCAAGTACAAACTGCTGCCAAGACCTCCCAATCAAGTCCTCCAGCACTGTTGAGGCACATCAAATCAAGTCAACGGGTGGATTTGGACTGGATTTGTTTGTTGACAATTGTGCCCGTACTGTCTTCCTCCCCCTACCTCGTACGAAGTAGGACCTCGTACGAGTTAGCAAGCTGCCTTGTACCTTGAGTAAAAACCTCGTAGGGGAAAACCTCAAGCTTGAACAAGTAGTAGTAGTCGCCTGAGCGGTACTTAGTTTGGGTGAAAGGTTTTGACCAAGTCTTGGCAGAGCGAAAACTCTGCATCTTGGCTTTTGGTCTCTTTATCGCAACAGCGCCAGCTTTTTGCGGATAAAGAACGTGATTCTAGTAATCAGCTTGTTCAGGCGAACAATTTCATACTACAGGAACCCCCCACACGGTCGTGTGGGTGGAATCACGATTTTGGTGTTCCTGAAGGACTGCTAAGAGGATAAAGCAGACTAAGATTAAAAATACTAAACATAAAATAATTACATACTCTAACACCTAAAGTCTAAGAGGAATAACTAAATAGTTAGGAAGTATTAAGTGTCAATGCAGCCTTTATATCAGCGTCCTTTAGGACTAAGCAAGGTAGCTATCCACTCCAACAATCTTTTATCCTCGACTTAGGCTTAACCTATTATATTACGAACAATCCTAATCGTATCTACAATTATCGCTAACTAGTACTAGGAGACTTTGTATAGGCTGGCAACTCCAAGGTATAGATTAAGGGATACAGATTAATCAATCTTAACCTAAGGAGCACCTCTAGAATACACACACTAACTCTGCACAATATAGCAATATGTCCTAATCTATTATGCAACCTAGTGTTATTCTAATTACTTAGGCGGAAAGGTATATAGTAAGATACCTAAGCGGAGCCAACCGCTCTACAAAAGCCAAATAGAACAATTATCTGTCACTTCACTAAAACTCATAGGCAGTGGGTACTAGAACACCATCTAACGACTAATGGCTCATACCACATACACAGAATTACCTCAGCAACCAAGCAAGGACTATAAAAAGCACCGGCCGAATTATAGCACAAGAGACTAGGACACCCTAGACTAGCAGCTATCGAACATCTTGTGCAGCAAGCTAAAGGGGTGCGAGTTAAGGGAGTTACAACAGTTCAATGCAACTCCTATAGGAAAGCAAAAATCTAGCAACAAATTAGCCAAGCACCACAAATTAACAATAAAGGACTAGGAGAAAGACTAGCTATCAACTTTCATGCCTACGAGGCGCAAAGTAGCACTAGCGAAAAGAGCCAGATACTTGTCACTAATAGGTACTTAGGCCTGCAATAGGATTTTTATTTTAAAGACAATTAACTAGCAAAGTTAGTTATTAAATTTCTATTGAACTTCTTTCTCTTCCTTAAAAACTATTACAACATTACGGTTAAGGTTATTAAAGCGGACAACAAGATCACGATGGTAAAACCGGAAATCGAGCGCTGGTTAACATCACAAGGAATTACTATCAAGCCTTCCGCCCTAGATACACAAGCTCAAAATAGAGGTGCCAAACACTTAGAGGGTGTAAACAAAGAGAAATCGCGCGCGATGCGTCTTAATACCAACCTACCCTAGGAACTATAGCCTAAAGTTACAAGAGCAAGTGTGTACCTTTATAATTAAACGCCAAACTATACAAACAACTAGAAGACTTCCTACAAGATCTTCTTCACACAAGTTGCTCTGAATAACAGAGTAGTCACCTTAATTAAGAAACCTAACCTCGCTTACCTTAAAGCGTATAGCTACAAAGCGTTTGCAATAACGGATAATACACATTAAGGTAAATTAAGGCTACAACACCTAGACCTAAAGGCTTAAATTAGTTACCTAGTAGGATACTGGTCCTTAAACATCTATTAAACCTAGATACTATTACTTGCTAAGGTAATAAATACCTACAACGTTATCTTTAACAAATAAACTGTCTTTAATAGCAAAACTAAGGACCTTATAGATAACCTTATACACAGCACACTAGAGGAAATTGCTACATACGTAAGAACAATTGAACTCCTAACACTAAGTCATTAACTAGAGACAGAGTCCTTCTATAAAGACGACACTGTTAGAGGCTTATTAAATCCCCAAGGCAAAGTAGACCTACCAGACTACTACCAAGGAGTGAAGATTAGGGACAACTATCCAACTTCTCTAACTACACCACTACCTACAGTATTGCTTGCGTAGTTAATAGCTAGAAATAAATTAGAAATAAACCTAAAAGGGTTATCTAAGACTGTCCCCTAGGCAGCCGCCTTTATAGCAGGAACTTAAGCTAGTAATATTAGAACATATAAAGAAGAAGTAGTAGATAAGGCTAAGATAAAAAGGATGCTCGCTAAAGGCCTAAAGCCTTATTAAAGTTAACTTCCCCCCCTACCAATATGTCGAACCAAGCTTAAAGATCATCTAATAGGTAAACTATTTAAGGAAGCAGAATAGGTCCATCTTTAAAGTTATCAACAAATAAGATTATAGTTAGAAGTATCTCTCAAATCTATTAAACTAACAGGTTAACAGATACTTAACTGCATATAGGTATACACCTACAAACTAAACAAGCATTATTAGTTTCTTAAGTGCAAGGCACAACTAGTGGTTTATAGAGATTAGCAAAGGAATATTGCACTATAAGATACCTATACTGCAATATTAGCAAGTTGTTTGTTTAGGATGCTTATGGCAATTGCGGCTAAATATAATCTTAAGCTAAAGTAATATAATATAACCAATGCATTTGTTTATGCAACAATAGACAGGGAAGTATATATAAGGATGCCCTAAGGATATTAGAAGAAGGGCACAATCCTTAGGGTGCAGAAGGCCCTCTACGGTCTACGCATCTCACCTATGCTATGGCAGAAGGAGTTCACAACAACCCTTAAGACCATCGGCTTTAAAACTATACCTCACGAGCCCTGTTGCGTAATTAAGGACGGCATTATCATCTTCTTCTATATAGACGATATTATCGTCGCATTCTACAAAGAGAGTGAACAGGAAGCGGAACAAGCTGTCAAGCTCCTGCAAGAAAAGTATACCATGACTAGAGGAGACAACCTGCAATGGTTTCTTAGCGTGGAGATCATCAGACAACGTAATCAGCGCCTTATTCAACTTTCACAAGCTAGTTACATCGACAAAATCAGTCGCCTAATTGACAAACAAGACTATCGCCATAATACCCTAATAGCCTCTACCAAGTTAAAGCCTCAAACAGGCTTAGCAACACCCTTAGAAATTAACAAATACCAACGCAAGATCAGATCGCTTCTATTTGCGGCAGTAACAACTCGACCAAACATAGCCTTTGCAACCTTAAGGCTAGCTCAATTCCTGTTAAATCTGGGCTCGGAACATCACAATGCCACTAATCAAGTACTACTATACTTATCAAGCACCAGATAGAGAGCACTGCAGCTCGGAGGAGGCAACTACCTTCAAGTAGCCAGCGATACCTCATTTGCTAACAACACACTAGACAGAAAGAGCTCGCAAGGATACGCTATTAAGCTATTTAACAGACTTATTGCCTAGAAAGTAAGCAAACAAGACACTGTCACAACTTTAACAACTAAAGCAGAGCTTCTCGCCCTATTATAAGTGGCCAAGGAAGCAATCTTTATATTAAGACTACTAGACGAACTGCAGATTAAACTGCGCTTATTATTAATTACCGTTTAGCAAACTATTCGACTAGTCACTAAGGAGATATCTAGGCTTCAGACCAAACTACGACACGTTGACATTCACAATCACTAGTTGAGACAGGAAGTCTCTACTAGAAAGATTAAGGTGGAGTACGTACAATCGGCAGAGATAATCGCCAACGGCTTCACAAAGGTCCTCCCAGTCAACAAGTGGGAAGGATTCCTAACCCAACTTAGGCTAGTTAAGGTAACAGAACGCAAAGTAGCGAATAAAGTACCTCTAAAGGAAATTCAAGGGCAACTTGATAACCTCACTTTAGGATAACAGGCTGCTAGATAGTTCAGCTTACAAGGATCTTCCAAGCTAAGGGGGTGTGTCAGATATGCAGCTATTAGATAGAACAAGCGCGTTGAGGTTGGATCTGTACAATTGAGCAGGGACCACCGTGCTTGGCGCACTAGTTGAAAAGTTAGAACTAGCTGAACATAGGAGAGAACAACACGACAGTTCATCCATCTTATCCATCAGACCCCCCTATCTCAATGAGCTCAAATAGTGCTCAAATCTGACAGTTATATTACTATTACTTGATAACCTTAGTAAGAAAATATTTAAAACTTTAAAAAATTATAATATATATTTAGTAAATAATAGTACTAAATAAGTATTAGGAAAAGTCTTTTAAATATAGTATCAAAAATGCCTAGCGATAGTGTGGTGGACGGTTCTTTTTCCTAATATATACATTTTCCAATGAACTAGATTGAGTGCGTGCAAGACTGTTGAAATAAGCTTTGAATCGGGCATAGGTTGAAATAAGGTTTGAAATCAGAGATAAGTTAAATCGCCGGCCGAGGCAAGGGACCCTGAGCGTCATTCCCTAAGCGCCAGGTACCAGTTTTAGTTTCTTACTTGAGCAAGGTAAAAATTCCTATCCCGATGTCACAATTTTAATCCTTATTCAGGAAAATCCAGGCCATCAGATTTCGAAATTTTGGACGGTAGTGGTTGCAACATAAGGTAACAAGCGCAATTGCACACCTAGAGGATACATTCATACTGCAAAGCTGCCTGACCACAACCACTCGGAATCGAGAGTACGTACCTCGGCACTTCTTTCTAGAAAAGCGTACACGCCTTGCGCACTGGTGGCGAATGTACAAAACTGTGTATATTCTCGCGAGTAATTGACATCTGGGCTAAATGCCGCTAACCCACCACGTGTAGATTGTGTTGAGTAGAGCCGCCCGCCCGCCCGTACGAGATATATACCTTATTGGAGACCCACTAAACCAAAGCTAGTAGAGCTCGAATTTAGTGAATTGAAAGCCCCTGTCCGGGCCATCGGACGTGAAGACACCCAGCACTGCACTTCTTTACCTCCGATGGAACATTTGCTTAGAAGTCAGTGCGTCTATCTGCTCGAAAAAGCGTAAAATTCGTAGGCTATGCTTCTGAGGCGTCATTGTACGTACCTAGGTACTTACCCCTTATCCGGCTCGAAAACTGGAAAGCTCAAGTGGAGTTTTCCACCGGAGCTAACGAAGTGCATCAAGTGGGACAATTGGACCCTGGAATCTGGGCAAGCTAGCAGCGTCCTTGCTTCCGCTAGAGCTCTGGCTTTCAAAGTCCACGCCGTAGGAAAGTGGGACAATCGGACCCTAAAATCTGAGCAGCAAGCTAGTAGAGTCATTGCCTACGCCGGAGATTTGACATTCTGAGTCTTCACTGTCGATAGCTTTCCGATTCCTAGCAAGCTCGTTTCGAGGTGACTTTAGGGCCTCGAGAAATTCGGAGAAGTGCTGTTTTAATGCGAATGTGGGTAAATATAAGCTCTCCTTTACAGGGAAGACTACCTTTTTCATTGGAGGGACCCAATTAAATTCTATAAGCCCTCGCCACACAGGGTTCAGTAACATCCATTGCCTTTTTCCTCGAAGCTGCCTTTGCAGGGATGGTTTAGAAAGTTCCAAACAGGTATGGCGAGGTGATTATCGCACCACCCCTTTCAATCCAATGCTTGGTAAATTAGTGGTCATCTCGGTCTGGACCGGTTTGGGTCGTTCCCCTTGTCTTTCCAGTCCAGTGAGAGAGCATTCGTGTTCCTCCTCATCTACTAGTAGTCCTCTTTACTCTCTCTGTCCCTTGACATCTTCCACCACAACCCGCATCATGAAGTTCTGGGCGCTCCTGGCACTCGCTGCCTCCGTTGCAGTCCAGGCCTTTCCCCTGGAAGACTACAAGGCTCAACTGCACACACGCGATGGTGATGTAAAGAAACACCTCGGATATCGTGTAGTCTCAAAGGTTTGTTCCCTATTTCATTCCACCCTCTACTCCATTCTATATTCCATTCCACATCCTCCGTAACCCGGCGACCAAACCAACTCACCTCCCAGGCCGAAGCCGAAGCCATTCATAAAAACGGCGGCAAAGCCGTGCAGTCCTCAGGCAACGGGGGCCGCCAGATTGGCCCGGGTCTTTACATCTTGAATTCATTCCAAGCCTGGGGCGACAATGACCCTAATGGGGACGTTCAATGGGATTGCGTGGTGACGGTTGACGCCGACGAATGGGACAAATGGAATAAGGTCTACCTCCCCGAGCTTTTCACGTTCCCCGAGGACGCGGAGAAAAAAAAGGACACGTGCAAGCCACTTCGGCTGTGGAACATGTTTCCAACAAGTAGTACGTGTTCAATTCCTTTTCTTCCTTTTGGGTTTGCTGTTGATACTGACGCATCGGACACCGCAGGGAAGAACCGCCTACGCTTCATCGGGTACGTCTCTCCGGGCGCGACGATCGAGAACACGGTGATTTTCGCCAAGGTGAAGGGCTATCTACACATGACCCAAGGATTGCTTCCGCTGGCCCTTATCGATACTGGTAAGGTGCATCTCGCGCAGTGTGCCGAGCGGGGGACCGAGGCCAACAAAAAGATTGGCAAAATGGGTGCCGCGGATTGGGGTTTCGTGGAATCCGTTCCAGGCTACGGAATGGGGGCATATAACGAGGAGAAGCGCTAGTTAGGAGGAATCAGTTGTTAGGGGGCGACAGGTGAGGGTACGTGGGGATCGAAAGGGAGGCTTCAGGGTAAACATGGGTGGTGAATCGAAAGGTAGACTTACTACGGTAGCTGAGTTCTTTGTACGCAGCTGGAATCCTCACCGAATTTAAGTCTTATGCCTGGAAATCAGAACGAACACGAATGGCACACGGTCAGCGGGTGATTCCTGGTCCAGGCACGATAGTTCCATACCCGTAACTACGCAGGCGTTCTGCATAGAACGCAGGTTGCTTTACATGATGAGATGATCCATTTATGTGGTCGTCGGCCCGCTCGAGAGACAATTTCCAAGAGCTGGTTAATAATTCTATCTGACTAAGATATCGAGATTGCATAAACTAGTTGTGTGGGTACTCACGGTTCCAAGGTTCAGAAGATGTTCCCCCGATTACGTGCGCTTTAGCGCGATTAGGCCTAGCACGCTTCGGCATCTTGTATATAGACCGCGCGATCGCCGACTTTGCCTATCACTCAGTATTGTTACATTCCCAGCCCTGGAGGCAAATTTCAAAACATCAACTCCAGCAACTGCATTCTGCGTACGATGGGCACTACAATGGACGATGAAGCTGGGGAATTTCTGGCTAATGTGGAAGGCGGAATCGTGCCAGTGACATGTCACGATGATGTCTTGCGGATCGCATACATTTATATCGATGAGGGGCTGTGGGACGGCCAGGGCGTATTCGATGTTGTGGAGAAGCTGCACGCGCATGGCTGGTCTTTTGGTGAGGGCGAGCTCCGCTTCAATCGGTAAGCTACATCCTCATATGAGAATCCCTAATACCGACGTACCTAGCACTGCATGTGTGTGACTAAAATAAAACAGTACCTTGGATATATTTTATCTCGCCCAGATCGCAGCAGCCTACTACCGCTGGACCTCCCAACTAAATGGGGACGACCCCCTCACCTTCTCAGACTTCGACGCCTTCTACACTGCGCACCATGCCCTCCTGCACCCCACAGCCTGGCGCTCCTACTACTCCACCACATTCCTTACCCAACCCACCACAGCACGCTTCTACCGCATGCCCGACCTCCAGGACCTCCCGGACTCGTCCTCCCCGCTGTGCCTGCCGCGCGATAATCCGGTATCCGAACACGTCCTAAAGCTCCCCCGCTGGGCTTATACTGTCGGGCGGACCCGCCACAGGCAACCGCTCCTTACATTTGACACGATTACTAAAATAGCCCTCCGCACGCTTGACGCAGTCTTGACACGCCTACACGCGGCCTACCCTAGCACACCACCCTTTTCGGAATCACATGCGCGCTTCTGGCTAGACGAGTATTACGAACCTCCCATCGCAGAATCGAAACAAGAAGCATTGCCCACGAACACCAACACCCAGCTTGAGGGAGAGGAGAAGAAGATCCCTTCATCTCCAAGCCCTACATCTGACCTATCACCTCGCAAGGACAACCGCGAAGCATGGGGGCCCCATCACTTTGGGCTCAATGTCGCGTCGGGACTGTATGATATACACAGTTTGGAAGCACAGTACCTCGCACAGGTTTCTTCGGGTAAGGTTGTCGAACCAGAACCTAGCAAGCCGGTGTTTTTCTGGTGTGGGATACCGGATGGAGGGACTGCATTTCAAGCGTTGCAGAGGGGGTGGCAGGAAGAGATTGGGAGTGAGGAGGAGGTCGAGTTCCTAGCCGCTGTTGCGATGGAGGAGACAGCTGGCCTAGGAGCTGGAGCAATCAAGATGGATGAGTTGGACTGTTCAATCCGGTCACATATCCTACTAGCGGTCATGCAGGCTGCGTTGGTAAAGAACATGCAAGAGAGGGAGCATTTCTTGGGGGAGCTGGAGAGGCGGATGGTGCAAAAGGGGAGGATTGGCGAGGAAAGAGCAGGGAGGTGGGTTAAGGAGGCCTTGGAAATTATGGTGCCTTATGTACGCGTGTGGCAGGGCGAATGGCCTGATACAGAGGAGAGGGGGGAAATGCTGCGCCGGATCTTGGTGGAGAATCCGCTGCTCTTTGCACGCTGGAAGTTGTCGCCTGTTTTGAGGCAGTTCGCTTTTGACGACGCAAAAGTTGACTGTCTCGGCTGCCACACGGCGTACTGTTAACTACTGCCAAGATCCCTTCACCCGGGTAGTAACTAACTGCTGGCATACCCTACTGGTAGATATAGTCGACCATAGTGTGGCACCTACTGTTAGCAGCGCTGCCTTTGAGCTGGGTCCCAGGGGAGAGTACGGGATTCAAGCGGTTTATCTCAAGCAAAGTTAATTCCAGTCCCTCCGAGTATTTTTTTCCGTCGCATGTTTTGCATCACTCGTCTTCCTTTCCCCAATCGTTCAAGTTGAGCATCAACCCAGTCAGTATACAGATCCCCACTGTGGTTTACAACGCATTGTCGGTTATAGTAGCATCTGACCACGACTCACCTCGCGAGTCGGGCTCGATTACAGTAATCACCCATACTGCCATGATGCTTCCCCGCTTCCTCAAACGGGTGATCATCGAAGGTTTCGCTAAAAAGTCTCGTCGAGGAAGGCAACAACAGCACCTGTTGAACTCTTTCTCACTTCTCCTGGGAAGACTCAGTTTTCAGCGCGGTTCCAGCGAGGTCATATTCGATATTCTCCTGGATCGTCGTATCAAACAAGAAGTTTTTTCTAGTTGACCATCGAATTTGCCGACGTAGCCATTTCAAGTTGAGCTTTTCAATTTCAGCGCGTCAAGGAGATTCTGGCTCTGACCTGGCTCGTAGAAGCGCATGAGCAACTTGACGATGGATCTTTTTCGCGATCCTGAAGAACCAGCCACAGCGGCTGTTTTTTCGTGAGGAAAAGATATGCTCAAGTCTTGAACCACGGAGATATTGGGCGTCGTCGCAAAAATATGGTTGATTTTCCGCAGCCCAAGATCGCCCCCAGGATGAGAGGGTGTCAGGCCTTTCTCGACTGCACCATCAATGGGAACCGAGCGTTTTATCATCCGAAAAGCTCTTCGCGATGCAGTCATATGCAGTCACGGCTGTTGTAAAAACCTCAGCATTTGAAGCGACAACTAAGACACACCAAGCAGCACTCTTCGTGATCAGTCTGTCAGTCAGCCTGGAAAGAGAGATCGACAACAATGTACGATGACGACAGTTTGTTAGCTTGGAGCAGTTTCTTTCTAACAGCCTGGCAGCAACCGATCGCGTTCGTGGTGCATAGTCTCGGGGGCATCATTGTCAAAGACGTACTCTCTCCATGATTCCTTTGCGTATGTCAAACACTGCTTAGCGTTATACAGGCCATTCGTCGATCGGAGAAAATCCGTGAACGAACGAAGCTCATCATCTTCCTGGGGACGCCACACCGAAGGAGCACATACGCTAGCTGGCGCCAGATCGCGTCAAATCTGACCCGTGTCGCCCTCCAAGACTCGAACAAGAAGCTGCTTGAAGCGTTGGAGGTTAACAATGAGGTGCTCGACAACATCGATGAGGAGTCCAAGACCATCGTATTCAAGGGCGGAATCAAGATCCATTGTTTTCAAGAGGCACGGGACATACCAGGCACAAAAGGGCTGGACGAAAAGGCAAGTCATCCACGAACGCTGTGAACCGCATGCCCTGATCGTGCTAATGAGTACAGGTTGTGGACGACTTCTCGTCGAAGCTCGACCTCCCACGAACGCCGAGAGCATCGATGCGAATCACATGCAGATGGCTGGAAGCGATGCCATGCGCGGAATATCTCAGTCGCACATGGCCCCTATTGGGGGAATACTTTATGGAACTGGTGAGGCATGTTGTGCTGAGCGAGCCGGGTGGGAACGTCTGCTAAGCCATTTGTAGTCAATCTTTTTGACAGCACAACAATTACGACATGGACCGAGCCCTCCGAGTACTTTGCCTTAGAAGCAGCCAGAGTAGTAGAGACTATTGTCGAAGTCAGAGAAGTGTACGGATGGATGACGGCAGCTCTGCGGTCATCGCCTACCGAGAAAATCACAACTATCACAACTATCACCCCAATTCTTCCATATTGTACTGCTTTGCCTGTCCTTGCTTGATCCTGTCTGACACAAGATACTCCTGCACTGAGTAGTGTGCTAGAGCGATGATCTGTTGCGCAGGCCTTAATTTTCCGTCCGCTTCGTTCTTTGTAATAGTGACTAGACTGGAGCAGATATCCAGCACTTCTAGCGGGTCTTCTCGCGCCTCATCACGATCGAACGCTGGATCACGCGCTACGTCGATGGCGACGACTTCTGCGACTTCTTCGACGGACAGCGGCCGCGCAGAGAACGTCAGCCATTGCAGGATGCGTATCGCGTACTCACAGTCTTCTTCACTTATAGCAGAAAGAATGCGGTCGTATGTCTGGTCTAACGTTGGCGGCAGAGTGGCGAGTGACTTGCGCAGCATCGCCCGATTGCGACACTTTGCTAACGTATCAAGCTGATATACAGCCCATCGGAACCTACACTATCGTCAGCTCTAGCTCCGCGGAGAATCAGGTGAGCACACGTACATCCCGCGAGCTCCGCGCATCAGTGCTGTCTCGATCTCTTGCCCAATAGCAGCGTCCTTGTTCTATTTTGCTAAGCCCTTATCATTAGACAGCCTTTGTTGAACGTATTGCTGTATGTCTTTGTCAACTACGTCCCTCTAGAGACAGACAGCATCGTCTTCCTCGACGTAACTCTCTAAGGACCTCTCGATATCCCGCTCTTTCTGGCTGGTTATAAGCAGATGCACGTTGTTAAGCTGCCACCTAGCTAGTGTTTCAAGCATGCCTATTAGTTCTAGGCGTTTTGTGTGCGTACCACAGAAAGACGAACTGGTTGATTGCTATCTAATAAAGTCAGAGTGGTTATATACTTGGAGTGGAGTTTCCAGAAGATTCCAGATTAACAAGGTCACATGACTGTGACGACATAGTAGAACATTCTAGAGTTGGCTAACACGTTTTGTACACTTATTGAGAGCATTAAGAACGATATAGACATGCGTGAACTGTTGCAGCACCTATAGTGTCACCTCTAGAAGCGCATGCAGTGATGGCCGTCGTTGTCCATTCTCGCAGGACGAGAACAACGCATTAACGCCCTTGGGTATTGTGAACGAACGCTGCAGAAGCTGGCAGAGTAACGAGCGGAGTATTAGCTCTGGATCTTGTTTCTGTGCATTGTTGAAGTCGTAGTAAAAGTACGCCGTCACCATACTGGTGTCGTTATGGCAGTGCTGCAGCAAGTTCTCGATAACAGTAGAGCTCAGGATAGTCTTTCCACATCCTGGGATTCCGTACAGCTAGAGCCGTGACGCTGCATTCTCCTTCTATCTCGTGAACTTTTCGCCCTTGAGCAGCTAAAGTCCTGTGTTGGCCTGCCGCAGCTTGTGTGCTTTGTGGTAGTTTGTGGATGGGTTAGGCGCTGAAAGCTAGTTGCAGATCTGGCCAAGCCTCTCTTCTTGGCTTCGGCTGCGAGTCTTAATATTGCTCACAGAGGCACCTGCGATGTCCTCGGAAGCCTCCTGTATCTCCTTCTTCAGTCGTTTTAACGCCTTCTCTCTGCCTTCGCCATAGATCAGCGGTAGGTGACAGTTGAATATGCCTAATAGACAGTATGCTCCATCTTCTTCGCGTGTCGTCTGTCGGTTTTCTGTCCAAGAGAAGCGCTCATTAACATCGAACTCGGATAAGTCGCTCCCTGACAGAGCTTTGATGGGTATTCCTGTGACCTCGTGAACGGTGTGCTTGAGCGACTCCTTGTTACCTAGCCGCGCTCCCTCTTTAGAAAAGAACTCGACGGAGCGAGGAGCAAGAAGTTCCTGGAGTGTCTAGCCGCGGGTGAACTACCTGCTCTTCCTAAAAGCTGACTCGCCATCCCCTTCTAAAATGTCGTTCCCGACGTCTGAAAGGAAGACATAACACCTCTTAGCGTTCTGGTACCAGCGGAACATAGAGTTGATCGCCTCCGAAAGCTCCGCGTTGTTTGCCTTGTCGATGCAGCAGGTGTCTACCTAGAAGTAGTCCAGACCATCACGCTTAGCCTGCTGTGCACAGAAACGAATCTTGTTCTAACTAGCTTCCCTCTTTGCATTAATGCTATTTACATTATCAAGGCTCTTCAGATTATTGAAGGTCACCTCTTGCTCCCCCTAGGTGTGCGAGAGGATCGCATAGGGAGGAATCTCCTCGCTACGAATGATGTCCTCTGTCTATCTCAGCTTCCTGTCGCTTGCGGTGTATAGTAGTCGCATTGGGTTGTGTATGTGTCTATGTGCGCGAGCGGTAGAAGGGAGTCTCGGGGCCTCGAAGCAGGCGGAGGGAATCGATAACGCACGGCGGCTCGCTCGCGCAGAGCGTGGAGATGGTAGCTGTTGGGTTTGTTGCGAGTGCTAAGTAACGGTTTGCTAGATTACAGGTAAGGGAGACTGACTTCTAAGAGCTGCAGTGCGGTAAGCTGGTTGTTGGGGCAGGCTTGCATCTCCAACACCCAGTGCAGGAGGCACAGCCCGCCTGCGCCGTGACGTGAGGCTGGCTGGGCAAGGCTGACAACGCATCATCGCACGACAGCCACCATGCTGTAAACGGAGAAGCAGTTCTTACCTCAGGACGCGATCTGATGGTGCAGAAAGCGCCATTCATAGGCCGTTTACTGTAAGAGCATATCAGGGTGTCTGTGCAGCGCGTGCTGGTTCGTGCAGGGACTCTGTGCCGCCATTTTGTTGCGGGCCAGAACGCGACGCAGCGACAACAGCTTTAACACTAACCCGTAATATCTTGAGCGACGCATATGTCTAACGCCAGTAAGCGGCTCTAACGCGGACAACGAAATGCTATTGATGCGTAGCATGCTACAAACTATGTTTACACAGTCTGCACCTATCTAATCGTGGTCTCGCCTTAGCTACGGCTACTGGTACGTTAACGTGCAATGAGGGGCACGACAACCGGGCGAATAGCCACCTTGAGGCATAGAAATGGATTTAGTGAACGGCGTGTCAGCGGGGTCACGACAGTGAGAACCTTACACTAGCACATGTGATTATTACTCGTGAGAAGTGCAGCAGAACGATCAGCCTTCCTCTGGCGTGCTGAAAGGCTCCACCACGAGAACACTGTCTAGCCACAGAACGGCCGTCTGTCCCAGGCCACCGCAAGCTCTATCTCACGCCCTGATATGGAGTTCCGTGCCCTCCGCTAGTACATCCGCGCCACTGGGGCTCTCTATGGGGCAGTCTCGATCCCCACAGCTGCAACGGTCGACCAAGTCGCTTTCGCCGGCTCTGGTTCTGGCTCTGGCCCTAGCCCTTTGGTCATCCGCGTCGCTTTGGTCTTTGGCTCCGCTGCGTCTACCTCTGCCACAGCACTCGTGCGCTTCCGACCTCGCTTCCCTTTGCCTTTCGCCTTCTGAGCAGCGTCTTTCTCAGCGCGCTTCTCTCGTGCTTCCATGAGCTCCTCGTACCCCATCACCTTGGCTTTGCCTAGTACTAGCGACTTGGTCGACCGCCGCACCTTAGCTTCGTTGTTGACTGTCAGCAAGAATCGGATGTGGTTCTGTTGGAGGGCCCCCTTTGCGAGAGATAGTTGCGCGGCTTTAGCTAACTTGTGAAGGTGCCTTTGTAGGTTTCTTTTGCTTGTCTTATTGAGAGCACCAGCGTCCTGCTCGATGATCAGAGTTCGAAGCGACACAAGGCCCTCTGCTGAGACCGGCGTGATGGGTGTTCGTGGAACTTCGTTCTGATGGCAAGCCTCGACATTCACCTCATTGGCTTTCGGAATAGTTAGATTAGCGAGAGGCTTTGGTATGCTTCTAAGCACCCTGTCTGAGTTGAACGGAAATAGACCGCTTGTAGCAAAACCAGCTATAATGTTCTTAGAAGTGAAAGCTTTCTTCCTTGCAGGGCTATACAGGGAAGTAAAGTGCTCTTTGCCGATTGTGTTAAGGTGCGTCCCTGAGTGAAGAGACACACTATGTCGCGAGACAAGTTCACGGTTCGGACGTTCGGAGATGGTTCCTCTCAGATTTGTCGAGATGTAGCTGATACAGGACAGTTCCCTAGCTTCTGATCCTCAAGTTGACTAATCTCCGACACGGATTGCCGTGATGTTAGTTAGGTTATTGACCGTTTCGTCAACGCCGTCAATCGACTCTCTAGCGACTACCCCTTGCTTATTCGTGGCGTTACTGATCCTTCAAGCATTCGGAGGGTCAGGCAGCAAGCGAGGTCAAGAAAGATGGTATCTTAAGGGTTTGAAAGCTATTTGACGTAACTGCGTGCATGCC
The DNA here is from genome assembly GCA_031010545.1 of Laburnicola sp. JP_R_19. Classification (NCBI taxonomy): domain Eukaryota; kingdom Fungi; phylum Ascomycota; class Dothideomycetes; order Pleosporales; family Didymosphaeriaceae; genus Laburnicola; species Laburnicola sp. JP_R_19. Next base: position 900,524 of record VOIT01000010.1, on the reverse strand, counting down.
GGAGGCTCCGTTGTGTGGAGGCGGAGACCCTTGCAGAAAAAACCGAGCTGGCGAGACACGTTAGTGCCTCTTAGCGTAGATCAGCCTACATTAGCGTGCTTATCATCTACTGTTTTCTATTGTAACGAATACGGCGCTATGCCAGTCTTGTATGCCTCTCAAAATAGACGTGGCGTATGCTAATGGCTTTCTAGTAGGATCCATGGCCGCGCGTATGCGGAGCCGTTGTGTGCACAGATTGTGTTCCCTGCTTGGAGTTTGCCCGGACGCCCCTCGTCCTTCCTTTTCTATCGCTAACAAGTCCGCCACGATGGACAAGGCCAGTCGTGTTCTAGCGCAACCCGTTCTTCCTAGCCTGTCCGAATCGTACCGTGCTCGCGCAGATCGTAGCGGAGTCCCTCACACGACCCTGCACCATCGTGCGTGCGGCCGTCGCTCGATTGAAGCAAAGGCCCAGAGCCAGCAGTATCTCGCTCCGTACGAGGAGGACGCCCTCGTCCGTTTTCTTCTACAGTTGTCTGATCTCGGACAGCCTGTGCGCATCAAGTACATCCGTTTCCTAGCCTTCTGCGTCACCCGCCAGCGACCCGAGACCGACCGTCCACCGAAGCCGCCCGGTAGGAACTGGACTCAGGGTTTTGAGAAACGCCACCCAGAGACACAAGCGAGAAGAGTCAAAGCGCTGGACTGGAATCGTCACGAGAAGAACACCTATGGGAAGATACAGTCAACTCTCGTTATAACGATTAATCCGTGCACAGCAAATTCTATCGTTATATCGAAATATCGTTTAATCGATGATTATTAAGCTAGTCTTGGCGGACTTGCAGCCACTCCGAAATTGTTGACTGCCTCATACTTCTGATTGACTGAGCTTTCAACGACCTCTCTAGCCGCTTCATATAGGATATATCCTCATACTTTGCAGTCTCCTGATATCCCTGATAGCAGAGTAGAACCTGTACAGCCTGAAGAGCCTCTGCAACGCTTGGAGCAGGAGGAGGGTAGCACCTCCTCCTCTTCCTCTAATCCTTGAACAAGCCCTAGCTGAGCAACTACGATATCCTGTAGGGATGTATCCTCCTCTTCCTCCTCTAAATCCTCATCTACTGGATTGAGAAAGTTCTCTATAGCCATAGGATCCTGGATCTGGCCAGCCTGGGCAGCAGCCTGATATAGACTCTCTATTGGCTCCTCTCTATCAAGTCCAGAGCTAGGATCTAGCCACCTCTTCGGGATGCACGTGCTCTTGATGTAGCAGTGTAGGATAGTAGTATCCTTAATATCGAGCAGCCATGATTCAGCTATCCAGTGGAGCGTATAGAGAATCGTCATGAATTTGAATGGATCAGGCCAAGGTGTAGTGTTTTAACCGTGAACGCTAGCCACTGCCTCCGGTAGTAGGTCTTGAAGTTCTGGATGATACCCTGATCAAGAGGCTGATACATGCTTGTTGAGTTCTTTGGTAAGAGCTGGATCGCGATATTGGACGGAGGCGGCGATTGTGAAGGCCAGAAAGATGGGCCGAGTAGTTGTCCATGAGAAGAACAACATTCCTTGAGCCAATATAGCTATAGAATGCAGCAAGCCACTCAGCCATGATAGATGTGTTTACCCAGCCCTTCTTAGAGGCCCCCCAGACACAGCCAATAGCTAATATATTAACTCCTCGCAAAGCTCGAGGCTGTTTTGACTTTCCTATCACCCATGGTGCTACGCGCTCAGTACAGTAGCGTTGCAGCAGAGCATGATAGATACCCTAGCTTTATCTTTCTAACACCAGGCATTGAGGCAGTAGCTAGCCCCTTGATTATTGCCCACCTCCAGTATAGCCCAGTCTCGTCCATGTTGGAATATATCGCTGGTCTGGGTATCGGATGCAGATGTTCTGTACATCTACCATCTCGGCTGCTGTTTGCGTTGGTACAGAGCTCTGCTCGCCGTGCTGTGTAACCTCTGCTATCCTATATCGCTGCTTGAATTTTGATACCCAGCCAGACGAGAACTCAGGAATAGCCTGGCCCTGGTAGGCTGGAATCTGACGCCAGATCTCTCGAGCTTTCTCAGCAAGTATATCGCCTGATACTAGTCCCCTCGCACTTGTATTCCCTGCTGCCCACTCATACAGGATAGACTCAAGCAGAGGCCAGGCAGCCGCTCGTGAGCGGTAGGCTGTATCGGATATGGATGTACCGGAGGCGGAGGCGGAGGCGGAGGCAGGTAGGGCGTCGAGGTGTCGAAAGCGATCGTCGAGAGACTCAGATACAGTTGATTGGGAGAGCTTTCTGCCAAATTCAGCTTCAAACCATGCGATGATAGCTTTCTGTCGTGGCTGTGGTTGCTGAGAGAAGGCCCAGGCGCGGAGAGCCTTCCTCTCATGATTGGATATCCCCTTGCGGCCCATAGCTTCTATAACGATACTTGGCGCTGAAGTGGTATTAGATATTGAATATCGGATACAGGGGTAGATTGTGTGGAGTTGAATCCGTGCAAGCGAAAAATATCGCTATATCGAGGATATCGCTAAAACGGACATCGTTATAACGAGAGTTGACTGTAATACACTGGTTTGAAGTGATTGGGAGGTTACTGAAAGACCCGGCTATCTCTAAGGAGAATGTATACAACATGGACGAGACTGGCGTTATGCTATCAATGCTAGGTACAGTAAAAGTCTTAGTGGGTAAGGATGATATGCGAGACTATAGAGGTGCGCGTGTCAAGCGCACAATAGTTACCGCCATTGAGTGCATTAGCGGTGATGGTAGATATCTAAACCCAATGATCATTTGGCCAGCTACCACGCATCGGAGCAACTGGACTACGTTCCCTACCCCTGGGTGGCAGTACGCGTGCTCTGACACTGGGTACACGGATTCCTACATCAGCCTGCAATGGCTACAGCGTATATTCGACCCTGAGACGAAGGAGCGAGCTAGAGGTAAGCCGCGGGTGCTAATCTGCGATGGCTTCGGGACGCATGAGACGCTGGAAGTGCTCGAGTTTTGCTTCGCGAACAACATTATCCTCTGTCGTCTCCCCTCTCACACTTCCCATAAGCTGCAGCCCTGCGACGTCGCGGTGTTTGCTCTTCTGAAGGCAGCCTATCGCGAGCAAGCCGAGCGTCTAGAGCGGGGAGGCGTTAATTAATCAATCATCTTGTTCTTCAAAAGCTCGCCGTACTTGTTCCCAAGGACCAGCTCCTTAATAACGCGCGCGGTCGTGATATTATAGTATTCGAAACCAGGGCGGTTATAGACCGCTTGTTCTAGCATCCAGCTGTGCACCCGTTCATTCCAGGTAGGCTCATGCACATATTTGGTTTTGCAAAACGCTATCAAATCCCAACCCCCTTTTAAGGCTTTAAATTCATCCACTAACGGTTCCCTAATCATGCCGTTCGCTTTCGTCGCCACGAAAAGGTCCAAATCATCGAGATCGCCGCTGGCATCGTTTTTAACTTCATCATAGTGGAAATGTGAGCAAAGGGAATGGAGACGGGTGCGGACGGGCGTGTACCTCAATTCCCAGCGGAATAACATTACGTGGCACACGAGCCAGGCTTTGGACTGCCTTGTAAAGTCCCCGCACGTCCTCTGGTACGTCAACAGGCGATTTCACCGTCTTCAGAGCCACCGCCTTCTCTGCAACCCGCAGATCGACCATTCGTTTAGTTGGGCTGCGCGATCGCCGTTATCAGTCCTTCTTGTGCAACATGTAGTAGCGCACCTTTACTGCGCCAGGCGACCGACCTGGGAAGCGTTTATATATCTCCTTCCACTCCATCTCCTGCTCATCCTTTAATGAGAGTAAACGCAGTTCGTCCGACTCTGGCCACGGAATGCGCATTCGTTGGCCGTATGTTTCTATGCCTTTCTCTCCCTCCTCGCTCTTTTCGTCCCAGTCATCGTCTAAGGAGTTCGTTTCATGATTCGCAGCATCACTGTGAGATTCGCTCATCCAATCCGCCTTCAAGCTTCTGCCAGTGCATGGGCCTGACGCACCATCGTCATACCGGTACCCCAGCAGCATCCATGAATCCGGCGATAGCTGGGTCATGCGGATGACCTTGCCATCTCCGCCGAGGAATTTGGGACCTAGGACGGCCGGGTCGAGAAGCCATTTTGAGTCGCGGTAACGGACAACCGCTGTCACGATCGACGAGCCGTTTGGGACAGCGCAGAGCGTGAGATCGGTTATTTGATAAGACATTTCGACGCTGGGTCTATGGTTGATGTTGGTCTCATCTCCTGCCTTCTTTCCTGGAGAGGGGGCTCGTGGGGAGCAAGACCGAGGCTGGTTGTCCATCGGGGGCTGATACAATGGCTGTGGCTGGGACGACGTTACTTGTCGCGATGCCCTTGTCGGCATCGTGCTCGAGCACCGTCTCCCAAGAGTAGTTCGTGATGGACCGTGCCTCTTCTTCTCGAGTGGACGATTGCTGCGTTTACGTCGTTGAGAGGGTTTCGCCGAAGCCCTAGGGAACAGCTCATCATCCCGATCAACTTCGTCGTGGCTTTTCCCGAATCCTCCACCGCTGCCTTCCCTGTTCTCTCCACACCTCTCCGGGTCCGGGCCAATATATTGTTCGCCTGCTATTCCCTCAAGAGGAGAGACGGATCCTCTCGAGGAATGCAGTAACCCCTGGCTTGCCCTACGACTGTGTGCGCTATGACTGCCATCATCCTCGGTGTTGAAGTCGCTTGGAGATGAGCGTGGGGTTCTAGCACCATCGCGTTTGCCGTCACTGTCGAGAGATCGAAGACCACGCTCAGTGCTGCCTCTCGAATGGGAAACGCCGCTGGGAGTTGGCAGGGGCGTTGACTTGCGCGTGGGCACTGGATTGCGTATGAGACTCTCTGCCAGTCGTTCAACCGGCCCTCGCCGCTTCGTTGGACGCGGGTTTTCTAGCTCTGGTTCCGGCGTAACGTTCAGCGCGTCTAGGCGCGCCCGTTTGCGTGTTGTCGACGGTCTGTCTGTGACGTCGACATCGCCGAAGAGCGGTCCGTCCCGCGCTAGCGGGCTGTCTTGAATGCGTCAATATGGCTCCCCCCAAACCCTGCTAGAACTACTCACTAGGCCGAGCACTTTCTATCTCCTCTATGGAGAAAGCGCGCACTTCATCTGTATCGAGATCGCTATACTGTACAGCAACGTATTCTTCGTTGCCGGCAGACGCGCGGTAACCGCCCTCTTGACAATCAGTCGCTACGTTGCTAGGCTCAACGCCTGTTGCACTATGGTGTCCTTCGGCTGCATCACCCTCCACAACGAGAGAAAATTCTACCGCTGATCAGCGACATTGGCACTCTCATTCACTTGCATGCTTACCTCGACTGCCTCCACCGAGCAACCCGATCATAGCCGGATCCCTTTCCGCGACGCGTGCGGGATGGTCGGGCCGTCCTTCGTCAAGCGATTCCCCGCCAAACTGATCATGCTCCGGGTTCTCCAACTCGCACCCGCCACGAAACCCGGCGAACGTGTCTACTAGTCCTGTGCTAGTTGGATTCCGTTGGCTTGTAACGATCAGCGAGCAATTTCCACCATAGCCTACCGAATGCAAAGCGTCTGTAGCTTCGTACAGAGTAGGTCGCGATGCATTCGAATCCGGCATTGTGAAATCATCGTCGATTCCTGAACGGCTGTGCTCTGCCGTCTTGGTTGTAGCCATGGATTTGGCCTTAGGTGTTGGCTTCGGCTTCGGCTTGCACGCTCGAGGAACATATGTAACGAATTTCGTAGAAATCGGAGGGCTACAAAGAGTGCTGCAAGAGAAGGCCATTTTGTCGTAGCGAACTGGTAACTTCTTTGGCCGTGAGGAGTGCTGAAGAAGTAGTTCTCTCTCCGAGCAGACTGTTGCTTTATATGTCGCCGTCAACGCCGGCCCCTGAGCAGGAAGAGGTTGCATAAATGCCACATCTATCGCGGAAATAGTCGTAGGGGGCGCAGCGGCTAGTGCATCGGCGCTATGCGGGAAGGACGAATGAACTTGAAGACCGTCGGTATCAGCAATTCCCGAAAGGATGACGGACCGCTCTTCCAGGCGGCGTAGATGGTCTCGTCCCATCAAGAGTCATTCTAGCTCATCTGGTTATTGGCTAGCAGATGGTTACAAACCGGTCGTCCACGTCATTCAGCGGTTTATGGGCCCATATTCCTGAACGAAGCCACCGATGGCCAGCTTCTTCTTCGATCCCCAACCACCCCTTTCGTCAGACGGGTCCGGTGCCGGATAACGCATGGCGGTCCTCGCCGACGCGGCCTTGTGCTGTCGGGTGATTGACCTGTGGTCTTCTTCCACCTCTCACCGCACGCCCTGTGCCATCTCCAAGCTACCAGCTGTCGCACTCCAGGCACTAGCCTTTGCTAGCTGCATGACGACGTTACAGAAACGCCGTATGCCTCATACAGGGCGGAGCATCCGACTGGTACCATAGCGCTGACGTGGAAGGGCGGTATTGAATGAATGCATCATGCGCGTGAACGGCCGCATCACCGCCGAGGGACTGGAGCCAGGAGCGAGGACACGGTAACGGAGTAAAAGATTGGTCCAACGCGTTCGACAGAGGGAGCGGGCGTAGGATAGTATCGGAACTGAGACAATGGCGTGAGAGCTACGCATTCGTTCGCTCAAAATGGAAATAGGGAAGGGCGTAGTAAATGCCATCGGCGAGTCCGAGGCAAGGGGTTTACGGAATCTCACAAAGCCGGGATGGCTATGCAGCGGTTAGCGAGCTTCGCCTTTCAACTGTAACCGCCTGACTCGAAATGGGCGAGAGGATCAGCTTCAGAAACTGCAAGCGCCTGAAAGCTGGGCAGGATAGACGGCTTAGTGCCGTTGCACTGCAACGTCACTTCCACGGGAAACACGCCATGGGGAGGCGGAGCATCCTGAGACCACGCGGACGGAATTAGTGCCTTATGCAAGTTACTGACCGTGTCATCATCGAGAGGTCTCGTCCGAGCGTGACGCAGGATAACAGAGCGGATTGGCGGAGCGTAGTCGATCGAAGGAACCATGGTGCGAGAGGCGGAGTAATCCGAGCTGAGACGGCGGCATGAAGACCATGCAGTCTGCCTTCCGCTAAGTCATGCGCGAGGCAGTGCGTTGCAGAAGCGCCAATGTCTCGGCGATCCGGAAGAGAGAGGGGACATTCAAGGCTCATCAGCCGCTGAGGCGCTAGACCGTGCCACGGAAGGGGAGCCATACTTCCCTCGATCGTAGCGGGTATAGAAGTTGAGGCGAGAAGGGGCCCAGTCAGTGAGGGGAAAGGGAGAGAGGCATCTCGCTCGTGGATTCGTTCCGGGTAGAAGTTCAGAAGTGCGTTGTCCAGCAGCGGGGCTTCAGCGCGTGCGAAGGCTCGAGATAGACCGGCTTGTTACAGGAGGGAACATGGACAGGGACGACGGAGCAGTGACACCGAAAAGAGGATTGGGCGCCGTAGGCAAGGCAGTTCTGACTCTTCCGAGCGGGCGACTAGGTTTGAGGAAAATGCCTCATGAAGGATGATTGGACGGTGGGCGCAGACGAGGAGGGAGGAGGTCGCGGATGGAGGGATAAGAGTAGAGAGAAAAAGGAGGGAAAATGACGGCGGGAGAGAGGACTTTTATGATGGGACGTCGAGGTCGATTGCCAGTTCGGGCGTAGCGCGGAACCGCAAGCGAGTCCCGGATTACCCGAACGGGGTGCCTCCATTTCCTGATGCAGGCTTGCCGTCTGATTGTTTACTATTTTAATTATTATAAATAATATAAGTTAATATATTAATAGGTATAACGTACTTTGCACTCGAGTCGGACACTCCATCGAGTCGGACACTTTGCCAAGACCCCACCAAGTTCTGTACTATTCACGATAGTATAGAGTCAACATGAACTATTTTCAATAGTCTAAATAGGCTAAACTATTCAGAATCTACTTCTATAAGCTGCCTACAGGTTTTTTTGCCCAGGCTTGCCGCAGCGTCCACAGCGCCGTTAAGCGGATTCGCCTCCATCAGTGCGCACCCTCTTCTTTGCCTTCTTGCCATCACTACGCACCCCAAAGTCCTTTAGAGTAGCCAGTTGCTGGCCCTCTTCAACTATAAGGACTCCTTCTTGCTGCAATTGCTTTCTTTTATATGATTTACGTCGTGTGGCGGCCTTATTGGCAGCTTGAAGTTTGGCGTTGCGTTTGGTCATTAACACTAAAGAATGCCCTATCAGCTCGGCGCCTTTGACGAGCTTTTCTACCGCCTCAACCATATAAGTTGGGGAACTATCCACATGCCTTTGAATCCTCTGCTTAACCAGCGTCGATTGCGACCTAAGTTCTGTACTATTTCGCGGAGTTTGCGACTCCCATGTACTATCGCGAATAGTACAAAGTGGAGGCGTACGCAGGCGGACGTCAAGCTGCGATATCACAGCTTCTAGGTTGTGGGGCACTAGGCCAGCACCTCGAAAGCCTCCTTTGATATTACTTTCAGTAAACGAAGCCTTGAAAGCAGCAATAAAGCAAGGCAGGAACTCGATTTTAGTGATGTGTGATGTGGTTGCGCATCAAATCCTCAGCTTGGCGCCCAACGCCTTTTTTAAAGGCGCGAAACAGCCCACATCAAGTGGCTGCAAGAGGTGCGACGAATGCGAGGGCATACAGAGAGTAACAATATTGCTCTTCTTGCAGTAATCCTGGAATTCGAGCGAGTTGTGACTTTCGTGGCCATCGATAATGAGCAAACGTGCTCCACCAGTAGTACGCCTCTTTGTATGCTCATCAAAGTGCTTCAGCTATTGCAGACTAAGCTCATTTGTCGTCCAGCCGTTCTCAGAGACTGCAATAACCTAATCATGAGGTAGATCCTTCTCCTTATACCAGGCGGAGAGGTGGTGCTTGCCCCCGAAGATAATGAAGGGTGGGATCCACCAACCCATCGCGTTGATGCCTTGGATAACTGTTGTCCACTCCCTATTGCCCTGCTGCACCTGCTTTGGCCGTCCTCAACGCTCAGAGCCTGTGACTACTGCTCCAGTCGATATCATGCCCATCATAAAGCCTGCTTCATCAAAATTGTAGGTGTCCTCGTCCAGGATACCATATTTGGCCTTTATGTTCTCCACAAGCTGGAACCAGTCTTGTATCACCTCAGGATCCTCCTAGAGAGCTCTCTTGTAGTCGTACTTTCGATTGAACTTGACTTTAAGCTCTGGCTGGCGCTTAACAAAGTTATAAGGCCACCTCTGGCCAACTAGCTTGTAGTGGCGTGCAGCTAGTAAAGAATCAGCCATATCTTTTATAGCATTAAGCCGAGGCGGAAATCCTCGCGCGTCTAGGTTAAGTATATGCTCTACAATCGCCTGCTCCTCTCTTATAGTAAGTCTTATTTTGTTAGGTGCGTAGTCGCGTCTAAACGTCTTTCTAGCGCGTCAGTTGCTAAGTGTACTTTAAGAGACGTTGTAGATAGCCGCAGCGCGTCGCTGAGAGAGTGTCGCCTCTCGTTCGATAGCCTGGATCGCAAGCTGTATACGCGCTTCTTTTAACGCCAGTAGTTCGTTGTGTGGTTGAGGCATCGCGTTATACTATTGCTAATAGTACGTTTTGGTGGGGTCTTGGCAAAGTGTCCGACTCGATGGAGTGTCCGACTCGAGTGCAAAGTACGTTATATATAAGGGGCTAAATACTTTTTTACTAGTTACTTAGCTTATTACTTTAAAGTTCTAGATCTATACTTCTACTAACATGGATGGCAAGCGAGCGGCGCAGGCAAGCGAGCGGCGCACCCCATCAACTTTTCGCACCTTTGAAGTCGCGCAGCTCAACCACAATATAATATACTATATAGATTTTGATACAATAGATTAAGCAGTATTTAAAGTATCTTTTTTGCACGTACGTGAGTTATGCCCAAGCTCTCTGCACCTTGTGCAGCGCGCCAGAGCCTGGCGGCTCAGGCCTGATCGCTCTCCACTTTGACGCTGTTCATGCTCTATCTGCTGGTCAGCCGCCTTTTGAGCAAGTATATTCTCTCCCTCTCCCTTTGTTAAGGTCCCCTGCTTCTGTATCCGCTTCTTTTTGCGCTGTCTACGCTTAGTTGCTGCCTCATTGGCTCTCTCAAGGCTAGTAATCCGATCGCGCATAAGCTCAGCTGAGAGCATCATTACTTCAGCACCCTTCTTAAGTTTGATTAATCGCCTGAATAATAGAGGCAGGCGAGGAGCTCTTGTGCCGTTGAACGCGCTCACGGATTAGAGTTGATTGAGCCTCAAGCTCACGTATGTTGCTCGGCGTTTTGGCTTCCCAGAGAGCTCTGGCAGAGCAGCTGGTGAAGGCGTACGAAGCTGCACATCCAGCTTTGACAGAACAGCTTCAGGCTGGAGAGGAACAAGGCCTGCGCCTCGAAAGGCTGAACAGATATTGGCTGATGTAAATGATTGCTCAAAGGCTGTCTTGAAGGCTGGCAGGAATTCAAGCTTCGTGATGTGGTTGATGTAGTTACGGATCAGAGCCTCAACCTCTCGGCTGTACGCGCGCTTCAACGGCGAGAAGCAGCCCACATCAAGTGGCTGCAGCAGATGCGAGGAGTGAGGCGGCATGCAGAGCGTGTAGATGTTGTTCTCCTTGCAGAGCTGTTGAAATTCAAGAGAGTGGTGGCTCGCATGGCCATCAAGGATAAGCAGCCTACGCGTGCCAACAATCCGGGTCTCTGTATGCTTGATAAAGTGCTTTAGCCACTCAACTCCAAGCTCGTTCGTCGTCCAGCCGTTGTCGCTAAGAGATATAGCCCAATCGCGCGGGATATCCTCCTCGTACCAAGCAGATAGGTGGTGCTGGCCAGCAAAGATGATAAACGGTGGGATAGCCCAGCCAGCAGCGTTGATTGCTTGGACAAGTGTCACCCACTCGCGGTTCCCAGGCTGGACAGCCTTTGGCCGGCCTCTCCTCTCTGACCCTGTAACAACGAGCTGAGTCGTAATCTTGCCCATCATGAAGCCAGCCTCATCAAAATTGTAGACGTCCTCATCGCAGATGCCGTACCTGGCCTTAGTCTGCTCTACAAGCTTGAACCAGGCGCTAATTAGGATAGGATCCTCACAGAGAGCTCTCTGTCTATCGTAGGCTCGGTTAAAACACGTCTTAAGAGAGTCTGTACGCCTAACAAAGTTGGCTGGCCACTTCTGTCCAACCTGGCCTGCGCCGCGCGCAGCTAGCAGCTTATCTGCCATATCGCGAATTGCTAAGTAGGTAGGCGAAAATCCACGTAGGTCCAGATCAAGTATATGACGAATTATCACCTCCTCTTCTAGCTGGGTGAGCTTCTTCGAGTTGGGCTGGCAATCGCGTCGCGTAGGTCTCCCAGCGCGTCGGCGGCGGAGCGTTGTTTCGGGTACATTGTAGACTGCTGCAGCAGCTCGGTTGCTTTGGATCTGGCTGGTATTGATTGAAAAGATGGCAAGCTGAACATCTGCTTCCTTTGAAGCCATTTGAGTGTTGTGGCGTGGAGTTGTTGTAGGACGCGTTTAGAGCGGGTGCGAAAGTTGATGGGGTGCGCCGCTCGCTTGCCTGCGCCGCTCGCTTGCCATCCATGTTAAGCTAGAAGTATATAAGCCTAATAGCTAAAGTTATTTTAAACTCTATTAAATTTATAAGTTTACTCAGGCAATTTTAACCTCAGTCCAAAGTCCCTTACAAGCGCCTTCATAATATAGTTAGTAACCTTAGTTACTATACTATAGTTAACTATATTGCAGTTACTAAGTAGGAGCTGCGTAAGAGCTATTGCAATTAGTACTTAATTAACTATTTCGCTAAGGGCTTTTAACTTTGTTGCCTTAGTGACAGCAGAGAATTGGCAATGCGCCGGCTCTCGTGTCAAGTTCTAAGAGCAATACAACCGTTGGTGGTGGATGCGACGCAGCGGGGTTGTTTTAGCGCAGCGAGCTGACGACGACGCGTAGCGGAGGGCACACGGGGCGCCGTTAGTAGCTAGCACCGTCTTACCGTGGCTGTATGCATGATCATCGTCTGTTACAGAATGCGGCGATGCTGTGATTAAGCTTTCTGCTTCAGGAGGCAGCCAGAAGTCGGCATGGCGGTGGCTAGCGAAAGGGAGGACGTGGCGGAAGAGGAGAAATGCGTTCGGCATGGCCCAGGGCGGAAACGGCTGTTTCATCAGAGCGGGAGACAAAGTCGCAGTGCGGATGTCAGGCTGGGTGGTACCTCAGGTTCGGTACCGCAGTGGTACGTGGGTTTCCATGCTTCCTGCATACATCGCGTCTTCGAGGTGACTGTGAGGTGACAAGTGGACAGGCAGAGGGCCGGCAAAGTCGCATTTGAAGAGCGCAACGACGCGCGTACAGCTGCATGCAATTTTGAATGGGCCAATATTCTGTAGCCGTATTTTTAGCTGCTTGCCACCCCATTTGCTGAGTAAGGGCGTTATCGAGCGGCAGCCAATCGGGTGCGACGTGTTGATACCGCTACTGCGAACGCGCAGGCGAATTTCCGTTCTGGAAGCGCAGGCCGCTTGTTCGCTCGACATCAACAAGAGTGCGCGCTGTAGCGCTGCTATGGATGCTGTCAATAGCCGCTGGCCTCATGGCCCGAACCAAGGCAATAATTAACCAGGGCGGTATTGCCGGTCCTGGGCGCGCTGGAGTATCGCGGGGGCTGGCAGCCAGGCTGACCTCGAGCGCCGCTCGCTGATAGGAGCGATGGTTGGGCGCGCTTTGCGGCCTTAGGGGCGTAGGGCTCTGCTCGCAGCTGTCGCAGGCCTCGGAGTGCGGAAAGCGTTGCGTTTGATGGCATACCTATAGCATGGAGGAGCGGCTGGCCCATCTGCCTGGGCCCTCCGGCGCCGTCTGCGCAGAGTTTGGGGCACGTTTTTATATTAGCGCGATTGGCCGTGGCCGCTAGCGTGCACCCTTATCCAGGCCCGGCGGCGTCCTATCCCTTCCACATCCTCTTCAATCCCACGGCCTTCTGCCTCTGTCTCGCGTCGTCGCAGCCCAAGGGCCCTCTGTCGTTCGTTACCCTCCCCAGCTTTGCGTGCTGCTTCCTTTCCTTGCACCTGTCGCGGCCGCGCACACGCCAGGCCGCACCTAATCCGACCCCAACGCACGCAGCGCAGCCCACGACGCCATCCGACTCCCACCAGCCCTCGCAGATGCACCAGTAGCCACACCCAGACAGACACGGACAACCCGCAGCCATGTCGTCACGATTCAATCTCAAGACGCCCAAGATGTTCATCCGGACGCGCTACGAGAAGCTGCCTGGTGGCGAGGCCCAACACTCGTCGCCGCTCTTCAGGTCCGGCACCTGGTCCAAGGGGTACCGCAGTCCCACATGGACAAACCGCCTGCAGCGCCCGCGCCTGTCCTTCGCGCGCGTCCTGATACTCGTCATTGTGTCGATACTCATCGTGGCCATGACCATCACAGGCATCGTCAAGGGCCGCTGGAAGCACCACCACACCAATGGAGATGACCGAAAACTGTATCATTGGGAGCATTATCCGAGGTAAGCATGTCGGCACACCTGCCTAGTTGCCCTGCCTAACATGTCTAGATTACGCGGTCTCTTCAATGGGGTACGCACCCTGGTCCCCTATGCCGAGTGGGTGTCGGAGCAGGATTTTGTCAAGTACTCCGGCAGCTCCAACCCAGAGGACAACATCAAGCCCAAGTGGCCTGTCATGTCCAAGGAGCACAAGGAGCCACCCATGGACCCGATTCGCTTCAATCCCTATCCCGACTTCACCTCCAAAGAGTACCTCGCCAACCACGACCCTGTCCACACCTGCTATTTGGACGAAGACGAAAAGATTGATCTTCCCGACATCTATGCGTATCCGGGTATTCCCCAGAACCAGACGGCCCCCTTCTTTGGCTCGTACGAGGAGCTTGGCCTAAACGACAAGGTCTGCTTCGACCGCTTCGGACGCTTCGGCCCCTACGGATACTCGTATCCGCGCGATCAGGGCGGCTTTGATATCGCTGGCAAAACGGAGAAGGCGGGCTCCGACAAGATCTGGAGCTCCGAGCCAAAGATCGATTACGGCCGCGTCAGCTGGGCAAGGCGCAGAAGCGCTGTTACGAGAAGAACAAATCCCGATTCTTGGAAAACGTCACCAAGAGCGATGGCGAGGGCGCCGCCTCAGAAGAAGGTCCCACGCCACGCCTACATTCTCCGTACCTGGACTGGCTACAAATACAGCGACCAGCAGATCCTCACCATCCGCGCCATGATCAACGAACTCGCCCTCAAGTCCGGCGGCGAGTACGACGTTCACTTCCTACTCCACGTCAAGGACGACAGCATCCCCATCTGGTCCTCGGAAGAATTCTACCAGAAGACGATTCGCGATAATCTGCCCGAGGAATTCTGGGGCATGGCGACGCTGTGGTCCGAGCAGCAGATGCGAATGTACTACCCTGAGCCATTCCCTAACAACGTGTACAACCACGCAAAGGCCCCCGTCCACTCCGTCTACCGCAGTGCGCACTTTCCCCTGCAGTGGTTCTCGCAGGTACATCAAGAGTACAACTTTTACTGGAATTGGGAAATGGACCTTCGTCTTACCGGCCATTACTGGGAATTCAACACCAAGATCGGCGATTGGGCGCGGAACCAACCTCGCAAGGGCATCTGGGAGCGAGCATCTCGCTACTACATTCCTGAGCTCCACGGATCCTGGAAGAACTTCACTGAGATGGTTGAGGAGGAGATGTACAACAGTGATGAGAAGCCTGTCTGGGGACCTCCCAAGTTTTGATAATACCGGCATGCTCGAGAGCCCACCAGAGACGGAACCGCCATCGACGTACTTGGCGACGACTACAAATGGGGTGTGGGAGAAGACGCCGACTTGATCACCTTCAACCCCATCTTCGACCCGGCCAAGACGAACTGGGTATTCCGTGACGATGTGTCGGGCTACGACCTCGAGTTGCCAGAGCCGCCTCGACGATGCGCCATCATCACAGTGTCCCGGCTGTCGAAGCGCCTGCTCAATCTCATGCACCGCGAAACATATCTCATGAAGCACCACATGTTCCCAGAGATGTGGCCGCCCACGGTTGCCTTCCACCATGGTCTCAAGGCTGTATACGCTCCTCACGCCGTTTACTTCGACCACAACTGGCCGCTCGAGGCTCTCGACGGCACATACAACCACCCTCCAAAGCCCACGGATAGCGTGTTCGGCTGGGGAGAGCATAATCAGCTTGGCAACAGTTTCTACTACAACGCCGGCTTTTCGTCAGAGCTATGGCGCCGATGGCTAGGTGGGCGCGAGTACGACCGAGGCGGGCCGGTCGAGGAAGAAAACGGTACCGGCCGGCTGTGCCTCCGCCCGACATTGTTCCATCCGGTCAAGCATGAGAACCTCAACATATGACCTGGCCGCCGTATTTAATACGCTTTTTAATGCCGGTACTTCTTTTCTTCTCCATTGGCGCCGCAGCGTCACATAGACTTCGTCACTTGCGCTTCCTTACCATCGACTTGGCATACTCAGCGTTGTTATATTCTACACCCTCGACCGTTACAACATTGTCTACCATCATCGGGCGGCGTTTCCAGGCGTTTGAGGCGACTTGGTTCCTCCTTTTCTTTGTACATGTTCGTTTTCCTTTCTTAGTCGGGTCCTGATTTTGGGTCGTTCTCAGCGTATACCTCTACCGAACACAAAAGCCGAAGGGAGATGTAGTCAGCCATCGCGGCATGTCCATTCCTTTGCATCGTACTATCAACAGCGGGTTTTTTTTTTGGATTGATTGAATGCAGTATCTGGCTCTTTTGGAAAGTTGGGGGTGCAGTCTGGGGTAGAGGGGCGGATTCGTGCAGGACTGTCCCAGGCGCATTGAACGGGAAATGTGTACATGATGGGAGTCGTTTGTGTCTCTCGCTGGTTGTAGATTACGATCCAAACCAGGTAATAATATCATACTTAGAACTCATTTTGTGCCAACACAATTGTCATGGTGACGCTGCAAGGCGAGGTGTTTTAGTGGGGTGGGGGTGGGCGGCATCGGCTAAACTTGGTTCCGAACTACTTCCGTTTCCGAAGAAGAGTCATAGGAACCCCAAGATGCATATCGCTTCCTAGGCTCCCTACGCACCCAATCTTCGAACCCTCGCGCAAAAATGGCCGGCGGCACACGGGGACCGGTTCCTGTTCCACTCAAGACCGAAGAGCACAATGTGACTCAGGACGTTCTCGACTTGCTCGACACCAAACAGCCCCTCCAAACTTCCAAAGACTTCCCGTCAATACCACAGGCTGAGATCAAGGCGGCACTAGACAGGCTAGCGAGCCGGTCTATGGTGGAATACCAGGCGCACGATTCGGAACAGGTCCTTCTGACGCAGGAGGCAGAGTCAATTGTTGCCGACGGGTCGCACGAGTACAAGGTGTGGAAAACGGTCAAGGATGCGGGCAAGGTGCCAATCAAGGAGCTGGCGGTATGTCGACCCCATGCGGGTAAGGAGCATCTGGGGGCCTAATTATCTGCTTGTAGAACATCGTCGGCGCCGAATCTGCGAAGGTGGGCCAAGGCAACGCTTTCAAGAACAAATGGATAAAGAAGGACGGCGATTCCCTTGTACTCGTTGCGGACACAGTACAGGATGCGACGCGCGATCTCCTCAAGGGAATACAAGAGACGAAGTCGCTGGCAGACACTAAGACGCTTAATGAGCTGAAGAAGCGGAAGCTGGTAACGCTGACCAAGGTCATCGACTACAGCGTGAACAAGGGGCCCAAGTACGCGAAGGAGATGCCAGTCGAGGTCACTGATTTGACCGCGGATATGCTGGCGAGCGGCGCATGGGAGACGGCGAACTTCAAGCCATATAACTTCAATGCGCTCGGTGCGCCGCAGGATGCGGGAAGCTTACATCCGCTCAACAAGGTGCGGCAAGAGTTCAGAAACATTTTCTTCGCACAGGGCTTCGTGGAGATGCCCACCAACCAGTAAGTGTGCCCCTAAGGATCAAGTATAACAGGACTGACAAAGGATAGCTACGTTGACTCCGGCTTCTGGAACTTTGACGCCCTCTTCGTTCCCCAACAACACCCCGCCCGCGATGTACAAGATACCTTCTTCATCTCCGATCCCCCCAAAGCCGATAAGCCGCGAGCCGACCCTATAACCGAGGCCACTATGGACCTCATGGAATCAGGGTCAAGGAAACTCTTCGCGCCGCTTAATCAGGGCAGCAAGAAACCGGCACCACGAGATTTTGAGAAGTATTGGCAGAATGTGCAAGAAGTACATCAGAACGGTGCCTTTGGCTCCGTTGGCTACAGGTACCCATGGTCAGCAGACGAATGTCTCCGCCTTGTATTACGGACGCACACAACGGCCGTGTCGACATGGGTCCTGCATCGTCTGGCAGAAGATGCTAGGCCTGCGCGTTATTTCTCCATTGATCGGGTGTTCCGTAACGAGACGGTGGACGCCACACATTTGGCCGAGTTCCACCAGATTGAAGGTGTCATTGCAGACTTTGGGCTAACGCTCGGTGGACTCATGCGCTTCCTCGAGGACTTCTTCAGCAAGATGGGCATCGAGAACCTACGCTTCAAGCCGGCATACAACCCGTACACCGAGCCGTCCATGGAAATTTTCGGCTACCACACTGGCAAGTACTACCAATCCCACACCAGGAGAATATCACATTAACACACCGCAGGTCTCAAGCGCTGGCTCGAAATCGGAAACTCTGGGCTTTTCCGCCCTGAAATGCTGGAACCCATGGGTCTGCCCAAGGACATGCGTGTGTATGGCTTCGGACTGAGTCTTGAGCGGCCGACTATGATGAAGTATGGCGTGAGCAATATCAGAGAGTTGCTTGGACACAAGGTCGACTTGACTTGGATCAAGGAGCAGCCGGCTGTGCGGCTGGAAAAGGATTAAATATGTGAATACAGACAGGCTTTGTGAGATGTTGGTCACACTACTGATGTGTATGATGATACGATATACGAGCGTTGGACGGCGAGATATCCCAGGTAGTGAGAGGTTGGAATGATAAAAGTTTTCAGATTGGAGGGATGGGACTCTTTGTTGGATGGGGATGTAGAATCTCGGCCTGCTAGGTCACAGCCGATTGCGATGTAAAGTGTGATGGATGGGGGCGGCTGTCGTTGGCGGCGGCTGGCCTGATAGTGAAGGAATCGACTTCTTGGTGACTTTGTCTGAGAAGGGAAAGGGAAGAGTTTGCTTGAGTGGTGCGATTCTTGCGATTGTTGCGCTTTTATGGCACTGCATGGGTTGCAGGATGAGGCTAATTTGTCTTGGGAGGCCGCTTGCCCCGGACTTTTGCTGTCAGATAAGCTAGCGTATACAGATACGAGTCACATAGGGTTTCGAGTCACCCCACCAAAACGCAACACCTGCACAAAACACGCGGTTTTTCTCTACAACGCCTTTATAATTGCCATTGAGTACACATAGATTCAAGCGTTGCAGCTGCTATAACTACTGCAGCCCTTTCTGAAGCGCTTGCTACAGTAGATCTACGTTGCTGAGCTGCTAAAGCCTCAGCTGCGCGCATAGCCTCTCTAATAGTCTCTACTTCTGCAAAGCGTTGATTTGGGTCTATCTGAATGCGCTTTCGACGACGCTGAGAGCTAGCAGTTTGTAGATGATGCTCAAGGCGTCTTTTCTCTGATTCAAGTCCTGCAGCTCTAGCATTTGCAGCTGCTAGCGCCTTACCTGCTTTCTGTAGGAGTAGCCGGGTCCTACGACCCTAGATTCTCGACGCTCTGGACGTCGCGCTGCGCTATATAGAGATCGCGAGGGCCTTGAGGGGTCGAGAGGAAGCTCTGAGGCTGCTGCTGAGGCTGCTGCTGATGCGTAGGCGTAGTAGGCCTCTGGGAGACTTGCGACGAGCTAAGCACGTGATTGATGTTGAATGGGCAAATACCAGCAGCCTGCCAGCCAGCTCGAATCACACGCTCTGTGAAGCCTTCCTCCCTAGCTTGATAGTAGCAGGCAATAAAGCGCTCCTTCTTAACAGGTGCGGCGTCGTCGAGCGATGCGAGCTCCTGGATCTGGTGTCGGTAACTAGACTTGATTACAGAGAATGGAGCGAGATCTAGAGGCTGTAGGACGTGCGACGAATGCGCAGGTAGATAGAGAAGCTCAATTCGATGCTGTTTGCAAAGCCATAGGAAGTCTATGTTAATATGGCTGCCGTCACCGTCGAGGATAAGGAGGCGGTACTGGCCATCGCCTACAGCCGTCTTGGGGATAAAAATGCGCTATAACCACTCAACACCTATCGCGTTTAACGTCCATCCATTCTCTAAGGTTATATACAGCCAGCTGGGTACGTAGGACGATGGGAACCAGGTAGTTTGTAGGCTCTGGCCTTTGAAGATGACCGCGCAGCGTAGTTTCCGCCCTGTTGCTGATACGCACTCAATTATAGAGACCCACTCGCAATTCTCTAGTGATCGAATATAAGCCTTTTTCTTTCGACTACTAGAGAGTACTCTAGTGTTTGTACATACTCCTAGAGCGACGCCAGTCTCATCCATATTGTATGTATTCTCCGCCTGTATATTGAACCGCCGTCAAGTCTGCTCGTAGCGCTCTAGGAACGCGTGTAACTGCTCTGGAGTCGCTGCATTAGCTCTCTGAGCCTCGAGTTTTCTACCAATGACTGAGGCGACGCGTGGCTGTCGCTTGATAAAGTGGGATAGCCAGAGCTTGCCAATAGGCTGATTATCGCCGTTCATACGTAGGATTCGATTGGCCATTTCTCGAGCGCGAGCGTGTGAGGGAGGGCAGGCGCGTGCGTCTTCTTCGAGGATCCAGTCTACTAGGAAGTCCTCCTGTAGAGGAGTCAATCGCTGTTGGTGTTGATGGCTGGTACGGCTATCGGTTGCGCCTCGTATACGTGCAGAGAGAGTAGGTGCAGGAATGCCATACGCCTTAGCTGCAGCTCGCTGGCTATTATAAATGCTTGCATTGTAATCAGCAATAGCTGATTGTATAGCTACCTCACGGGCGTCCATATTGATGAGCGTTGTGGAGAGATATCGCGTGTTTTGTGCAGGTGTCGCGTTTTGGTGGGGGTGACTCGAAACCCTATGTGACTCGTATCTGTACCGAATTCGGCCACTCAACGCACAGACCCCACTCAACGCACAGTTTGAGGATAGCCACCACTATTACTTTTGAAGCTGCAGAGCTCTATATATATTGTAAAATCACTAGATTTTTTAGAGTAGCATTTGCAGAAGCTTGATAAATCGATTGGCAACGATAAACTACGTGTGATACCTCTGTGGGAGGCGTACTTTGCGAGTGCGCGTTGATGGGCCGGATGCCTCCACCACCCCTTCAATAACTAATAGATCCTCAACATCAACCTCTAGGTCCTCAATAACATGAGCAGGAGGTGCAGGAGCCTCGAGGCTACGCGCCTTACCCTTTTTGGCCAATTGTATATCAGTCCTGAGTTGCTTTTCAGCTGCGCGCGCAAGTAGATCTTCTTCGCGCTCTGCCGCCTTCCTCTGCTGTTCTTGCAACCTAACCTCTTTTGCAGCCATCCTTTTCTGCGCCCTCTGCTCAAGCATAGCCTATTTCTCTTGCTTTTTCTGCTCCTTAGCTAGCTTGTCGCGCTCCTTCTAGTGTTGTAGTTCTTCTGCTTTAGCGTCTTTTTCAGCCTGGCGATTGCGGGCAGCCTCAACTTTTGATGGCGACTAGAAGACGGCGCCGCCAGCGTAATTCTTAGAGGGTTCAAGTAGTAATGCCTTGCCACGCTTACGGCGCTTCTTCTCATTGAAAAGGGCATCTCTAAGGCGATCGTTTTCGTGCTGGACGAGCTGTTTCTAAGTCGCTATTGCGTGTATTGTGTGAGACAGCTGCGAGACGCGTTTATCATTAAGATCCTCAACTACCTGTTGTAGAAGTCCTTTAATTTTACGCCAATCGCTTGCAGAGAGTACTGACGACGTGCTATCGCTGCTTGATGGCCTCTTAGGCTCTAGATCCTTAAATTTCTTCAATATAGCGTTGCTATTTAGCGGAGAGATGCCAGTAACTTTAAAGGCGTTAATGATTGTTTCTTTGGCGAATGCAACTCTGTGTGCCTTATAGAAGAAGCGGAAGAAGTCGCGCTTAGTGATAGATGTGAGTCCTTGGCTGTTGTATATGAATTCGGAGAGCTCTTTTGTATATGCAGCTGAAGAGGCTTAAAAAGGCAGACATCTAGAGGCTGTAGCGTATGAGTTGAATGCGGCGGGTAGATAGCTAGGAGGATTCGATTTTGATTGCAGAACTCGATAAACTCCATAGTAACGTGTGAGCCATGCCCATCAAGAATTAGGAGTCGATAGTCGCGCTTTGCCTTCTTCTTAGTCTCCTCTTGAAAGCACCTCTTAAGCCAGGCAATCCCAAGTTCGTTGTTTGTCCATCCAGATGGTGATGAGGCGAAAAAGGCCTGGTGCTCTTGAGGATTGAAATCTTGTAGCCATGTGTCCTGGATGTTGCCAGAAGCCGCCTGATATATTAGGGCAGGTTTGAGAGAGCTGCCGTCGGCGCATATACAAGCTATCGTCGTTATCCACTCTCTATTGCCGTCCTGGAGTACCTGCTTGACGCCTCCTTGCTCATATCGCTGTCGAGAGAACACGCGCTTCATTTTTGACACTACCCCGATCAAGAAGCCCTTCTCATCCATATTGTATATATTTGACGGTGCGATGTTGTACTGCTTGATCTTATCGTCTAAAAGCTTGAAATAGAGGCGTATTTGAAGGCTGAATCGGCTTTGTAGCGCTGGCTATCGATGCCAGATGTCCATCGCGATATAAGGTCAATTTGATGCCGCGCAATGTAGCGATTAACCCAGTGATTTCCTGGCTCTTGATGTGCTATTTCTCCAGCGAAATTTCGTATCATCTCTCTCGTAGGGGGTAGGCCTTGTACACACAGCTTATCAATGTACTGTAGTAGCTGTTTTTCCTGTGTATTGTTGAGGAGTCGCTTTTTTTCGGCCCGAGTTGCATAGGTGCCCTGAACCCCTCGATAGCGCTTCGAGAGCCGCGACCGCTCAACGCCGTACTCCCGAGCAACCTGGGATATATTAGGACGTTCTCCTAGCTCCAGGGATTTTAAAGCTTCAACAGCTGCGTCGATCGGGTCCATATTGGTGGAGTTATGAGGTGTTGAAAATATACGATTTTTAGTGTTAACTGTGCGTTGAGTGGGGTCTGTGCGTTGAGTGGCCGAATACGGTATACGCTAGCTTAAATCCGGATAAATCCGGGCGGCCGCTCTACACTAGTGTACACTCTAGCTAGCGGGCGGCCGCCCTGCCCGCCGCAAGCCATGTCAGTGGTGCAACTGCATCGCCCTTCGTGGGGCCATCATCGATGCAAAAGGGAATAAGAAAAATGATGTATTCAGGTCAAGCATATAAAGAGCGGGGGATTCGCTTCTTGAAGAGACAGTCAGCACAGCATTGCCTCGTCCACACTTGCACCACTCCACCAAACCGTCCAAACATTATCTTGCTACAGCAAAACACTTCCTCATCCTGAGCCACACACACAAGCAAAACACTATAAAGATGTCCAAGCAGCTCCTCGTCGTCTTCGGCGCCACAGGCAACCAAGGCGGCTCCGTCGCCCACACCGTCCTCGACGACCCCGAGCTCTCAACCCGCTACTCCGTCCGCGCCATCACCCGCGACCCCTCCACCCCCAAAGCACAATCCCTCCTCTCCAAAGGTGCCGCCCTCGTCGCTGCCGACCTCGACGACCCCACCACCCTCCCCGCCGCCCTCAAAAACGCTAACTTCGTCTTCGCCATCACAACCACAAACTACGCCGCCCCCAACCTCCGCGAGACCGAAACCCGCCAAGCCAAATCCATCTGCGACGAAGCCGTCCAACAAGGCGCCTCCTACCTCATCTGGAGCTCCATGAGTCACCCCTCCAAAATCACCAACGGCCAACTAAAAAACGCCGTGCACTTCGACGTCAAAGCCGAAATCGAAACCTACATCCGCAGTCTCCCTCTCAAATCTGCATTCTTCGCGCCAGGCAGCTTCATGCAAAACTACATTACGCGCGACGCGCCGCGTCCATCGCCCGCTAACGACGGCACGTACGTCCTGCCCAGCATGCTGCGGGCCGACACGAAGATCCCGCTCATCGACATCTCGGAGACGGGGGCGTGGGTCGGGGCTATTCTTGCGGAGGCTGACGCCTACGAGGGGAAATTCTTGGCTGCGGCCGAGGGGCTGTATACGCTTGAGGAGGTGGCGGAGACGTTTAGTAGGGTTACGGGGAAGACGGTGCGGTATGTGCAGGTGGGGGATGAGGTGTTTAAGGGGTTTTTGCCCGAGGGGATGCGTGAGCCGGTGTACGAGATGTATGTGCTGTTTAGGGAGTTTGGGTATTTTGGGGAGGGGATGGGGGAGATGGTTGGGTGGGCGAGGGGGCGGGTTAGGGGGGAGGTGAGTAATTTTGAGGGGTTTAAGTTGGAGTGAGGGGGGTGGGGGGTAGATGGGGTTTTATCTTTGTTGTTGTATGGTGCGCTGCATCACTACTTCGTAATGACTTGGTTCCCGCTCTTACACCAATTTTCTTACGAGCATCTTTTGTATTGCACCAAGCACAAACACATGCCGGGTACATGTGTTCGTTTCCCATCACACCAGCATCCCTACCCACCCTCCTCCCTCCCTCCCTCCTCTCCCGATACACAAATACCCGCATATGTTTTATACAACCCCCGCACGAGCTCCAGAGCACATGCTCAGGTCGGTAACTGTTTTTCAGTCAAAACGGTAGGAAGAGTCGCCTGATCATGTTTTTCGGTGTGCTGCCTTGGTTTGGTTTAATACATTCCTCCCAGACCGTCTCCCATGCACAGCTCGTCTGAAGTTTTTAGAATATTTTTTTTATAGATATCTCCCTTGTTGAGGTTGCGATATGTGCTGGCCTTGCTTTGGTATGGTTTGGTAAACCTTCTGGCGCTGTCTCCCATATATTGTAGTCATGGAGCTTTTCGAACAGTTTTCTAGATATCTTCTTTGTCGAATTTGAGAATGTGAGTCCTTGGCTAAGAATGGGTTGGCGCACTCCTCCCAGGCCCCGGGCCGACTCCCATTTACGGTTCTGCTGGTATTTTAGAACATTGTGAGAGGCGTCTCCCTCGTCGAGTTTGTGAATGTGCTGCCTTGCTTTGGTATGGTTGGGTTGGTGGACTTCTTGCGGGCTGTCTCCCATGGATTGCTTCGACGGTATTTTAGAACATTGTGAGAGACGTCTCCCTTGTCGAATTTGCGAGTGTGATGAGCTTGGTTTGGTATGGTTTGGTAAACCTTCTGGCGCTGTCTCCCATGTATCGCGTGGTAGAGCTTTTGAATAACATGTTTAGAGACATCTCCTTTGTTCAATTTGTCAATGTGCTGGGCTTGCTTGGTTTAGGTTGGGTTGGAGCACTCCTCGTGGGCTGTCTCCCATGTGAGGAACGACTTGATCTTTGGAAAAATAGTCTTATGCATATTAACTTTGTTGAGTTTGTGGATGTGCTGGGCTTGGCGGTGCACTGCCCGTCAAGCACATATTGCAACTTGTTGTTTCGTTTTGATTGGGGGATGACGAGGGGTGTATCCCAGCATACTTTTTCGACATTGCTGCTTGATTTGGGTGGGTTGGTTTGGTGCTCTCCTCCCAGGCCGTCTCCCATGTATGCAATGATTTCGTCTTTGAAGCAACATTTTTATCCACATCTCCTTTGTCGAATTTTCGAATGTGCTGCCTTGGGTTAGGTTTGGTGCACTCCTCCCAGGCTGTCTCCATTTATGGGTTATGTGTCTCTTTGAAACCTGGTTTTCCCCAGATTGGCATTTTAGAGCAGTCTTTAGATCGACATTGAACCGTCTCGTTATGGTTTCTGACACTTATTTGGGTTTACACGTGGTGTCTCTTCTCCCATATAAGGAATGGCTTTGTCTTTGGAACGGCATTTCCCCCCATTGTTAATTTTGGGGGAGTCTTTGGACCGACATAGATTTGTCCTGTTGCCATTTTTGACACTTATTTTGGTTACCACACTCTTCCTAGGGCTGTCGCCCATATGTAAATGGCCTGAGCGTTTGAAACAACGTTTTCCCCCATTTTTTTAATTTCGAAGCAGTCTTGAGACCGACATAGAAGTGTCCTGTTGCCATTTGTGACACTTTTTTTTAGTTCCCAAGTTCCTCCTAGGCCGTCTCCCATGAACATACATGCTGCACTGAGTTCTTCGGACCACGTCACTCCATTTCTTAATTTTAAAGCAGTCTTTGGACCGACATGTAGCTGTCTCGATGAGCTTTGTGACACTTATTTTAGTTCACACGTTCCTCCTAGACCGTCTCCCATGCATGGGTTGGACAGATCTTTGGTCCAAAATCCCCTCCATATTTTCTCTTAGAGAAGCTTTCTCGTCTCGCATGCTAGGCTTTGGCACATATTTGGACCAACACTCCCTCCATTTAATTCTCTTGAAGAAGATTAGACCGGCATGGAACCGTTCCGTTACGGTTTGTTGTTCACACGTTACGTCTCGTGCTCCCATTCGCATGTTGTACGGAATTCTTCGGACCACGTCCCTCCATTACTTTCTTTACGAGAAGCTTTTAGAATAAGATAGGAATTCCCCAGAACTTCACAAGCACATGCTTCCCAATGCTTGAGACTTTGTTCCCAAGGATACGGGCTATCTGCCTTGTTGAATTTTCAGTGTGCTGGCTTCGTTTGTTTTGGTTTGGCGCACTCCTCCCGGGGCCGCCGTGTCCCATGGGCATGCTGTATGGAGTTCTTGGACCAACGTTCCCCTTCCCCCATGAAAATAGCATCGGCTTCTCTGGACACCAACATGATATCTTTCTGCTCTGAATTTGTTGATTTATTTTGGTTGTTACGCTGCTCCCAGGCCGTCTCCCATGAATTTGTAAGGAAGATCTTTTGAAAGACCCCCCTCTGGTTATATACTTTCATTCTGTATTTAAACAGAAATGGATTCTATCCACGACGTGTTTTTCACACTTTATTTTTGGGCTTTACGTCCCTCACGGTGAAAATAGCCAAAAGGAATATATATATATATATGGGCTTTAAGCTCCTCCTGAGCCATCTCCCATACACATAACGGACTAGAATTTGGTACAAGGTTCTCACTCCCCATGGATCTCCTGTTATTCTCTTTTTAAACAGACATAAAACTGGTTTCTGGTGGTTTTCGGCGGAGACATAGCTCGCTCTGGCGGAACTTTTTGAGTACATAGACCTGAGTTTCTGGAATGGAGGGATGGAGTGAGGTTTGTGCCTAGGTTCTTGGATGTGAACTGGGACGGACAGGGTGGAGAGGATGCATCAACAGGAGTGGCATAGTTTTTTTTGTGTGCGGTGTGCAGGTGTGTGATTGAGGTGCGGGTTTGTCCAGTGGAGGAGAGAGACATTTCCGGATTGTCCGGGTGTTTAAGTGAGGGGCAGACATAAATTTTTATTCTGCTGTTTTAGGGTTTGAATAAATCTTGCACATCGGTCTGGCTTGTTGTTTTTTCTAGTCGGAGGTGGGAGGGAGGTCCATATCTCGATTCTCAGCTGTTTTTGGCTAGTAGGGAGCGCGCAGGGTGGGGTTGCATGTGAGGTGCGGCTTTGGTGGGTGGAGGAAAGAGGCATCAATGTGGCCCCTTGATGTTTAAGTGAGGGGCAGACGTGGACGGATGGAGAGCATTTTTGGCCTTTACAATATATTTTATATACCCTTGTTGTTTAGTTTTGAACGATGGTGGGAGGAGGTCCATAACGACGGAAGAAGGCTGTTTTTGGTTGGATCCGCCGTGCAGCCACACAATATGGAAAAAGGACAGGTATGTTTGGATGGAGGGCGAGAGGTACTGCACGCTGCCCATAACCATGAAAGTGTTGTGTTTCTTTATTTAGGAAGGCTGGGTTGCAAGGTCCATGTACGCGAACTTGATGAATTTTAGTTAACGAAGGTGTAGACTGCAATGGATTGTGCAGCCTTTGCGGTAGGGGAAGATATAGAAGGAGTTGTTTGATATTTTTGCATCTCAAATGGGCCGTGCGCGCTACTCATAAGAACCGCGCCCAATGTTTTTTATTTGGAAGGACGGGCTGGGAGGTCCATTGATCGTTCTATATCTTAATTTTAATTAAAAGAATATGGGAGCAATGTAATCAATGTGCGGCTCTGGTGATAGAGGAGAGCATCGCATGCAATATTGGTATTTTGAATCGGTGGAGAAGTTCTGCAAACAATCCCCATAGTTTTTATTTGGAACCTAAGTGCTGGGAGATCCATTGCATCGTTCTAATTTTACTTCAGTTGGACGAGTGTGCGCAGCGTGGTATGATGTGCGGCCTCTGCGGGAAGGGAAGACATGCAAGAAACATTGTGATGTTTAGATTAGGTGTGGGAATTGTACGCTCCCCATAACAAAAGTCTGCATGGTCTTTAAACTGGAAAGGTTGGGTGCGAATATTATCTCTACCACGCCAATGGCTTTGTTTCCGGACGAGTTCTGCACGCTGCCCATTAATAGTTTTGCAGTAGTTTTATATTTGGAAAGATTGGACTAGGAGGTCCATTGGTCGTTATCATCTCGGTTTTGGGTCCACGAGGGTATAGGAATAGGTACACCCGATTGGAGGGTTTTAGTGGCATTTTTGGCACGATGCGGAGGAAACATTTTAGAGGTTTGTGACCTTTTGTTTTAAGGGAAACAGGAGAAGTTTCGTGATGGGAACAACGGATCAGAATCCCCATATTTGTCCTTCATAATTCATCTTTAACAGTGAGCACGCGACAGCCATCAATGCTTTGGATTGCCACTTTTATTTTAGGTTTGTATGCGAGGGGAGGAGGGAATATAACTGTTTTGTGCTGTGTGTTTTATTATTTTGAGGGGAAGACAGGGAGGCTCCATACTTAGTTTGATGGATATCTTGAATAGACGAGCAGACTGTCATACATCCATCGTGCACCAACCTTAGGTTGTCTTTTCAGTAGGATTCAGGAGACATGGCACCTCTTTTTTGTTGTTTTTGTTGTTCGAAGTAGAAGGCGGAAGGTTTCATACGGCAAAAGAAACGAGCGCACCAGCCATATCCCAGCTTTATTACTGTTTGCTTTGAGTTTGCAGGTGGTGGAGAGGAAGAGACATGACGAGTTTCTACTTTTTTTTGTAGTTCCAAGATCGCGTCGTTGTTTTTTGGTTTGATGGTTGAAAAGCCACCCATGAGCTTCGAGGTGGGGAGGAAGAGACATAGCCTTAGCCCACTGAATATCTTTATAGTTCGAAGAACAGGGCAGAGACCTCCATATCGAGCTGATCATTATATTTTGTTTTGATAAACGCACTTCCAGACATGTTTTTGTATCAGGATCAATTTCATTCTGCTTGGGATGCAACGCGGGCGCAGAGACATACTTCATACACTTTTGAGTTTTTGTAATTCAAAGGGCCGACACTTCCATTATGGAATTCGTCGTATATATTTGTGAGAAAAGCGTACTTCTACACATGTTGCGATGGTAGAAGTTTTTAGTCTTGCGCCGGATGCAGTGCGACAGAGAGACATGCACCCTATCCAATTGTATTTTGTTTTGCAAGACAGCGCCGAAGACAACGAAGATAGATATTTGTAGATGCTTCGGTGCATGACTGCGCGGCCATGATTGATGCCACTGTTCTGTTTTTAGTTATGTTTTATAGGTACAGTGTGGAAGCTATGAACTGCTGTTGTGGGATTTTTTGGAAGTAACAGCTAGAGATCTCCATAAGTACGAGATCCCGTAGCCTTTGATCAGACAATAGCACAACGGGGTATAGAGAGAAGCGCTGTTGTTTTTAGTTTGGAGTTGTGCTGTTGAGTTGTGGTAGTCATAGAGACAAAGAACCACCACAGGGTATTATATATCCGGGAAGCACACTGCTGTCGATTATAGTCATGCGGATGTACAAGCAAGCATGTTGCTAAGCTGCTTTTTTTTTTTGGCGGAAACGTGTTTTGGTGCGCGGTCGAAACGCATGGCTTGTATTTCTGTGAATCTAGGAAGTCTGGACCGGAGGCTGCCATACAATAGCCCTGTTGAAAATTTGGGACGGACGGTTGCGCTCCAAGCATTTGAGTTTTGCATACTTCTTTCATTTGGACTGTTGTTGAGGAGGTGCGGTTGGAGAGAGGGGGCATAAACGTTGTTGTGTAATGTTTCAAAAGTCCCAGCTGCAGACACATCCGAAGCTTTTTTTATTTCGGTCAGATGCCCGCACAGTCATGTTGCTGCGTTACTGCTGCTTTTACTTGAGATTGGTTGTGCAGTCCCAGGCAGGGGACGCAAAGACCCCATGAGTCGCAGGCAATGGATTTTGGAAATGATGGGACTTTGTGACTTTTAGTCAAGCGACCCCGCCCAGCCATGGGCGCAACGGTCCCTCATTTTTATTTGGATGGCCTCTTGCAGAGGAGCAGAGGAGCAGTGTATCAGGCATATCAACACCAGCATTTTACTTCGTATTCACAAGGAACGAACTGGAAATCTCCGTCTGGGCGTTGGCGCAGTGATTTGGTCACAGGGCGCTCCCAGCCATCGCAATAATTCCAGACCAATCACACAAAACCACCATGTAGTCATCTTTCTGAGACTTCCAGCCATAGACCGATCTACTGAACTTTTAATTTAGATCGGTGGCGGATTTTGTTTCGGAGGCGCGGACCAGGAGACATACCAACAATTCCCCACCATTTTGGTAATTCCACAGAATAGGCCGAAAACTCCATGTAATACTGGTCTCGAGCTTTTATCACACCCAAAACCTATGCGGTTTGCATATTCATAGAGTACTCGTGCTCCAGACATTATGCTTTTCCTTCCACAGTTTTTTTTTTGAAACTACAGTCTGGGAGTTTCCATGTTTCCACCAACTCTCAGTTTCTAGTCACAAGCGCAAGACCAGCAATAAAGACGTCTTGATGCTTTTTATGGAGATGGTTACTTTAAAGGTGCCTTAGTGAAGCATGAGACGTGCAAAAAGCTAGTGTTTAGAAAGGCCAAGAGGATGTCTAACTTGACTTGAACGAATTGCGCTTTTGTTTAGGACGAACACCATATCAACGACATAGCCCAACCGATCCCACCATGAAGCTGGCTTGCCAAATTTTCGTTCAAGATATCGAGGAGAAGGCACCATAACATGAGTCTGCATGAATTTTGACAGACCTGATTTTTTGGGCGACAAAGACGGCTTCGCACAGACCTTTGAGTTAAATGTTTTGGGAAGGACGCGTCACACATATATTCTTGATGTCTAGTTTTGTGTCCGCAAAGAAGAGGAGGTCCATAAAAGGACACATCTATCTCTGTGGTCGCTTTTAGAGATAGAGGTACTGACAAAGTCTGAGGTCAATACAAGATTCTCCTATGCAGGTCGGCGTGAACCTGGCAAAGACGTCGTGCACATATGTCGTTTGTTTTGCTAGTTTTTGTACTCAGAGGGAGGAGGAGGTCCACAGAAGCACATAGTAATTTTTCATTCCAATTTAGAGTGATGTGTCGACAACGTCCCTCATGCCAATACAGAACGCTCATTATAGATCGAGGTGAACCAGGCAAAGCTGTACCGCACATACTGAGCTTAGTTTGTTGGCTTTTGTACTCTGTAAAAGGGGAGAAGCAGAAGAGCACATTCGATAGACGTTTCGTTCAATCACAACGAAGCGCTAGCATCGCCGAAGTGCGGTATGACTTTTAGTCCAACAGCCGTAAGAAAGTCCAGGAAACATGGTCATATAGCGCTCGCATTTTTCGGGAAGATCCAGAAGAGGACAGCGGGCCCATGGAACTTTCCTCGGGATTTTTGAATCGGACTCCCAGAGCCGTGTAGAAGAGAGAGGAAGTGGACTCTCTCCATGTTGAGATATTACTGCTTTTTGATTTAATCGATGGATCGACCTGCCTGGTGCAGTCCATGTACTGAAGACATATGTATTTTGATTGATGGACCGACTTGCCCGGTGCAGTCCATGAACTTGGATCCTTCGGTTTTGAGTCGACCAACTCCTGGTGCTGCTCCATGTTGAGATTGAACGGTGTTTTTAATGATTTTCCCAAGAGCACATGTTGCATGTAGAAGAGAAGCAAAGACTGTCGCTCCAAGAGGAGAATTTATATAGCGAGATCTCGTGATCCGCTGCAATAGAGGACTGTGAGGGTCTCGATGGATTGGAAACTAGACTATGTTTCGCCAAGGAGCGCACGAAAAGAATCTGAGGTAATTTTACGTTATTTGGCTCGGAGAAAGTTCTTTCGCACTCTTTCGTAGGAGTGCATGTGTAAGCTATATAGGGGTGAAGATCATCAACCTAGCGCTTGGGAGCATATTCAACCTGTATCCTGAGACGACGCACTAAAAAACTTGTATCGCACCAATAGCAGAATTCATGTATTGTCCATTGAGTTCATGTTCTGCATCACATGCCATCATAACTGTACTCGTTCGAAAAAGAACCCGCCCCAGAATCCTCTCGAGCACAAAACACCTTACACTACTCACCCATCCCCTATCTCGCACCACCGCTGGCACCACCGCTCGCATCACCGCTGGCACCACCGCTCGCACCCGCACCCCCACCCCCACCCGTACCCCCACTCTGCTTCGCAAGCATAGTCCCAATCTGCTGCGCCAAGAACTTTCCACCCTCCTTCTTAATCACCGGCAACGCATGTTTAAAAAACAATTCCTTCCCCTCCTGCTGCCACTTGGGCACCTTCTTCCCAGACCGCGGCCTATCCCTCAGCCGCTCATCCCGCGGATCCGATCTATACATCCTGTCATCATAGCGATCGCGATCTCGACGGGGTCTGTCATCATATGGGTCTCGTCGACGGGGCCGGTCGTCGTACTGGTCGTCGTATGGGTCTCTCCGTCGGGGTCGCTCGTCATATCGCTCGTCGTAGGAATCTCGGCGCCGAGGACGCTCATCGTACGCATCTCTCCGCCGGGGCCTCTCGTCGTACAAGTCGCGCCGCGGTCTGTTGTGCCGGTTGTCTGAGTAGTAGTCGTCATCTCGCGGGCGATGCCGGCGCGGGGGCCTATTAAGGTCGTCGTAATCGTCGTAGCCGTCGTAGCCGTCGTATGGATGCGAACTACGAGCTTTGGCGCGCGGAGGAGCCGGGGCTGGAGGAGGGGGAGAGTCCCGGCGCCGACGACTGCGGGGTGGAGGCGGGCTCTCTGGATAGGGCGCTTCGAATGGTGGTGGACGGGGTGCGCAGTGGGATCTTGTGCGCCGAGGGGGCGGGCTCACTGATGAGGACTCGGATGGTGGTGGGCGGGGACGGGGCTCGCGATGGGACCTTGCGCGGCGGGGAGGCCAGTCTGTATTTCTGTTAGCCAGTGTTTAATCTGGCGAACAAAGTAGTGATGCATACCTTCGCGGTCCATATCGCGATCATCTTGGAATCGCGGACGGCGAGGGCGCTCACGCCGCGGTTGATGGTGCCTTCCGCCGAATTCGTCCATGTAGTCCGGCGGTGACACATCCCTTGGCCGAGGATTGGAGCCGTATGGCGGCGGCGACACTGGTCGTGGCATTGTTGCGCACTGTTTGGATGGCTACCGTGGGATTGTGATGAGGTGGTGTCACCCCGCAGGACTCTCGCACATCCTTTCTATAAGCACTTCGGCAAGCATGCATGACCAAGGCACAAGACCCTGCGGGGGATCGCGGCCCGTCATGCTGAGCCTTTGCACACCGCCCAGATCATGCGCAGACCGCCATAATTTTGCGACGGCCGGCTGTGTCTGCGAGCCATGGCTTCCATAATGCATGCCGGCGCTGCAGTGTTGCCGCTTAGGGTTGCCAACCCCCGCAAACGAGTCTTAGCGAAGCCGGATTTGCCGTGAAGCCTAAAAAGGTGTCGCGGTAGATCTTTTCAACAGAACAAGACCAGAGAGTTCAAAGACTAGATTGTCAAAAAAAACCTGTCGAAGTCGTGGTGTTTGTTGTTTTTGGTTTGGTCGAACTGTGTTCGCGCGCGCAAACATGAGCACAACTCCACCTTGCCCTCGCCTTCCGGTGGCGTGATCTGGATGAACACGAGAATGTTCGGCTCATTTACCTGGCGTGGCGTGAGCCCACTAGTGGTCATTGGAACCTCAGGAACTGTACCACAGGGGTTTCAGATGAGTTTCCGTCACCTAATTTTTACGTGATAGGCTAACTTAGTGTAGTAGTAATTTTTATAAATCTTTTAACTTAACTAAAACTTCATTAAATTATAAGCTTCTATAGTAATTTATACATTAATTAATTATACTAAAGTAGCAAATTAATAGAAAATCTATACCTTATAGTTATTATGCCAGTGCTTTTTGTGATCACTACCTGGTTTACGCTCTTTTTGATTACTAAGCAGAAGGCTCTGCTTTTTTTGTCATGTTATTTGAGATGAAAGCCTTTGTCGTCCTACCCCTAGATAGATAAATTAACGCCACATTTAAGATAAAAGCCTTTATTGTCCTACCCCTAGGTAGATTAATTTAACACAACATAAAAATAATAATTAATAGAATTAATAATTTATAGATTAGTTAGCATGCTTAGGTGCATAGGCGAAAACACGTGACATAAACTTATCTAAAACCCCTGTAGTATTTTAGGGGTTAAAAGGGCTCAGACAATATGATAACCCCCACTTAGAAGATGCAGCGAAGTGGCTGCGCCTCCGTGGCACAAGGCAGCGGTGTTTTGGCCAAGCACGGAGTTGCATAGTTAAGACGTCGACGTGAAAATCGAATCAAACATAGCCACTGTCTTCAGAGGATGACCTATGTCGACTCCGAACAACGATGATCAAGTATCGTCTTAACGT
The DNA here is from genome assembly GCA_031010545.1 of Laburnicola sp. JP_R_19. Taxonomy (NCBI): domain Eukaryota; kingdom Fungi; phylum Ascomycota; class Dothideomycetes; order Pleosporales; family Didymosphaeriaceae; genus Laburnicola; species Laburnicola sp. JP_R_19. The sequence goes on along the minus strand of VOIT01000010.1, from coordinate 866,627 downwards.
ACAATCTAGGGCACCACGCAAACCCTGCGGAAAGATACATTCAAAGGTTGGCGTTCCCAACGAGCGAGGGGACAGTCCAAGTCCTGCCAGGCCTATTGAGTTAGAAATCGATGAGATCTTTGGCCGAAATCAGCATCCCCAGCGGTTTTCTCAAGCCATCGTCGGTTCGAATGCCCAAATCAAATACTGAAGTTATCCTACTGTTTCTGCACCACACTTCTCACCGTCTCCAAATCCAGCTCGCCCTTCCTCCCCCAACCTTTCTGCCCACTCTTAACAGCCGGTCGAAACTCCTCATAGAATCGGAAAGCCTCTTTATTCAACTTCTCTTCCTCATCCTCATCCCATGACTTCAACGCCTCCTCAAAACGCCTCCTCGTCCTCTCATACTGCGCCTCTCCCAACTTCTTCAGCGCATCCTCATTTGCAGGCTTGCCTTTCTGCTCACTTCCCACAATCGCTAGTCCATCCTTCAACTTGAGGTTGAACTGCATGACGTGTATCTCGTCTAAATCAGCTTGCTTCTTCTTGGCCTCCTTTCGTTTGCGATTTTTCTCCTCAGAGTCGTCTTTCTCGGAAATCGTGCCGATTGACCGGCCCTTTGCAACAGCGCATATTGTGCTGATGGCGGAGCCGGCGCTGATGCAAGTTGACCATGGGAGCGATGGGTATAGTCGATGTGTCACGCATGCAGACCAAAGCTGCAACACGGGTGCGCGGTTGATCAATATAGTTGAGGAATCTTCTGCCTGGGTCGAGTTGGATTCTTTCTTTGGTTGTGACGTTTTTTTCTGTTTGGCTGGCTTTCCAGAGGTGGACACGGATGCTTTGCGCTTGTTCGTCCCTGATTCTTTCTTTTGAGTAATGTCTTTGGGATCTTTCGTTGTGCCTGCTTTGCGTCCTCTTGGAGGCTTGGTTCCAAATTCCTCGAGGTGGGCTTGGGTGGTCTTGCTGCGGGTTGAGACGACCATAGTTGTAGTGCGCTTCTTGATTTATAGAATTATTGTAGCTAGAATGACTTCAGGGAATGGGAAGGGTTGGATAACAACTTTGAAGACGAAGGGGTGATTGTTGTGGTGATGATGGTGAGGGTGGCTATGATGATGGCCGGAAATGGTTAGGCACGGTGACGTCAGACATCGTCAGTCCGGCAAAACGACTTCCATACTCTTTGTCACTGCAATGAAATCTAGTTCAAATAGATTATCGCTGTCATTCTTAACCAATTGTTTACATTCAGTACCTCTAATGGGTCTTCACAGTCGACTGTTGAGAGTGTATGCGGGCAGCGGGCTTAAACTACTGTTCATTTTTTGCGAGTGCAAAGGTATGCATTCTTTATGGGCCATATTTGTAGGTAAACCCCAAGTGTTTCAGTCGGAATATGATGCTATTCGGTACCTCCCATTCTTTCTGCTTATGATCTTGCGTTCGGAGCATCCATGTCTAGAATCCCTATCGCAGCGGCGAGGGTCATCAGCAACTGGAAAGCAATACCATTGTGCTTAGACATGAGATCCTGTACCTCAAGCTTATTTAGAAGCCCCGGGTGGTCCGCAATGGTTCCTAGGACAATATAGCGGAGGTCCTTGTCATTGTCTGGAGTCGTCGACCAGGCGTGGTGGGCGGCAATCGTGAACTTGTCGTCGTTCCAGAAGTTTTCGCAGGCCCGACTGAACTTCTCCTTGCAGAGGTCCTTCAATCCAACCACATCATACTTATCAGCGGCCTCATAGAGCATCGAATGTACCAGTAGCTGGTCCGAGGTGCCTTCGATAGCAGGAGGGGCGCCGGAGCACTTCTTGCAAGTGAAAGATGAACAATTGTAATTGCACTGGGTTCCACAGTGGTGATGGGGGCAAATTCGTCTTACGTGGTAGAACCCATTCACATGGCAGCCTTTTTCCATACAATTATGAGGAAATGTGTAGTTGTAGCAGTTACCGTTTGCGTCGCGCGCGGGCTTGACATAGTCTGAAGCCTTGGTCGTACTGCCGTCGCCTGAAGGTAGTTGCGGATCGTACTCGCCCTCGTAGAGATACTGGACCATCAACTTTACGGTGCTCGGATCATCCTCTGGTAGATCGATCTTGCCATCCTGCGATTCCTGGTGAATGTTAATCTTCTCCTGCTTTGAACGTGATACAGTACTAGGACAAAAGTCAAGTAAAACGTGCTATCCCGGGATAGACGATACGAAGACTAATCAACTATACTCAAAAGTTTGTCCAATAGCTGTAGTCATACTTACTTGGCCGCCAAATCCAACAGCTTTGGCGAAGACGTTAGCTCGAGAGCACACGATGACCTTATGCACATTGTATGTGTCTAGAGAAAAGAGTGAGGTCAGACAAGCTAGTTGCATTATTTCAAGGTTGTATAGCCGTACTGGAGCCGCAGGTGATGACGAGATCAGAGTAGTCTCCGCTGGAGAGAAAGCTAGGAAAGTGTTAAATCAAAGTGTATCTTTCAAGTTGCCACAAGAGTCTTACCCTTTTACGGACTCTTGAAACCGCTTGCGCGCAGCTTCCGCCATGTTGATCTCGGGTTAAGGTTGCGTAAGAAATGAGTCGCGGGAGCTGCAGAACTTATAAACAGACGGACTCCCCGGAAAATAATTTCTCCAGATACTAACAAACGCGCTAAAATCTCCGAAGTGAAAGCGTTACCTTATGTAACTGTCTCGAGCTTAGTGGAGAAAACACTACGTCACTTTAGTTTAACAGTGAAAGAATAACTAGGTTATTTACTACCACGGGAATTTTACGATTTATAAGGACAGAACACGGCCTTACAGGGCTAACCTATTAGGGACAGCTAGAATAGTTAAAAGAACTAGTTAAATTAATACTATTCTAAGATAGTAGATAAGAAAGGGACCTACAGGGCCCTTTTTTATATAAAGGGCGGCGTGGGGTATAAGCTTACGCTAACTACTATACTAACACTAACTAGAAAAGACGCCTTTAGGAAGGTAAAAGGCGTAAATAAGAGAAAATAAAATATAAAAGAAAGGTAATAGAGTGTACTTAGTAGAAAGGCTAGTATAAACTATTATATAACTCCCCTTTTAAGGTCTAAAAATAGAAAAAAAAGTACGTAAAAATAGGGTGTTTTAGCAGATTTTTAATATAACTAGCACTATTTTAAGGCTAAAGAGGATTATAATAGAGGTAATAGGCTTCTATAGTTCTAATAATAGCCTTAGTTTTTAATTTAGTTACTATTTAGCAAAGATATTAAAAAAAGTAGTTAAAGATAAATTAGTAGATTTAGACTAGGTTAGAAACTATATCTTAGTATTTAGTGTTTTACTAATAAAGCGTATCTTTAGCTCTAACGCTATATAAAAATATAGTTACCTAAAAATTTTCTAGTTAGTTTATTATACACTAGCGTAATTATATTATATAAGGTTTTTTAGTATTATAAAAGGGCGTTTTTAAAAAAACATTTACCTTACTATATAGTTTTTAATAAGGGCAAAACGGCTTCTAAAGCTATAAGGATTACTAGTAATAAGAAAGAATAGCTAGAGGTAAAGGGTCTGTCTAGGGAGTAAGAATACTAAAAAGCTATAGGTATCTAGCAATAGGCGCAAGCCTAAGAGCGTATAGGTATTAAAAAGTAATAGGCACCTAGCTAAGCACGCCTAATATAATACTTTAACCCTATCTTTATAGGGATATTATCTTTAGAAATAGGCTCTAGAAAGGTGTCTTAGAAAGTAGTATCTAGCTAAATAGGTAACTATTAAAGTAAACTAGCTTATTTAGAGTACTTTTAATAGTAAGCTTTAATTAGTAAGAAAAAGTTAACAAAGTTATTAGTAGGGTAATAAGTTAAGTTAGAGTTATACTTTTTCTACACTATCTAGTACTTTAGTATTCTATAGTCTACTTTGCTATTAAGGATATAAGAAACTAGCTATTTAGAAACTCTATCTACCTTAATAGATAGTTCTAGAGGTTGTAATTAATCTAGTAAGAGATTATTTAAATTTCTTTAAAGCCTATTAGTGTAAAACACTAGATAAACTCTTATATATTATAAAAGTTTAAGTATAAAAAAGTAGCCTTGCTTGCCTATAATTAGATATAGTCTTTTTATTTAATAATCTAACTTAACTAATAGGCGTTTAGTAATAAATCCCTTTATGGTAATAATAACCTAGTTCCTAATATTAAAGTTAATAGCTTATTTATATTTATTAGCCTACTCTAATTATATATTCTAGATAATAGATATATTACTATAAGTAGTGTTATAAATAAATTTATACGCTTTAGTATAGGCCTTAATCTACACTTTAGCCTTTTCTAAAGTAATATTATCTAGAAATTTAGTAACTAATTAAGTACACTTGCGCTAGTCTTAGTAAAAGTATAGCTAATACCAAAACTTAATTTTAAAAGGCAAAACTCTAGTGCTATTATAGAATAGTATTACTTAGGCCTAGTCTATACTAGGTAGTAAATTAGACTAGTTATCTTAATAAAAGTTAATAAATAAATACAGACGCTAGTTAAAATACTAATTTATAATTTTAGTTTACCTATTAGTTTATAAATACTATACTATAGAGAAAAGTTCCTTAATACCTATAAGCTAGTATAAAGTAGCTAAAAAGGTAGAAATAAACTAAGGGCTGTAATTAAAGATAATTAAGTAAGGGGGGCTAAAGACTCTAAATATATACTAATAGTAAAGATTAGTAGCTTATTTAGTAGTAACTATCTTATTACAGAGTATAAAAAAGGCGCGCTTAAATAAGTAGTAACAAAATACTATTATGTTATTAGAATCTTTCTTATCTTTAGGAAATAATTTGAAATTAATTAAGACATTCTACTAGACATTTTTAGGAATAAAAAGCAGATATAATAAGCTAGGCTTTCTATTCAGCAAGGGCTTACTCTACTAGCAGTCTTTGTAATTAGAGATATACCTATTAATATTAGCATTTATTCCCTTCTAGTAATATAACTTATATAATAGCTAAATAGTTTTTTATAAACCTAAATAGATAGTAACCTAATAAGTATATACTACTTAAATTAGATATATCTAGAGAAACTCTATAAAGCAAACTACTAGGCAGTCTTTATAGAAAAGTAACCTAAAAGAAGTAAGAGCAAAACCTAATAATTCTAAATAGGCCTCTTCTTTAAGTAATTTAAGTACCTTATACATCTAATTAGTATACAGTAAATAATTAATAAGTATATAAAGATAGACTTCTTTAGGGCCTATATTAACTTTTTCTTTTTTCTATTCTGCAATTATAATAGCTACTAGGGCCGCTTTAGTAATATTGTCAGATAGACGGTCACTATGAATTCACTGTGATTCTGGTGGGTAGGTGCGACCGATCATATGGCCTTTCACACTGAGGAGGCTGGCGCACTACTGTTTTGCACTGCCCCTGTACTATCCTAGATAGTACAAGCGCCTTAGCATAGATAGGAACTTCTCGCGATAGCTGGGCTTCTCCAAAAAAAAAACAAATCATCACAATCATCAATTCTCATCAATATATTATCTCAAAGTGACAGAACACTATCAAATCTGACACTATTATTAACTTCTTAATAAACAGTGCTCTGCGTTAAACGTTTCTTCTTACTAAAGCTGTGATACAACACGTATAAGGTCTTATTACTATAAAACATAGAGAAAGTAGGGTGCTAGAATAAAGCAGTGCTTAGGGGCAATATTAGACTAAAGGGGCGCGTAGCCATGTGCCTTATTAATATGTAGAGATAGAGGAGCATTAGACTAGAGGAGCGTGTAGCTATAGGCCTTATCAACACAGTAAAACATAGTAATTCTAGAGACTGTAGGCGCAGGGATAGGGTGAGATTTATAGGTCACTTGAACCGCCAATGTTCTGCTATAAGGTCGCAGAGGTGGAAGAGCTTAAAGGCTCTACTTATTTACCTATAATCTGCTTTAGAATAGGCTTAAGTTGTAAGAGCTTTAACTATTCCTAATACTTCTATTTAAGTAGAAGTTTTGTAAGGCTGTTAGCGGGCTAAAAGTTAGTTTTAATATAAGCAGGAGTAATAGTTCCTTATAGTGCCTATTCCTGTAACTAATAGTAGTGTATATCCACGTGTCGAAGAGTTGTCTTCAGCTAAGGGGACTCTGTAACTAGTAGACAAATTGTCTATTTGTTGTCACAGTACATAGAGGATTGTTCCTTAAAGTCTAAGTAGAGATTATTAAAGATCCTAGACCACTAGTAGTACTTAGTGTACCCTGTAGAGAGTAAGATAAGTTCGGCTTTAGTAGTTAACTTAATAACGTAGCATTAGAGCATTGCTTTCTAGTTAATTAGACCGCCAAATAGGCAGTCTGTCCAACAATCAACTCAACTCAACTTGAAGCTCTAAGTTGAGTTGATTGTAAGTTCAAGCCCGGCTGATTGATTGTGAGTTGATTGTTGCCTTTTTAGGGCAAGTTGATTGCAAGTTGATTGTAAGTTGACTTGATGCCAAGAGATTTGTATACAAATTACAGCGGTAGAGTATCCCACTCATTGATATTATAGTCTTGAACGATTTGCTCTTCACTTAGCTTACTCTCATTAACGCAATATGGAGTTGTAAAGCCATCTCTTAGCCAAGATCTTACTAATTGGAGAGCTGCAAGTTGTTGGCTGCCAAGTTGGCGACGTTTAGGCTCAAGTAAGTCGCCTAACTCGCTGAATAGGCGCTCGCAGTCGCTACTAGATGCTGGGATTGTTAGTATATCAATTGCAAAGCGTGCTAAATTAGGGTATTTTGGCCGCAATTCAATCCAGAACTTGACTGGGTTACTATCAGTCTCGTACAGCTCGCGCGTCCACACTGGCTCCACTAACTTCCAGCGCTCAACTCGTCCTCTGGAGCCTCCGGGCCACCGCCGCGGTGTATAAAAGCAGCAATCGCGTCGTCAATACTGCTTGTTTGTGCGGCAATCGCTTGCGGCGAGCGTGGGCGTAAGGTTTATACTCTGCCCATAGTCGCCGGAAGCCACTATTAGCTTTGTCGAGCCACTCAGCATGCTCCGCCCAGCTATTATCGCAGTAGTGTTTGTAGAATGGTGTAAACAGACGGCGGCGTAGTAAGCGGGCGACGCGTCAAGCTTGCTGTAGTAATCGTTTGCTTTGTTCCACGCTGCCTTAAGGTTGATAGAAAGGTGATCTTCGGGAGCCTCACGGTGGGCGTTAAAGTTAACGTTCGAGTATGGGCGTTGGCGCGCTTCGAGTTGCGCGAGGACGTATTCGAAGACGGGTATAATCTCGTAAATAGCACCAAATTTGCCTGTTTTGCCACGACCTTCAAGGCGCTGAGTAGCAGTTTTAGCGGATCTAAGCAGTCCTGGTACTCTGTTATTATAGCCCAGTCAGCAGCTGTAAGTCCCGTTGATCTCATCCAATTTGGAGCGTCGGGCGGCTTATTGTTGCGGCGGAGAGCCTGCGCGTCGGCGAGAGCGATTAGGTTAATGTGGTGCTCGGTGTACAAGTTATACGCAGCTTGAAGTTTTGTAGCGCGCGCAAACGCGGCGTAATATGAGTTTCCAACGAGTAACAACTGGCTTAACTCAAGTGTTTTATGACGTTCGTAGGTAGGCTCATCGTTCGCGCGCTGCTGATAGTTGCGAAAAAGCTCGTGTTGTTGCGGTTTTTTAATGTAGTTAATCACAGCGATTAACACGCCCAAAGGCCCATCTTGACGCCACTCCTCCATATACTGCGCCTCTGTATTGTAGTGTCCCTCAGCGTTATTGTAGGCGTCTTTGTCGGTGCCAAACATAAGCTTCTGGCCAATAAGGTTAAGCGTATGGCAGCTACAACGAAGGCGCCGGTGCGCAGGCTCGAAGGCGTAATCTCTAGCGATTGCGGTAATCGCGGTGTCGTTGTTGCTGGCGTTGTCAAGTACAAAGTAGCCCAACTTATCGTGAGTTACACCATATACTTTAAGCGTGCGAGAGATGGCTTCAGCGATCGCTTCACCAGTATGGGCGCCCGCGAGTTGTGGTAGGTCGATAGGCAAGTCGCGAAGTACGCCGTTAACGTCAGCAAAGTGAGCCATAACTCCAAAGAAGCTACGCTTGCCGCCTTTAGTTGTCCAGCCGTCGAAGCTTATATGTATCTTACTTATAGCGCTTGATAAAGTAGCGATAACTTGGGGCTGCATGTGCTTGAAGAGCTTCATTACAAAGGTAGCAACGCTCGTAGGACTCGTCCATATCGCCCTCTCGGCCTCGGGGTTGGCGTACATCATCATCTCGCGGAAAGCCGGCGTCTTAAGCTCACGAAGTGGGTGGTTATTCTCAACGAGCGATTACAGCGCGCCGGAAGCCTTGTACGTTGAAGTTTCCTATCGCGTTGGCGGTGCCTTGATTAATTTGAGCACCTGCTCCAAAGGCTTGCCGTAATGAGCGCTGTCCGCTGCGTTGTTGTAGTGGCTGGCGTAGCCCATCTTTTGTGAGATTATGGCCCTTTTTGCGCTGGCCAAGATGAGATCCAGCTGACGAAGTAGCCTTCGAAACGTTGAATATACCACCGCCGCCAGCGTCAATAATCTTATGTATATGGCAGTATTTGCATACAAACCAAGTTTGAGATGGGTCCTTAAGCTCAGCAACGCGGTAGCCATGCTTAAAAATCCAGCTTTTTTGACGTCGTTGAGTCGCCAGTGGCTTTATATATCCAGGTAGACGCGCCCACTCAATGCCGTCAAAGTTATCGTCCAGCGTACTGGCTATCTCATCATCGCTGCTATCTTCAACCTCAGTGATAGCCACTGTACCAGCGCCGCTGCCATCAGTAGGCGGCGTAATCTCTGTCTCGGGCTGCGACTCCAACAACTGCGACTCAAAAGTATGCTCCAAACGCGTCAAGACGGTGGCCTGGCTCGCGGCAGCCAGAACTTTACGAGGTGATCGGCGCGGCGATGAGGGCGATGTAGGTGGCGATGTAGACTGCGATGGGGCAGCAACTTTGGTACGTTTGGCGATAGAACTGGCGGCTTGTATGCGACGTTTAGGCGGCATATTAATTAATAAACACTAGAAAACGCGTTGATATAGGTGGTATAGATGGCAGTTGAGCATCAAATAAGCCTGTACGGAGTATAGGGGCGCGCGCGGATGATGGGTAGCTCGGTTAGCTTAAATTAGGTATAGCGTTTGGGCGCCAGTTGAGCTAACTACAACACCAGAAAATTATCGCGAGATCTACTATACAGCTAACTTAATAGCCTCACAAAATCAGTGCGCCTAAACGAGTCAAATCCAATCAACTCAATCAACTTTACTACTCCAAGTTGAGTTAAGTTGACTGGCGCAGCGCCTAAGTTGAGTTGAGTTAAGTTGACTGAGTCAATCAACTCAATCAATCAGTCAATCATGATTGCTTGTTGGACAGTCTGCAAATAGGAAGAAGATATAGCCTTATGAGGACTTGCGGGTTGCCTTATAATCGGCGTAAGACGCGTTAGTTGCGCTATAGAAGTCGGTCTCTTTAGTATCTTTTTAATAGAGATGCGGAGTAGTGTAGTCTATAGAGTAGTATAGTGCCAGGTCCTAGGAGTAATACAGGTATACAAGGCACTAATATATAGCTAATAAGTGTTTAGGGCTAAGATTAGTAAGGAATTTAGCTAATTTTAAATAAGCTTTAGCAATATCTAAACGTGTAGCACTAGCGGCGTAGCTAATAGATCTAACTATTTAGGAGTAATAATAAGATGCGTCCTTGTTCTTAGACTCTATTAATAGTATAAGCTCCTTAAAAGGTAAAGGTGAAGCAGGTGCCTTAGTCTAGGACGACTTTTAAGGTGCCAGGTATTTAGCGTAGATTTTCTAGATGTAGTCACGTTATAACAACTAAAGATAACTATTATCGCGGTCTCTGTGTGTGGTAATACCACAGAAAGTAGAGTTCTCTTAGCCTTACAAGTTAGTGATTTTATACCGTTTAACAAGCTTGCGTTTAAAGGCGTTAAGGAAGGATAAATGACCTAGAAGGGCCATAGTAATAATATTGTCCACGTAAAAGAAGACGATAATGCGGTCGTCTCTCTATAGACAGGGTGCGTCAAGTACTGGTGATAGACCAAAGCTCTTAAGTGTAGTTGTAAAGTCTTCGTACTAGAGTAGTGGTGATGTCTTGAGGCTATAAAGGGCGCGATGAAGTTGCTAGTAGTGCCCGCCGTCACGGAAACCTTCCGGTTGAAAGGTGTAAACAGGTTCGGGGAGTTTGGCGTTAGTAAAAGCATTAACAGCGTCGTATTGACGTATGTCCATATTAAAGTAGGCGGCAATTGCCATAAGAGCGCGGAATATTCGTACAGCAAAAGTAGCAGCATAGGTGTCACCCACAATAGTCTGCAAGTCTCCTTTTACTACAATTTATTCTTTAAACTTAGCTAGGTAGCCTTAGTTAAATTTGTATGTAAAGACCTATATAAGTGGCAAGACTTTAGTGTTTAGAGGGAGCTCTAAGAGCGGAATCTTAGTGTATGTCTCCTTTCTAGCGATAGTATTCAGCTCCTTCTTCGCAGCTGCTATAAAGCCTTCTCTGAACTACGTAGGGAGTTTTAGGACATCATTCCAAAATTAAGGCAGGGGCGGAAGCTGGTCTCTGTAGACTCGCCGTGATAGTGCGATTAATTGGGGCACTTTGTCTAGTAGTGAGGCCAACGCGAACGTGTTCCAATAAGTCTAGATAGCGTTAGCAGCAGAATTTCGTGTGCGTTTAGGCAACACGTTAGTAGTTTAGAGATGGGTATTAGTCCTGTATCGCTTTCTTTGCGCAGGAGGTCCCATTGATGTAGGTGTAGGGGATGCAGAGGACTGAGAGGGCGTCGGCGGTGTAGCTAGTACTGACGTTGGCGGCGCGGAGGTCCAATTAACCATAGAAACTGGTGAAGGGTATGCAACTCTGCCACAGTGTACATTATGAGCTTGGCCTGATTTCTCGCCTGCAAGTAGGGTTTTAGTAGGAAGGATAGACAGCTTAGCATCTTTATATACTTCCTTATTAGAATCTTCCTACTCACTTTCTAATTCTTTAACCTTAATATTGTCAATAGCTTAATCTAACTAAATACCAAGTAGGCTCTCTTTATCAGTAGACCCAAAGAATAGTTCTTTATTAAAGGTAACATCCCTTGTTCAAATAACCTTGCCTCTATGTCTGCGGGATACAGCTTTTAGTACCCATATACGGTAAATATTGCGTGAGTCTACGCCTACTAAGTAACTAATAAGCGCCCTTAGGGAAAGCTTGTCTGTTCGGGGAATCTCCTTGCGAAGGTAGTATGCTCTACATCTGTAGATGCGTAGATAAGCGATAGAGGGCGGTTTGCTGTGTGCAGCCTTAAATAGTGTGGTCCAGTTTAATAATTTAATAGAAGTTTGATTAAGTAGATATGCCGTATAGACATACATCTCTTCGCATAGGTAAAGTAGAAGGTTAGATATAGTCCTAAGTAATTAAGACACAGTAATTAGCATCTTTCCTAACTATTCTGTATAGCCAAATTGTTCTATAGTGTTAGGGGACTAGAGCTATATAGTAATGCCTTGTTGTTTGTAGTGCTTAACTACACTAAGGTTATTCTAAAACTTATAAGCTCTCTCTCTGTTTATTAGTACAAACACTAGGCTGGCGTTATAGCGGCGTTTAATATGTCTGTCTATAAGTTTAAAGACTCTATCCAGGACATTTGTAGATCGATTAGGTATGCTATACACTATATAGATCTTAGAGACAAGATAGTAACTATAAAAGATGTACTAGTTGCCTGCAAGAGATTTAGCGTTAAGTGTAATAATATTAATAGTAATAGCTTTAAATGCACGCGTAAGTTAGTGCTCTCTATTAGATCTCTATAAGATAATTTGTGAAGCCTTGTTAACTCTACATTATTTGTAGTTTTGTGTACTAGGGGGAGGAGATATAAGCAGAGCTATGCTAGCAATGTTGTGACTTAGTTTCTCTATTAATTTAGCTCTAGCATAGCCTATTAAGATATGTGCGTGAAGACTAGATAACGTGCGGTTAGGTAGTAGTGCAATAGAGGGTTTCTTATAGCTCCTTTTGTTAGCAAGCGCTAGGAAAAGTCTATTAGTGTAGTCCTCTAGTAGTGCTAGGGGAGACTGTTAGTCTACTAGAACATAGTAACTGCCTATAGGTTTAACTATTGCCTAGATAAGATTCTTAGTGCTATCCTTTATATATAGGCATTTACGCCCTAAGTTAAAGTAGATATCTTTTCCTCTAACCCTTAAAAGCGATACTAGTGAGGTGATAAAGCCTAGATATAAGGCAATATTCCTTAATATAGTCCTTATAGGTCTACCTAGTGTCTAGATTTCGATATTGTATTTACCCTATGCGGTGATTTCTACTAAGTCTTCTCTATAACTAATCCTTTCGCCTAGTATTATAGGACGAATCTATATGAACTTGTTAGGCTTATTACAAACGTGTATGTCCGAACTATAATTAAGGATTTAAGAGTAACAGAGTACTAAGGTTAGATATTACTTATTGCTTATTGCAAGGTATTTTGTTATATGTGCCTATTTGTATTCTCTATTAGAGGCTTAGTTGCTAGCGTTAATATAACCTATAGGTGTAACGCAATCTTGCTTTGCCTTCTCTCTTGTTTGTATTTTGTTAAGTAGCTTAGCCTGTCTAGTAACCTCACTGTATCTTTAAATGGCTTTAACGCAAGCTAGGTCGATTTTAAACCTAATTCCTTGCAGCTAGGTGCAGATGTATGGACAAGCTCCCTATTGTAGGTTACCTAGGTGGGCGTCGCCTTTGCCACAAGGACAAGGCTTTCTTTGCAAACCACTAGCGATCTTAGTGTTAGTGCGCTTCCTATTGTTCTAAAGTCCTCCTATGTTATTTAAAGGCGTTAAGCTACGGCTCTAATTTCTTATATCTGTATAGTAAGAAGACTATGCTCTATTAAGCGCGGTATGGGCGGTGCCTTGTATGTTGCCCTTGTTTGAGCTATGTAGGTACGGCGTTGTTTGGTAGTGTTGAATAAGCGCCGCGACAGATACCTTGTCGGGTATACTTGGTGGTAGTGTAGGGACTGTAATAAGTTGTTCTGGTGTAACAACGACGCCTACGCGATTGATAATAGCTGGTATAGTGTAGACTGTTAAAGCTAGTGGATTAAGTTCTGCGTTAACGTATGCTAAACAGGCCTTGTAGACTTTCTTGTTTATTGTTGCTGCAAACCCTGAATTGATAGTATGAAAGACCTTAAGAAGATCTTACTAGGGAGCGAAACCCTAGATAGCTGGAACCTTTAGTTCAATGCCCTTGTTGAGATGAATTTGGAAGTCGTTCATCTAGTCCTTAATTAACTAGCGACTAGGCGTGTACTTCTTCGCCTTGTTGTATTAACAGTCTGCTTCTTCTTATTTAGTGACTATTAGTTTTGAGTAGTTCTTGTACAGGAACCTAATTTGTTCTGCAATAGTGTAGTTGGCAGGCATAGAAATTAGTATATTGTCCCTTACTATACTTATAATATGGCTTTTAAGCTTGCTTAGCAATTTCTTGTATTCTTATTTGCGCTTATATTTCTCTTTCTACACTGCAATGTTAAGGTTTTTATTAGGGTCAGATTCAACGTCTTCTAGCACCGCAAGGTTTGTAGCCTCTAGGTTAACATATTTTAGGACGCGTAGTGTGCGCGCGGTACGTTTAAAAACTGTGTACCATAGTTCAAAGTTGTCCATCCCTTTTAGTATGACTTTTTTGTCTTTTAGCGTTGCTATTATGACGCGTCTGCGATGACTTTTCGCGTGTTTGGCCACTAGTGTGGGCTTTTCGTTGTGATTCGGAGTCTTATAGTGTTTTACAGTGATTTATAGTGACTATAATTGTGGTTTTGCAATAACTTTTTCTTATTGTTATTGTAAAAACTCTGCTCTAGTCCATGCGAGCGATAATGTGGCAGCAGGACTAATTAGTAAGGAGTTTTAGAGGGTGCGCAATAAGCGTCGTGCCGGGCTTATAACTATAAGATAGTGGAGATCACAGTAATTCATAGTAAGATGGGTTGACCACGAGAAAAGAGGTGTGTCATTACTATGGAGGACCGAGGGCCTGAAGGTGTATGGGTGAGGCTAGGCATAAGGTTATTCCGGCCGAGGTCATGTGACCAAGGACCGACCATACAGCCATGCGGCAGTCTTACAGCTATTATAGACTATTTAAGACTATTTAAGACTATTATAATAGGATAAATAACTATTACAAATAACCTCCCCCAGTACACAAGCTAATAAAGTAAGCGCCCCTTTTACTATACGTTATAGTAGTTATATCTAATAAGATAACCTAGGCGTCTCTATACAGGTGTACTCCAGAGAGAGACCTATTACCCAAAAAGGTTGTCTAAGAGAGCTAGTTAGCAGCCGCTCTATATGCCTATTCTGACAGCTTTGCGGTATAACATTGTTATTAAGAGGTACCTTAATCCTACGTTCGCGCTAGGGCGGACGTAGAGGCCTAAGACTTAGGGTCCTTAACTCTATTATCCCTTAGGTATATGACTATTAGGTCCTTATATAATACTAGGTCCTTATATAGTGTATATAGGCCTAGCTTTATATTATTATTCTTATAGTAATCTTTAACTACTTTCTTACAACCTAATATTTCTATATAGGGTTGCTACTCTAAATTAGTATTTTACTTTAGTGAGTTCTTATACCTAACTTTATATATAAGTAACTTCTTTCTGCCTATTAAGGGATTTTTATATTAATAGTCAACCTTACTATTTATAACTATATTAATATAGTAGTCTTATAATCTCTCTAGTAGTTAAATAGGTATGTCTACTACAACTACGCTCTCTCTATTAGGGAGATAGAGCGTATTTAGTATATTATATAGCAGCTAGGTATAGAACTAAGAATAAATATTATAGTAACTAGTTAGAAGCTTAAGTTAATACGTGTAATTGTTAAATATCTCTATAATTAAAAGTAGTCCTAGATTCTTAATATCTAAGCTCTTACTTAGTTAAAGAAATAGAATATTATAAATATTAAGATAGACTATATCCCTTATAGTATATACTAGTGCTAGTTATTATTCCTTATTTATATAAAATTCTATCTTAGACTAGGCCTAAGCTAAGTTCTTATTTATAAAATATAAAATATTCTTAATATATTAGACTATATACTAGGCATTCTTATATTATAATTACTTATAGTAGTCTATTATAGTAACTAGAGTAATAGACTTAAAACCTTATTACTATAAGGTCTTCTTATTACTTAGCTGGCCTAATGAGGCCTTATGCCTTCTTTGAGTCTAGTAAGAGTTTGGATAAAAACCCCCCTTACTTTAGATAAGGGCGGGTAGCGATTCGTCTTATTACTACTTACCTTCTAATATTATTCTATTTTGCCTTACTAACTATTAGGCGTCTTAGTAGCATTTTTATAATTATAGTAAATAGCCCTTAGTTATAAGTAAGGGCATAATACTAGTAAATATATTTTCTTTATAATTTATAACTAGCTATATAATAGGCAACTAGTAATCTAGTTATTTTATATATAGTTAACGTAATAGCGTAAATATACCTTAAGGATAGTATTTATTATCTTAGTTTGTCTATTACTCTCTAAGTAAAAAGTAGTTATAAGCGTAAGTTAGGTACTAATACTTCTATAGAGCGTGTGTTAAAAGTAGGATATAAACTAGACTATATAGTCTAAAATAATAGTGTCTAGGAATTTTTTCTTATGCTAGATATATTTAATAAAAGCCCTAATAATAACCTTAATATTTAGTAATAGTAGTGTAATATATTTGTGCTATTTTAAGAGGTAATTAGTAATAACTATAATATAATAATATATAACTTTGTCGCGTATACACTCTAGTAATAGTGTAATAAAGTTAATAGAAATATCTTTCTAAAATTACTTTAGTACTAGTAGTGGGCGTAAGAGCCCTTGCTTTTATTTTTTAAATAGCTTTAAGTAGTAGTATATAATATAGTCGCGTGTATAATAAGCCACTATATCTATTATACTAGACTAGTAATAGTGTTAACTAACTTTATAATATATTTCTTACTTATCTATATATTCTACTTTAAAAGACTTATAATAGAATTATATAATGTCTATATAAAGAGCATTATTAAAAAAGATAAAAATAAGCTTTAAAAAGTAAACTAAACTATTAGTAATATTATAGTTCTAAAGCTTTACCTTAACGTTATATTTATATATAACCGCGGCTAGGAGGTATTATATACCTTACTATTTTGCTATAATAATCTATTATAAAATAGAGTCCTTAGTAGTTACTTATTTTAACTAGTTTATTATACTAATATAAGTCTACGTAAAGGGGTTTTTATCTAGCAACTCTATCTATCCTAGCAAGATTATCTCGCAACTTTCTAGAGGACTATTATTAACTATTATATCTCTAATAGGTACCTCCTCACTTATATAGTATAACCTTATAGTAAGACTAATAACTAATTCTTCTACTTCTACTAGTATCTATATAAGATAAACTATATATAATACTTTCTTAGAAGAACGTTTAGTATAAAGCATAACTATTCTTAGAATAGGCTTATAGGTAACTACTAGTAGAGTAGGTTTAAGAGTAACTACTAGCAAGATAAATTTAAGATTAACACGGTTAGGCGTGAGTATTATCTAAGTTTAGTACTATAGACAATTATTATAAACGTATTATAGAAGATTGCTAGACCTACGTATAAGCAAATCTAGTTTGCTACTCTGCCTACTAGGGTAATAAGTAATCTTAAAATTAAACTTAAATAGAAATTCTATCTAGTAGTCTTAATAATAATTAACTATTTAGTGCTTATAAACCACTCTAAGGCCTAATAATCTAAGATAATATTAACAAGTAAGCTATCTAAGAGCTCTAGTATCTATTTTTTAAACACCTTAATAATAGCGAGTAATTTCTTATTATAGATAGCGTAATTATACTCTGCTAAAATTATCTTTATTAATATAAATACCACTAGTCTAAAAATCCCATTACGCTATATCTATAATAGAATAGCTACTATAATAAAGTCTAACGCGTTCCTTTCTACTTAAGTTTTAAGATTTAAGTTAAAATAAGCTAGTATGGGCGCAATAGTAAACGCATACTTTAGTTGCTTAAACGCCTAAGCAGCTAGGCTATTTATTACTAGCGGGAATTTAGTAAAAGAATCTTTATAGGTAAGATTAGTAAGTGCCTATATAAGACTAGAGTAGCCTATAATAAACTAGTAGTAAAAGTTTTATAAACTCTAGAAACAACTAAACTTCTCTTATATTTATAGGTAACTATTACTTAGTAATAATACTAACCATAGTAGAATCTATTTTAATTCCCTTAGTAGTAAGTATTAGTTCTAAGTACTTAATCTTTTTTACACAAAATTACACTTATTAATATCTAGATAGAGTCTTACCTCTTTTAAATAATAGTAGACCTAATAAATATACTTTTTATACTTTGCTAATATTCTACTAAAAATAAGAATATTATTAATATACGCTAAGCAAAAGTTATTAAGATATTCCTATAGGGTCTTATTAATATAGAACTAGAATATAGCTAGGGCATTACATAGTTTAAAAGTTATTACTAAGTATTTAAAAAGTCTATATTAAGTTAAAAATATAGTCTTATATTTAATACTTTTCTTAACGCGTATATTATAAAAGGCTATAATAATATTAAAAATACTAAACTATTAGACGCCTAATAACTTTGCCACTGTCTTATATATATTTAGTAGAGAGTTCTTATTCTTAATAGTAACTAAGTTTAGCTAACAGTAGTTAATACAAATTTAGAGCCTACTATTTAGTTTCTTAATAATAAGCATAGATGTCCGTACATCGTACGGGCAAGGCAGCTGGATGGTGTTGAGGTTATCGCACGATAGGCATCGTGTGCGCGTCACGTGATGTCTATGCGCTGCGGCCTGTGCGCTGCAGAACCTTCTCCTCCATCCGCACCTCTAGATAGAACAAGCAAGTAACAACCAGATCTATTTGCCTCACCTTACCTACCCTCCGTACGCTGTGTACACCGTACAACCCTCTCTCTTGCTAATTGAATGTGTAACCATTCTGTTCAATCAGCTAGCTGTAGAGCCCATTCGACAATAGACGTAGTAAAGTTAGAGGTACTACACTAAACTTTACCTATACTAAGTTTCTTATTAATATATACCTTAACTATAGGAGTTTTTTTTTACTTATACTATATAGTTGTGTAGCTAAGTGCTTTACTCTAAGTTCTAGGTTAATCTTATAGTCTACCCTAGGTTAGTAAAGTAGTAGCTAATTTTTAGAGACTATAAATGCCTACTACTTATCTTAAATCTAACTTAGTAGAGTCTTTAGTACCTTAGCTATAGTTTTATCTAGTTATTTTATTTTCTAGTAGAACTTATTAAAGTTCTTCTACGTTAGCGTAGTAAGATTTATATAGAAAAGTTGCGTAAATATTACTTTAATATTAGTAGTATTATTAGGTTTCTTAGTGTCTAGATTATCGAAATTATTGTTAATAGGTTCTAGCTTGTCTAGGTATTCTAGATATAGCCAGATAGCGTTATAGTTAAGATAGGATACTATTAATAATACTACGTACTCTAAAATAACTTTAATATCTATGCTAGCGTATACTAGATAAGGCACTCTTAGTTTTAAAAGCTATTATTAACAGCCCTTACTTAAGATAATAATAAAATAGCCTTTTATATAATAATTACCCATACAAAAGAGTTTATTAAATATTATAGTCTTTTTCTCCTAATTAATATTTAGGTTATAGATACTTAACTATAGCATACTAAAGATAATATTAAATCTAGTTATATCTATAATATATACAAGTTTCTTACTAAAATAATTTCTATAATAGATAGGCAGCAAAGTAGCCTCTATAAGTACTTACTTTATAATTCTATCTTTTAGTTATAATTACACTAGGTGTTTAAGCGTTACTATTTATAGGCTATATTTTAAGATACACACATAACTTATATAGATATTAGTTACCCTAGAGTTAATAAGCCTATTAATAGTAACTCTTATACTGCTAGCTACCTATAGTTAGCACTTAAAAACAAACTAAGCCCTATAGACTAATAACTAGCCCTTATTAATTAAATTAGTATAAAGCTTAACTACTTATTAGGGCTAGGATAACTAATGTATTAGCTAAAGCTCTAGCGTTTTAATCTTGCGTATAAGCTTTAGTAGTAACTCTTAAGATCCCTACTAATAACTTTTAATAGGAATATCTAGTTTTCTAATAGTATAGTCTTAGTTAAGGTAGTAGAAGCTAGTAATAAGAATTATAGATTAATAGCAGTAAGACTTGCGTTTGTAAGAGACTTAATTTTATTTACTAGCTATTATGGCTTACCCTTATATAAGGCGTTATTATCCTTGTAATAGTGGCCATTCTTACTACATTTAATATAGCGTCCTTTATCTATAAGAAGCTTAACCTAGACATTAGTATAACCTAAAATATTACTGCTCGCGTTGCTATTTCTGCTATACCTGCCTTCTCTAGTAGAACTTTCTTAGTTACTATTATTAGTAGTAGTTTGCTACTAGAAAGGACCTTATAACTTTAAGATTATAGCTTAATATTATATCTTTGTAATAAATAACACCTATAAATTAGTATTTAACTATTATTTATTTACTTTTAACTAGAATAGTATTAGAAATTAAATTACTATAATATTCTTTTATTAATTTAGTATATTAATAGAAGTAGTTATAATGTTAAACTAGGACAACTAAACTTTAAAACTCTCTCTATCCCTATTTTTTAGCTAATTGCTCTATATGGCTATATAGGCTTTGTCTATAGGGTCTATAGCTATATAGCTATAATTTAATATCTTAAATATGTTCTTAGTAAACTAAAACGCCCCTAGTTTGTTAAACTCTATTTAGTGCTTAAGTTACTAATAGGTAATATTTAAAGTATAATAAAAGAAATATTCTATCTTAGCGTATTTAGTAGTAAAAATATAATTATACGCGCTTAGGTAAGAGCGTATAGAACTCTTCTATAGCTTATAGTTCTTATAGTTATTAGATTCTTTAAACTTATTAGGCTTACGCAAATAATATCTAGGTACCTAACTAATACCTATTAATACTAAAATAGATTAACTGCCTAGTATAGTAGCTTAAGTATTATAGACTATATTTATTACTATAACTATTAGATATAAGGTGCCTGCCTACAACACAGCGTATATTTAAGCGTAGCGTTATTAGCTAACCTTAAGCTCTTTAGGCGTTAAATCCTATAAAACGTATAGAGGAACATTAGATAGGGTAAAAGTTATTATCTTAAGCTACTCCTCTAACTCTATAATCTTCTATTCCTAGATCTTACTATAAGCGTAGTATAGTTTCTTTAATTCTTTTAACTAATTATCACGCATAAGGGCTTCCTAAACCTAGGTCTTATACTAGCCTAAGCAATATTACTTAATTTATAAGTTATACTCTATTACTAGCAAAGATAGTTATATAGTCTCTACTAGACTAGAGATGCGCGCAATTTGCCCCTCTAGCTCCTTCTTTTACTATAGTCCTTAATAGACTTTATTCTATAGTTTTGTAGCACTATTAGCGTATTTAATAAAATAGCTAAATAATATAATAGGCTATTTATAAACAAAACTAGCTTCTTATAGTAAGTTACTATTATAAATATCTACTACTATTTTCTATTCTAACTTAGCGCTTTTAGCGAGTGTATAAAGCACTTTAAAATATAGTAAAAGTGCGTTAGTGTTATTATTATATATAAGTCGCAGATAGATATTCTTTATAGGCTATTTAACAACCTTAAAGATAGACTTTTTATATAAACTATAATACTAACCTTATAATAGGCTATTAACTATTAATTTAGAGTAACTTATTCTATTTATAGACTTTATAAAAATCTCTATTAGCTAGCTGTCTACTATTACACACTTTTTACTACTAAGACTACTAGTACTACTAAGTATATCTAAGTCCTCTTTATCTAAGTCTTTTATAACGTAGGGTGTAGGGATCTATAGAATAATTCTAAAAGCTAAATACTAAGTGTAACGGTAACTGCTGGCCTCCCTGCCAAGCACTCCCCATCACCTTTCCTTCACACCCTATTTCCCCTATCTGCGCCTTTTACCTTCCTAAAAGGCGCCTTTCCTAGTTAGTGTTAGCGTGGTAGTTAGCGTGGGCGTGCCCCACGCGCCCTCTATATAAGAAAGGGCCCCCCAGGTCCCTTTCTTATCCACTGTCTTAGAATAGTATCAATTCAACTAGCTCTTTCAACTATTCTAGCTGTCCCCGATAGGTTAGCCCTGTAAGGAATTGTTCAGTCCTTACATTATTCTAAGACCAACCATTTTATTTGGCCGTGGACGGCGACATAATATCTACTCCTCCCTTAAGACGCTGCCCGCGGGCGGTCGAATTAGTGGAAGTTTTACCTTGTTAGTCACTAGTTGTGCTAGGCGGTTGCCTAAGGTCTGCGAGACCGCTAATACGACTCCTCTGCCCGCTGCGAGTAGGTAAGGGTGTATTAGTTTGTTAGTCACTGGGAAGGATCCCCAGCGCCAGGGAGTTTGTGTTTCACTGCCCTGAGGTCTATTGAGAGAGGCCGCTTCTGAGTCCCGCCTCTGCTTGTCGCACGAGGGTAGGAAGTTTGTTAGTCGCTGGGAAGGATCCCCAGCGCCAGGGAGTTTGTGTTTCACTGCCCTGAGGTCTATTGAGAGAGGCCGCAGGAACACCAAAATCGTGATTCCACCCACACGACCGTGTGGGGGGTTCCTGTAGTATGAAATTGTTCGCCTGAACAAGCTGATTACTAGAATCACGTTCTTTATCCGCAAAAAGCTGGCGCTGTTGCGATAAAGAGACCAAAAGCCAAGATGCAGAGTTTTCGCTCTGCCAAGACTTGGTCAAAACCTTTCACCCAAACTAAGTACCGCTCAGGCGACTACTACTACTTGTTCAAGCTTGAGGTTTTCCCCTACGAGGTTTTTACTCAAGGTACAAGGCAGCTTGCTAACTCGTACGAGGTCCTACTTCGTACGAGGTAGGGGGAGGAAGACAGTACGGGAGCAGAGCTACAAGGGCGAGGGAGAGAGGGGCAGGACAACAACACCCTCACAGATGAGGGCCGGCTACTATAGGTATCTAGGTGCCTGTAGTAGCAGGTAGACCTATTAAAGGGAGGATGGGCTATGTACAACAAGGCTACTGTGGTAGCCAGCCGGCAGGCACGAAATGCTTTCTGTAAATACAGCTTAGCACGTCCCCATGCCCCATGGGAGGCTAGAACATTACGTTCCTGGACGTTAATCAATACTACTACTACTACTACTTGAGAGAGGCCGCTTCAAAAAGTCCCAACGTTCTGAGAACAAACAAACAATCAACAAACAATCAACAAACAACAACCACCCCACTACTGCCCGCACTATGGCTAACCGCCGCCCTTCAATCCAAGAGACTCCTGGAACGTTCCCTGCGTCCTCTGTACCCCCGGACAGCTCCAGGATCGAAGATACAGAGGTGGACGTTCGCCTGTACCCCGCCAACAATAGTCTACACGACATTCGCCTTAAGAAGATTTCCCCACTTAACCCTAGCCCTACAAAGAAAAAGAGCATTATCAAACTACTAGAAAAGGTCTACCCCGAAGGAATTCTTTACAACTCACAGCACGAGCACTACGTCGCTACACTCCAAGCGGACCAGCTAACTGACGAATTTGCGACAGCAGAGCTTGAGTGGCTTGCGCACCAAGGCGAAGCTAAACTTAAAGCTACCGGCAAGTATAACGCGTTTACGGGAAAATTCGAGCCAGACCGATCAATCCAGCACGGTTTGGAAATGAAACAGTTACTGGCCACCTGTCAGCTTCGGGCTCGATATCGCTTTTCTCGAGGTCTGTTTTTGGAGACAGCACCAGATTTGGTGACCAGGGCTGTTACAAAGTCCAAAGAAGACCCCAAATAGGAGGTCCTCGTTCGGGCCTTGTGCGAGCGCGCTAATATGTTTGAACAAGCTTATGCTATACTCAAGGCAACAACACCTCACCACCCAGTGTACGCAGTCTTAGAAGATTCTAACTCACAGTCCAATATTGCTGATCAGGCAGCTATTAGACAAGACTTGTTCAGCCCCGAGAAAGTTCTCCCCTCTGTCGAAGATCGTCATGGTCCGAAACACCGCACTGAAGTCCCCTTGAAACCCCCCGGCCCAGGAACGCCCCGCCCTCAGGCGGCCGAGCGGAGCTCATCCCGCCCAGCCGCGCCCCAACGTGCACCGCGAAATCCGCCCCAGCTCGCGGTGCCCACTCCACAACAGGAGGACACCCTTCGCTACTCCCCAGTCCCCGGATACGTGTAAACCAAGCTCGCCAACGGCGCCTGGATGGACGTGCCCTGGGGCAGACACGCTTCCGCCGCCCCCTTTAGTATGTCTAAGCTAGGACGCTCCGCGAAGCTACCCGACGTTGACAAGTACTACAGAAAAGGTTAACCTAGCCCTAGTATTAAAGATTGGCTAGAGGATATGCGCAACAAGATCCGCGTAAACGCAGACTATTACTAAGGCGATAACAACAAGGACAATTAAGACAACTAAGTAGAAGCCATCCTTAGCCGCCTTGGAGGCGCGCCTCAAGAGGCAGCGCGAAATTAGCGTCAAACAAATCAGGCCCTCTAAGAAGACTGTGGACCTAAAGCACTCTTTAAATTTCTAGAAGAGACTTACTGCGACCCCTTCGCTCCCCAGCAAGCACGCGAGAAGTTTCACAAGCTCTTCCTCTCTAATAGAATAGACGCCTAGACGTTCCTGCAGGCTTTTAAGAGCCTAGCTAGAAAAGGTAAACTAGACGCAAAAACCTAGAAGGACGAATTACGACTTAAGTTGACTGGGAGTCTCAAGTTGATGCTTTGGAAAGAGATGGAAGACTCTAACGTTGACTACCCAGCGATTAAACGCCAGATAACCGCCGCCAGCCGTACTCTCCGCGACAACAACACGACAAACCCGTTTCAGGCGCGTACGAGGACCCCTTACAAGGCATCACCCTCTGGATCAAAGCCCTCGTACACAGCAGCTGAACAACCAACGCCCCACTCCGGACCCGCTGTTCCCTTCTCGCCCCTCCACAGTTATAACAAGACGTGGTGCATTCAGCACAACGCCTGTTTTTGATGTGGTAAGACGGAGAACAAACACTTAAGCTGCTACAACTATTTTAAGAAGATAGCTACACAAGCGAATGTATAAGCAGTGGACAATCTTAATTTAACTAAACTTAGTATCGCCTACTACTCTAATTCAGAGGCAGGTGATTCGTCAGACGACGAGGCTTTAAATGCGCGCTACTAGACCACTCCAACCTAGTAGCTTATATAGGGGCCACCGAACTAATCGATCTAGACAAGCTGCAATTCCAATCACGAAACACAGATGCCAAACCGATATCGCTGCCCGCGGGCGGCAAGACACTAAGAGTTCCCAAGCTGTTCGGAGGCCCTTAGCTAGTCATGCCAGTGCAAATCGTATTCCAAGGGTTGGCTCTCAGGTTGCGAGCCTTGATGGACACCGGTGCTAGCGCTTACAACCTCGTCGCTTTAAGGTATATAAAGGCTATCCGAAAACAGCTTAAAGCCAAACTACTCCGCCTAAAGACACCAATCCCCCTTAAGAACTTCGCAGGAAAGAGAAGCGCGAAAGTGGACACCTGTTTCACAGCCCAGCTTAACATTAACAGACGCAGCATCACCACATAGTTCGTTTTCTGTAAAATAGGGGACCACAATCTTATCGTTAGTAGAAAATTTTTTAAGCAGGCCAACTGCCTAGTTAACGCTTAGGACCGCCGCCTTTGTTAGAAAGATGACAAGAATCTAACCTTTGCCGGCAACCTTGTCCTACCGCAGACTTCTCCACCACCCAACCCCTCCCACCAGGACGACGCCACTCGACGGAATAGTCTACTTGAAAAGCAGGACTATACCTGCCAAACGACTCGCTTATTAAAAGCTAACTAGAGTATCTCCAAGGAAATCTCTGTTCAGCTTCCCAGCCCCACCATCTCGTTCATCGGCACATACTCACAGGCTTACCGGAAACCGAGCTGTGAGGACGACTTCGATGGAAATGGTAGCGTAGAGGCTGTCGAGCTGTCTTCCTCGGACGACGAGCCATCAGACGACGAGTCGCCTGTTGGTCACCCCGTCCCCGCTACCCAAGGAAGCCACCAGCAAGACCAGCCCCCAGGAATTGTGCGGCAGGATCTGGGTATCACCCCTAGCCCTAGACCTAGAGACTGTGATCCTACCAGAGAAGCTGATCCGAAGATTAGACAGCTCTTGCAGGAATTAACTATTCAATTCAACCCACCCTGGCTAAAATGACCTGGGATGACTCCCTTCCGCCCCACCGAATCACTGACGCGGCAGGAGAACTTGCGGAAGATGAACGATGAATTGCGTTTAGCAGACCCACCAGACCTATGGGATCCGGCTGACCTCCCAGAACTCATTTAGGCGCCAACACGGGAACAATTGTACGCTGCCGGCTTTGACGTCAACACAGTGAGCGCCGCAGCCTTCGCTTTGAACAGCGGCCACAAGTCCAACGCGATCATTGGTTGTACCAGCCCCTACGAGCTGGCCAAACTCATAGAGGACCGCGAGAGCGAGAGGCGCGGTCCGGAAAACAAATCCCAAGTCGACCTGCTCGCCGAGATGGAACAAGCGCTTCCCTGGCCCGGATACGCCGGAGCGGAGCCCGCCTATTTTTCAAAAGCAGATTCTAACGCCCTCCCGCCTTACCGAAAGGGCGTCGATCACAATGTCGACCTCACTAAAGACCCGTCCACGCTTACCACCTCGCCTTTGTACAGCATGTCCTTAGAACACCTCAAACTCCTCAAAGCCTACATTGACGACCACATTAAGCGCGGGTTTATCGTCCCTAGTGACGCCAGCTTCGCTTCGCCAGTGTTATTTGCCAAAAAACCAGGCGGAGGTTGGCGCTTTTGCGTTAATTACCGCCGGCTTAATGCTATTACTAAAAAAGACGTTATAGCGATCCCACTTATCGAGGAGACACTTATGCGCCTCTCTAGAGCGAGACTCTTCACTAAGCTTGACATTCGCCAAGCATTCTACCGAATCCGGCTCACCCTAGAGACTGAAGCGCTGACTACTTTTTGAACCTAGTATGGAAATTACAAGTACAGGGTCTTACCCTTTGGTCTCTGCAACGGTCCTGCCACCTTTTAACGGTTTATTAACAGCGTCCTAGGCAATTATCTAGACGACTTCTGTACGGCATACATTGACGACATCCTTATCTTTTCTGATAATCCTCTAGAACACGAAGAACATGTTCGCAAGGTCCTACTTCGCTTAAGGGACGCTAGTCTCTAAGCTAATCTTAAGAAATGCGAATTCGCTGTAACAGAAACTAAGTTCTTAGGATATATTATTAGCACTAAAGGAATCCGTAAGGACCCCGCGAAGACCGCTGCGGTTTGGGAATAGAAAGAGCCCACAACACTCAAGGCATTGCAGAGCTTTTTAGGCTTCTGCAACTACTACCGCTCTTTCCTTCCTTACTACAGTCAGGTCGTTCGCCCCCTAACCAAACTACTAAAAAACAGTGCCTTCCACACTTTCAGAGAACAGGAGCGCGCCGCTTTCGAGGCCGCAAAGCAACTCGTCGCTAGCGACGTCCTAGTCTCCTAGTACTCCCCATTTCGGATCACCCGCATAGAAACCGACTCTAGTAACGGCGTCAATGCGGGCTCTCTTAGTTAACTGCAATCGGACGGCACATGGCGCCTGGTTGCATAGTATTCGAAATCACTAAAGCCTGCTAAGTTAAATTACGACATTCACAACAAAGAGATGTTAGCAGTTATATAGGGCCTTTCGGAATAGAGAGCGCAGCTAATTGGTCTCTAAACCGCCAAGCCCTTTAATATTATTACTGATTATCAGGCCCTTGAATACTTCAGCACCAAGCGTGAGCTCTCTCCACAGCAAGCCTATTAGTCTAAGAAGCTGTCCGAGTACCATTGTCGAATCACATACCAACCAGGCACCGCAAATGTTATAGCCAATGCGTTATCTAGGAAACAGGACGAGCTAAAGTCGCAGAAGGAAAAGGATCAAGAGGCTCAAATCTAGTTTTTTCTCCCACACCCACTAGATACCGCCGAAGCAGCCCTAGTAGCTGTCACGATCGCAGACCAGGAGGAAGGAAAAGTTAATATGAGCCCTAAAGGAGCCTATCCTCACATGCTTATTGATCGCCTGCTGTATACTAATCGGACACACAAGGTGCTCGAATCGCTTAGAGAAGAGGCCTGTTTAGGATCACTAGGTTTCGCCCTTACCCCTTCTAGGTTGCTTCTCTACAAAGACCGCCTAGTAGTTCCCTCTATAGAATTTCTCTAAACGCATCTAATTTAAGCGGTGCATGCTTGTTAGGTCACTGCCTATCCAGGTCTACGAAAAACTCTCCAGCTGTTACGCTAGTTGTATTACTGGAAGGGAATGAACGCCGACGTTAGTAGGTACATCTCCAATTGCAAAGACTGCTAGTGGAGCAAGCCTCTGCTGGATAGAAAGCTAGGCTTGTTACACCCGCTTCCTATCCCTAAAAATGTCTGGCAGGATGTCTTAATTAATTTCAAATCATTTCCCAAAGATAAGAAAGGGTACGACAACGCGATAGTATCTTGTTGCTGTTTGTCTAAGCGCGCCTTTGCTATGCCCTGCTGCAAGACAGTCACCGCTAAACAAGCCGCCGATCTCTACTATCAGTACATATTTAGAGTCTTTAGCCCCCCTCGCTTGATTGTCTCTAATCGCGGCCCCTAGTTTATTTCCGCCTTCTTAGCTGCTTTATGCCAGCTTATAGGTATTACGCAACTTCTCTCTATAGCGCGGCATCTGTAGACTAATAGCTAAACTAAGATTATAAATTAGTACCTCAACCAGTGTCTGCGTCTGTTTATTAACTTTTATTAAGACAACTGGTCTAATTTGCTGCCTAGCATGGACTGGGCCCAAGCGATACTGCCCCACGACAGCACCGGAGTTTCGCCTTTCGAGATTGAGTTCGGGCATCAGCCGTACTTTCACTGGGACTGGCGCGAGCGTACCTAACTAGTCACCAAATCTCTGGACGACGTCACTTTAGAAAAGGCTAAGGCGTGGGTTGAGGCCCGCGCTAAAGCCTGCGAATTCGTCTGTGACACCGCCCGCGCCAACATGTCTACTGCCTAGGAAATGCAATTGGAGCAGGCTAACAAACGCAGACGAGCTGTTGACTTCGACGTCGGGGACTAGGTCTTTGTCACCCCGAAGGGATTTATTACCGAACGCCCGTCAGTTAAGTTGGATCATCAAATGAAAGGACCATACCCGATTGTGGGCAAGCAAGGCCACTCCTTTGTACTCAAACTCCCACAATACATGAGAGTTCACCCAGTGTTTCACGCCGACAGGCTTCAAAGGGATCCGAATGATCCCTTACCAGGTCAATTGCAACCTCTGGAACCACCCATTGAGGTGGACGGAGTCCCCGAGTGGCCGGTTTCTCGTATCCTTGACAGCAAAGTAGACCGCGGAACACTGAAGTACCGGGCAGCGTGGGAGGGGCATGACCCCGACCCGACCTACTACCCTGCCGACAACTTCGTCAACTCTCCCCTGCTGATCGAAGCTTACCATCAAGAGTACCCCGAACGAGCCGGTCCACCCAAACGGTTGCCCATTTGGCTGGACGCTGCCCTCCGAGACACCTTCCTGGAGCCTATCCCCGAAGACAATGTCCCCGCGAAGACAGGGTCGAAGCGCCGCATCAGGCGTGCTTAGCTAGGTGCCTGTCGCTTTTCAACACCTGCACGCCCTTAGGCTCGCGCGCGTCGCCGGATACCTATGGCTTTTCGGTACCCTCAAACCCCGGACAAACCCTCACCCCCCGACAGACCCTCCACCCCCCGACTGTCCCCACTATCGCCGGCAGCACCTATGGCTTTGGAGCTGCCCTGCCCTAATTGAAAACCGCATGGTCGGGTCAACACGTTTTTCAAAACGCTCTCCTATGGTACTGGGGAACGTCATGCGACACGATTGCGCCCGCGCGCAACGAACCGACCGGAAAATTTTTTGCTGACCGCGTTTTTGTATGGCGTCGGAGCTGAGGATGCGCTCTGTCGGCAAAACGCCGAACGCTGAGAGGTGGTTTCTAACCAATTCCAAATCCACCAATTCACCTCCAACTACTTTCCTTAATATCTCCACTATATGGCAACCAAATTGGACACAAAGGCCACCGTTCGAACTGTAGGGGCCTGTTGCCCCTATTGCAACCCTCTTCGGCCCTAAAATAGTGCTGGTTACGTTGAAAATCCGCCAAAACACCCTATTTTCACGTACTTTCCTTCCTATTTTCGGACCTTAAAAGGGGGGTTATGTAACGGTAACTGCTGGCCTCCCTGCCAAGCACTCCCCATCACCTTTCCTTCACACCCTATTTCCCCTATCTGCGCCTTTTACCTTCCTAAAAGGCGCCTTTCCTAGTTAGTGTTAGCGTGGTAGTTAGCGTGGGCTCGTGCCCCACGCCGCCCTCTATATAAGAAAGGGCCCCCCAGGTCCCTTTCTTATCCACTGTCTTAGAATAGTATCAATTCAACTAGCTCTTTCAACTATTCTAGCTGTCCCCGATAGGTTAGCCCTGTAAGGAATTGTTCAGTCCTTACACTAAGTTGCTAACTACTAAGTTAACAGACCTATATTAGGTATAGCTACTATTCCGCTTATATATTATTTGCTAGGAATATTCCCCTAGTTTACTATTTTATTAGTAGTAATACTAATAGTATTATAGGGCTTAACTAATAATTTAGAATTATTAAGCCTAGCTATACACTATTATAGGTGCGGTTTCTTTTATTATAAGAGTATAATATATATTATTGCAAGTTATAGGCTAGTTAAAAGCCTATTATAGCTTTGCGCTCTATTATAAGCGTGCTTTTAGAGACCTAGTATAATATAAGAAAGCAATTAGGCTTAGTTATTAAATAGGTTAAATTACTATAATAAGAATACTAAGTGCCGCATACTACCTATATAGTAGCAGCCCTAAGAGCGCGCTAGTACTACCTAATTAGGACTAGCGTACAGAGCCAGATTAACGTCGGGCCAATCGGAGGTCCAATAGGCTAATAGGCAACAATCCCTAATAATTAAGGCTTATAATCTAAGAGCTAACTCTTAGAATATAATTTACACTAGTATAACTATCTAAGGGCCTTTAAATAGCTTAGATACTCTTAATATCTTACTACCTATAGGTAGTAATTTTAGTTTAGTATCTATATTTTATAATTAGAATTATAGTTTATCTAGATTAATTAGTTTAGTAGCCCCTATATAAGCTACTAGATTAGAGTAGTTTAGTAGCACGCATTTAAAGCCTTATTATCTAATAAATTACCTACCTCTAAATTAGAGTAGTAGGTAATACTAAGTTTAGTTAAATTAACATTATCTACTATTTATATATTTACTTATAGAGCTATTTTTTTAAAAATAGTTATAGTAGCTTAAGTATTTATTCTTTATCTTACTATATTAAAAACAAACATTATACTAAATGCACCACATCTTATTATAACTATAAAAAGGTAAAAAGGGAATAGTAGGTCTAAAGTAAAATATTAGTTATTTAGCTGCTATATATAAAAGCTTTAGTCTAAAAGGTAATACCTTATAAGGAGTTCTTATACGTGCCTAAAATAGGTTTATTATATTATTATTATAAAGAGTATAGCTAGTAGCAGTTATCTAGTATTTAATTACTAGGTAGTTAATATTAAAGTCTTCTATTTCTTTCTAAAGTATTAAGTTAAGACTTCTAGTTAACTTAAGTTATAATTTGTCCTTCTAGGTCTTTATATTTAGTTTATCTTTTCTAGCTAGACTCTTAAAAGCCTATAAGAATATTTAGGCGTCTATTCTATTAGAGACACAGAGCTTATAAAACTTCTTATATACCTATTAGAAAGTAAAGAAGTTATAGTAAGTCTCTTTTAGAAATTTAAAAAGTGCTTTAAATCTATAGTCTTCTTAAAGAGCCTAATTTATTTAATACTAATTTTGTGCTACCTCTTAAGGCGCGCCTTTAAGACAGCTAAGGATAGTTTTTACTTAGTTATCTTAATCTTTCTTATTATTATTACCTTAGTAATAGTCTATGTTTATATAGAGCTTATTATACATATTCTCTAGCTAAGTATTAATACTAGAGCTAAGTTAACATTTTTTATAGTACTTATTAATATTAGGTAGCTTTATAAAGCGTTCTAGCTTAAATATACTAAAGGGGGTAGTAAAAGCGTATCTACTCTAGGGTATATCTATTTAGACGCTATTAGTAAGCTTAGTTTATATATATCTATAAACTAAAAAGTAGTAAAGGGTATTCTTTTATTATAAAGTAGGCATTATAAGCTAGGGCAGATATTATAGTGTATATTAGGGCGCGACTAGGTAAAATAAGCTCTACTTAGCTGTCTAAGAGTAGGGCGTTCCTAGACTAAGGGGTTTTAAGTGAACTTAAGTATAGTATTATAGATTATAACAATTTTTAATAAACAAAAGAACTTTCTTAAAGCTTAATAAATCTTATCTAATAGCTGCCTAATTAGTAATATTAGGCTAGGAGTTAGAATCTTTTAAGACTATATATACTAGATAGTAAGGTATTATTATCTTAAGTATAATATAAGCTTATTTAAATATATTAGCGCACTTATATAAAGCCTAAATAAAAACCTTTTATTTAGAGTCTTGTTTAGACTTTATAATAGCCCTAGTTACGAAATTTTATACTATTTCTAAAAATAAGCCTTAACAAAAACAATATTAATCGTAAAGCTAATAGGTACCTAGTAACTATTTTATTTCTAAGCTATACTAGATTAATTAGTCTAGCTTAAATTTTTCTATAAACGTATTATACTTACTAGTAACTTTAAGTTTAGCTTTACCTTAGTGCGTAAGTTACTTAAGCTCTACTATTATAAATTTGTTAGTTAGCTAGTCTGCTTTAAGTATAGTAATATAGTACTTATACTATAAGTTATAAAAAATTTCTTTAGAATATATTTTTTTTAGTAGTTTAATAATACTCTTTTTTTTATGAAGCTAGAAGTAGAGTAACTAATTATCTAGGGAGTAGCTGTTAGCTACTTTCCGCGCTAGACAGATAACAGCTTACTAGAAGGTTAAGTAGAAAAATCTTCTTAAGGTAAATATTATATAGACTATTATTAATAAGGTGTAGACAAACGTCTATCTCTATATCTTTAATTCTAGAGCTGTCTAGAAGTATAGAAGACGTAGAGAACATTCTAGAAGTCTCTTAAATTAAAGGGCGGCAATTAGCTATAGTATAGGCAGTAGTAGGGTTAAATAAAGTAGGGGATAGTAGGTCTTATATAGTATATAAGCTAGCGTATAGTCTAAGCTAAAAAAAGATTAAGTAAAAGATAAAGTGTAACATAAAAATATATAAAACTTTAACCTCTATATTACCTCTATAGTCTAACTCTAATTTCTTTAGCTCTATATCTTATACCCTTACTATAATAGCGCTAAAAGGTAATTATTAGGCAAGTTAGCTTTATAAAGTGTAGCGTAGTAGTTATTATTTATTTAATATTTATTAATTATATATTAATTATGTATTAATTATGTATTAATTATGTATTAATTATGTATTAATTATGTATTAATTATGTATTAATTATGTATTAATTATGTATTAATTATGTATTAATTATGTATTAATTATGTATTAATTATTTAGCAATTATTTATTAATTATATATTAATTATTTAGCAATTATTTATTAATTATTAATTATGTATTATTTATTTATTATTTATTAATTATTTATTTATTATTTATTTATTATTTATTTATTATTTATTTATTATTTATTTACTATTTATTTATTATTTATTTATTATTTATTTTGTTGGATAGGCTCTCACTAGTGAAAGGAAAGGGACTGAAAACGGATTACATTTGAAGATTTTATTGTTATTCTTGTCTTCGTGTGGATACTACAGAGGTGTACATGCTCTTGTCCAAGTAGGACCGAAGTAGGATCGAGGCGGTCTATTAGGCATCGTTGGGCAGCTAATGTATCTACTACCGTGGGTCACCACCTCGTGCACGGCCCCACCTCGTGCACGGCCAACACCAAATCTCCCGTACTTTCAGAATCGCTTTACACCACCAATATACACCCAATGGAGGCTGCCCTAGAGTCGTTAAATTGCTGAAGCTTGGAGAGAAGCCTAATTATACTCAGGCTGCGAAAAATACGGTGTTGATCGAACGTTGCTGTCGAAGCGTCACCGCGGGGTTATCGGCAGCTATGCGGAGAAAGTCGATAATATGCGCCTTCTTAACTCTACACAGGAAACTGAGCTCGTACAATATATTGATAAGCTCTGTGTACGAGGGCTACCACCTACAAGGGAGATGATACGGAATTTCGCAGCAGAAATAGCAGGAAAAGAGCCAGGAAAAAACTGGGTTGATCGCTTTATTGCGCGGCATCACATTGAGCTTGTATCTCGATGGGCATCCGGCATCGATTCCACACGCCACAGAGCTGACTCTGCCTTCAAATACGCCCTATATTTTAAGCTCCTGGACCAGAAGATAACTCAGTAAGATATCGAGGCTCGCAATATCTACAATATGGATGAGAAAGGCTTCTTAATCGGGGTGCTGTCAAAAATGAAGCGCGTGTTCTCCCGCCATCGATATGATCACGGAGGCGTTAAACAAGCACTCCAGGACGGCAACAGGGAGTGGATAACTACGATAGCCTGTATTTGCGCCGACGGCAGCTATCTCACGCCTGCGCTAATTTATCAGGCTGTTTCTGGTAAGATACAAGACTCATGGCTTCAAGATTTCGACCCCGCAGAGCACAAAACCTTCTTTGCCTCATCGCCCAGTGGATGGACCAACAACAAGCTAGGGCTC
This sequence comes from Laburnicola sp. JP_R_19, assembly GCA_031010545.1. NCBI lineage: Eukaryota > Fungi > Ascomycota > Dothideomycetes > Pleosporales > Didymosphaeriaceae > Laburnicola > Laburnicola sp. JP_R_19. Next base: position 832,439 of record VOIT01000010.1, on the reverse strand, counting down.
GCATGGCTTGAACAGGTGTTCAATCGCGAAACAAAAGCAAAGGCAAGACGATCATATCGTCTACTCATCCTTGACGGCCATGGCTCACATATATCGATGGAGTTTATCAAGTTTTGTGACGACAATCGGATTCTTCTGGCCATCTATCCTCCCCACGCTACCCACACCTTGCAGCCGCTCGATGTCTGCCTTTTCAAGCCTCTATCAACTGCCTACTCAAACGAGCTCTCCGAGTTCATGTATAGCTGCCAGGGCATCTCCGCGATTACAAAAAGAGACTTCTTCCGCTTGTTCTATAAGGCCTGGCATACAACGTTCAAGGAAAAGACGATCTTAACGGCTTTAAAGTCACAGGGCTTTCGCCGTTAGTCCCAGAGGCTATACTTAAGAAGTTCAAAATAGAGGAGACTGAGAGGCCCTCGTCAAGCGATAGTACTACTTCCGTACTCAGCGCTTCAGATTGGAGAAAGATTGAGCGATTACTGCGCCAGGTAGTGGAGGATATCCACGATCGACGCTCCCAACAGCTAAGCCAGACGATTCACGTGATGGCTGTACAAAAACAGCTCCTCCAGCATGAAAACGAGCGACTCAGAGGGGCCCTTGTCAATGAGAAGAAGCGCCGTCAACGTGGCAAGCCTCTATTACTTGAGGCACCGCAGGAGTATAATGGTGGAGCTATATTCTGGTCGCCATCCAAAGTCAAGGACGCCCGCGATCGCCAAGCACAAAAGGATGCCGACGAGCAGCTACTACAACAACAGAAGTCCGAGGAGATCAAGCGTAGGGAGCAGCAGAAGCAGGAGAAGGCTACCATGCTTGAAGAGAGGCAGCGCATGAGAGAGGTGGCCAAAGAAATACGCCTTCAAGAACAGCGCGAGAAGGCCGTGCAGCGCGAAGAAGCTAGGATCGCGCGCGAAGCCAAAAAGCAACTCCAACAAGACATACAATTCTCCAAAAAGGTTAATAGACGCCGTCCAAAGGCCTTTGCACCACCTCCTCAAGTCTCTAAGGAGACAGAGGATGTTGGTGTGGATATATCATCTGTAGTTGATGTGGTGCCTACACCCGGCCCTGCCACGCGCACCCGCAAAGTACGCCTTCCACAGAGGTATCGCACGTAGTTTATCGTTGCCAATCGATCAAATAGGTCCTTAAAAGCCCTCCACTAAAAAATCTCGCGATAATACAATATATATGCGACTCTACAGCTTCAAAAGTTGTGGGTGTGGGCATCTGGAAACCGTGCACCAGATGGGGCCGTGCACCAGGTGGTGACCCACGGTAATGCCTATAATCCAACACTAGAAATCTTTTTTTTCTGGATAGCTTAGTAGTAACTGTGTGTGTCCATATTAACTGTGTGTAAAGCATCAAACATTAGAGCCTGTTGGCCTCTGTACCCAGCCCTCAACTTGGACTGTTAACTCATTCCTGTTAATAAGGTGCTTAAGGGCGCGGTTTGGTGATGCCTTGGTGAAAGCGTCCGCAGGATTGTCTTCACCATTAATCCAGCGGATCTCAGTGATCTCGCGACGCTCATATGACTGGCGCAACGCCATAATGTCGATCATAAGGCGCTTTTCCTTTGTTGTCCCAAGCTTCACTAGACACTCGTACAGCGAGTACGAATCTGTGCAGATAACTAAGGGAATTGCAGGTAGTCTAAGGCGTTCTGTGATCATCCTTAAGGTGGTTGCAATAGCGATGCCGATGTCAAAACTATTAACTATACTATAGATTTCTAAGGCCAGTACGCTTCGTGTGACGCGTTTGCATTTTGTAGAGCTGTAGTGGATCACATTACTATAGATTGTAAAGGTGTTATCAACATTAGTAGACTTATTAACAAGCATTAATATAAAGCCCAGCTGCGAACTAAGGTCCTTATTATTGGCAAATGAGCCGTCTACAAAGACCATTAACTTGGCATTGATAAGGTCAACAGGTACGTAGCGCAGACCGCGGTCGAGGTTCTCTATCTGCCATTTAAGGCGCTTGTTGAGCGCCCTGATGTCCTCATCCGAAGGTTGCTGCGCTTGCGCGGCTACGGACAAATCGAAAGAAGCCTCTGGTTGGCACGTTGAGGCGATGTACGCCCCGCGGGCGCGCTGTTCCGTGTACTGTTGCGCGCGATCGTGCGCCTTGATGTCTACAAGCTTAATCTTTCCTCCTTGTCCCCTCTACTTAAGGTTTAAGATTGCTTTGCTATTTTCTATTGTAAGCGTGCAACTGTTGAAGTCTAGTTGCACGTCTAGTGTTAGGATAGTCTTTAGCTTTAATTGGAACTGTGCGTCCTTGAGCTTTTTCTCTTTAAGCGACGAGAATGCGGCTGTCCTAAGTATAAGGGTATCGTTGGTCTGCATGCTAACGAGTCTAAAGGCGTCTGCATCCCCGTTTGTGACTAACAAGCAAGGGTCGTACGTTGATGTGGACATGTCCAATTCCTTACGGTGATGTCTGTGGTACGTTGTCCACCAATGAACCCCTGCCTCCGCGATCCCATACAGCGGTTTGATCACGTGAAGCAGCGTGCCTTCTAGATATTTTAACACTAGTTCTAAGGGGAGATGTGCAAGAATCGTCCTTTGGAGATTTATCTGCGCTTGAGGGTATGCCTGCGTTATATCGCGCAGCTTAACAGTTATCTTATGTTGTACAAGTACGGGCGCCAGGGCTATAATCAGACGCTGGCTACAGCGTTGAATAGTTGGAGACTGTGTTAAGATAGCTTCCTTGTCGTGGTCCTGGTAGCCTTGGATGACTAGACAGGATTTCTCGTAGGGCTTAGTTGTTTTTCCTTTGACCTCTCGTACAAGACGCGATTTGAAAATTCGGATCCCGCCGTGCAATTCCTTATCGTACAGTTCAAACTCGAACACTCCACGGCCTACGAGGTCACTAATCTCTTGATCGTCGGACGCCTCAAAGGGTGCGCCTGGGGTCGTGATAACCCCATCGTTACGTAGCTTAATCGCTAGCTCATAGTTGGCCTCCTCCTTCTTAGTCATATACACATTCGCCTTGCGCTTGTTTTTTAATCCTATAGGATAGCCTCTCTTGCTTAGTTGCGCTGCTCTAGGTACTTTTACATCTGCAAGTGGCTTATGCAGTGCGTGTGGCGCATTAGGGTTGCTCCAGAGGTGGTCTAGTCTGTAGTATGGCTTAACAACAGTTAATCTGAATATTGTTAGACTATTAACTATGTTAACAGTAACATTGTGGCCATCTATACTAGCGATTTTATACGGGCCGTTCTAGCTGTTACTTTCTCTCTAGATTAAAACCTTGCTTTATAGCGGGAGTGCGAGTACATCTTTAGTAGCAGGTCTGTTCTAGGTGTTTAGGGCGTCCGCGACCTAGCGCTCTGCGGCGATCTTGCGCAGGGCTTTCGTCGCCTTTTGAATGGCCTCGCTGCGCTTAGCTATTAACAGTGACGGCGGTGACTCCGTCGTCATACATAGGTACGCCCCAAAGACCAGCAGAGTCGGGACTAGCCCGTCAGGGCCGGCCGTATCGTTGACGGCTTTCACAGCCATCTAGAGGATCGCCTCGTCAGACATAGTGCTAGCAAGCTCGACATAGAGTATATCCTATGCGCGGCGTAGGGGCGCATAATACCTCTTAGTCTTACCAATAGACTAGTGCGCCTCTATAGGCACTTATTTACACATTACTCCTATAATCTTTGCCTTAGCGCAGAACTCTGCGCTCGCGAAGTTGGTGCCTGCATTGTGTGTAATGATATCTAGCGGGCCTTAGTAGGTGTCAATCCATAACATCCGTAGTGCCTTCCACGTCTCCTTAGCCAAAATAGCGCTAAGGAACTTCGCGCCTTAAAACGCAGTAGACTTATCGACCACGTGCAGTATAGGCTTGTTGCCTAGGTACATTACGTCGACAAGGATTTTATAATTGAAGTAGCGGTTGTCCTTGAGGGTGAACTTAAATCAGCGCGGCGCGGAGCTATTTAGTTAACAATAATAACAGAACTTCATAATTTCCTTGAGAGTTCTTTCTTCAAAGTCGTTGTGACCAGCATTTTTTAATAGCTTAACAAGTTGTATGACAGCTAGGTGCCCGAACTGGCGATGCAGCCGTCTTAACTTAGTCTTTGTCAGAAACATCGTTGCGCGCTCTCTTTTGTTGAGATAGAACTACGGATGTCCCTATTTGCGGATCACTGGGGTGCGGTGTTCTCCTTGTACGAGCTCATCCGTAGTGTTGTTAAAATAGACATTCAACCTGTCTATATCTGCAAGGCACAGCAGGAACGGTGTGGGCGCTTCAAGCACCTCAAAATCGATTTTCCCAATCTCCGTAGGGACCTGCGCGGTGCTAATAGACGTGGTAACATAGCCCTTGCTGAATTTAATAGACGCTTTTCCTGCTATAGATATATCTATTGTGACCGTTAGGTCTTCTTGTGTTAGCGCAAGGTATTATTCCCTGCCAACTGTAGATACATTGGCGGCGCCAGTATTAGGCAGAATTCCCTAGTACACGGATCGCGTATATTAGTCCTTAATAAGAAACTGCGATACTAGCGTTAACAGTGCATGTCTGCTGTAAATGTTATCGCCAGAGATGTGGTGCAGGAATGCTTAATCTGCGAGGAATTATTCCTTAAAGAATTATTGTTTGATGTACGCAGCTGTGACGCTATTGTCGTCGTCCTTGTCCTTGTAGGCTTCCTCTTCTCTCCAGCCTTCTTAGCTGTACTAGGTTGCGTGTTCAATCCCTTTATACTCTGCAAGGTATATAGAGAAGTCTGCAGGCGGTTGTATGTCTGCAAAGTGACATGCGGAAAAAAACTGCGCGCGGGCGGCCTTGCGTTCTTCGTCCGTATGGTTGGTCGACTAGCAGCCTTCCTTTTGGCAGATAAAACACTTCTTCTTCTAGCGTAGCGTGAATCCACGTGCGCTGTTATAGCTATTAAAGCGCTAACTGCCTCTATTGCTTGCTTAGCCTCCTTAGAATCTACTACTAAATCCACCTCTACCTCTAAATCCTCCTCTAAATCCTCCTCTAAATCCCCCTTAATCTCTTCTATTGCTGTTGTAGCGGCGGTCCAGGTAGTACTAGTCCTCTATGACTATCTTGCTCCCTATTAACATTTGTGTTGTGTGCTGATGTGCAAGGTGCGTCTTAATTGCAGACTGTAAGTCTAAAAAGAGCCCTTTGTAGATTAGGGCTGGCTTAAACAGTGCTATTTTAAGTTTAGGAACTCTACGGCACGCATTGATGACTGTTGTACGCAAAGCATCCTCGCCTTCAAAGTTCTTCCTAAGCGCGCGTTGGCACAGCTGCAGCTTATCTAGTAGGATCTGCAACACCTTGTGTAGGCCCTTTTTGGGGTTCTCTATTCGTGTGCGAGCAAAGCTTGTAGTAGTCCAGTCCGTGTAGTAATGCTGATGGTGGACGTTATGGTTAAAATAGTTCTTAATCGCCATGTACGCACTGGCGAAGCTGTCGTCCCTTTGTACGACCTGGATGTAGAACATCTCTGCGCGTCTGGTGAGAATACGAGGAAACACCACACAAAACTCTTCCTCTTTGATATTGACCTGCCAACAGATGCTAAAGAAGATCTTAATCTTGTTATCTAGGAGATCGTACGCGTCCCCTGTATACTTCTTGCTGTTGTCCCAGATCTTTGAGAATTGCGTGATCGTGCTAGCGTTAAGCCTGTTGTTGCGTGACTATCGTGGCGGCAGCGTCTTGTACGGGTCGTAGGGAAGTTTAGGCGGTCTGTAGGGTATGCCAATTGTCAGCTGCTGCGGAAATAGCGTGATTTCGCGATACGTGGTCGCTGGTGGTCGTGTGTGAGTTTAGGGTTGCTATTTTTGTAATTAGTTGTCTTGTGCCTACTATTTTTGAGGTTAATGTCTTCTAAGCGCATCGCTTATGTATGGCGACTCTGGACCGTTAGGGCTCTAGTGTACCAGTTGTGGCTCCTAGCTTCGAGCGCCTTGCCTTGCTTCGTACTGCTCGCCTTGTTGCAAGCCCTGCGAGACCTGCCACAACGGCGGTGGCTGCATGTGCGATTGCGGTTGCCGTGTACCAGCTAATAGGCTAGCCTGCTGTGGTTGTTCGGCCTTGGGGGCTATCCGTTGCGTGTTCCTTTGGCGTTCGTACGCTCTAGACTGGTGGTCGAACTTCATCGCTTGAAACTCCGCAGGGTCCCATTCGGGGGGGTTTTCTATAGCCAGTGTCTTGTATAGGGAATCTACTACCCTAGCGCGGTTATTACTAGTGTAGACTCCCCTATTTCGCAGCACAGTCTTAAGAGACTTTAGAGTATTTCGCTTAACCTTAAGGAACAGGTCTCTTGTCCATCCTTCAAAGTCCACTTTGTAATCGTCGAAAAGCTCATTGTCCTAGACTATTGCCACGTTGTAGTTATGGACTATCTTAGCAACCTAGGTTGTCGTGTGCGTCTTGTTTGCATCCGCCAGTACGGGTATATCCTAGAGAGATGTGTTGATAACATCGAGCGCGACTGTGTATAGACAGTCTCTTATAAGATGCTTGGCGGTGAACTTAGCCCAAAGGGAAGGGGCTTCCTTGCGTTCGCTTGTGCCGTGCTCTAATAGTTCGTTAAGTAGCTAATTCTAAGCATCCACTGCATCCGCGGCGCTTGTATCGCTTTAGTTGTTCGCTATTGTGCTGACGTGTGTTAACGTGTTGTTAGTGTTGTCTTGCTAGTTGGCTGTTTCCAGCACTTGTTGTGGTCGTATGTAATTGGGTCGTCTGGAGACGCTCGTACTAAATTGGTATGCGTTGCTGACGCGCTCTGTGTCCGCGGATTGGCCTGAACCAGCAGCTTAGAGGGAGGTTAAGAGTGCTTCGTGTTATCTCTGCCTCGCTCTGTTCTTAGCACATATGTCTTGTCCTGAGATTTCTCACGTCAGAGTGTTGATAGTCTGTCTCTTCTACCTTGCTGTCTGTGATCGCCTTAAGCAATCACTAATTAGTGTTAGATAGGCTCTTACTAGTGAAAGGAAAGGGACTGAAAATGGATTACATTTGAAGATTTTATTGTTATTCTTGTCTTTGTGTGGATGCTACAGAGGTGTACATGCTCTTGTCCAAGTAGGACCGAAGTAGGATCGAGGCGGTCTATTGGGCATCGTTGGGCAGCCAATGTATCTACCAATGCCTATAATCCGACATATTTATTATTTATTTATTCTTAGAACGTTAGGACTTTTTAAAGTAGCCTTTTTTAATAGACCTTAGGGTAGTAAAATATAAACTTTCTAATGCTAGAGATCCTTTCTAGTTGTCAGATATGCAGCTGTTAGATAGAACAAGCGCGTTGAGGTTGGATCTGTACAATTAAGCAGGGACCATCTGGCTTGGCACACTAGCGAAGAAGTCAGAACCAGCTGAACACGGTGGACACAAAAGACAATACAATCATCATTATCTATAAAGACACATCATCGCATTCAACCATTAAATCTGACACTAGTAACTAATAAACTAATACACCCTTACCTACTTATAGTAAGTAAAGAAATTATATTAGTAGTTTTATAAACCTTAAGTAACTACTTAGTATAACTAGTAACTAATAAGGTAAAACTTCTACTAATTTAACTATTTATAGGTAGTGTCTTAAAGAAAGAGTAGATATTATATTACTATCTATAGCTAAATAAAATAATTAGTTTTAAAATAATATAAGAATAGAACACAGCCTTATAGCGCTAACCTATTAGGAATAGCTAGAATAGTTAAAAAAGCTAGTTAAATTAATACTATTCTAAGATAATAGATATAAAAAAAACCTAAGGGGCCCTTTCTTATATAGAGGGTGGCATAGAGCATAAGCCTATACTAACTACTATGCTAACACTAACTAGGAAAGGCGCCTTTAAGAAGGTAAAAGGCGTAGATAGAAGAAAATAAGGTATAAAAGAAAGATAATAGGGCGTGCTTAGCAGGAAGGCTAGTACGAACTATTACACGAGTTATGTATAGATTAATAAGTAGACTAAGAAGCTACCTAGTCTTATGTGCAAGGTGCTTATATAATCCTAGAACTATATAATCCTATTTTGGGAGCCTAAGAACCTATAATTACTAGGCTATTAGTGTATCGAGTATTAGATAATCGTTATTATAGGAGATTCTAACCTAGTTTGAGTCCTTACAATATCTAGAGAGAGCTGTAATTTCTAGACTATTAGTGTATCGAGTATTAAATAACTGTTATTATAGAAGATTATAATCTAGTTTAATTCTTTATAATACCTAGAGAGAGAGTTAATATAGAAGGTATTAAAACCTAGTACCTAGTATATAGTAGTAGTAATATTATATATAGAAAATAGTAATAATTTTTTAGTAAGGTGTGTATTAAGTATTAAAAGACTATTGTTAAGAGAGATTCTAACCTAGTTCGAGTCTATATAATACATAGAGAGGGATAATATAAAAGTCACTAAAATCTAGTTCCTAGTATATAATTACAGGTATGTATTAAGTATAGAATACCTAAGTAACACATCTGTCTTAGAATACCTTTTAGAAAGTTTTTTAGTTTCTTTAGTTACTACTATTCTAGTTACCTACTACTTAATAGCTTTTGAGCTTGCGCTGTGTATTTAAAAAAAATTGTTGTTTGTAGTAATTAAAAGAAATAGAATATACTATAGATCTAGTTCTACGTATATTAAAGATCTTCGTCGTGTGGAGATTCTAACTAAGGTCGAGTCCGCACTATACATAAAGAGGAGTAAAACAGGAGGCACTATAACCCAGTACCTAGCACACAGTGCTAGTTCTAAGTATATATAAATGCCGTTTCTTTAAATAATCACAATAGCTGTGATACTATGCTTAAGGAGGTCTTAAAACGGGTAATATACTACGATCACACTAATAGTACACATTGCTAGAATAAAAAATTGTGGATGCGTGTTAGCTTAGGATGGGCGATACACAAACTAAAAGTACTTAAACTTTTCTCCTACAGCTGTACATACCTACCTTAGGTAGGGCAGCGATCAGTTTACAAGTAGGATATTTATCGATAAGCGAGGATGCAGTATTAGTGATGCAGTAGCGGGCACGGTACTATTCTAATAGGCATTCTCCTATGAAGTCCAGTATTTTTATTATTACCTACCTCGAGGTAGCATATGATATTCCGTGCACCGAAGAAAAGGTCATTATCCACAAGTCAGGGAAGATCAGTCCACATGGCATCCCCGCGAGATATTACTCACGCTTCCACATCTCAGCCCCAGCGCCACTTGTTCTCTTCCATCTTGTCCCTGAAGATCCCCATCGTGAGCCCGAACTCTTCCATCATCGTCTCAATCTCAGGCTTCTTGATAAGTGCAACGTGCTTGCAGATGGTCTTGCGTACAATGCGCCTCAAGCCCTGATCCGTCTCAACCGTTGATGTGTAGGCATATCGCGCGGCGGTATGGAAAGCCTTGTCATTCCAGAAGTTGTTGCAGGTGATATCGAACTTGCATTGTGCGAGATCTTTGAGCCACGTCACGCCATACCTCTCGCCGATCTCGTACATCTTGCCATGGACTAGGAGATCCTTTGGTGAGCTTGTTGTGTTTGCAGATTCGGAAACTGGTGCAGCAGGTTTGCACTCAGGACAAATGAAATTGTGGCAATCATTCTCGCAGTCGTCGCCGCAACGGTGGTGCGGACAGATATCCACATCATCGCATGGGAAGTCGCAGGAACCATTCTTGAGTTTCTTTTCGCAGGTGTGGGGCAAGGGAAACCGCGGCTTTGCTTTCTTCTGCTGAGTGATTGACAACGTCGGATTATAGTCCCCTTTATAAAGGTACTGAATCAGGAGTTTTATGATGGCAGGCTCGTCTTCAGGCAGCTCAATCTTTCCTCCTTGGGATTCCTTTATGACATTAGCATATATCATGTCGAACGAAACTACAATTCCTGATCTTCGGTCTCCGTACAGTGAGCTACGCGGGGTTGCAAGAGTAATGCGCCAGCATACCGTACGAAGGCCGCAAGATGGGAATTGTAAGAGGCTGTCGTACCTTTCCTGGTAACTGGACTGCCTTGGCGAAGAATTCCACTTGAGGGCAAACGACCAAGCGGTGAACTTGATACTTGTCGTCGCGACATGTGATTACAAGGTCGGTGTACGCGCTTGATTTGAAGGACCTGCTTATATTAGCTTCTGTGGCAGAACGTGATAAACAGCCCTGGCCGGCATCTTCGTGAAAAGCCTAGCCTAGCTCTGCCCAAGTGTATAAACGTACGCTTGAACCAACTCGCGCAACTTTGTCTAGATTGTTGTCCATGGCGATGAGGATGCAGACAAGGGTAAAGGCTGAGAGAAGTTGTCTGCGAGCCGCAAGGTTGATAAAAGCCTTCGGCGCGGGTGCGTGGGCGAACGGGCAAGAGCACCAGTCCTGCAATAAATACTTCAAAAGTATTTTTACGTAAGCTAGATTGCGCCGCTCTTGGTGCGCTTTGATTACGTAAAGTGTGCACGAATTCTTGCACGGACTGGTGCAAGCTAAAGCGGCAGAGGTGCCAAGTGGTGAATAGAGATACAGCGACGGCCTAGTAGAACTTGACTAGGCAACCACGTCAACAACAAAAGCGTAATTCACAGAAAATGCTCTTTATTTCTCCATGTCTTATGCTACTACCCATATAGGGAGGTACCACACACCAGATTCTCTTCCAACCATAGGAAAATCTTCAGTGAGCCAATCAACCCCATCGCAGACTCCTAAGCTGATCCACCTTTCTTGAACTTCTCCTTCAACAACCGAAACGCAAGCCCATTAAAGGTACGCAACAAATCCTCCACCTCAGGCTTATCCAGCAAATCCATATGCGCAGCAATCGTCTGATGCACGGTATCACGAAGTCCAGCATCGTGGTCCAGTGTGGTGGACAGGGCGTGCTGCGCAGCCACCGGAAAATTCGTGTCGTTCCACCACTTCCAGCAGGCACCTATCACACTGTAAGGTTGTTTTGTCTATGCGGAAATGACATTCTGGGAACGACTCACGTTTGAACTTTTCTGCAGAGAGTGTTTTCAAACCGGTGACACCATATTTGTCGGCGACTTCGTAGACTTTGGCGTGCGTTATGAGTTGTTCAGCTGAACCAGCTGGAGGAGCGCAGCAAATCGAGCAAATGAAGTTGGAGCAGGTGTTGGTGCACTGACTACCGCACTCATGATGCGTGCAAAGGCGGTGCATATATTGATGATTCCCACAGCCATTTGTCCCCAAACACGAATGCGGTGCAGACTGCGGGGCGTAGTACGTTTGCCCGTGAGCAGGTTGTGCGGCCGGCGGACAGATAGGGTCGTATTCCGCCTCGTACCAGTACTGAATCAGCAGCGCCACAATGGCAGGGTCGTCTTCAGGCAAGTCAATTTTGTTGTCGTCTGCCTCCTTGCCGACGCTGAAGTTCACAGCTTTCGCGAAAAAGTCCGATTGAGCGCAGACCACGACTTTGTGAACATCATACGATTCATCTTGGCAGGTAATGATAAGGTCGGCATACGCTCCAGTATCCCGCATGCTGTGCATCAATGGTTAGTATATACGCATTACTGAATCGAAATTCTGGAGACACATTTTGGACCCGTGTTAGCTAGGATACCTAGGTACATTACTTAGGTATACAAGCTGCAGATTGTTGACTTGGGGCTATACTGTTTTAATTGCGCCGCGAGAATGCTTACCCTTTGATAGCAGCGAGCAATTGATCACGTGCCGCTTCAGCCATGATTGATTTCGAGTTGGCTGACTGCAGAAAGTTGACGTGAGATGGTGGAGAGCCCCTGCAGAATCTGAAGCAAAGTGCGCAGCTGGGCGCGGAAATATGTTATACCGGACCGATGAATAAAACCTTATATCAGGGAGAGAAACATCGCAGACCTTTTGGTGTATGGTATATAATTAATGAATAATCGTTTATATACTACAGATAGCCAGCGTGCCTTTAAGCAAGATATCAAAAGAAAAAAAATCATCTGCGCGTCGAACGCGAATACCTTCTATTCATTCATTTGTTTATATCTATTTATAGTTAACTTCAGTACCATGCAATCGACTACACTAATAATTATAAGGGGCCAATTCTACTATTACTTACAAATAGCTGCTCCACTAGTCTCTCTACTGCTTTACTTTAATTTAATGCGTTTTTCTACCACCTCTATAGCTTTCCCTTTTAGCGTTTTACTGTGTACGAAAAGGTTTGCGATGATTTTCTTAAAAACTTAACAGCATAACTAAAGTTTAATAGCATAAGTATATAGAAAAAGGGTGTACTTAGGAAACTAAAGTATGATATAATAATAACAAAGGGCGAATCATAGAGACAACCCTAAACAGTTAACAACATTATTAACTTCACAATACCATATGTATGCACTACGTAAAACTCAACAAAGTACTCAACAGATCCACATCGAAGATCTGAATTCTCTTGATGTATCACTATTCTGACCATCCCACTGCGAGATAGTATTTGTCCCACCTAGCCTCTCCCACTCGCCATGACTACCCAACCACTTCACCAAGAAGATTCCAACGCCCGCATAGTCCAACTCTGCATCACCTGCCACAGTCTAACTCCCTCCACGCCATCCCTCGCCATCCCCAAAGTGTCCACCAAAGCCTTTAACTATCCCAACTGCTTCACCCGCCCACCCCACCCCAACCGCCTCTTCCCCGCGCCCTTCACGCTCAGCAACCCCCCCGCAAACCCATTATCCTCCTTCAGCAACGCGTCAAACGCCGGCTTCTTCAACACCTCCCCATTCTCCAAGATAGTCTTACACACCACCTCCCTCAGCCCCTTATCATGCTCCGGCGTCGAAGTAAACACGTACGCCACCGCCTCAGCGAACACCTCGTCGTCCCAATACCGCGCGCAAACATCTTCGAACTTGGCGCGTGCAAGGTCCTGAAGTCCGACGACGAGGAGCCGATCCGCGATGTCGTACATTTTGGCGTGGGCTAGGAGGTCCGCGGCTTGCATTGTGCAGATCTGGCAGACGAAATCGACGCAATCCCTGTAGCAGTCGCGGCAGCATCGATGGTGAGAGCAGACTTCGAAGACACAAAGGTCTGGAGGGCAGGGATGGAAGTCGGTATCTTCCAAGGGCTCGTAGTAGGTCCAGGGCTCCGATGCTTTAGACCCGTCGGTGCAGGCAGAGTTGCCATCAATCAATCAGGATCAATTTTGAAGCTGTGATTGATTTGATTGATACTCAGGGACCTCGGAAACTGGTTTGATTGATTGAAGGTGATTTTGGAGGCGTATTGATTGAAGATTGATTGATTGATTGACGGAAAAATCGCCCAGAGATGATATTTGTGTGCAGGGAGCTACAGAGGCTCATCCCACTGCGATACCTGATAGATCTCTTGTATCTCGAGCTCTGAGAGCTCTACTGGAAGCTCTCCGTCGGGCGTCTCCTGGGACGGAGAATATCCAGCTCTCAGCCAGCTCCGTACGCAGGTGATTGTGGAAAGCAATTGAGGGCTCATTTTTCGACGTTTTAGCTCCATCATATCGCCAACCTCAGAGAACACTCTCTCACAGTAACAGGAGGATGCCAGGATTAACAGGAGATCAATAGCCAACTAAGAAAGGCGGGGATACGTATCGCGTAGAGATAGCCAATACCCAATAGGATCTATACGGTATGTGTGATCCTTAGGAACGCTCAATTCATTGTGCCACCAGCGATCGAATTCGTCGGTACTGTCAACGAGAGGAGCTGCAGTTTCAGCTCTTAGAGGCTTAACGTGTAACTCAGCGTAGTCGTCAATATTATTGACGCGTTTTAATCGTTTACGCGGAGGAGAGTTGACAGGGCGGGCATCTTCTAATTTGTACTTAGCCCACAGCTCTTGGAACTGCCTATTAGCTTTTTCAAGCCATACTTTGTACTCTCCAGTCCATGAGTTTACAAAGTAATACTTGTAATACGGGTGGAGGACTGTGGAGGCGTAATAAACTGGCGTCTCTTCAAGCAGCGTGTAATACTTTGAGAGCTTTGTGTGGGCTGCTGTCACGTTAATTTTTAAGTAGTCCTCGGGAGCGTCGGGCTCATTAAAATCAACGCTCGTAAAGCTCTCAACAAGCTGCTCAAACTGAGAGAGGAGGTACTCAAAAGTAGGATACACCTCGTAAATCGCTCCAAAACGGCTAGAGTCGCCGCGGCCTTCGAGTCTCTTTGTGGCCTCCTTCAAGGGCTGAAGGACCTCAATATATTGATTGATTGTAGCCCAATCAGCAGCGCTAAGGCCTTTGGTGGGAGCTCCAGCGTCAGAAGGAGCCTTGCCGCGCGCGCGAGCTGAGGACTTATCCCTCAACGCCCTCTCCGCCCTGTTATCAACGAGGGCATCAATTGGGCGGTGGAGAAGGACGGCTCTCACCATAAAATCAAGGTAGCTGTTCCAGCGCGTAACAACAGGCCTTATGAGCTCTAAGAGCCGCGCAGGCTCTCCCACCTCGCGCGTTGACTGCTGAAAGTCGTTAAAAAGGTCATGCTGCTGAGGCGTTTATATTGAGTGTACGACGTCCACAAGGACTCTAATAGGGCCCTTCTCTCGCCACTCGCGCAGGTATTTCTCCTCTACTATAAGCTGCGATGCGTCGTTGTTAAAGGCGTCCTTGTTAGCTCCAAATATTACAGTTTGCCCTACTAAATTGAGCGAGTGAGGACAGCAGCGGAGGCGCCGGTCCCGCGGGAAAAAGTCGTAATAATTGCCTAGCGCGTTGACAGCCGTATCATTATTTGTCGCGTTGTCAAGCGTAAAGTACCCAATTGAGCTGCTGTCAATCCCAAAGGCCTCTAGCGTTTTGATAACAACTTCAGCGACTCTGTCGCCCGTATGCGCGCCACTGAGCTGAGGGAGGGCGAGAGGCAGGTCGCAGAGCTTGCCGCGACTGTCGACGTAATGAGCGATGAGCCCACAAAACGCGCTCTTGCCACCCTTCATAGTCCAGCCGTCGAAGCTTATATGGACCTTACTGAGCGCGCGAGAGAGCTCAGCTTGCACCTGAGGCTGGAGATTTGCGTATAACCTTAGCAGAAAGGCAGCGACGCTTGTATGGCTGCGGAAAGTAGCCAGCTCAGCCTCTGGGTTGGCAGCGCGCAGGAGCTTTCGAAAGGACGGCGTTTCCACCTCGCGCAGTGGGTGATTGTTCTCAGCAAGCCAGCCGACTACAGCGAGTCGAAAACGCTGCTGATTGAAGTTTCCGAGGGCGTTGGACACCTCCTGCGACACACCTACGCCGCCACGCATGAGAGCCCCGAGAGTACGCTGCCCTGACTCCAGTTGAGCTGACTGCTTGCCCGGGCGAAGGTGCCCATGGCCGAGTCGCCTCTGCTCGACGTGATTCCACGCCGCTGTCGTCGAGCTCGTTGTCTCCAGTATCCCTCTGGTGCCGGGCACCCTGTGTATGTGGCAGTGGTGACAGACGAAGAAAATACGCCTCATGTCCGCCCGGAGCGCGACGCGATATCCATGAGCGTAGAGCACTGATTTCTTGAACTTCTGCGTACGCAGAGGCTTTGTATACAGCGGCAACCTTACCCAGTCGATCCCGTCGAAGTTATCTGCAAAACGAGCGTCGAATTCGAGCCCAGGGCTGTCGGAGCCAGGTGAGGAGGCAGCTGAGGGAGCAGTGGCAGCTTGAGTTAACGCAGCTCGAGCTCTTGGCGTCGGAGTTTCTGATAGTCCACGGGAGGGCGTCGACGCATTCGAGGGCCCTAAGAGCGTTGCGTCAATTAAGGGCAGAGCCTCTACGTTGAAGGACGCAGCGTTGCGGTCCCGGAGCTCAGTCTCGAAGCTCTGGCTGCCCTGAGACTCCGGCAGCTCCTGTGTGCTCTGTGAGTCGAGCGCGATGACTGGAGGTGCCGCTGGCCTTGCCGCTGTACTCAGAGAGCTCCTTTTACCCTTATTTCGTAAGGCTGGGGCCATCGTATGAGTGTGGAGGGGAGGGCGCGAGAGAGCGTTAATGGAGAGGGCAGATGCAGATAATTCGAGGTGCTTGGCTAACTTACCGGTAGTTGATTACCCGATTAGGAAATTGCTTAAAACTCTAAAAACGCGTAAAAATCACTATATTCGTCGTTTTTTTAGCTTCAAAAAGCCATCTTAGCGTTAAAAACAACGTTAAAACGGATCAATATGATCAGGAAGATCAATCAGGATAATGGCCCTTATCCTGATTGCTGCAAAATTTGTATGGGCGGAGGATTGACCTGATTGATAGGATCAATTGGGCGAAAATCGATCAAAACCTGATCTCCTGATTGATTGATGGCAACTCTGGGTGCAGGTATGAGGTGCCTCGGGCGGGGGGAGGCCCGGGGCCGCCTCTGGAGCATAGTCCGCCTCGTAGAGGTACTGCATCAGCAACTTGACAATGGCGGGCTCCTCGTCTGGGAGATGCACCGTGCTGGTCTCCGACTCTACCCCGGGGAAGCGTGCAGCGCCGGCGAAGAACTGCGATCGAGCGCAGACGACGCTCCGGTGAACGGGATACGTGTCGGGCCCGCAGGCGACTTTGAAGTCGGAGTATTGGCCGGAAGAGAGGAGGTCCTTGACGGAGGCTAAGAGGTGCTTGCGCGATTCTTCGGCCGCCATGGCTATATGATGTGAGCGTGCGTTGAGGCGACAATTGCGTCGGCGCTCTGGGGTAACTCACTGCACGGGAACGTGGGTGTTGAAATGGATCGGGGTAGTTGATTGATGAGGATGGAGGGGGAGCCTCTTCATATACAACGAGGGGCCCGGGGGGCCCGCCGAGCCGCGCAGTCACGTGACCATGCATTTCACCGTCGTCGTCACACACTGGAGCTGACAATGTGCGTATGCCAAGGGAAACAAACTGTGAATGCTACTACTCTAGTACCCTTTCCCTGGTCCTGAACGCCTACCACCAGCGCTAATATTAAACCCCGCCCCATCCATAGCAAAGCTATTTGGACTCTGCAACTCGAAATTCAACAGCAAGTTATCCCAGTTCGACCAATCCAACTGACTCCCTCCTATTGGTATAGCGGGATCATCCAACCCCTGGCCATTAAACCCGTCCGCGAAATTCGCATCCCACTGGAAGGTATCGAAGGGATCAGTAGCCAGCGTGTTTTCCTGTGGTTCTGCGAACGTCGTGCCCAGTTGTGGAACGTCAAAAGCCTCTGAAGGCTCTTCTGGCATCACTGCTGTCTCCCCACGCCGAGCCTGACCAACAGGACACTTCTCCGCTCTCCTCCCGCGCAAAACCCGTATAAAATTTGGTTCACCACCCTTCGGCAGCCCACGCGCAGCAACATACGCCTCCCACGAAGCCAGCGTCAAAGAAATAACCGTAATCGGCAGCACGTCCTTAGTCTCCTCATCCTTAAACGAAGGATGAAAGTCAAACACCGTTTGCACCTCCTTCCACGCATCGTCCGCCTCAGCTCCTTGCGTGCGGTTCTTCAACGCCGAGACAAAATAGACAAACGCTTTCCATTGGAAGTGCGAGTTGATATGCCACAGACAACCCTGCATCTCTTTCGTCGTATAGGCTAGATTCTGCCACCGAATAACGGACACAGCCCAGTTGAAGAGCCGATCCTTCTCGGATTGCGGCAGCGTCGCGTCCGTCCCGTCGGGACAATGTGCGATGAAGCGCAACATGGCGATGATGCCTTTAGCGAGGTACGTACACATGAAATGCCAGGGCACCGCCTCGTCGCAATAGTCGAGAAACTTGCGCTGATACAGGGCTTCCAGCTCATCGATCGCTCTATCCTTGACAGCCAGCGACGCCGACCTCGTAGACAGCGTGTTCCACACGCCGTCAAACGACGACGTGGTGTTCGATGAGGAGGAGCGTTTCAAGAAGTCGCCGACTAGACACCGGATGAGGAAGAACATCATTTCTGTCGCGCCTTCGTGCTCGGGTGGGAGGTCTTTCATGTCCGGGAAGAGGTCGTTGTCGTTGAGGTTGGCGGGGCGCTGGACGGAGCCGTAGAACATCGTTCCGCCTGTGCCGGCGAGCTTCTCGGCGAAGCCGTCTTGCATGATGATCTGGTACCAGAGTCTGCGACGCATTTCGCACTCGAAGGGCGATAGACCCAGCGTCTCCGGGTCGCGATGGAGGCCAATTCGTTGTCCGATTCTGGCTGCCACGCCGGTGAGGATCCAGACGACTCGTGCGTCGAAATTGATCAACGACGCGATGAAGAGAACTAAGGCTTGGAGAACCATAGGATCGGAAGTTTTGAGGTAGCTCGATCGGATGAGAGCGAGTTGCGCGGCGGTTTGGAATCGCTGACAGATTACCTATTGTAAGTGCGAAATCAGTGGATGTTCGTCAGAAAGAGACGCGGCCGCACTCACGTCCTTGGGCTCACCCATGATAGCAATGCACTCGCAGTTACTGATGCTCTGGACAGTAGTGCAGTAGATCGCAAACATGAGAACGTCGACGTTCTTGGGCACATCATCCAGATTGCCACTCGCGTTCGATATCATCTTTTGTACCGACGGCGTATGAAAAACCTTGATGAGCGGATTAATATTATCGAGATAAACCTGCCAGAGCTTGAAGATCTGTGCCGGACTTGGATGAAAAGCACGAAGGCTGCTCGGCGCTCTCGCACCACCGAGTAGAATGTCTCCGTCGCATCCAGCGACGTGTGGCGTTGCTCCTGCGGTGTCAACATAGTCGCTATCGTCATCCGAAGAGTCCGCAAGGATTCTCTTGGGATTGCGGAACTCGCCCTGCAGACTCGTCCAAAGCGTGTTCTCCAGATAACGGGACTTGCCACCCTCCGACACCAGAAGACCAGAGCTGTCTTGCGCATTCGTGCTTTGGATGCGAATACCATCACCCTCACTCGTCCTTTCCCCTACCCCCTGTCTAACCAAATCCTCGGGATCCACACCACGCTCCCTAAGTGCCTTCTCATACACCCGCAGTCTAGCTTGAACATCAATCTCGCGTACGCCCTTTTTCCGCCGCCTCGGAGGCGGAGGGGCCTTGTAGATGCACTCTACCCGGGCCTTTGTGCAATTCAAACAACCTCCTGGGGCTTTGTCACATCGCACTTTTCGCTGGGCGCATAAAACACACGAGAAGATCTTTTGGTTAGAAGCGCTTTGTCGTTCGGGTGCTGCTGCTGCGGCCAAATCGGGCGTAGAGCTGTTTGTTGAAGTGTAGGTCGCAGGCATTGTGGCGTATGGCACCACATCCGACGATTCGATGTACGTGCCGTCTCGTCTCCCAAGTGCGCGAACTTTCTGTGCAGCGTCCCGAGGTCGTCGCTGTGACTCGTGAGGGCTGCCTGAGCTTGAGCGCTAGCGCTAGCCCCCAATTGCATTTGTCATCGCGAGCAAGAACGTCTGGTGATTGGGGGCTATTATCGGTGCATAGCAGTTCAGAGTTACGTTGCGATCTCAGGGCTTGGTCACCTTCAATACATAACGCACACGCCTTTTAGGTGGTGTTCTACACGTGAGGAATCTTACTAAGCTACAGTTTGAGGATATTGCGAAGCAGATGGAAGCACCGCGTGCATTCTATCTGCGCACTTTCTTTACCTCATGGAAACTAGAATACACATGGTTAGGGAGTCATATACCAAACATGCAAGGAGATAATGAAAACGTGCGAACACAAGTCCTGGCGCCTAGATCAAACCCTTCCCAATCCATAATATGAATGCTACCGACCAATCTACACGGAGCAAGTCCAGGGCTATATGCAAGCAAGCGCCGATAGCGACGTGGAAGATGAGCCCATGCCGGGGTTCAGCAACAGCACGTAATCGCCGCTAGGGAATGAGTAACCATCTACTCGCGTGCAACGCGCTCCTTCCACTCCTCGAAGAAACCCTCCATCTCGTCAGCAACGAACTCCTCAATGTTGGCGGTGAGCTTGTCAAGCTTCTCCTGGAGGCGGTGACCGGTACGGCCAGCGGCGCCCTTGGCCTTGTTGAACTCAGCCTCAATCTCCTCCTCAATCTCAGCGACGGAAGGGATGTCGACGGCAAGATGCTCCTTCTCGACAGTCTTCTTGGCAGTGTAGCCACCCTTCCCGACAATTTCGGAGTAGTTGGAGGAACCACCACCGTTCCAGGCGAGGATGTTCTTCGTGTTGCTGGGAACGTCAGAGAGGGCACCGACGGTACCAATCTCAATCAGGTTAGCCTTGAGCTTCTTGGGGGTGATCTCAGCGACGGCGTAGGCAGAGTCCTTGGCGGGCTGGAGAGAGAGCATGTAGGCCAAGAGACCAGCAATGTGAGGCGAGGCCATGGAGGTACCGGAGATGGTATTGGTCGCGTGCTCGGAGCCGATCCAGGTGGAAAGAATGTTGAGGCCCGGCGCAAAGATGTCATTGCACTTGCCGTAGTTGGAGAAGTAGGCACGCTCGTCGAGGAGAGTCGAGGCTCCGACAGTGACGGCATTCTCAGCAGCGGCGGGAGAGTAGTTGCACGAGTCGGCGTTGTCATTACCGGCGGCGACAGCGAAGTGAATGCCGTTGGCAACGGCGGCGTTGACGGCGAGATCGAGAGTCGTCGACTTGCCACCACCCAAGCTCATGTTGGCGGTGCTGCCCTTGAAGCCCTTGCGCTTGCCATCCTTGGCCTTCTTGACCTGCTCGTTGTGGGCCTGAACGGCGTACTCGACACCCTTGACGACATCAGACATGGTGCCCGAGCCGTTGGAACGGAGCACCTTGACGGCATAGACCTCAGCCTTCTTAGCCACACCGTACTTCTTACCGGCGATAGTGCCAGAGCAATGCGTGCCGTGACCATTGCCATCCTCGTCCGCGTCGCCGCTGGGAATGGTCTTGCCCCAGTGGGCACGGCCCTCAAAGTCAACGTGCTTGTAGTTGGTGCCAGTGTCGACCACGTAGACATCGACGCCCTCGCCACCGTCGGCCGAGTAGAGATACTTGTTCCAGGTACCGAAGCTCAACGAGTCACGGTGCGAGATACGGGCGAGACCCCAGGGGGCGTTCTTCTCGGTCTCGTAGTCGCTGCTGCCCATGGTGTGGACGATCGAGTCCTTCTCGATGTAGTCGACCTATCACAGCCAACACCGTTAGCCTGAGTCCGGCTATGCAAGGTACCAGATATGCGGTGCCACGTGCCATCGGGCCGTCCACGGTATTGTGTGTCCTCGAACGGCTGGAGACGCATGGCGAAGTAGGCAGGGAAAACAGGGTACTCACATCAGGGTGTCTCCGGATCTCCTCGAGCGTCTCGTCATCAAAGTGGCCAGAGTAGCCCATCAGGCCATCGACGATGTCGTATGTGTGCTTGAGACCGTTGAAGATGTCGGTGGTGATGGGGAACTGCGAGCGCTTCCGGAGCTCGGAGCGCTCGTCCTGGCTCTTGGAGTGGACGCTCTGCACCCACTCGTGGTGGCTCTTGGCAGCCTCGGGCTTGACGTGCTTCTTGAACACAACCATGTACGAGTTGGGCACCTCCTCGGCCTCTGTTGATGAGAGCACGGGGGCGGCATCGTTGTGGATGGTGCCCACCTTGAAGGGCGAGGCTGCGGCCAGCGGCAGCAGGGCGAGGGCTGAGTACCTCATAATGGCGGGACTCGCACGGCGAGTGCGACAAGAAAGAGAAGAGAGAGAGTGTGGCACCGAAACAGACGAAAGAGCAGAGAGGAGGCAGTTGATGGGGAGGGAGAGATGGGGTGGGTTGTTGGGGGATGAGCGAGACGGGTAGCTATGGCGATGGAGATGGAGCTCTTATCAAGACCCGAGGCGCGTCCGTGCCTATCGGCGGGAAGAGGTCATGCGTCACGGCTGGCTGTCGCCTGGTCCCCAGCCTCCTTACCGGATGCGGCAACCCACCGTTGCTTCGCCTCACTCACTGCGCGCTTCATGATTGCCGTGTTTGGCCTTCTCCATGTTTCGCGCAGGACGATGGCTGCTGTTCGCGCAGGACGTCCACGGGTGCCGCTCTTGCTGCTAGCTGCTGTGCGCGCTCTGCTGCGTGCTCGCCAACACTACTGGGGGCGCTGGAAGAGGCAGTGGCGAGGGCAGCGCCTTCCCCCTTCCCGCGCTGGCGCAATCGCCCCTCGTGAACAGCCAACAGCCTCGCGTCGGTCAGCAGCTCAGCACGGCGCGCGTGAGACAGCAGATCCATATATCCCGCATCTGGCTGCATATCGTTTCCCACGGCGGTGACAGGACCTTTGTATCCTCATCCTCATCTGGCGGCTGTCTGCGCGCGCCGTCGTTGCAAGCCGGGGCCCAAGCTCGCGACGGCACCATCGACTGGCCCTCCGCCGACGCATCCAGCTGCTGCAGTCGCCCCAACTTTCACACAGCTCGTTCACTAAGCCGGTGCTCAGCTGCTGCCCCTGCCCCGAGCAATGACTACGCTGCCTCTCCCGCATACACCTCCCCCCAACTCCCGTAGCAGCGGTGGACTCGATTGAACATGGCCTCCGCACGCCGTCACCGCTCGTCGACGGCCGCCTCGAGGGCGCCGCCCATGAACAACCAGATAGCCGAGCTCCGCAGCCTCGCCGACGAGCTCATCCACGCCGCCGAGGGCTCGCCCGACTCGCCACCGACCTCCGAGGTGCTGCAAGCCCAGAGCAACGCCCTCCGCCGCATGCGCCAGCTGCTGATCGAATCCCACGAGCGTACGCAGACCAAGGACGGCTTCCGCCATGTACGCGGCTTCGACGTCCTGCTCCAGACCCTCCGCTCGCTCTCCGGCTTCTACCAGCCCGCCCAGCTCTCCCCGCCCGACCGCATAGACTTTTTCGACGTCATCAAGAACACACTGGACGTGCTGTCGGATGCATTGAACGAGCACTCGGGGAACAGACGCTATTTCGCTACACGAGTGGAGGGTGGCGGCTGGAGCGCCTTGGAGCAGGCTCTAGGCAGCACTGGTATCTTTGGTGGCCAGCCCGAAAGCAGGCGGGATGACGCGGGCCAGGAGCAGTTGTTTGGCTCTCTCTTTGCCTTTGCCGTCGGAGAAGAGGCCGTGACGCGCATTTTCCGGCATGTAGACAAGACAGTCGAGCAGGCTCACTCTGAACTGCGTCAGACCGAAACGCAAAGTAGCGAACAAACTAGCGAAGAACCTCCGGAGATTGTGACCATGAGCCCGCGCTCCATATACAGCAACTCGAGTGTGGATACAGACACTTTGCGGGCTCATGTGCGGACTATCTTCAGCGGGAACGAGGTGTTACAAAACCCTGATATTATTCCCACCATTCTGCATTTCTGGCTGGGGCTGTCCAATGGAGAGTCACCGGGGGCGCCGTCGAAGCCGCTGTCCATCGCCGTGCTTCTCTCTATTTTGGAGATCGTCGCACTCTCTTCGTACAACAAAGCAGCGGTCCACATCACAGGGGTCCTCAGCATTATACTCCCACTCTTGTTCGACCACAAATGTGCACCGGCGGAGGCTAGGCTGCTGCGGGAGCTAGCCGACCAATTGATCGAATTTGGCATCAACAAACTGGGCGATGCGTACTATCTCTTTCGGAAGGCGGCCGTATCAGACTCTGCTGCAGAATTCCTGCATCAGGGCATGCACATCTCCCGCGGTGCGCCATTCATCCAATTCGACCTTTCATTACACGGCTTCAGTGCCATCGAGCTTCCCGATTTGGGATGTCCCTTCCCACCTGTCTCGCCAGGCGGCGGCTACACCTTCGCAGCGTGGATTCGAGTGGATCAGTACGATTCCAAGTGTCATACTACAATTTTTGGCGCATACGACGACACTCAGACTTGTTTTCTGATGGCATATCTGGAAAAAGATACCCGTTGTTTTATTTTGCAGACATACATGGGCCACTCGGCGGGCATAGTGCCTAGCGTTCGCTTCAAGAAGGCACCGTGTTTTCAGGAGGGTCGGTGGTATCACATTGCAGTCGTTCACCGCCGAGCCAAGGCAATGGGGCTGGGTTCTCACAAAGCTTCTCTTTTTGTGGATGGCGAGTTCACAGAGACCTTGAAGTCTCACTACCCCTCACACCCACCCGTACTAGAAAGCAGCCAGGAGAGTTTCGCGTCTCTGTCTTCTAGCCGGGGTCAGCATCATATTCTCGCTTTCTTAGGAACGCCGCGCGCCGCGAAATTTAAGCTTCAAGGGCGAAATGTAGCCTAGAGGCTATCCATGGCTCTTCGCCGAACCCTTGTCAGACGAGCTCATTGCTGTATATCACAAGCTTGGCCCGCGTTATAGTGGTAACTTTCAAGACAAGCTCGGCTCCTTTCAGACTTATCGCACTTCTGCTGAGCTCCATGTGCAGAACGGGATCTTGCATCCAGGCAAAGAAGAGCATTCTGATATTGTCTCCGCTATGAGCTCCAATGCAGGAAATTTAATGCCCGAGTCCAAAATACTGCTTAGCTTCTCACCAAGCTCTGTTATGGATGATGATGACCGAAACGCCATTGACGAATCACAGTTGATCCGGTCGTTGTCGAAGGACTCGGCAAGAGTTCTTCATCGGTACACCAGGATGTATGGCACGCCCATTATCATAAATGCTGCTGTTCCATCGGTGAATGACGCCCTATCGCAACCCCGTGGTTTCGGTAGACTATCAGGCGACGCTGTCGTAGTCGTTCCCAAGCACTCGATGATGCAATATGGAGGATAGGTGGCTGTTCGGCGGTCGGCTTGAAGCTGGTCCAGTCTGCGCAGTCCCTCGATGGAGTCTTACGTGCAGTCAAGATTCTCCTTGAGGCCGTGGAAGGCAATTGGCGCAACTGTGAAGCAATGGAGCAGAGTAATGGGTTTGCTATCCTTGCTGAAGTTCTCCGTCAAAAGGTCGGGCCGGTCATGCTTGGGCTCAGCATGCGAACTTCCACAGCTGTCGATATGAGCCCTGATGAATGTGAAGCTTTTGTCCTGCAACTACTCCGAGTTGTATTGCGCTTTGTTGGGTATGATGAACAGCATCCTACAGAGTCACTCATCATAAACCCCCTAGCCTACCGTGTACTTGTCGTCGACCTTGAGATATGGCGTAGATCGACGTCCCTAGAGACGCAGAAGCTCTACTACAAACAGTTCAT
Source organism: Laburnicola sp. JP_R_19 (assembly GCA_031010545.1). NCBI lineage: Eukaryota > Fungi > Ascomycota > Dothideomycetes > Pleosporales > Didymosphaeriaceae > Laburnicola > Laburnicola sp. JP_R_19. The sequence goes on along the minus strand of VOIT01000010.1, from coordinate 807,371 downwards.
CGACTTTGCTAGAGGTAGCAAGCACCACCATTACAATGCGAAACGATATCAACGTATAAGTATGTACTTCTCTATTGTGGTGAGAACGCAACTAATATATCCAGGGGTGGTCAAGCGCTTGACCGAGGCTCTCAAGGGCGAATCGTTCAGTCCGCAGATATTCCCTCTGTTTCTCGACGCCTTCAAAGTTCTTCTTCAAACCAATTTCAATGGCGAGAACTCAAGATCGTTGGCTCTATTTGTTACGTACGCATTGTACGATAGTCGCGCTTCCTACGCCAAGCGGCCACTTCGAGCGAAAGCTAGCACTCTCCGTCTTCGCAAAGGAACGCCACCTACCTTCACCCCTGGAACTACTCCGCGTTCCGCTAGTCCAGGGCAAGATCCAAATATGCCCCCTGGTCTACCTCTTGCCGAACTAGGTGTTGCGGTTCTGGAAATGCTCGCCGAGCTGCTGTGCGATCCCTCCAACCCCAATGAGATCATTCGGTTTGCGAAGAACGTAACTGGCAAGGTACGATATCGTCAACTCGACTGCGGCTGTGCTAACCTTCTCCTAGTGGCTATTGTACCTCTTTGCGGAATCCAATCCGCGGGTAGTGGTGCTTGCGGCCAAGATTCTTGCTCGCCTTCTGGTGGCTAACGGGCCTCACTATGTCAAGAAATTCACCGACAAAACGGGCGGCTTCATAATCCTGAAAACAGGTTACGACACTGGTGGAACAGGAATCTGGACGATATGCTTCGCTCTTCTATTTGGCCTTGACGTGGCAACGATTGATTTCGAGTGCGACTTCGACGTCTTTAACTTGGTAGAACTCTTCATCACCCGATCCGCGCCATCGAATCTCAGGATTGTTTACCCTGGCATATTGCGGTGATCACTGCCATGTTGGATACTGGCTTGCGTGCAATCGTTCGAGATCCCAGCAAACCAGAGAATGAGGCACCTAAAACCGAGAACGGCGACACTGTCATAAGGGGTCGACGTCGGACCATGTCACTGAACGCGAAGCAGCCTACTATTGATACTCGAGCTCCACAAGTACAACGACTAAATGATTACGCCAGCGTGCTGAATACCGCAATCCAGTTTCTATCGGAACTTCATTCACGGTCTGAGGCCTTTCGTGACTTCGCGTCCTCCTCTTCCTATGTACAGGAACTCTTATTTATACTTTATCCAGTTATCGTCTCCTCGGATTGCGTGAGCGCTGAAACAGAACTGCTCTCACGCGATTCTGCATTGACGTTCGAGGGCCAGGACGTTGTTATACAGCCATTGTCCCAAGCTAACAGCTCCCAAACCCCAATTGTACGAACCGCCACTGTGCGGTTGTCGCCTTCGCCATCAAATCAGCGAGTAGTGCCACTTCGAAGAGCTTCGTCCTTTGTACTCGTTTCGGCTGACAGGACACCGAAGAATCATCAAACGCCTAAGCTCAATCCCATTCTTTCCACTAGACACGGCGGGCCGACTGCCACCAAAGTAGGCAGCTCCGTCGTCGAAGCCATGCTTGAAGTGGTGCTCCTTGTTTTTCAAGATGAACTGTTCAACCGGAAAGACTTTCCGGGCCTCGGGCTGTTCATGAAGACGCCCCCGGGCTTTCAGGAACATCAGGCATACTTTGAGTCTTATATTCTTCGGCAGACCATTGCTTCTGTGTCCAATGCTCTGCGTCTTGATCAAAATCTTCTCCATGAGCCACGGGTGCTTATCAACTTATCCCGCTTGATAACCCACGTCTCTGAAGCCGTCTTTGAGGGCTGGTTTCTCGAAGGCGCTGATCCCTTACTCGATTTTGCCGGCTTCCTTTTGGAGTATCTGGAACGCCCTGATATATCCAAACTCAAGTCGGTTCGGCTCTGCACGCAAGCAATCAAAACCATCCGCGCAACTTTTCTTCGAGTCATCCTGCTTCGGCTAGCTGAACCGGACAACTCCGAGGATGGTTCTGCCATTGTTCGCTCTCTTGAGAAAATGATTTACTGGCAACCAATCATCCTGTCTACCGAGAACACCGAAGAATTATTCTTATGGCTTACATGTTATCTGCTATATACAAAGCTGTCGTCGACCTATGAAGGCGTTCGTTTGGCCGCGGCTAACTTCTGGCGACTTTTGCTCGTGCAGAAGCCTACGGAAACATCGTCAATTTTGAGCCGTGCGATACACAAAGACAAACCAAACCTATACGACGGGTTCCAAAAACTGGTGGAACTAGACAATGAGACATTCCTGCTCTGGTTTGACGGGAATAAAGCGGACCTGGACAGCTTCTTCTACGGAACCCTGACCAAGACCTGGGAAGACTACGCATGTGAACAGAACAAACAAACCGAGAACACTTCCCAAAAGAGGATTACAAAACGAAAGGAGAAGCTCAGGCAATGGCACAACGAGGAGCTTGCAAACGAGCATATATGGAGCCAGCACGAAAACACTCTTAACCATTGGCGGTCAAACATTCATGCCTCTGACGTACCAAGCACCAGCGCGATTTGCAAGACCAACAAGAAAACGCGACATTTTTAGCAACCGTCATGTCTAAGCTAGACCGGCAATTGAGAGGCCCATGCGCGTTGTTTGAGGATAGTCCTGCCCCGAAATGGCGGTTAGATGAGACTGAAGGTCGCGATCGAAAGCGTATACGAATCATCATCGACAACCCAGCCGGAACAAGTTTACCAGCCCAAGCGGAAAGATACAGACCCGGGTTATAGAGAGAAGTTGAAGTTGGATACAGCCGTGGCTGCTGTTTCGACTAAAGATGCGCTTGGCGTTACACCGACGGCCAACGCAGGCGTGAAACCTTCATCCTCGATGGGTTCGCACGAAGAATCGAAGGCTGAGTCGGACTCTGACAGCGACGACGACTTCGAGATGGTGCAAGCCCTGCTTGAAGACGAAGATGGGTTCGAAGACAAGAATCGCAAGGTCATGCGAAGTCTTAACCGGGAGATCAAGTGGAATACGTTGCAATATTTCGCGCGTCTTAGGTTTAGAAGCTATCGAAGGGCTTCTCATAGTTGGCAAAGATTGCCTGTATTTACTCGATGATTTCTTCCAGAGGGCTGACGGTGAAATCGTTCGTGTTTGGCAAGCACCCATCGATGAGATGGATCCATATGTCCAAGTTATCGCCGGTAAAGAAGCTGTAACCAACCGACGGCCGCCGCCTAGAAGTCATGACGAGACGGCCAGGCACTGGAAGTGGAGTGAAGTCATCAGTGTCTCAAAACGCCGCTTCCTGCACCGAGACGTCGCGATCGAAATCTTCTTTGATGATGGTCGCAGCTATCTACTTACAGCGATGTCGAGCACGATCCGTAACGATATTCATTCCCGCCTTACCTACCGAGCACCGCACGTCCTCAAGCCTGACTTACTCGCCAATTCGGAAATTTCTTGGCGCCTCGATTCACTGCGGAACCCTGAAGAGGCACCACAAACCCTCGGTTCACGCTTTGCCTCTGCGTTTAGCAGCGTTTCATCTCACCCAGTGACGCGAAAATGGATGAAGGGCGAGATATCAAATTTCCATTATCTCATGTTTATTAATACGCTTGCCGGTAGAACGTTCAACGATCTTACTCAGTATCCCGTTTTCCCTTGGGTTATATCGAACTACACAGATACCGAGCTCGACCTGACCGATCCAAAGAACTTCCGCGACTTGACAAAGCCCATTGGTATTCAGGATGCTCAGCAAGAAGCATCTGTTCGCGATAGGTTCAACTCGTTTGCGGAGATGGGCGATAACGAGCACGCCTTTCACTATGGGACGCACTATTCCTCTGCCATGACCGTTGCGTCCTATCTCATGCGTCTTCAGCCTTTCAGCGCTGCCTTCTCGCTCATACAAGGTGGTAGTTGGGACCATGCCGATCGCATGTTCTACTCTATCCAAGGCGCATGGGACTCGGTCTCGTCGAAGAACATGGCTGATGTGAGAGAACTCACGCCGGAGTTTTTCTTTCTTCCAGATTTTCTTACAAATGTCAACGGATATGACTTTGGTCTCCGAGCTAGCGGCGAAAGTATTGACGAAGTTGCCCTACCGCCCTGGGCCCGGGGTGATCCCGCTGTCTTCATTGAGAAGCAGCGTGAAGCATTGGAGAGTCCTTACGTTAGCAAGAATTTGCATCATTGGATCGATCTCATCTTCGGCTATAAGCAGCGCGGCGAAGCAGCGAAGGAAGCAGCTAATGTGTACCACTGGACCACGTACCAAGGTGCTATTAATCTTGACTCGATTACCGATGAGGCGGAGCGCGCGACGAAAATCAGTATCATCAACAACTTCGGGCAGACGCCGGTGCAGATATTCCAGCGCCCGCATTTTCAGAAGGAAGTGACCAATCACAAGCTACGAAAATTGGACATTGCAGCCGAGAGTCTACACCGAGTACCCGGAACCCTTCTTGAGTCCAACGACCGCGTATCCTCGCTCGCTTACATCTCCAAGCATGATAAGCTTCTCTGCTCCGCACCCTTCCGACAGAACATTCCACCCCATTTCGACCGGTACATGGAATGGGGCTTCACTGATGGCAGCGTCCGCTTCTACGATTCCAGCTCAAAGAAGCCAATTGGAATCTTCGAACATCTACACTCTGGCCAACTCACCGCCTCCTGCTTTGTCGATGGAAGGACCTTGATCACTGCTGGGACCGACTGTACGATTGCCATCTGGAAGGTCATCAAAAGTGATAAAGGCATGGTTGAATTACAGTGGACAACCACACTGTTCGGTCATAAGAGACCTGTCGTTACTCTCGCAGCATCTCGGGCTTTGTCTGCCTTCCTATCGGCATCGTCCGATGGACGCGTCTTCCTTTGGGACCTCAATAGGTTTGAGTTTGTCCGCGAGCTTGATCTCGGGCCGGCGCATAAACGCAATCCAGTTGCAGTACAAGCTGCGATGATCAACAATGTCACCGGGCATATATCGATAGCTTGCGGACCGCGTCTCATGATCACCACGCTCAACGGCAAGTTGTTGCTTGATCAGGATATCAGCGACGGCGAAGACGATTTCGACGGCATCACTGCGCTGGCTGTCTATGAAGGCGTAGGAAACGAGTGGTGTGAGCGCGAACTGATATTTACCGGGCATCGCAGAGGGGTGGTCAAGGTCTGTACCCGATCTCTTCTTCGCCAAATTTTCACACTGACGTTTTTTTGTGCCAGATTTTCCACCTAACGCCGTCGCCACCTTCCGCGACTTCGGCATGGTGTATCAAGCTAATCAAGCTGCTCAATCATGGCGACGTTTCAAGGGAAGATGGCTTAGGCCATCAAGCGCCTATTACGTGTATCCTTCCGATGGCGCACAATGTGTATACCGGCGACGAAGAGGGCAGAGTGGTACGTTCTTCTTTTCTTTCTCTTGGGGAGTGGGTTAGTCGGAAGAGTGGGTTTGAAGGGCAGGTGGAGTGGAAGGGGGGCGCGAAGACGACTGCAACTGCGGGGGGCGATGGACTGGGCGTGTCTTTGCGGAGGCGTCGGAAGAGTTTGTGAATGAGATTTTGGGGATGTGTGAATTGTTAGTGTGGTTGGAATCTTTATGTTTATGAGGTGTTGACGGTGTTGGTGTTGTTTTTGTATGGGTGGGTATTGTCATGGTGGTGGTGAGCTTCACTACTGCTTGGTTTTGATCACCGTCGTCGTCGTCGTTTGGAGATGTTGGATTGTGCTGACAATAATTATAGTATGAGTGGAACTGTGTCCATCGGGGGCACTAGATGGATATGGATGCTACATCACATCCGACCGGGCACTTTGTTTTGTGTGGATAGACATTGCGTGGAGGCATGGGAAAGGTTCCGAGTCGACGGTTAGAAAAATTCTTGGCTTTTTTCGCTCTGCGAGTTCTTCAGTCTTGCGCATGCCTGCAGGATATGTTGCGTAACTGTAACTAGGTTTTTTTTCCCCTGGTTTAGCTTGCTTGCTCTGTGTATAGATTGGTTGGGACAAGGTTGGTGTAGCGTAGCGTGCGTGTGTGTAGGTAAAAAAGAGTTTGAGTAGGAAGCTATGGATTCGATCACGCCCACGTCTCCCTCCCGAGGTCCCTACAATATCACGTATATCTCGTACCGCCCGTGTAACATCCCAGCTCGAAGTACCTACCCTACCCTCACCACTTCCTCCACACATGCACATGCCTCACCGCCCCTTCGTCTCCCCCTCGCCGCTCACACCCCCAACCTCACCCTCCTCGTTCTTTTTCTCTTCGTCTTCTTTATCGCCGGAGCCGCTGCCGCTGCCGCGGTAGTGGGCGCCTTCTTTGCCGGGCTGGAAGATGGTGTTGCCTGCGTTGGTAGGGGGTGAGTTTGGGGTTTTGGGGTTTTGGGGGTTTGGATAGTGGTGGATTTAGGTTTGCGATGGGGGATTGATGGGCCTAGGATGCGGGGTTTTAAGAGATGGGGGGTTAGTGGGCTTGGATTTGGGGGTAGTGTTGGGTGGGGTTATAGATAGTAATTAGTAGGGGATTGATGGGCTTGGGGTGGGAGGTTGATAGGCTTAGGTTTAGGGGTGGTGTTAGGTGGGGTTAGAGGTAGTAAATAGTGGGGGATTGATGGGCTTGGGATGGGGGGTTGAAGGGATGGGAGTTTAAAGGGATAGGGGCCTGAAGGAATAGGGTGGCGTACACGATGCGCAGTGGGCGTAGGTGCCGTCTTTTGTTCGGTCGGCGGAGGCGCCGCAGCAGGGGCATTTGAGCATTGGGACGGTGTAGGTGTGCGATATAGAGATTTTTTTGGGATTGGTAGGGTGGTGTGGGAAGATTGGTGGGTATCACGAGTGGTCGAATGCGTGTAGGAGGATTGAAGATGCAAGGCATGTGAGATTGAAGGACTAGGCTTAATTAGGCTAGCGTGAAAGCTTGCTGCCTCACGTTGCAATTGATGTGACTCCAACGACGACACTTTGAAGCTTCTCTCTATCTCTCGACACTCGCGACTATGAAGCTTGACGCATTGCCCAACGACGTTCTTTACTTGATCTGTGCTCAGTTCTGCTTTCATTGCCAACACCGAGGCCACCTTCCCGATGTGGACGCACAGGAAGTGCGCGACGACAAAGGAATTCTGGCTAAGTTATGTCGCGTGTCCAAGTCGTTATGCGAAGCTGCGCAACCCATTCTGCATCACTACTTTGCGAGCTTAGACCTCGAGACGGACAAACGATGGTTCCCTGGTCTGACATGGTTCCATGATCTACTCGAAAAGAGGATTGACGACAAACCAGACCCATTTCCCCAATTTCTGCGCACTGTGATAGAGCGCCCTGACCTAGCACTACGAGTGCAATCATTGCAGGTGCTTTACACCCGCCGCCTAGACGTGATTGAGTACTTCTGCAAAGATCAGCTTGCTGTTATTGAGTCAGTCATACGGTTAGGCACCGCGAATAACCTTCTCCCATGGAGCTCGGGCGATCCGGATTACGGAGATCTCGTTATCATCGCCTTGCAATGTCTGCCGCAGCTTTCCAGTTTGCTGCTTTTCCGACACGACTTTGATGATTTCACTTTAAAACTTGACCAAGTGCAAGACTTGAAGTTACCAGCTCTACGAACAGTGAGCTTTGCAGATGGCGAACATAACAACCACTTCACCGATCTCCATGCTCTCTACAACGCAGCGCCTAATCTTGAAACCGTATACGCAAACGGTGGCTTTCCGATGCTCCCAGATCCCAGCAATTTCGATCCAAAGTATCATGGTCTCACAAACTTGCGCAAACTCTGCATCGAAGGCTTCAGCCCTCGACACATGGAAGAGCTCGTATCTAAAGGCGGCGGCAAACTTGCACGGTTGGAGGATCTTGAGTATTACTGGGGCCTGGAGCACATTAATCTTGACGCCATCCTGTGCTGCTTCAGGACCACGCTGAGACGACTCTGCTTGGCGTACGTGCTGCCCTGCCGATGGGGCGGAATGTACATGATGTATTATCAGTGCCCATTGGATGATTACGCTGCTATCGACACTCTTAATACCATGGAAAGATTGGAGGATATCTCACTCGACTGCCGATCCATCTATTGTGAAGACACGCCGGATACATTACATCGATTAACGAACTTTTTGCCACGAACGGTCCGGCGCTTCCGTATATTCTACCTGTACAGGGGCATTGCCAATGGACTCTCCGGCTTAGCGAAGAGTGCGCCGCACCAGTTCCCTGACCTCAAACGAGTAACTGTTGGGGTGGCAGAAATGGCACAGTCCACGGAGGGCATGATTAGCGAGGATGATCGTCCGGATGATGAGCATGGCTTGGACATCCGTTTGACCAAGGAGGCTGGCAAGTTGTTTGACGCCGTGAATATTCGCTTTGCTTGGAAGGAGGACTGCCAAGGATCGCATCCGCGGTCAATGATACCGGGAGCGAACCGGTCTGATTTTGTGAACCTTCCGAGAGTTGCGGATGAGCTTGAAGAAGGTGGTGCTATGGTTTAGGCAAGATCCTCAACGCGTAGCTGGATAGGATATCGATCTTTGGCTGTTTCTGGGTTGGAGTGGGCTGTAGACAGATCGGGAAGCGTCTTATCGAGATATTCGAATCGTTTGTGTTTGGATTATGCCATTCCCTCACCTTGCAGCATGCACAAGTATAGCTAATACCTTCCTTTATACTGCCAATCTTCTACGCATCAATGCTATGTTGTTTCGTGATTAAAATCTACCCAAGGTAGGACGACAAAGGCTTTCATCTCAAATAATATCACACAAAAAAAAGACGGAGCCCTCTGCTTAGTAAACAAAAAGAGCATAAAATCAATACTATTAGAGGAAAGATTCAACCACGTCATTATCAGAATCAAGCTATAATCCTGGAAAGAACTCTTTCTCTTCTCGATGGGAATTATGTCTTACATTCGTTTTTTTTTGTGATCGCCTTTTTACGCTCTTTTTGTTTACTAAGTAGGGGGCTCTGCTTTTTTTATCATGTTATTTGAGATGAAAGCCTTTGTCATTCTACCCCTAGGTAGTTAATTTAACGCGACAAATCTTACAGATCTATTGCTCTGAGTGTCGCTGCCAAACATGCATAATGCGTGGTGGTCGCTTAGGGTAAACATATTAAAATTACAATTGTTGTATTTCCTGGATTTGCTACCACCTCTTCCTTTCTTGTATTGTTCGATCTTGCAGGATGATAGCATGATCTCGCAGCTCTCCAGGGCGCCCCAGCATATTCCATATCGTCCGCTCCAGCATCCACGTCATACCATACTCAAAGGCCGACTGATGCCAGTCTTCATAGTATCTTATAAATTAGAAAAACACACATCGTACAGTAACAACATCCAGCCCCACCGAATCGCACTAACAGCGGCCCAAACCAAGCCCCCACAACCAGACCCCATCAACGCACCCGCTACAGCTGCTAACTCCCCACCTTCGCCCCCCTGATAACACTCCCCCTCCTCCCGCCCTCCATCCCCTCCCAAGCAATAGACCCATGCCTCGAGCCATACACGCCCGACACAGCGCTCACCCTCCTCCCACCCGTCTGCTCCCTCGCGCCCGCCAACTGCTGCGCAAACGGACTCCTCTCCCTCAGCACCGGGCCCTTCCAATAAATCGCATACACAGCCGCAACGAGGACGAACGAGATGCCGAAAAGAATCGTCGACGCGTACGCGAGATGGTTCGGGTCCGCCGAGCTGGGCATGTTCTGGAAAAACGGTGTCGCGGGGAGCGTCAGGACGCCGGCGAGGAAGTCGCGCGCCCAGCCGTTGCCGCCCGTTGCGGAGGCCGAGTACGGCCCGTACGCGCAGATCATGTAGTCGACGGTCGCCATGTAAATAGCGTAATTCGCGATACCAACAATGGCAGCGAAGATCATGGACGCGATCCAGGGGAGTGGCGGGCCGGTGGACGTCCAGGCGAAGCCGATGAGGCCGATGGGGAGGCAGGGCGCCGTGTAGACGAGCCACCAGAGGCGGGACTCGTATTGGGAGCGTTCGTTGGTGGGGTTGTTTTTGCGCTCTTTTTCGTTGCGCTTGATGGCGGGGAAGAAGGAGAGCCAGGCTATGAAGTAGCCTATGCCGATGGAGACGAAAGCGAGGCCGATGGAGAAGGGGACGAAGTCCCATTGCGCGTAGACGAGGGCGAAGGATTGGATGAACATGAAGATTAGGGCGTCGGAGAAGCCGGGGAGGAGGAAGAGGACGAGGACGATGGGCTCGGTTAGGAACATGCGGAATGGGCGGATCCCTGGGAGGTGGGGTTTTGGTTAGTATGGATGGAGAAGATGTTGGACGGATGGGATGCTTACAGGTGATTAGGATTTCTCGCATGGAGAAGCGTTCTTTGAAAGGCGTGAGCTCGTTAGGGCCCCAGAGGTTGAGAGGCTTCCCGTTCTTTTCACTCTTTGCACGGCGCTTCTTTCCGATACGGTCCATCACAATAGTCGACCGGGTTTCTGGGACAAGGAAAAAATGTGCGATCTGAGTCGCGCCGCCGAAAATCAACTGGATCCAGATATTCCATCGCCATGCCAGGAATTGTTCCACGAAGCCTCCAACAACAGGACCCAAGATGGAAGCGCCGACGGACGAGAAGACGATAAATGCCTATATCTAGTATTAGAGGTATCCCACGCGAATTGAAGATCAGTAGACGTACCACAACGTATTGTTGCGCATCAGCCTCCCACATATCGGCAACCATGCCCAGCGTCACTGAACCACCTGCCGTCGAAAGACCACCCAGCGCCCGAAACGCCAAGATAGTCCCAAATCCGGCGCGATCCCCACCGGAATCTGCCAAATATTCACCAAAAACAAACTGAGCTGAAGAATAGGCCATCTCCCCAGCTCTTCGCTCCAAGGCTACATCTCATCAGCAAACGCACGCAAAAAAAGACGTGCTCGCATTGCAAACATACCGCCCACAACTCGCACCCAAACGCATACGTGATCAAAAAGATGGCCGCACCCAACCGTGCAGACTGCGCACTAACACCAAACTCCTCCGACATCCCCCCCAATTGCATTCGAATACAGCGACGTGTTGAAGTTCTTCGACACCTGCACCGTAAACACAATCGACAAAATGGTCCATTTCTTCCACGCACAATTGTCAACAATCAAATATACTTCCAAATCTCGAGCTTCGAACGGCCGAGTTGCCAATTCAAGTAAATCAAGTCTTTGCCGTATAAATTGAGGCGGAAATCAAGTCCAAAATGAAGATTTGACTTGGAGATTTGATAGATTTGATAGTGTTGTTTAGCCATAGAAGCGAGCGGGTGTTGCTGCAAAAGTTGGCTTATTTGGAGTCGTTGATTGGCCACAACTTACTGCCGGCATCACGCCCAGGCCCCCTAGCCATCTCATCGCGCACTTGACGCGCTGTTTTGTTACCATCGCCTATCTATCGGTGTACAGTCAACTCTCGTTATAACGATGTCCGTTTTAGCGATATCCTCGATATAGCGATATTTTTCGCTTGCACGGATTCAACTCCACACAATCTACCCCTGTATCCGATATTCAATATCTAATACCACTTCAGCGCCAAGTATCGTTATAGAAGCTATGGGCCGCAAGGGGATATCCAATCATGAGAGGAAGGCTCTCCGCGCCTGGGCCTTCTCTCAGCAACCACAGCCACGACAGAAGCTATCATCGCATGGTTTGAAGCTGAATTTGGCAGAAAGCTCTCCCAATCAACTGTATCTGAGTCTCTCGACGATCGCTTTCGACACCTCGACGCCCTACCTGCCTCCGCCTCCGCCTCCGCCTCCGCCTCCGGTACATCCATATCCGATACAGCCTACCGCTCACGAGCGGCTGCCTGGCCTCTGCTTGAGTCTATCCTGTATGAGTGGCAGCAGGGAATACAAGTGCGAGGGGGACTAGTATCAGGCGATATACTTGCTGAGAAAGCTCGAGAGATCTGGCGTCAGATTCCAGCCTACCAGGGCCAGGCTATTCCTGAGTTCTCGTCTGGCTGGGTATCAAAATTCAAGCAGCGATATAGGATAGCAGAGGTTACACAGCACGGCGAGCAGAGCTCTGTACCAACGCAAACAGCAGCCGAGATGGTAGATGTACAGAACATCTGCATCCGATACCCAGACAGCGATATATTCAACATGGACGAGACTGGGCTATACTGGAGGTGGGCAATATCAAGAGGGCTAGCTACTGCCTCAATGCCTGGTGTTAAGAAAGATAAAGCTAGGGTATCTATCATGCTCTGCTGCAACGCTACTGGTACTGAGCGCGTAGCACCATGGGTGATAGGAAAGTCAAAACAGCCTCGAGCTTTGCGAGGAGTTAATATATTAGCTATTGGCTGTGTCTGGGGGGCCTCTAAGAAGGGCTGGGTAAACACATCTATTATGGCTGAGTGGCTTGCTGCATTCTATAGCTATATTGGCTTAAGGAAGGTTGTTCTTCTTATGGACAACTACTTGGCCTATCTTTCTGGCCTTTAACAATCGCTGCCTCTGTCTAATATCGCGATCTAGCTCTTACTAAAGAGCTTAACAAGCATGTATCAGCCTCTTGATTAGGGTATTATCCAGAACTTTAAGACCTACTACTGGAGGCAGTGGCTAGCGTTCATGGTTAAACACTACAACCTTGGCCTTGATCTATTTAAATTTATGACGATTCTCTATACGCTCTACTGGATAGCTGAATTATGGCTGCTTGATATTAAGGATACTACTATCTTACACTGCTACATCAAGAGCACGTGCATTCTGAAGAGGTGGCTAGATCCTAGCTCTGGACTTGATAGAGAGGAGCCAATAGAGAGTCTATATTAGGCTGCTGCCCAGGCTGGCTAGATCTAGGATCCTATGGCTATAGAGAACTTTCTCAATCTAGTAGATGAGGATTTAGAGGAGGAAGAGGAGGATACATCCCTATAGGATATTGTAGTTGCTTAGCTAGGGCTTGTTTAAGGATTAGAGGAAGAGGAGGAGGTGCTACCTCCTCCTGCTCCAAGCGTTGCAGAGGCTCTTCAGGCTGTACAGGTTCTACTCTGCTATTAGGAGTATTAGGAGACTGCAAAGTATGAGGATATATCCTATATGAAGCGGCTAGAGAGGTCGTTGAAAGCTCAGTCAATCAGAAGTATGAGGCAGTCAACAATTTCGGAGTGGCTGCAAGTCCGCCAAGACTAGCTTAATAATCATCGATTAAACGATATTTCGATATAACGATAGAATTTGCTGTGCACGGATTAATCGTTATAACGAGAGTTGACTGTACTTTTGTTGGTGTTTTAGCTATTGCAGTTAACTTATTGCGTACTTTCGCTGCCTTTGCTGACCTTGTGGGCTTGCTAATAGCCCGAGATGCCCCCCAAACGCGCTATCGATGGCAACACACGCGCCGGAGTACGCGCCAACGGCGCCGTACCGGTAGAGGTGACCGATGAAGGTGGAGGTCGCGGCAAGCGTCAGAAAGTACGCACCCAGCGGGCTATTGAAGGCGACTCGCTGCCAGCCGGCACTGCCAGTCAGCCGATAGAGCTGCCCGAAACGCAGCTAACTGCGCCGCCGTCGCCTCAATCGTCGCCATCACGGGTAGCCAGCCAGCCAGCCATGCCCGCCGAAGACCCGCTTGTCGGCCAGGTTATAGATGCCTCACAGCGGCCGTGGGAGCTGCAGTTGCTGGAGTCGCAGGCGTTGTTAACGCCATCGTCGGCGTCAAAGGCAGCCACGGAGGCTTCGACTGTGGAGGATGATAATGTCGTCGGCGGCGGCTTTGACGAGCGCTTTGCGGACAATTACGATGGCATTGATTGGGAGAAGCTGGCTCGGTACCAGGTGCCGCGGCGTACTCTTATTGGCAAGAAGAGCTGGGTCTTTCAGTACGGCTATCGCGTCGCGTTAAAGCAAAGTCCTGCACAAATTGCGGCTGATAAACCTGAGCGCACCTTCTTTGTGTGCCGCTTCTGCCACCACAACGCGCCGACGAGCAGCATAATCGAGGTGACGGATGCCACAAGCTCCGTGGCGAAGCACCTGGGTCGTCAAAGGCGCGGCCATCGCCTAACTGCGCGCGGGAAGCAGCTGCCACAGCTGCCGGGTGGTCAGTCAACTATCTTTGACGCGATGAAGGGCGTACCTGTCACGCAAGCTGTGGTTAATGAGCTGAGTAACTTTGATATTTAAGGCTTCCGGCTCGCCGCTGTGCAATGGCTTGTTGAGAATAACCATCCGCTGCGCGAATTCGAGACTGAGAGCTTCCGGCGCATGCTACAGTTCGCCAATCCTGCGGCAGTTTAAGCGCTGTGGACAAGCCACAACAGCGTGTCGAGGTTCGTACTGCGGCTCTACGACTACCTTGTTCCTATTGTTAAGTAGAATTAGCGACTGCGAGCAGTAAGGTGCACGTCAGCTTTGACGGCTGGACTGCAAAAGGTGGCAAGCGCGGCTTCTTTGGTGTCGTTGCTCACTACGTTGACACCGCGGGCAGGATTCGAGACTTACCTATCGCGCTGCCGCAGCTCGCTGGCGTCCACAGCGGCGAGAGGATAGGCGAATGTGTCGACAAAGCGCTGCAGGCGTTCGATATAACGGCGGAGAAGCTAGGTTACTTTGTGTTAGATAACGCTGCAAGTAACAATGTGGCAGTGGAGTACTTGAGTAAACAGTATGGATTTACTGCCGCTCAACGCCGCCTTCGTTGCAGTTGCCACACTATCAACCTCGTCGGCCAAACTGTCATGTTTGGCAAGGATAAAGACGCCTACGATAATGACCCAAAGCACGAGAAGGATAAGGAGAAGTTCATGAATAAGTGGCGGCGGCTGGGGCCTTTGGGAGTGTTTCTAGACATCATCAACTTTATCAGTACGCCGAAACAGTACTCCAGTTTCTCTACTTTCCAGCACCTCGCGTTAGCTGAAGACCCCACAAGCAAGGCCTTATTATTGGCCGTCGTCAAGGCGTGCGTTACACGCTGGAACAGCTATTGTGCTGCCTTTGAGCGTGGGCTTATCCTCCAACGTCCCATCACCGACTACGCCAAACACCACATCTCACGGATCGAAGCGCTTGATCAAACAACTAACAAGCCGCCAGCTGCTTTGGCGTGGATGCGATCAACCGGTCTACAAGCAGCAGACTGGGCAATTATCACTAAGTATGTGGATGTGTTGAAGCCGCTCAAAGCAGCCACAGAGCGGCTGGAAGGTCGCGGCAAGAGCAAGCAGCCAGGCGATCGCAAGCTTAATGGGCGCTTCGGCGCCATTTATGAGGTTATCCCTACCTTTGAGCAGCTTATAAGCGCTTATGAAGAGCGCTTAATTACCTATCGCGATGTTGACTTTGAGCAAGAAGACGCTCCGGAAGACCATTTGGCCATCAACCTGCGCGGCGCTGTCGCCAAACTGAAGCTCTATTACAGCAAACTGAGCGACAGTACTGCCTATTACGCTGCGATTGTACTCCACCCGCGCTATCGTAACTACTGCAAAGTCGCTTGGGCGGGTGACCCAGCTCAATTAGCGGCTGCCGACGCTGCCTTTCAGCAACTTTGGCGCCTCTATAGCGGTACTGTTGCTCCCCGGCCGCCTCCACGCCCGCTGGTTAAGCGGTCCAACACCATTGACGACGCCGTTGACGCGATTATCGAGGCGGAGAGCGACTCTGATGAAGAAACTGGCGATGAGTACGAGCGCTGGCGGGCTTGTGAGCCGCGTTGGAGCCGCGCCGACTTCGATCGAGAAGGTAACCCAGTCCGCTATTGGCTTGGGTTACGCAACAAGTACCCAGCGTTGGCGCAGTTTGCGCTTGATATAATGAGTATTCCAGCCTCCAGCGCGGAGTGTGAGCGCTTGTTCAGCGAACTTGGCGACTTATTGGAGCCGAAGCGGCGCAAAATGAGCTCACAGTTACTAGCTGCTCTGCAGTGTGTGCGGAGCTGGCTGAAGGCTGGTTTTATGAGCAGCGACAATGAGGTTGATGAGAGCAATCTCACTGACGCAGCAATCGAGACTCTGTACAGTGTATCTAAATGGGACGATTAGCTGCCAAACTGCAGTACAACACCACAATTTCAGATTAATATTTGCAAATCCGACTTCCAAATCAAGTACAAACTGCTGCCAAGACCTCCCAATCAAGTCCTCCAGCACTGTTGAGGCACATCAAATCAAGTCAACGGGTGGATTTGGACTGGATTTGTTTGTTGACAATTGTGCTTCCACGTCGGAAAACAGAACCCCAGCTCGTCGTAGCAGTCTTCTTCCGTGATTTCGTAGTGGTCGTACGCCCCGTATTTCGCGTAAAAGTCGCGGTCTTCTTGGGAGGTGTCGCCCCCGGTTGGGTCCCCGTTGTGTGTCGTACCAGGCTCGGAGCTATCGTCCTTTTTCTCGGCTTCGACATCGTCAGGGGGGATGGGAACCTCATCCTTTAGGTCCGCCATGCTGAAAACAATATAGACAGACCCCCGTCTTCAAAAAATTCTCCGAGGTGTGGAGTAATGTTTTGTTCGATGATGCAACGAGGAAATGGCGACGTCAAATATTCAAGAAGCCACACCGAGACTTCGCCTGCCTTGCAGCATGCTATAGAAACTCCAGCCCAAGACTGGGCACCTCCCTGCTCAATTTCACCGGTGAAGTTTGCGGCGCGTAATCCATGCTGCGACGCAGTTACAAGACAGTGTGATATGCCATCATCGCACGTTTCCCAACCGCGAGGCACAGTTCCGCATTGCGGCTCAGCCTGTTACCTTGATCAAAGACCGTGTGATTTAGTGGGCCGCGCGCACGAACCCGCGAGACCCGACGCCTGGGGAAGTCCATATCATCATGTCTATGTCATGCCGATCCTTGAGAGGGACTCTCTGTAGGGTCGAGCGAAGGGGTTTATATCGTGTGGGTCGGCGCCCTGTGGTTGCGATGCTGTTGTTGCATTTCAGTAGGAAAACGCCCGTTCGTACAGCGGAGCAACAAGAACCGATGGGATATTCCCAAGCTTCCATGGCATCGTGGTTCCCCGTTCCGCCAAGGACACCGCAAAGCCTTGAAAGTTGGCACGGCCTCGAAGGTTTCTGCCTGTGACGTCATCTCACGCAGTTGCGATTTTGTTGAAACCTTCCAAGGTTGGAATTTTGTATTACCGGATACCGTTGTCTGCGATGTAGAGATACTCTTTTTGTAGAACTGGGTCGCGATGCTGGAGACTTCTGCTGTAGAAATGCTGAGCTGAGCTGGATTGGCTGAAGTAAGGTCACGTGAGTCGGCCGAGCCTAAATGAACCAATCAGACGGAGCTGCGTGGCTTCACAGGCACTTAAATGTTGCCCACATGTCTCCTCGTGGCGTTGAGGCTCGTAGGGCAGTTATACGATCTTCGGTGCGGCGGAAGCTTTATCTTTGCAACCTACAGCCTCCTTCGAATCTAGGCGGATGTCGCTCAGAATATACACCAACAAGAAGATAACCCAATACGATGCGATTCACCACATAACAAAACAAAATCACCAATCCTTCAAACCCTTCTTATTCTCGTTTAACTCGCTAAGAAACCACAACAAGGGGTATGCCATCACGACGCACTCTACTCCTTCGCACCATGCACAAAGACGCGCTCCTCCAAGGGCTTAAACTGCTTCTCGCTGGGCTCCCCCGCGCGGCCACCAAACACCAGCTCCGCCCTCATCTTCCAGTCAAGCGGTATGTTCCACTCCTCCTGCGCCTTCTGGTCGACAACGGGGTTGTAGTGCTGGAGGTTTGCGCCGAAGCCCTCGGCCTCGAGCGCGACCCACGCCGCGTACTGGTGCATGGCGGACGTGTGCTCGCTCCAGTCGCCGAAGTGGTGCGCGTACAAGGGGAAGGCTTTGCGGAGGGCATCGACGGGCTCGGGGTCCTCGAAGAAGAGGATCTGGGGTGCGAGGCTGGTTAGTGATGTGGCGGGGCTGCATGATGACGATGATGATGGTGGGGCGTGCATGAGCTAGTGTGGGGCTTGCTGTGGTTTTTCTGCCACTACCCACCACTGTTCTCGATGCTTCTCCCGGGAAAAAGGAAAAGCTTGAGAGTCCAAATGAGGGATTGACGAGACTTACCGTTCCGTAGGCGGCCTTGAAGCCATTGAGCTTGGGCTCCGTGCCCGACTTGAATTGCTCCTCCGGCACCATGGGCTTCAGCATCTCGGCCGTCATGTCCCAGAACTTCTCGTGCTCCTTGTTGAGCAGGACGACGAGGCGGGACGACTGCGAGTTGAACGACGAAGGCACGTGGAGGACGACGTGGTTGACGATCTCGACAATCTCCTTGTCGGACTTGGGCGCCTGTTTGTTGAGCTGGTAGATGGTGCGGCGGTCCTTGACGGCCTGGAGGAAAGTCTTGTTGGACGACATGGTTGCGGTTGTGGTGGACAAAGGCTTGTTGGACGAGGTTGAGCTCAAGGTAGGAAGGATGGAAGGTCTGGGGATTGGGGTCTGCGATGGGCACTGTAGCAGAGACGGTGAGAGCCGGCAGCTTTTGTATGTAGCGCGTCTCCAGGCCCCATGAGTTATTTGTAAGGTATTGCTCAGCATGGTATCGACAAAACGGTCCGGTGTGACGCGCAAGCTTCCGTCCAGAGAAAAATCGTCGCTCGGCAAGTGGGCTAGGTGCTGCACAAGTACGGCAAGCTTTAATATATATTATATGTACAAATTAAGTAAGTAAGGCACAAGATAGCGGGCAGGCCTCCAAGTAATACCGGGCAGGCCTGTAACGTCGCTATTGTCACCTTTTTCAATTGCAAGAAACAATTATTTTTCGAAGAGAAAAGTCTTCGGCAAAAGTCAATATATTCTCAAATTTATCGGCGTTTTAGATGCGCCAAAAAATCGAAGAAAAAGCCTATTTCTTTGAAGAAAGAATAGCTTTTAAAGATAAGTTGTCTTTATTTTCTTCAAATTTTGTTGCGCACAGATAATGCGAAAGTGGGCCGCGCAAGGGTGCAAGACAATGTGGTTAGTCGCATTATCCTTACAGGCCTGCCCGGTATTACTTAGAGGCCTGCCCGCTATCTTGTGCCAATATGTAAGCTATTTTCTAAGCCCTAGCTATATATAGTTAGGAATGCGTGCTGCGCAGCAGATAGATGCGTGCCATGCCGTCTGCCCCCGGCAAGCAGGGCTCCTGTGAGATGCGTCGGTAATTGGTTTTTCACTATCTCGGATGCTCGGTTGTGCCCGTTCCGTGTTTTGACGTCTGGGGTTAAGTGCCACCAGTGCAGCCTCGCAAACGCTTACCAACTCTGACAAACGAGTAATAAAGCAGAGCGGAAACCCACCGCACCGTACTAGAAGCCGCTACTCTGCATTATAGAGCAGCAGTAAGAGCTTACAATCTCTAATTCCTTTCTAATATTATCCTCGAGCACAGAGACGGGACCTGTCGACAGACGTGGATTTCAGAATGACGAAATAATGAGCGAAGACATTCACCCCTGCGATACCAGATCGCTCGAAGATATATCGCCGACGCGTATCGAGCACATGGAGCAAGCCATACCTAGATACCATTGGTACTTACCGTAGATGCTTAACGTCACAAGGCTCTCGCCCAGACACCCATCCCTGCACTTGCAAACAGCATCATTCTACACCGAAAGTTCTACGTTCCCCACTTCTCCACCAACGCTCGAATCCACCCTAGCTACCCTCCTCACCGCTCTACGCCTTCGTCAATAGCGTAACCCAGAGTAAAAAGGCGAGCGCAGCTGCGACGAAGAAACTATTCTTCGTATTCGACGCGGCGCCGGTCCTAGTAAAAGTTGGTCTAGGAGCTGCGCGATAGGCGGGCATCACGAGGACCACAAAAAAGCGTATCCAAGCCCCAAGATCAAATACAAACATCCCCCTCAATCCGATTTCCCAAAATTCCCTACAACCTCGCCTGCTTCTCCCCAAACCTATCCTTGAAGTACTTCTCAAACGGCATTCTCCTCACCCCAGGAAACAACCCGTTATGAATCTGACTCCGCGGCCTCAAAAACTTCCCACTGCCCTGCAGCCCCTTAACCAGGAACCAAAAGTCCACCGGAAACGCACTATCCTTCAGCTCCTCCTCTTTTACACTATCAGACCCACCTTCCCACACCTTGTGCAGCTCCTCAATCCCTCGAACGTCCAGCTTGACGTCTTTGCCTGAGTACCTTTCTAGCAGGGCTTTGATCTCGGTGTGGGAGATGGTGTCTGATACGATGTTTAGATACTGGTTGTGCGAGTTGTTGGGCTCGAGGAGGGTCGCGACGAGGAACGCCGCGAAGTCGTCAAGGTGCGTGTAGTCTGCTTGAGCAGCGGGATCTCCGATGACGTGCAGTGTGTAACTATCGTTCGGCAACGAGGAGGGCGACTGTGTCCACGGACGACACCACGTCTTCTCGCGGACCTGGTCGTAGAAGTCGCCGCAACCGATCATCGTGAAGCTCATCTTGCCGGCGCGAATTGCGGGGTGAAGCACGGCTTGTTCGTTTGCCCTGTCATTGTTAACATGTACTCGTAAGGGGGTTAAGGTACAGTACGTACTGTTCTTCAGATTCCATGCGGGATGCACGTATCCTTGAGGATCGCCGGGTTTTCTGTAGATGTGATGCATGCCGTACTCGCTCGGCACGAACCTCTTCACTCCTGCATCAACGGCCGCGTCTTGGATCGTGGACTGGATCTCCAAAGCTTTGCCATTCAATGCGCTGACCACTGCATCGACGCCTTGAAGCGCTGAAGCGAGCTCTGCGCGCTTCACCTTTGTCAGGTCGAGAGTCTTGATCGAGACGTTCTTTGCGTTCTGGCCACTTGGAAGTTGCGTGTCGGGCGGTATGAAGGCGAGGATTTTGAATTCATGACGGCTGGTGTGGAGGAGGGCGTTGAGTATGCGCTCGCCGATTTGTCCGTTTCCACCGAAGAGTGCGACGGTCTTGTAAGGCGCCGTGAGCCCCTAGTTGTCGGCGTGACTCATGATGGTAACGTCTTTGGTGTAGTTGATTACCTGGAGGCTTGGGAAGAAGTATACATCTTCGTATTTGGCGCATGTTTGCGACTGAGGATGATGAAATTGCGTATTAGGTTGTGACGTGAAGAGAAAGCAAAAGCGGGAGATCAGCCACGCTGCGCATCCGCATTACTTGAGCTGCAAGGTGGTTACACGGAACGAGAAACACTACACGAGCCCAACCGTGATTTGGTCTCGGCTTCGGCAAGGTAGGTGAATGGCGGCCGTTGGAGCGTGACAGGCGGAGACGAGTTGCGTCCAAGGTCTAGATTCGCGCCCCACATGAGTTAGTCAGCCTCGGCTCGTCCTTATCGATACTATATCTCCTTCTCCCTGCCATCGGCTTTGCAGATACAGATTGGCAGCTCTATTAGACAACGAGAGTACTGTTGTAATGAAAAGTTGACTAAGATCGCCCGAGAAATATCGTTATGCTATACTGCCTCGGAATTCACCTGCACTTGCAATGACAGTTTGGTCAGCAGGAGTCTTGAATACCATACCTAGGGAGAGACATTTAGAACTCGACAATCAAGGCGTTGAAAGGTACAGGTAGGTAAGGTGAGCGTGCACTTATCATAATATGTGAATCGCTATCTGAAAGAAGACTTCGCGCACTCTCGGTATGTGAATCGCTATAAAATTGTCTACGTAATTTTTTTTTCATTTTTTTTTTCATCGGAAGAGTGAGAAGGCTCAGAGGCTATCTATCTATGCGCATGTAATCGCTGAATAACATGTTGCTCGTTGCCAGGTGGCTGTTGAAAAGAACCGTCTCGAGGACTGGCGCATATTATCCTGCTTGAGTCCAGGTATTCCCTTCAGGGATCCCCAAACACCCACCCTTATTCGTAGGGTGCGTGTTCTCCGCCCCGCAACTTATCGATCCTCTCGTGGAACTCTCGCTTCCAAGCCGGCATCGATCTCCGAATCCGCGGATTTTCCAGATGGAGATCGAACGTTTCTAACGTAGCGCCAACCCTCTCCGCATAGACTCTCGCACTCTCGGCGTTGTACTGGCGAACAATGCATATCTCCATCCGATGGAGCCGCTCTAAGCGCTGCGGTCTCAGATTCTTCAGTACGCTAGCCAACGCTTTCTCGTCAGGGTCCGGGAATTCGGTATTGATTTGCGCCTCTACGATACTGTCCGGTAGCATGCTACCAATGCAGGGAATGTCATCGTCGGTCCAAGCCTGTTGTCCTTCGGGTAGGCTGTCGGGGATGTTGGTGTCCAATCCTAAACGCTGGCCGGATTCGACCGGAGGACCACGGAAGACACCCACGTCTACTTCCAATTTTTCGAGGCGCGAGAAAGAGAGGAGGGAAGAGACGCCGTTGATGACGTCGCCGAAGAGCTCGTCGATCGTGAGAGCCAGTTCAATGAGGGTAGTTCCACAGTGGCACGCGAGCGCTTCAACGAAGAGGCCGGCGTTCCAGTCGTGTTCGCAGCCGTGCCATTTCGTTTCATGGGAGTATTTGAAGACAGTCAAAGAAGGTGTATGTCGGACTAGTTCACCGATGCCGTCTCCGTCTATACAGCAGGATGCAAGTTCGATGCGGGTCAAGTTGGGGGCAAGACTAGGTGTTCGCCATACGAATGGTGAACCTGTGTACCCGTCATCGACCGCGATGGCACTTATGAGGTAGACTTCCTCGATTGATCCTGTCTCTAGAAACGGCTTCACAAGCTGCAACGCTGCTTTCTCGTCGTAGCCAGCATGCATAAAAGGCAAGAGAACCTTGAGCTTACTCAATGGCCGCTCACGGGGACCTTCCGTGAGAGTAGCCATCTTGACAATAGCTGCGAGACCCTCGTGGCCGATTTTATACTTGGCTGTGTCCTCGACGTCCCTCCATCCAGAATCAAGGTGTAGAGTTTTGAGATTGGGCAACAGGCTGAGAAGCGTAACAATCGTGCATGCCCCTTCCGTGTTGTCGTCGCCAATACGCGTCGCCTCCTCGTGCATCATTGCTTCCCACCACTTCTCCGCATCCGTATCGATCTCGTCCAGAAAGGGCAATGCAACAACGAACTCCCTCAGCCTCTTCATTGCATTGTGGTCACCACGGAAGTCCAACACATCAGGGTCCTCTTCGTCGTTACCCCGCTCATCCCAGAGATCCAGCGCCTCGATATACTTTGCGATTAGTGGATCTTGCGAGACAGCATAGATGATGCCCAGCGTGTCGTATAGTCGTCCAGCTCCGTAGTTGTTGATATACCGCCACTGCCGCTTCAGCGTGTTGTGCCGCTCAATTTGCGTTTTAGCACGGCCATATATCGCTTTGCAAGTCAGAGCCAGCCCTTCGATGCCTGACGGGAGACCGAGGTCGATGATAGCATCGATGATCTCGAAAGGGAGGCCTAGGAAGGACATGTTTTGGTGACTGGAGCTATGGGCGACAGATTTCGCATGTCCGACGGCATGCGGAAGTGGGAGGAAAACGGTGCGCTGCAAAATTGGGGCAGATCTACAAAATAGAGGGGTCCAGGTTGTGGATAACGGGAGGGACTAGCGGTGGTCTAGCCGCCAACGGAGGCTTAGGCCGGAGGGGAAGCCGAGCTTGAAATAGACATCCACTAGCTTGGAGTCCAGGGTTCCAGACTCCCCAGGGCCATGTGCCATCCATGCGGCCACCATAGCGGACTGATGATGCCGAGGGACAGTGATCAACTGCGTTTTGACTGTCCTCCTATGACTCCTTTGACGATTGCTGGCACTGGTTACTGGCACTGCGTACCATATGCACCTACCATACCTACATAGGTAGGTGCGCTTTGCCCGAGATGCTTCCTTCATCAATATACGCCCAGGCGCCATCGAGCCAGATCCTATTCTCTTAGTATTTCCGGAACCCGGCCGTTCAGATTCCATCTACAAAGAGATTGCCCGAAGTCGCGCTCTAACACCGGCCCGCGACCGTGAACCGACTGGGCGGCAACCAGAGTATACCAAGCTTGCCAGTGTTGAATCCCCCATGAAAACACCGCAGGCTACCGACCTCCATTCCAAGAAAAGAAAAGAAAAAGGTCGGTGTTTATTTACAGCAAGGCCTACAATTTAAGTGGGTAATCTAAGGTTTTTAATGCAGACCTATTAAGCACTTTATTAAGTTTTATGTGGCGTTAATTAAATCTTCCTAGGGGTAGGACGACAAAGGCTTTCATCTCAAATAACATGACAAAAAAAGCAGAGCCCCCTGCTTAGTAATCAAAAAGAGTGTAAAAAGGTGCTCACAAAAAAAGCGCCGATTATATATATTTACATAATGCACACCTGGAAAGAGGCCTATAAATAGTGATGTCTAGATTTCATGTGGGCACCTGGAGTTTGTCTGGTGCTATAGTGCTCCGTGTGAGCACTGCATCCGCGGGAGCCAATCATGTCTATATGGTAAAGCAGCAGCCGGTGACTAACTTACAACAGCCACAACTCTGCCTCGGGATCAGGAGCTGCACGACCAGTAACGTATAAGATTACTTACCTAAGGTGATGTACATCCAATTCAAAGATAAGACTTCAGGTACTCTTAATGTTAAACTTCTCTATCAGGTCCACAATTTTTAGACTTGATATTATTATACTTCCTTGTTGCCTAACGCTTACCTTTACCTGTATACTTATACTCTACTAATTTAGACTAGCACTAAACAAGTAAGAATATGTCGCGCACCTTTCGGTTACATAGTAAAACGCAGTGAAGCAACGCTCTTATAGGAAATGGTCTGCAAGCAAGCGCAAAATGCTGGGGCGCCTGAAAACAACGACTCGCCAACCCCAATATTATGGCACATGGCGCTCAATTACACATGCTGGCCAAACGACCGATTTAGCGTTGTAGCAGTGTGGAATGGGATCAATAACATGAAGAGAACCAAACTCAATCGCATGTATACTAGATACCTAAATGTCATGGGGCTATTGCGAGCCTTTGTCCGCTCACTTTCCCCTCTTTGAGTAGATTCCACGCCTCCTGTACCTTGGCTAGGCCTCCAATGACGTGGACAGGTACCAGCTTTAACTGTCCAGATGCAAGCTCGCTTTCCAAGAAATCCCACCATACCCACTGCCGTAAACTCCGCGTTCTTGGGGTCAAGATAGTCGTCCACATATTGCGCAAAGAACCCGCTCACTCCCGACGGCAGCTCCACGCCCGCGCACGCCCATCGTCGTGAGGAAGGAACTACCTCACTGTGCAGCCAGGACATCGCCCAGCAAGACCTGATCTTGTGCCGAGTCAGCAGCGGCTAGGACGGCTTCAAAAGGACCTATGTCTGTAAGTTGCTGAACCACCGTCGGTGACTTCCTGTTGAGGAAGTTTACAGCGCCAAAGGATTCAATGAGCTGGGCGTTCTTAGAGGATGCAACTCCGACCACACTACACCCAGCTCGAGCAGCTATCTGGGTAGCATAGGCGCCAAAGGAAGACGAAGCACCCCAGATGAGGACCTTTTTGTTCTTGTTCTCCGGATTGGTTTTGTTCGACGGTCTTTCAAGGTGCAGATGAAGGATCAGTGCAGTGGCCGCAAGATATAGGTTGGAGACGGAGGCCACAGCCTCGAAAGACACTCCTCCAATCTGGATTGTCGTTTTGTTAGCAGACACCCAAAGCTGAAGTCATGGCCATGTCCTGGCCAAAGTCTTGACCATCCTTCAGAGAAACTACGGAAGAACATTGGATTATCTCACCTTTGCTATCAATTCTTGCGTGGTGAGCGCATACCGTTGGTATGTCCCAAATCGTGCATCGTTCCGGATAGTTCCACAGCTGTTTGTGACGACCCGGTCACCCTGCTTGAAGCGGGTAACGTTCGTACCGAGCTTGACGATCGTGCCAGAGAACGATACTGAGCATTCAACTTAGTTAGTATACGTTCCTAGTGGCGGTAACAGGCTCCTGTAATATTTGCTGACACCCTATGATGATCGGGCATTTCAGTGGAAATGGGAGCATTCCTTGTTGAATCTTGTATCCGCCTGGCTGGACAGCGACTGCTTTGACCTGCCGTAGTGTTAGTTGGTTCATGACAATGTGTAGAGTAATAGATACGAGTAGTGAGTCGCCATCGATCAAACCTGCAACCATTCAACGGTCTTGTTTTACGCACCTCAATCAGAAGCTCCCCTAAGCCAGGTTCTGGAACATCGGCAGGACCAATTTCGATCTGCTTCCCAACGTCTGGCAGCCAGGCTGCGATGTTCTGACCTCCCGCCATCGGAGTGTTGGGAGAGCGTTGTTCGATTAGCAAAGTGTAGGAAACAACACTTCGAATGTATAATAGAGTCCAGACCCTGACTAACCATGCATAAGCTGGGGACAGTTCTTGGTAGGAGCCACTAGGGGCGTATTTGCGCATTGTGCAGCATATTACACCGATAATCAGGATTCAAATTTTTACAAGCGTCCTACTAACGGCTACATCCCATCGACTCGAGGTCCAATATTCTCCATGCCGCACCGTCATCGCAACTCAGACCTGCAGACTGCGGCATACTCATCCTCGTCCAACGACATTCCCCTGAACGAGAATCGGCTTCTCGCTGCTGAAGTTATACACATCTGCCATGACCTCCTGCGTGCTGGCGTCCTGCAATGCCTTGCCAAATGCTTCTGTGCTGTCCCACTCCATTAGTGTATGGATACTGTACGGCGCATCTTCGCTGAGCTGCGTCATGCTCCAGGACTTGAGGCCGTTTGAGAGATAGTAGTCGAGCTCAAAGGTTGACTTTGCAGTGCGCGGGTAGAGGGCGCTGACTGTTGCTCCAGTAGACGACATGGCTGATTTGGAGAGACGATCTGCCTGGCAAATCATTAGAGATACGTTCCGAGAATGGAACTAGCACTCACCCAAAGGGGTTGTTTCTCTTGAGGTACTCCACAGCAAGTCCTGAGTTCTGTGCAATGGCTTATTTAATGCTCATACGATTAAGCCTACCTAGTAGCCTTACATGGTTAGAAAGGTTCTGCGCCGGTTACCGAAGGCACCTTGATACGCCTTCAAGATCTAATTCGTCCTTCAATCGATATCAGCGATCGAACATTGGCAAAAACTCAGTACGGTGAGTCAACCGCGCCAGTACCTATTGTATACCTTGGGTTCGGAAATCGATTGCAAAACGGAAGGTCAATGATAACGTGTTGCCCATGTTGCTTAGGGATGATGTCAATGTCATCCATTCGGCGCACCTTTTCCCCGAAAATCCACCTATCGCAGCATACTCCATCCTGCACCTATCTTAAGGCATCCCTGGAAAGGGTCCCCGCCATCCTGACTTCATTTCTTTCGCTTTTGCACCACCCTTCTAACCGCCGATAAGAAACAGCTAGCAAGCCCTACTCTTCTAGAGCTAGTCGCGAGCAACACATTACTTCCTTGATATAAACATCCCGAGCGACATCGCAGACGCTTTTGCACCGGCACCTGGGCAATCTCACCGTCACTGTTGAGCACATGCAGCTAGGGTGTAGTATATTCATTCATTCATTCATTCATATCCGTTTATAGTCGACCTAACCTTTTACAGATTATAAGACTTAATAGTAAATATAACTAAGGTTTAATAGCTAAAGTATATAAAAAAATGGCATAATTAGAATTAATTATAGTAGGGAGCTAAAGTATAACACATATAATTAGTAAAGAACTAATTATATAATAGTAAACTATAAGATAGTAACTTTAGAGTTACTATTTAACTATAGAGCTTTAAAGGGTAGTTAAAATAGTAAAATTACCATAGGTAATAAATAGCCCTTTGTGCTACCTAAGATTTATATCTTAATACCTTAATTTTATTCTTAATATAGGTTCTTCTATTATTACTACTACTAAAGTAGTTAGCTTTTATATAGTTTTTTTTTGCGACTAAGAGGTTTCTAATAAAAATATTACAATAATAGTAGTTATTCCTTCTGCTGTTGCTTTTATATAAGAACGCGTAATAGCTATAACTAACTTAGAAAGCTTTCTTTTAAATTATAAAAATATTATAAGTAAAGAAGTAAAATTATTAGTGATAATAAAAATAATAAACTTCTTAAAAAAGCACTAGCTACTACAGCTATATCTTTAGATCTTAGAAAATTAAGCTAATAAGGATATCTATTTAAACTATAGTATTATCTCTTATAAAAATAAAAGGTATGTAAAGAAGGAAAAATAAAAACTACATTAAAAAGTAATATAATACACTTAATACTATCCTTATAAAGTAGTCCTATAGCTTTACTATTAGTAATAAGACTATAATTAACTAAATTAATAAGTAGTAGGATAATAGGTAGATTTAGGACCTTAAGAACTTAAAGTAAAGATAACCCTAAATAATTAATATAATTATTAACTTTAAACTATACACTGTGTAAAACTTAATAAAGTACTTAATAGGTCTGCATTAAAGACCTAGGGTGTAGTATAAGCTCAATGTTGGCGTTAGAGGCATGCTCATCGTAAAGCCATCTAGTAACATGCTATCATTTGCCACAATGTTCTGCGCCTGCAGAGATGCTTTCATCTTTCTAATCAGAATGCTCGTGAAGACAACCAGTCTCTCTTCACTCATTGGACGGACTGTCTTAATACCACAATTGCATTTCACGAATTGATCGCTCTAATCAACATGGTCCGTAGTAGTTGTGACGTGCTTCCACTCGTTCAGTAGCTTCTCTGTCTCCTTACATTTATTGATGATAAAGGGTGTAGCATCTGACCCTAGCGCACCTTGAACTGGTATGTCTTTCTCTTCCGCAACGCCACTATGGCTCAAAATATCTACGATTACTTTTGCCCCCTTCTCTACGTCGCCTGGCCGTTTGTTGTTGGTATTGTCCAGCATCTTGCGAGTTCCACCCACGCCTGTCTCGTCATGCTCCTTCATCTGGACCGCAGACTTTACCCTCGCATTAGCATTTAGTAGATCGGTGCGAAAGTACCCAGCTTGATAACAGTGGTTATAATCCCAAAAGGCTCCAGCTCAGGTCGCATGCTCTCGCTGATACTAGAGCAGGCCCATTTCGTAGCAATGTAAAGCGCGTAACCTGGCCCACCGCTCCAGGACCCAATACTGCCAAAGTTCGCAATAACCTTTTCCCTGGCTGCAGCGCGGAGGTACAGAATGATGGCACGGCTTACTTTCAACATGCCGAAGACGTTGGTGTTGAAGGTTGCATAGTCTTCGTTGGGACTGCTCGCCGTCAGTGTTATATTTCCAATCAAGTGGCTTTACTAGACCTGCCTTAACTCCTCCACCGCTCCCTCCAAGACGTAACCTGCAGCATTGACAAGGTGCATAATGCGGCCATATTTCGAGTGAGCTTCTTTGGCAATGCTTTTCAGATCGGCGAGTGGTGCAGTCACATCGAGGGACATAGTAACAGCACCAGCAGCCTCCAGGTCGCTAAGACGAGAGGCATTGCGTGCCGTGGCAATAACCTTGTGGCCTCGCTGCAGAGCCTCCAAGGCGATGTACTTGCCGAAGCCAGACGAAGAACCTATAATGAGCCAAACCGGTGTTTCGCTAGGCATGTTAAAGCGTAGCAGTCGGCTTTGTCTGTAGAAGTCGGTGTAGTTACTAAGATGATGCGACGGTAATTCGATAAACTAGATTTGGTGCAGATTGAGGAGCGAGAAAATATACTTCACTTCTAAAATCATGTCTCTAAGAAGGCTCTGTCGACTATCTAGACAATTCTTTCTGCCAATGCTGACGTGCAGATTCGCAGGTCCAAGAAGCAAGATTCGAAATGCTCGCCGTATTGTTAATACGAATACGCCGAGACCAGTTGACGTAGGTTTGCAAGGAATCTGAAGATACCCTGAGCAGTTACTAAGCGCCTTCGGGCACTTTGTACGTTTGATTTAATCCTTATAGGTTTAGCGTGGGGGCTCCCCAATTGAAGTTCCACGAGTCACAGGCCATCAAGTGACATGCTCCACATTTAATAATCCTGATGCAATGCAGCACCAAGTATCGCGGCGCAAGAGGTAAGTCGGGTGGGGTAGTTTCCGACACCGGGTAGTTTCCGACAGCCCCGCAATCGCGCTCCCCCACCATGCACGCTGACCGAAAAATAATTCTTACAACCTCAATTCTTCATCAATTTCAATTTTTCCTTTTGCATCGTTTTCTCTGACTTTGAATGGCTAGTTACACAGAAGGAGATGTCTAGAACGCACTTGCAGACCTCAAATCTGGGGTCGCTTTGGCCACTGCTGCTACTCAACATGGGGTACCACGCAACACTCTTCGCGGCCGCTTTAATGGTGCCTAACCCCACCTGCATGCCCACAACGGTGCACAGCGGCTTTTAGTTATTTAAGAAGAGCATCTAGAGCGCTGGATTCTCCGTTAAGAAGCCCTTGGTTACGCGCCAACCTATGCGCAAGTGCGAGCCATCGCAACGGCCGTTCTCAAGCGAGAGGGTGACCACAAGAACCTGGGGAAGGAGTGGACTAGTCAATTCATGAGACGCCGCCCAGCTATTAAGTCAAAGTTGGGCTGCTGGACTAGCTAGGAACGCATAAATGCGGCCACTCCTGAAAGTATCAGGCAAATATTCGACCTGTACGAGACCGTGACCTGGATTCCCCCCCGACACAGGTATAACGCCGACGAGGGCGGTATTATAGAGGGCCAGGGAGTTAATAGGCTTGTCATAGGCTCCTCACAAGAGAACCCTAATGCTATACTAGTTAAGATAATAAATGCCTATACTTAGACCTCTATAGTAGAGTGTATCTCTACGCTCAGCGTTGTTCTTAAACCTTTAGTTATCTTCAAGGCTAAGAGCATCTAGGAGCAGTGGTTTAAGAAGGAGTTTTTAACTTAATATCCTTGCTAGCATATTACCTTCTCGCAAAATAGGTGGACAAGTAATGATATTGCTGTCGAGTGGCTGGAGAAGGTGTTCTTGCCCCAGACTGAGCCTGACGATCCGTCCGAGACACGGTTGCTTATTGTTGACGGCCATAGCAGTCATACCTTAGACAAATTTATAACTGCATGTTACATAAATAATATCCACTTACTCTTTATCCCTACCTATACTTCACATATACTCCAGCCTTTAGATCTTAGTTATTTCTCTAGCCTAAAGGTAGCGTATTGGCGCTTTGTTAGCGAGTATAGGGCTAAGACAGATGCAACAAAGCTTAGGAAGGCCAAGTTTCTCGAATTTTATGCAGAAGCGCGTAAAATTGGCCTTCGAGAGCAGTGTGTCCAATCTGGGTGGAAAGCAACAGGGCTGTACCCTAAGAACGTGAGGAAGCTCTTGGGTTCTCGCTAGGTGGTGGTGCGCGAACGGCCGTCAACACCACCCTCTTCTGCCAAGGATATCAGGACGCCAAAACGTGGCAGCGATGTTGTAAAGCTATTTTCTAAAAAGAGCTTCTCACCAACTACACAACGATGTGTTCGGCTTACCACCAAGGCATTTAACCGTACCTCAATAGAGGTCACCACAAAAAATTATAAAATTACTTCCTTACGCAAGCAGGTTAATCAAGCAAATCCGCTAAAACGCCGCAAAGTCGCAATTAATCCAAACGAACGCTTCGCAAGTCTTGCAGAAGTTCTCTTACAGGCTAATCAGGTGCCCTCTCAACGTGTTCGCAAAGTAAGAAACGCATCGCAGAAGGTTATTATTATAGAGGAGGAAAGTAGCTCTAAAGAGGAAGCGGAGCAGCTATTGGTTCAACGTTCGGCGCGAGAACGACGACGAACACAACAATATCTTAATCGTAATTTAAGCATAGATAAAGAAAGCGATTAAATACTTCGAATACGATTTTTTTTATATTTTTACAAATCTATTTGATAAAGTTGTGAGCATATTCGCAACCCAAGTGGTGGCAGCGGCGAAATTTTGCGGGGTGTCGGAAACTACCCGGTGTCGGAAACTACCCCACCCGACTTATATACTCGTGTTGTTGCATGTAAGATGCAGCTGTTACGAGGCCTTGATCTAACCGCTTGTGGCCAGATCACGCATCAGAAAAACGGTGGCGCCTGAAGATTTGCTACCTACCTACCTAAGGTAGGTATGTATGACTGCCACGACCATTCAAGATAACATGGTCGTAGGATCCGGAATCCCGGTTGATGGCTACCCCTCGTGCCGGAGTTTAGAAACGCAGCCGCAGTATTTCCTTGGAAGAGGACGACTCGGCACCTGGGCAAGTTCCACGGCAGTCTGACAGGTTCTTTGGCCTGCCTTGGTCCAGGCCAGCTGTGACGCAACGACAGTCTTTCTTGACTCCAGCCGTTTTCAATGATAAGAGATATAAAGGCCCATCTCCTTCAGTGATCGCCACAACATCATAGACTCAATACTAGTCGTGCTATTCCCATCATCGATTCTTTGTGGGGTCACTTTAATACTACAAACGAAAGGCGAAATTGGGCGAGAGCGAAGAAGCATGGCTTCTTTACCGGACACGCCGTGCAACTTCCCAACCCTAGCGGGCAAGATAGCCATAGTCACGGGAGCATCAAGAGGCATTGGTGCTGGAATCGCCCTTGAGCTGGCCCGACGCGGGGCTAGGGTACGTACATGTGTCTGACGCTGTTCTGCATTCGCACCAGAGGGCAGAAAATGCTAATAAGAGAGCAGGTAGCTGCAACCTATACCTCGCCAGGCAGTGAAAAAGCTGTGGACGCATTGATTGAGCAGATCGCCACCTTCAAGAACAGCTCGAGCGTACTCAAACTGAAAGCTAATCTCCGAGACCCATCTGCGCCCAAGCATATCGTCGAACAGACTCTCCAAGCCTTCGGTAACCACATCGAAATCCTCGTCAATAACGCGGGTTGTGAGCTCGTGAAGCCTCTCCAGGAGATATCTACCGAGGACTTCGCTTTCGTCTACGACCTAAACGTTCGCGGACCTCTTCTTATGACTCAGGCGGTAGTGCCGTACCTTCACGCGCCTGCTCGCATCATCAACATCAGCTCCGTTGGCGCTCGACACGGCTTCAAGGACCTCTCAGTGTACTGCTCTTCCAAGACGGCGTTGGAGGGTCTCACACGGTGCTGGGCTGCCGAGCTGGGTTCTGCCGGACATACAGTCAACGCAGTCAACCCTGGACTGGTTCAGACTGCGCTCATGGAAAACATTCCCAAGGATTACATTGAGATGCAAAAAGCACAAACCCCGGTGCAGCAGCGGATAGGTACTGTAGATGACATTGCCCAAATCGTGGCATGGTTGGCGAGTGAGGAGAGCCGGTGGGTGAATGGATAGGTCCTGTCTGCAAGCGGTGGGTGGGCCATGTACTAGGACGAACATGGAGTGCACGTTGATCGGGCACATATGTACGCCAATGTAAATGGCTCAGTTGTCCTTTCTTTTTATATTGTATCCAATAGAGCCTTTATAAACAATTAGTGCATCAAATAGATATTTATAAGATTGTGTTATTTCGAACTATGTTGCGCTGTAATTCGCGTTCGCCGATTCGTGTAAATGCCATTCGAGCTCCACATACCCTTCACAGTCATTGGCGTTTTAATAGTAATTACTATTTTTATTGCAATTACTATATAGTAGCAATTATCAAGACCAAGACTTAGCCCATGTTCGGTAGACGGTATAACACTGTTAGGGATATAGTAACAATAGTAACTTAATAGTAACTTAATAGTAACTTAATAGTAACTTAATAGTAACTTAATAGTAACTTAATAGTAACTTAAACTCGAATTTTGCATGTAAAATAGTATTTACTATTTTTTATGCAATTATTTTCATGAAACGCCCATCACTGCGCTTCCGTTACCAATTCCCTATCATTACAGCAGCGCCTCGCAACTTTGTTTCTTGTCGGCATGATTTTTACTTCCAGGACTTCCACATCCAGTCTTCGCGCAATAACATTCGTATCGAGGCTTGGTTGAATAGTGAGTTGAGCAATCCGCCAAAGGTGCCGCTACTTAAGCTTGATGGAACTGCGGGGTCAACCAGATACGGGTCTCCATTGGCTAAGAATCTGAGAATCTGGACAGGAGCACAGCCGACCAGGCTGATTCAGCCCAAGAAGCTGTCCAGACTTTTTCTTTCGCAAGATGTTCGACACAATGCAAGAGTGCATAAGCTCAAAAAGCTTTTACAAAGAAATTTCCATTGCTGCAATGCATCGCCAGGTAGTAACTCCACGATGCGCATTGGATTGTGATGTCGAACGATCGCCATGTCTTTGGGAGTGCAGCAAGGCTTAACGACTGCAGGGGTTAAATATAAGGCAACCGAGCTGGAAATGAGGCTATGCTAAATACCGTGCTGCGCAAAACCTATAAAGGACAGCCCACCCCAAACAAAATTTCAGACTAGCGCTCAATCACTTCCTTGACATGCGTCTATCGCCGCCTGGGCAGTAACGCACTACACCCCAAGAAAAATGCCTTCCCAGGCTAGAAAACACTGGATCGGCTGGTCATTGGATATCCGAAGCTAGCTGGGAAAATGGGGCTTCTACCAGAAACTCAGATCTTTCGAAGTTTCAGTGCTCTGAACCTTCGCAACCTGTTGTACCTCCAAGCTGAACTAGATGTGTTGGAGAAAAGGCTAGTCGAAAAAGAAATAGAAGATTGCAGAGATGGCCCTGGTAGGAGAAACTGCTATGCGAGTGAGTGGCTCAAGGAGCCCGAGGATGAGGAGGATGGATCTTGTCTGGAAGATCCGTGACGTACTGGAAAATTACAGTAAGTAAATTCAGCAGTATTTCATGGCCTACAGGAGATCTTTTCTAATTAACTACATAGATCGAGCGATGATCGAACAGTCTATGATCAACAGACTAGAAGAACCAGATGCTTGGGAGTTGCGACACATCCAGCACTTTCTGTCGTCGGCCGCCATGGACCGACTTGCCTTGATCGGACAGGACAGTGACATCTGGGGTTCTGTGCAGAACCCCCATGATCATCGGCATGATTTGGTGACGTTGAAAGCTCGTCAACAACAAGACGATTACTTCTCGAAAGCGGTATCGAAGACCGTAATGCACTTGTTCTTCAAATGCGGGCTCTCGCGAATCAAAGCGGGATACAAGAATTCTTCTGTTAAGAAGATTACTCGATGGATTTGGAATGTGGCCGCATCATTTGTGCCTATTTTGTCCATTGTCATACTTCATAGCGTTTCCTCGCCGCGGGCTCGACTCGGCGTTATCGCAGCCTTCAATTTCCTCATATCGGCTTGTTTAAGCGCTTTCACTGACGCGAAGAGAACTGAAGTCTTTGCTGTCGCTGCTGCGTATGTATTTTCCGCCTTTTAGGAGACTGCATCCTTACCATCACCAGATTCGCCGCGGTTCAAGTAGTTTTCATCAGTACCGAGCAGAAGTGAATGACCACATGTCGACCGCAACAGCTTTTTCCTCACAGCGCTTTACCGTGTACCGAAAGGTTTGCGACGTTTTCTCTATCGACATGTTGACCACAGCTCCAAGACCTATCAATACCAATCATTCCTCATCGCTTTACCTTGATTCACTGCGTTTTGAGCACCCGCACAGCTTTGCCTCACAGCGTTTTACCGTGTAAGGAAAGGTCGCGAAGTCTCGTCTCTTGATACCAATCATTCTATTTCCATCCACACGCCCTCAATCCCTCTTCTTCAACCACTGCAAATTCACCGGCGTAACCGCCTCCCCACCCCCCAAAAAACTAATCAAATTCTCCATCCCCAACCTCTCAAACCCAACATGACTCTCCACACTCGCCCCCGCCGTATGACCTGCACACACCATTAGCACCTCCCAATCACTCCCCCTACACCCCACAGAAAAACTCACTCAAAACCATAACATTATCCATGGCCGCCAAGTTCAGATTCACCCTCGGCTCCTCAGCATGCACATCCAGCCCCGCACTACTAATCACGCCCTCCCTCAACGCCTCCACCAACGCCCCCTCATCCACCAGTTTCCCCCTCGCAACATTCACTAACCGCGCCCCCCGCTTACACACCGCAAACTCCTTCTCCCCCAACAACACCCTCCCCTCAAACGGCGTAGCCAGCGCCACGCAATCGCTCCCCCTAAGCAACTCCTCCAGCGTCTCGCACCACCGCACGTCTCCACCCAGCTGCCTCTCCCGCTCCTCGAGCCGCACGACGTCATGGTACCAGATTTTCATTTCAAAGGCTGTTCTGGCTTTTTGGGCGAGGCGGAAGCCGATTTTGCCGAGGCCGATGATGCCGAGGGTGGTGTGGTTGGGGTTGTGCGTTACGGAGGCGATGGTTTGGTTGGCGGTTGTGAAGGCGGTCGGGGAGCAGGAGCGGGCCGCGAGGAAGGACCAGGGGAATGCGCGGTAGGTGGAGAGGAGGAGGAAGATGGCGGCGTCAGCGACGGATTCCGTGCATGCGGAGGCCGAGTTGCAGTAGATAATGCCTTTGGTGGTGGAGGTCAGTGGGGTGGGTAGGCTGGGGATGGATGGATGAATGGAAGAGGAGTACCCACCATACTCAGCCATGGTTTTCGTATCTACCCAGTCAAAGCCTGCACCGGCGCTTGCGTAGATCTTGCAGGATTTGGGGAGGAGTGAGCTGGGCGGAGTTAGTTTCGTCAGTTCAGTAGTCAGGCGCTCTACAACCGTTTGGGAAGTGCCATCTTTTCCAAAGTTTTCTCCTTTCCAACTGTTTACGCGTCTTCAACACTGCCCAACTCCCTCGGCCAAAAACCCCCAGCCCATTCCTAACCCATAAGATCCAACAAACTAGAAGAAACTCACATCAACTCCTCATCCCACCTCCCCATCTCCCCCCCCGTATTCCAAAACGGCCGATACATGCCCACGAAATCCCCCCACCTGCCCTCCCTCAAGCCCTGCTTGAACTCCTCTCTGCCCACCGAATAACTCCTCTGGATAGTGAACTTCTCCCCCAGCTCTTTGTACAGCTCATGGTTCCACCTGATATCGTCGCCGAGATGTAGGATTATGGGTTTGTTGGAGGAGGAGGAAGAGGTGGCGGGTGGAGGTATAGATGATGGTGTGGGTGGGGGCGGGGAGCCCGGCGTCGGCGGGGGTGGGTGTCGCTGCGGACATGGTCTTTTGCAGTTGCTGTTTTTCTTCTGTATTTTTTGCGCCGTGGAGATCTTACGGGGGGAGAAGGGTTATAAGGTACGATGTCAATAGTCAATACCTCCCACTCTCTCAGGCTAGTCCCAGCACCGCCCACAACAAGCCCACCGGCAGATATGTCTCTTTCCACTCGCCGGACTTTAGGAACCTTTACCAAACCCTAGAATGATATCACAAGCTCGCAGTATCAACCCACAACAACGAAGCCAGCGTGCAAAATCTACGTTGTACTGCAACAGAGGCCACCAGCCCGCAAAAAGTGGTCGCATCTAACACGTCACATGCACATGCGGGCTCCTGGGCCTGCAAGCCCACAGACAGCGCTATGCCCAAACGAGCCATCCCGAAAAACGTGGACCTAGGCCAGCCCTGGAGCTCACCTTTCCGTGGTGTGCTCAGCGCTCAAGTCCGTCATACTCTAGATTATCATAGAGGAGTTTAATATACATAAATGTACAGATAGATACATAGTTGCACAAACACACAGTATCCCAGTCGTAAAAACGACACCTAGGCAACCTCAAGATTGCCCCCACCCACGCCATACCCGTGGACACTCCTCGGAGTCTCGGACCAATGCGCACAAAGCCGACACTAGCCAGCAGCGAAACCGCACTGCCTCCTAAGCCGCATTCAACCAGTGACCACACCCCCACTCCTACACAGGCTACAAAAGCAAACCCCATCATTCAAAACCAATCGTTCAAATTAGATACAATGGACACTAATAGTCCGTCCAAAAATCAACCACCGCCAAAAAAACGCCTTGGGTATAACATGCCCATCCATCCAGCTACCTAGCCATCCAACCAGATAGAAAAAGTCAGATAGGAAAGTCATACCCCAAACGCCGTCATGACTACGTAGACGCGCTAACATTCCAAAATAATACACACACACACACGTGCACTTCAAGAAACTCGAAAACTCGAAACAATCGCCCAACAACAACAAGCCGTACGCAGCCAGCCTCAATCCAACCCCTCAAAACCACTGCACCATCCCAATATGCCCCACCCCATTCCCCGTCGCCATCTGCTGCGTATTCGCCGACCCATACTGATTAACCAAATCATCCCACGTAGCCCAATCCATATTCGCGCCATCCAGAAGCGGCGAGTCGGAACTCTGACCACTGCTTCCTTCAGCCTGAGGACTGTCGTTGAAGTTGCCATTTGGCATCATGTGCGGGCTCTGCGTGAAGCCGTTCAAAGCCGCGTTTCCGTTTTGGAACGCAACGCCGTAGCTGTTACTGGTGTTTTGCGCATTGACTCCGTGGGGCCGGGGAATATCGGTCGTGTCGTACATGGGAGGCGGCATGCCATCTAGAGAGGCTCCATTGCTGCTAAATCCGCCCATGAGATCGCCCATGAGATAGTCGTAGCCGTGTTCGGCGAGGACGTTGAAAGCGCCTAGAGCGGTGGTTGCTTTGTTGTCTGCGGCATTTGTAGTCTGAGTTCCAGGCTTGAACGCTCTTTCGTTCGCATTGCGTGCACTGTCTGGCGTATCTGCGAAAGAGAATTCGGACTGGGATGCCGAGGGAGGACTGCCAGTCCACGTCGGTGGTTGCGCAACAGGAATTTCGCCCAGTTTCGGTGCCGCTGGACGGAGCATTCGGTCTAGATGCTCCGAGCTGGGTTGGTCCACTGTCAAAGACCCATTAAGCTGATCCGTGAGCTGCGAGAAGCCCGAGTAAAAGACTGCACTAGTCTTGAGCGCCTGGCTCGCGCGTTCGAGGGCGAGCTCTTTGTCCCGTGCGGCCCTGGCTTTCGCCATGAGCTTTCGAAGTGGTTTCCACAGACAGCCTGCTTGGCCCTTGCGATGCGGAGAGGATTCGCCAAGAGGGAACCACCATTGCCCAGCAGTGGCCTCTAGTGCGCGCCATGCGCGCTCGACTGCCTCGCCCTTGGTCCGAACACACAGCTCGGAAAGCAAGAAAGCAATCGCATGCCACTGTACGTACGTCCGGAACAGCCAACCCCATTTCATCGTGCGGGCTTCTGTCTCTAGCAGAATGCTGTATTCAATGTTCTCGAGCGAGGTTATAAACAGCTTGTCCTTTGTCTCTTGCGGAAGCGATGCGCCTCCGTCCCTCCGCTGGTGCGGGTGGTACACTATCAGCCACATTTTGCTCATTACCAATCGTGAAATCGTCGCAGTGACCCAACATAACGGTATCGACATGTCGCAGTTCTTAAGATATTTATCCTCCAGCCGTTGGTGGCAATCGCTGATCCACTTCTCCTTCTCGGGAACAGTGAGATTCGAAAAGAAGTAGTTGCATCGGTCTGGACCTGGCGGAACGTACAGGATACGCCGCAGAATATTGGTCACTTCGAATCGGATGAGACAGAAGGTCATGTCGGTGAAGCCTTGCCGCTCCTCAGGGAAGTCGGTCATGGAGGGATCGATATCGGTGTCGTTCACGTTCAAGGGCTGTAGAAATTAGTAGAGGATGAAAAATACGAAGGACGGACCTACCATCTTCGTGTCAAACTGAGCTTCGACAATGGTGGGGTCGCACCCGTGGTCCTCGGAAGAGCGGGCATCCAGAATGCAGACCTGCCACCAAAGCCGTCTCCGCATCTCGATGTTGAAAGGCGTCAGGCCAAAGTGACTGCCATCCCTGTGAATACCCAATGTCTGGGCAATGCGGACAGCCAGCCCTGTGAGAGTCCATATCTTCCTCGCATCGTCATTGCGCCTCAAAAGGATCATGAAGATCACAAAGGCTTGCAGGATGATCATCTCATCGCAGAAAAGAAAGTTTGCGCGTGCAAGAGCTTGCTCCAAGCCAAAGCGATATGTATGCAAAAGCGCAGTCCGATCCTCTCCAAACTTCTCCGCGCAGTCTTTGGGCGCAATGCTGGTGACTGCGCCGTAGTATATAGCGAACATGAGCGGTTCCAGCGACTTTGAGATTTTGTCCGGGTTTGATATAGCATCGAGGACGAGAGGTTCGATGGTGGGCCGGTGCAGCACCTTGACTAGCGGGTCCACGTTGTCCTTGTAGATGGCCCAGAGCTGGTGCGCGTTCTGGGCGGACGGATGCAGAGCTAGCATGTCGACACTGGTGGAGCTGTAGCCGAAGATGAAGCCCTGGTGGTGGGACGAGAAGGCCGTCTCGGTGTCGTGTTCTTCGTCGTCATCGGACTGCGCGATGAGGATCGATTTGAGGTCTTCGACCTGCGCCGTGTCAGCAGCGCCGGCAGCGAGCGCATGGTGCTCCTAGGGAACTCACCTCGTTGTTCAGGCTGGCCCAGAAGCTGTTGTTGATGTACCGGCTGCGTCCCTGGTCGACGACCAGGCGGCCAAAGCGCGTCTCGAGCCCCTCGACGCTGTTGTCGACGACCACACTCGCGCTGTCCTTCTGGCTGTAGCTGAGGCAGCCTTGCGACTCGTCGGCGCTGCCGCTCCGCTTCTGCTCCCGCTCGGCGGCCTCCTGCTCGTGCTCTTCGACCTGGGCATTGAGGCTCTGCACCACGCCCTCCAAGCGGCGGAGTCGCTCCATGAGCTCGCCATCGGCCGGCTTCCTGCTCTTGCGCGGGGCGCGGCCGGGCCCGGGGAACACGCACTCGATCTTTGCGCGCGCGCAGTTGGAGCACGGCTGCTTCTTGTCGCACTTGACCTTGCGCTTGCGACAGGTGATGCAGGAGCGCAGATTGAGGCCGGCCGCACCGCTGATGCTGCCGTTCGCTTTCTGGACCCGATCGCCGGCGGCTGCCGAGTAGGATCCGTCGTCGCCCATGTCGTCGCCCATGGTGCCTGGTTATTCGGTGGAAGGACACTGAGTGAAAATCTGCAGCGGTACCTTGGGAAAGCTTTTGGTCTGGGTCCCGCCGCGGGACGTCGGGGATCACCGGGAGCGTTGAATCCTGGTCAGCCGTGTGCGAACAAGAAACAGGGGCGTCCGCAGAGAGGATGCTGAAGGCGGACTGCAGCTGGCTGCGGGCGCGTAAGAAACAGCAACTCGGGGAGCACAAGGCGCAGCCTACGTGCGAAAGGTCTATGGTTGGCCAACTCTTTTCTTTGATGAAGCAGTATAATTGCCCCAGGGGTGTGCTGACCAAACACGCCGCGCCTGGACCTACAGGCCACCTATGAAGTCATCACACGACTCTAACTTCGTGCTGACGCCCGAGCACCTTGCACATCCAACACCTAATGCTGGCCCGCGGGCATTCTTTTGCAGCTCTCGTGCAGAACATGTTCCACACAAACTTTGACGGACCTCCGGCCTTATCTCCGCACGGTTTTCGGTGCGCTTGCCTGTTCCGGATTCCATACCGAGATCGGAGACACGTTGAATCTTGTACCTACTAGGAGTAGGTCCGAATTCGAAAATCATATTCAGCCTCACACTCTACGGTTACCAACTTACACGATACTATGCAACTGTCCAGTTAACAAGAGGAAATATGGGTATCCCGTAGAGAGGTCCACAAGAAGACACAAAGCCGTGAACGCCGTATCCCAACCAGACGCATAGACAATGTACCATCATCGTAAACCCCGCTCACCCCTACCGCCAGTATTGCGCTCTTTTCTCCGCCTCGTATTTTCCACGCTGAGATACGTTTGCTCTTTGTCACGCATCTCCTCTTCGATCTCCGCATCGATCTCCTCCCGTATCCGCATGATCTGCTCTTCCGTGAGACCTCGCGTGTTGCACACTACGCTGGGAGCGCCTTCCAAGTATCGCAGATTCTCAAGCGCTTGGTTGACCAGCTTGTGTAGGTTTTCCCGTGTGTTGAGGTTGTCGTGACGTTTGGTGTTGTGCAGGTCCGGATATAGGATGCCGCCGCCATTCTCAGGGTTCTGGAAAGCTGCGAGGTACGGGATGTGGGCTGGCAGGTCATTGTGGAGCTCGGCACCCACGCACACAGCCGTCTCATGACACCAGGTGCGGGCGACGTTGCGTGGAGTGTAGCCACCTCCCCCGATGAGAAGAAGTGGACGACCGTAGCTCTTGACCGTTTCGACACACACGCCGTGCGCTTTGATGTTCAGATTGAATCGTCCGAGTCTATCGCCACCAAGCGAATCTGCACCAGACTGGAGGACGATGGCGGTAGGATTGTACTTTTCGATCACTGCTCCTGTGACAGTCTTGAACAGCCACTTGTACTGCTCGTCGTCGATGCCGTCGTCGATGGGATGTTGAGGCTGTGGCCTTTGCCGCGATTCGCTGGATCCGTTGGACCCATCTCATTGATATTACCGGTACCAGGGAAAAAGGGATAGCCGTTTCTATCCTGTCCAAATTTGTGATATGAAAGAGTGAATACGCGATCTGTCGACTCAAAGGCAGCCTCAACACCATCTCCATGATGGACGTCTATATCGATGTATAGAACGCGTTGGTTCTGGGTAAGTAATAGCTGAATAGCGAGAACGATGTCGTTTATGTAGCAGAAACCGGACGCCAGATTCTTCTTTGCGTGATGCAGGCCACCAGACCAGTTGATGGCTATGTCGGACTGCTTGTTAAGCAGATTGTAGGCTGCATTCATAGAGGCGCCGCTATATATAGAAACATAATTCCATAGGCCGTCGAAGACGGGACAGTCGTTGGATTCTCCACCAAATCCGAAGGAAAGATATGCTGGATCATCAGGTTTTGCATTCTGGGGCGTGACTCTGAATACTGCTTAGCAGGGTTGTGAGCAACTAGAATTTGGTACATACCGACTGAGAAATGACAAGTATTCGCGGTCGTGAAAGATGGCGAGTTCGTCGAAAGTCGCTGGGCGGGTTC
Source organism: Laburnicola sp. JP_R_19 (assembly GCA_031010545.1). Taxonomy (NCBI): domain Eukaryota; kingdom Fungi; phylum Ascomycota; class Dothideomycetes; order Pleosporales; family Didymosphaeriaceae; genus Laburnicola; species Laburnicola sp. JP_R_19. Next base: position 764,550 of record VOIT01000010.1, on the reverse strand, counting down.
GTACAACTCCATCGTGTACTCCAGTCCGTACGACAAGACCAACTGCTTGGTGAGGGTCAAACGCCACGGCTTCATGGGATGACTGCTCCCAAAGTGATGGTACTCGACATGTGGGTTGTAGTGGAACGAGACGCTGTAGCCCTGCGGCTTCTCCATTCCATACTCTTCGGCCTCGCGCGCGATGACGGCTCGCTTCTCTTCATCGCTCAGCTGTTTGAAAGCGGTAAAGTTGGGTACATAAGCATCGTTTGGAGATAGATATTCTTCGACAATGTTGTTGGAATAACCATTTGACGGTGTGGCAAAGCCCTGAGCGCGCATGACTGCCGCAACCTTTACCGGATCGATCAACGGCACCTGAGTGGTCGCCGACGGGTTCCTCAACTTTTCTGGAGCTCCTTGGGCAATCCAACGCTTAACGTCTCCTTCTATTGAAGGTAAGAATGGATTGGCAAAAGAGTGTGGCGCCTGCTCTTCCAAGGTGCGCGATTCCCAAAGCAGACGGAGGCGAACGTTCGGAGCCTCGGGCGTCGGACACACTGGATATTGTTCCTGTATTGATGCCTGCCGAGTATTAGAAATTAGATAACACGAAGGGAAAAAATGTGACCTTTTTAGCTTCAAGACCGTTCGGAAACAGCAGAGCGCGCGTCGCGCCTGCGGTTTGTCTTGTGGTCCGGGTTGTGGTCCGGGTTCTAGACGCTGCGGTCGCAGCCTTTTTCCGACCCTTGACCTCTATAGATGGCTCTCTTGCAATCCTCTGGGCCTGATTATACTCCTCTCTTGAAGGCCGTGTTACGCAGAGGTCAGTGTAGCCGTCGCTGTCGCTGTCGTCGTCGCTGTCAGATCGTTCCTCAGAGGAATGGCCGACATCCTCGTCGTATTCCGAGTCGTCATTGGACGATTTGCCGATGCGCGCACGTGAGTTCATGCTAACTAGTTTGCGCTTTGGCGGCATGTCTGTCTGTCTTTGTTGCTTCCAAGGTTGGCCTTGACAATCGTTGGAGATGCAGAGTGCTCCGCGGTAGCTGATATTTCGAGTAAAGTTGTGTGGTAAGTATTTGACGTTGGAACAGTAAAAGATTCGAAGTCCGCAAATTTTGGCCACCAAAGCCAACAGCGCAGCTGCCTTCACTCTGCTCCTCATTCAAGCTCCTCCCAAAACTTCCCGCCACCACTTTCATCGAAACACCATCAGAATCCATCAGAATATCCACCTCCATCGCTTCAACACGAGTCAGAGATTCTCGTAGAACTCTCTAAGTACTCGATATCGCGCGTTGAGTGCCGGCATGGCTATCGCGGAGGACGCGGCGACCGTGCTTGAGCAGTTCATACACAATGGTAAGGCGCATATTTTCTACTAGACAACCGTTCCATGCTAATGCAGCGACACGGTAGTTGCAAACTTGCCAGCAGAGATCACGCATCTATTCGAGGAAGTGCAGGCCAAAGACGCGCTCATCCAAGAAGCGCGCGCTTCGATTGCACAGCGCGACAACAGCCTTCAGAAGTTCATCAAGCTTAACGGCAGCCTAGTGCAGAACCCCAAAGAGGAGCCGTATTCCAAGACCATAATAGAGCAGTATGAGCGTGCACAGATTTTGCAAGAAGAGAAGATCGGGCTCGTGGAAAAGGCCACCGCGTTGGTATGTACCTCGATAATAAGTATCGTCATTCTCGCTCACGCTTTATAGATGGACCGTCACGTCAAGCGGCTAGACATGAAATTGCGAGACTTGCAAAATGATGGCTCCATACCAACCGATCCCCAGCTGCCCTCGCTGTTGAAAGAGTCGCCTGGCAACATGGTGCCCCCGTCGTCATTGGCCACAACCGGTGCGAGTACGCCACTACAGACCGTGTCTGGCAACCAAGGCCCTGGTGGCCCTAACCTGGCGCACGCAGCTATTGCCCGGATTTCGAACGCCGCGAACATCAATGGCAGGATGAACGCCAATCTACAGAGCATGACGGCGCAGGCGTTGATGAACCAGCAAAGACTTACGAATCAGCAAAATGCCACCCAAGCAACGGCGCGCCAAGAACGGGAGATGTCTGCCGGCAGCGATAGCAAACGCCGTCGACCGAACCTCAGCACAGGACCGCTACCTGGGCCGCCGTCGTCGTTGGCGCGAGCATCTTCAATGGGGCCTGGAACACCCAAGCCTTCTACGCCAGGCTCTCGCGCAGGAAGCGTGGGGCCGAGCAGATCGCAAAAGCATCCTCTCATGGTCAAGAAGGCGAAACCACAGCAGCCACTGCGCAAGGCTGCGCTCATAGCCAAGTCAGGAGCCAGCAAGAAGCGTCGCAAGGGCGGATCCCGCGCATCACCGTCGACGACAGCAGACGACGAGAGCGCGGCCAGCGAGGCGGGTACTGAAGACGAAGATATGTCCGGGTTGGGCGTTGGGGAGCATGACGAGGATGAGACTGACGACAGAAAGTACTGCTTTTGTCAGAAGGTGAGTTACGGCGACATGGTGGCATGCGACAACGACGATTGCAAATACCAATGGTTCCATTGGGAGTGTGTGGGCATCAAGAATGAGCCGGTGGGTGACTGGCTGTGCCCGGAGTGCCAGAAGCAGCCGTCGAACAAGATCAAGCGGGCACGGTAGGGACGTGGCTCTGCAGCATTTATTCAGACATTCACGGCGGGGGAGCACAATCGATAGGGACATGCATGGATTGCCTAGCTAGCCTCTAGGTATGTAAGTGCACTAGGTATCCATGGATCTGGCGGAGTGTTTGAGCCACGTCAAGGTCGTTACTTGTACTATTAAGCTGCATCAAGGTCGTTACTAGTAATACTAACGATGGCATGTTATTTTCCCTGGGGTTGCTAGTAAGATTGCATGGCGTTGGATTCCACAGGTTGCCGGGGCAATGACGAAGCGCCGTCTCGGGTCTCGAGTCTCGACTGTAACCGCCCAGACGAGGCCCGCAATTTCCACGATGGAGGATCGCCTGGTGGTGGGTGACGGCCGCCGGGGGGGGGTGCCACTGGCCGGTGAACGGCGGGTACGACCGCACGCGCATGCAAGCAAGACATGGCCGCGTGTTTGTGTTCGCGACGCTGCATCATCCTGTGCGCCGCATCGTGCAGGTGAACACGCCCTGAACTCTGAAGCTTCACTCGACGGTAGACCTGCCTTCTATGTCCAGCCTCGCCGGCTGCTGCCGGTAACAGTGCCGATAAGGCGGAAGCGCGGGCAGCCGTGCGCTCAGGCCCCATTCGTCCAGACCGGCGGCCTAGCGCAACTGCAACGGCGAGCCAAGAAGCTGTGAAAGGGGGGGCATCACCACCGACATTTTCACAGCCAGGGCCTTTCCCTCGCCCTGCCGCCCTCTCCACCGTCGTCTCGAGCCTCGCCGGACTGTGACGCTGTGCTGCCACGCCCGCACATTCGCTACTGCCTTGTCGTTCTTTGTTGCGTCGCTGCCGCATCCGCTCATTCACTGTTTCGAAGCCTAGTCGCCGTTTCACGCTTGTTCTGACAGCCAGGTCTGACCACGCCTGACCACGCCTGCATGGCTCGCTGAACGCTGACTCCCGACTCCGACACGCACTACCAACGCCCTCCGCCTCGAGAGCGGCCGCGCGAAACATGATGAATACGCGCAATGGCACGCTGTCGCCCGTCTCGACCGACAGCACCGAGTGGTCGCCCATCACCCGCTACCAGAACATCGACAACCCGTACTCGCCCTCGCCCTCGCTGCCACCCGGCAGGAACGGTGCGACCCCGCCCGCTTCCATCCACAGCACGGCCGATGGCGCCATGTCGAATCCCATGGCGCGCAACGGCAACCCCTCGCCGCCGAGCTCCGTGGGGCGTTCCAGCGACGGCACCGGCCTGTATGCTCAGAGTATGAGCGACGCAAGCATGAACAGTCGCAAGATGATGGCACTGGAGGAGACGCTGGCCGAACACTACCGTGTCCTCAAAGTCTATCTTGGGCCCTACCTGAATGACGAGAAGGGGAACCCGCGCCCAAGCCGAGCCAAGGACAAGCTCACACGCCTGTCGGCGGTGCAGTTCCAGGAACTCAGCACCGACGTGTACGACGAATCGATCCGTCGCGAGCAGGACCGCAAGCGGGGCGGGCCAGCTGCGCCGGGCAACGAGACACCCAAGTTCCTTCTGCCCAATAACTTCCATCCGAAGCGCAACCAGGCGAGGCAGAGTTGTCCACCCTACCTCTGGAGCGCTTCCGCCAGCTCGCTACCGATGTCTTTTACGAACTCGAAAGAAGGATCCCGCGCTTTCCGGGGGGAGATATCCCAAGAGGACAAAGTCCCGCGGGTAGCATGGCTAGTAGGACTAGCAGAGGCCCACCCAATCGAGTAGACACGCCGAATAGCATGAATGGCGGCCGCGGTGGCCGTCCCCCACCAGGACCATATCGCAACGGCCCGCCCCCGCCTGGTATGCCTGGGCCGCCGGCTGCGTTACGTCCGGGCTCGCAAAATAATGAATTGGGGCGACCACTGCCCAAGACGTTTCAACAGAACACGATTGTGCCAAACAAGGGAACTATGGTGGAGGATGATGACAGCGGCGCGGATGATGACGATGCTTTTAATCTGGAGGGCGCTGCGTCTCGGCGGCAGACAAACAAGAGCGCGAAAAGTATGGGCGAGGCGCAACACAAGATGATTTCGGATCTAGAGAATCAAGTATCGGAGCTACAGGACAAGTTGGGTTCGCTGGAGCAATCGGTGCGAGACAAGGATATGGAAGTGCAGAAGTTGAGAGAGGCAGAAAAGATGCGCGATAACAGTACCACCTCGGAACGCGCCGAATGGGACGATTTGCGCTTCGCTCTGGAGGATAAAGTCGAAAAGGCCGAAAATCTGAATACCTCCCTCCGTTCCGAGATCGACCGTCTTCGTGCCGAAAATGCAGATGTAGAGCGTAGTCTGCGCGCTCAAATTGCAGATATGGAGGAGAATCCACCACAGAAAGCCTACGACAGTGGCGAGGGCGAATGGAGACAACGGTGCGAGGAGCTGGAGCGCGAGCTTAGCGAACAGCAGCAGATATCCGAGGAGGTCCGCAGAGATGCGCAGACGTTCCTACAAGAGATGAGGGAACTGTCGTCGCGGAGCGATGCAGCTGTGGAAAAAGAGGAACGTCTTGCTAATCAGATGACATCGCTGGAGGCCGAACTCAAGGAGTGGAAGTCCCGCTATGCTCGCGTCAAGACGCAGCTTCGGAGCTTGAAGGCATCATCCATTGGTCTGGCGTCTCTAGCCTCTCCAGATGTCAGCAACTATACGCGTGATGCTTCTTTCAGCACGCCGGATGGAGCTGTGAAGGACGTGCATGTTACCAACTTCCAGCTCAGCATCGACGAGCTGCTCCAGGTGGCACGTAGGTCGGATCCTGAACAAGTCCTCGAGAGTATGCGCCATGTTGTCAAATGCGTGCGGGCTATTACCGGCGACATTGACAACACGTCGCTTTCGCAACTCCAGTCACCGATCAGTAGCGTGCATGGTGACGCGATGAGCCCTGAGAAACAGCAAACGAAGCTCAAGTCCCGTGTGAGTGCGACCGCCAACAATTTGATCACTGCCACCAAAAATCATGCTTCTTCGTCTGGCCTATCACCCGTAAGCCTGTTGGACGCTGCCGCAAGCCATCTATCCACAGCCATTGTGGAATTGGTCAAGCATGTCAAAGTGCGACCGACGCCTGAGGAGGAACTCGATAACCACGAGGAGGATGACCGGCCCATGCCCCTGAAGCCAAATACTTTGTCCGCTTACGGCGCGTACAACCCTAACAATGCGAACGGCAGCCAAGTTACTCTTGGACTTGGACATGAGCGCAACCGCAGTAAAGGTGGTAGCAGCGATTCTACCAGATACAGCGCGTATAGCTCACCGTACAGTGGCTACGATCGCCAGAGTATGGGAGCCAACGGCGCCGGCTACGAGAGAGACCATGGCATGACTGAATTTAAGGTATACTAATCGCCCCTTGCGGCCAAGACGGCTTTCTCACAGGGTTGCAGAACTATCTCGAAGACCAAACAGCTCTCCTCGTCCAAAGCATCCAGCCGCTGGTCAACATAATCCGCTCCACGCCTGACTTCACTCATGTCGACGAGCAACAGATCGATGACTACATTCGAGAAATCTCGCGTGCCGTTCAAGACACTGGCAGTCGGACCTACGACGCGGTCAGAGAGCTCTCTAGCCCTGCGTTGAAGAAGCATGCCATTCCTGTAGTCGAGGTTCTCGAAGACTGCAGGCAAGATATGCTGGCCGTGGATGTCAGTGGAGTTGGGCGCGAGAGGATACCACCGCTGGCTTTCAAAACTGCACGAGCTCTAAAGGTAGGTTCCAGTGCAAGAAACTTGGTAACGTGAAGCTAACAACAATGCAGGAACTTGTGCTTCGCGTTGACCGCATTGAGACTGGCGAGTTGACGGTCGACCAAACTCTCAACAGCGACTTTTAATGTTGTTCGCCCGCTTCTGCTCATTTATGTTTTACTTCCCCGCGCCTGCTTTGGATTCACGATTCGGAACCCGCTCTTCTCGCGCTTCCTTTTTTTCCTCCCGCACCATTTTGAATCATGCACGGCGTTGGGGCACGCATCTGGTGATGGACATCGCCACATTGACATACCATTGCATTAATCTTACCTCTGCAACGCACAGAATATTGTACCGCCAACTTATATTTCTTGTCTAGCTACACAGGCTACTTGGTTTTCCTTTTCTTTGCTCAGTGGATTCGTTTCGTGCGCGAACAGTTATCGAATTCTGCGCTGTATACCACGTCTTGGGCAGTTGATAGAGGTGGGGTTTGGAGAGTAATTGCGCAGGGTTTGTAACGTGATGCTGGAGAGGCCGGCGGGGGGAGAGCAGTGGGAAGCTTTGCATTAGAGAGATGGATAATGTGGAATGAGGAGAATATACTTTTGATCAATGATCTGGTTGCTTATTGGATGTTGGGAACATGTGAAGTGAGCGTGGGGTACATCGTTTACTCGTATCTCGTATCGCTGGTAGGGATTGTTACGCGATGTCGCGGGAGGGACCCGAGATCTTACACGGGATGGTTGAGACGATCAATTCTCCGACTAGCTACGTGGCTTTGACTGCGCTAGTGTAGTTTGGGATAGGGTGTAAAAATCGCACGATTAGCTTCTGTTTTGCAAGAATCTTACTTGTGGGTGCTTAACTATTTAATTTATATACGTTACTTTTACCTATTCCTAGTAACGCTAATATGGAAAGTGGGAAGTTCGCTAAACATCACGCGGACCTGTCACTACTCCGCCACAGATCAGGCCAGACCATCCACCACAACCCCGCAGAACCGTTTGAGACGCCCTCGCTTCAAATCCTCTTTACCGATATCCCTCTAAAAGCGACGGCAATTGCGATTCTGAACCTCGGGCGATATGACGTTTCCGGGCCAGCACAACCATATGCAGCAGCCGGGGTATAATGACCATATCCTCACCGTTACGGAGAGGTCGTGCCCGGATCCGTATGTGGTTTGGGACAAGGGCACGTTTTATATGGTAAGGTATCTGCGCTGCCTGCTGGGAGCGTGGCGTGTTAGAGTGCGAGCTGATTGGGCCCCGGCTAGACTTTTACTTGTGGGGATAGGATAGAGATTTGGGCTGCGGACTCATTGTTTGATTTCGAGAAGCGATGTCGTAAGGAGACGGTGTGGTAAGATTTCCAACGGGGATGGGGGGTCGATTTCTCGATTCTCCTATTCATCCCACGTTGAGCTAGCTGTGCTCAGTTCTGGTTCCAACGGATTCCCTCCTAACACGTGCAGGCGACCACCTCCGAACACACCCTACTCGGGCGATCTCTGGGCTCCCGAACTGCACTTCCTCCACGGAAACTGGTACGTCTACTTCGCGGCCGCGGACCCCAAACACGGCAACAAATCGCACCGCATGTTCGTCCTCTCCGGACCCTCAGCCGACTCCTCACCCCTCGACGCCTCCGCCTGGTCGTTCAAAGGCCAAATCGAAGGCATGCCGAAAGACCAGTGGGCCATCGACGGCACGGTAATCTCCCTCCACGGCGGCCTCTGCTTCGTGTATTCCGGTTGGCCCCTTGGAAAAAAAACCCACGACGAGTCCAGGCAGGAGATCTACATCATGGAAATGGAGTCTCCGACGCAGTGCCAGGGCCACCCCGTGCGCATCAGCACGCCGGATAATCCGTGGGAGTACTCTGGGAAGAGTGGGATTAATGAGGGGCCGCAGTTTCTTTGCTCGCCGGATGGAAGGTGGGCGGGGATCGTGTATTCGTGTGCTGGGAGCTGGTGAGTGGACTCTTTTTGATATGCGATGCAGACGGAGTATGTTTTACTTTGAGTTGTGAAAAAGGACGCACGAGTACAAGATGAACGTGTTGTACTTCACAGGCGGACACCCGCTCTCCCCCGCCTCGTGGCAGAAATCAAATCGCCCCCTCATTCAGGCTGCCCGCGATGATACACCGCCGTACGGACCTGGGCATGGGAACTTCGTCTCTGTGAATGGGCCCGGGGGTCCAGAAATATGGGCCGTTTTCCACGCTACGGATGCGAAGACGGGGTGGGAGGGTAGGAAGGCGCGCATCATGCGGGTAGGCTGGGGACCGCAGGGCCCGTTCATGGGAAATGGGTACTGCGGACGGTGCTGTGGGGATATAAATCACTTCTTGCATGGGTGTGATGGGGGCGTTTGTGGTGGGAAGGGGGGCAGGGGGGGGCATGGAGGGGGTGCGGATGTGGGCGATGATTTGAAGAGGGAGGCGAAGGAATTGCTTGGAAAGGGGAAGAAGATTGTTGGAAAAATTTTAAAGTAGGGGGGATGCGTTTTAGGCCTGACTACGTCTCTGGGGAGAAAATCCTAGTGAAGTAAGAAGGGACTTGGAGTTGCTGATATTCAAATCTGTTTTTCAATTTTTTTTCTTTTATTATATTTCGGTCGGATTGCGTTCGCAACTTGTACGTCGTACTGTGTCTTAGCTCGCTGGCATTCAAAATTACCCTTCTATCTCACATGAGCCGACTCCCGCAACGATTACAACCTCTCCTCATCTTCCCAATTCCACCGCAATGCCCCCCGTTCACAAACTAAGATTTCTCTCTCCCATAACCTCACTGAGACTCGTCACCATCATCAAATAGTGCACTTCATCATCCAAAAAAAAAATCCCACCTGCACCCACCCCGCACCCACCCTCGCTACCGGTCACCCACCCCGCCCCCACCTCCTCAAAAAAAAACATACAACAGCGGGGCTTCGCCACCTCTCACGAATATGCCTACTAACCCGCCGGTAAACTGCTTAATAGTTGGCAGATCAGACGGGATGCCATGTTCTCAGTATCCTGTGGTCGTATGTGCTGGGATGGTGGGGGTGGTGGGGTTATAAATGCCGTAGCTTAGGGCTTAGAGTGGAGTTTTAGATAAGATAGGGAGGTGGTGTTTAGGATAGGGTGTGTTGATGTGAGGGACGCGGTGTTGGGAGGTAGGTTTCGCTGTAAAATTTAGTAGCTTAGATAAGTAGGCAGTGAGAGTGTGTGTTGTGTGGCAATGATGGTATTTTGGTTTGTGGCTAAGGAGGTGTTTGAATGCTACTGGACTGGGTGCTTTGCGATCGAGGAGACTCTCCTAGGAAAGTGGGATATTCGTTGGAATGTTACAACGAACTGTTGGGACCAAGTCACCGTTGGGATCAAGTCACCGTTGGGACCAAGGCACCGAAGAAAATCCTCCCAAGAGTCAAACAACTTTAGACTTTCCATCTATGTCTGTCACAAGTTAAAGACGACCTTGTGCGTGAATTTAAAGAGCCAGTAATTGAATGTACAAAGATATAAGTACTACGCGCAGCTGTCTAGCAGCCCCAACAAAACTACTCCCAATCCACAGCCAACAATATCTCTACTAAATTTTATATAACCAATCCATGAAGAGTACTAATATAGCTATGAATGCTATGGAGCTTATTGCGGCAACTTACCACATTCACATTACGATGACGCGGAATGAGCATAGTTCAGTCCAGTGTTCCTCTATGGTTCAAGGAGAAGACGCACCCACTCAAGCTATGCCTTCGAATCTCGACCTTTGGGGCATGCGACTGCGTCGATTCAAGAGAAGACACCATTATCGCGCTTCGTGGACAAATCCGGAAAGGTTTATCCAGAAGTGGCACGTCACCTCGCTTCGCAATGCTTGCCCGCAATATGCACAAGACCTGCAAGAGGCTGCAAAACGATTCAGAAAGAGCGCAAAGGAGAACAAGGAGAAACCTGAGAGGGTACCTGGGCAAAAGGAATCTTACGCTATGGCGCAACTGGCAGTCGTGGCTGAAGGTGCAATCTCAGTTTGTAGGTCTCCTTGACCGAGAGTGCTCGAGGATGCTAATCTGTAACAGATAGAGTGCTTGATCCAAATAACGATCGATCGCCGAAGGATTTCTATTTTTGCGTAGGTCGAAGGAATAATATGTTTAATGCAACTATGTACGTTATTGAAGAGGACGAGCGTATTCAAGTCCAGAGCGCTGTGGGCAAAGATTATTTTGAAGCTTTGGGGAAGATAGACGATGGTCTTCGCAGTAGATACGAGAAGGGTGCCTAGTTCCCACTAGGCAAGATAGAAATGCCTCAGAGGTGATCCATTGAATCTATATATATATACCGTGGTTATGATATATTGCTCCTGATGATTCTATCATGAAGACTACTTCGCGTACGTTGGGTACACGGTATAAAGCTGTGATGGAAAGCAGTGGGTGTGCCCTGATGCTTCTTGTGGGATTGGTTAGATATCTGCAACCACTGCAGACCACATCAGTGAATGCAAAACCAGTATCATGAAAATGAGGCAATTTGCGATTTTGTTTTGCCTCAAACACTGCTCGGAATCTAATTGGCCTTCATTCACCCACGCAATCAGCACTGATGGCACAAGTAATCACGCACACGAAAGCCAACTTCGCCAGCAGTTACAGAATATCATGCTAATTAAATTGATCAAAGACCATAGAGCCGACGTGTGCGCTAGTGAATTTGTATCTTTACGTGTTGGGTGGATGACTATATATAAGTGGTATTGCAACGTTCAAAATTCCTCTCAATCCTTACAACGTAGCACGTTTCTCCAAATAAAAATCGGCCATTACTTAACAGTGAATACACAACTGCTCTCGAAATATGGATTATCAAAGCTGGCGCATTGCGATGAATATTCCTACAGAAGGAGTTGTAAAACGGGGATGCTTTGTCACAGCAGTTGAGGCATTCGATGCGCAGGGCGCAAAAAAACAAGTGGATGCCAGCAAACACGACACCTTCCATGCCATGGCCGAGGCTGCAGCAAGTAAGTTGGATTTCACAAGCAAGGGTAAATTGACAATCAATAGTGTACGCGACATTGAATTTTCCTAAGGCTACAAAGTTTCTCGTCACTGTTGACCGTCTAGGAGACGAGCAAAGTTCCGAGCTGCAGTTCCATATCGAGAATAGCGGCGGAACGATGAATATGATAGCAAAAGCGAGAGCGGGAGATACATTCAACGCTCTTTTGGCGTTGTGCAATGAGATGTATGAATGGAGTTGGGCGAAGTTGCAAGATTAGTTTGGAGGAGGTGTAGAGCGTATTGCTTACCGCCACCGGACGGTGCATTTGTGAGGCCTTCAGCTAAAAAGTTAGAGTATATCAACCTTTGTATTACCTATCCTAGGAACACGTAGTCCTTAAACTTTTGCCATGTGAATCTTGTAAAGGTCTCATGAATTATCGCACCACCTGGTGCCGCCCATTTGCGGCGCATTGGTTATCATTCACTCAAATGCACTTATATTCAAATATGGCTCTACGTGGTTCCAATCCAATCAAAAAGGGGTGGTTCATATTCAATTTCTTTTGTCTTATTTGTCTGTTCCCCTTAGGCTATTCTCACCGAAAGGTCCAAGTTCAATTAAAGTGATGTGATTCAATTCCAGGACGAGAACACATCATGTAATTTAGGTCAATGGCCACATTCATTGAACGTTGCGAACATTATTTACATGTGAATTTCCCCAGAAGCCTTGTGTATATATGCCAGTATTTTCCACTATATTATCTGCTTATCAACCTCTTTCTACAACGGAAAAAACTCATAACTTTAATCGGGCAAACCAAATTCCAATCTTACACAAGATATCCAACCACCTAAAGTATTCGAACATTCAAGCATGGACTCTTTCGCGTATCACCTTATTTGCGCGGTCAACAGGGACGATCCGGATTTACCTGTCGTTGCCCTCCCCCGCATCGAAGTCCAAGACGGCGCCGAACTTCGAAGGCCCACGAGGCCCGAAATTGACGCATACGCCACAGCCTTCAAAGCAGCTCAGGTAGCTACCGGTAAGTCCCTATATGTCCAAATCCAAGATGCCTTTGCTAACCACAAGACCAGAGTGTGCATCCACGAATCTACCAAGTTATAGGAACGAAACCCAGTTCTACATCTGCATCCGACCTAGGGCTCGGGAAGGATTTGAAGCAGAAATGCGCGCGGGATCAGACAGTGGCGATCTCCTTCTTGAGGGTTCAGGTGAGACCGCTTTTGAAGCTGTCAGTGTCATGGTGAGGCCGATAAATGGATGTCCATTGAACTATACGGGACCACACACCCTGCAGTAGTTATCTCTGGAGTGCCTGAATGCGAAAACATGACTGAGTGAGCAGTGTTTAGTTTGGCTCTGTCGACGGGTAACTGCAGGCACAGGATGTGGAAGCGCACTATCAATATGTATTTACTAGCACGATCGATCGTAGCTTGAAAGATGCATCTCTTGCCGTCTGCCAGCTTCCCTATTCATCCATGTTCATCATTATTGAACCACCAGAAAACACGATCGATATATATGAACGGATTGGCAGTTTCAAGTAACTACATTACATTGGCTTTTTGGCAGCAAATTGTGAATATATATATATATATTCGCCCTTTGTTGAATCAACTCAACCTGGTACAGATTGTGAAACTCACCACCATCACATTCCAGACTGCCCAAACAGACCTTACTCTTTTGAACAGTATCCTGTCTAAATTATCGCCTATTATAGAAAGGCTGAGCTAACTATTGGCGAAAAAGGGCCTAGTCGGAACTTTCCGCAGTGGCGTCGCGCAGCTGAAAAGTCTCGCGCACGGCGATCCAATCTGCACTCGCATTTAGCGAACCGCTAGCAAAACATATTGTCACACGAACTTCGCCACCTCGTGTGAATCACTGGGCATAGCTTGGCACAAAGCAAGCAACATGTCTGCAGCCCATTCGCTTGGTCTAGATCAGAGTGGCTTTTCGCCGACCAAAATATTTTGCCAGCTCACAGCCGCTTTCATTGCACTGCCACGATGCGACAAATTGAGCACCGACGAAAGAAGGAAAGGCAAAGGAGTAGCCAACGCGCTATGGTCGCGACGCTAACTGTTATAGCTGAGATAGCTGAATGATTAATACCTAGGTGTGGTCGCTGCTTGTCCAGTGAAGTTCAAACAATCTTTCGCATTTTCTGCACGCTTTCCCGACTTGATGGAAGTGAGAAGTTCAAGTGTTTGACGCGCGATAACGATGCCAGCAGCAGGACAAACTTTACCACGGAGATGGCCAGCGGTGCCGTATATGATGAGTGAGCCATCATCATTCTTCTCTATCGAACTGAACTCTAATGTTCATCATAGATGGCACGTTTAGCTCTCCACCGGACGATCAACCGGAAGCAACGCCTCCGCCTGGCGACGATCAACCAGAAGCAACGCCTCCGCCTGACGTAGAGAACGTGATCAACCAACCGCCAGCGATTATTCCATCACCTGAATACAAGACTGTCGAGGTCGTGCCTGCGTCAAAGATTCCACCTACACCGAGTCATGCTCCCGTAGACGTCGTCGCTAGTGGAATTGCGGGCGGAGTCGCCGCAGCTACCCTTTTGCAAGGCTATTGTTCAGAGCCTGCATACACTATTATCGATGGTCCGACAGCCGTGTGGATGCCAGTCATTGGGTGCATCTCGTCGAAGAAAGACTGCTGCCCTACACCGACACCGACTAAAGGTAATGAAGCAAAGGATGGCGACGCTGAGTTTCCAATATCGATGCTGCCGAGGCAAGGCACCTTGACAGGTTGCCCAAAAGATTACCACACCGTAGACGGAACGGCATGCTGCCCTTCGTAAGGTTGACGGCCGAAACAAAGCACCAATTCATGCTAATTCTGAATAGTGCATACTGGCTCTGGAGTACATCACTCGGCGGCCAGGTCCCATGCTATTCTTCCCTGAAAACGAAGATGACGCCTCCGCCTATACCTGACACTCTGGTCGCTAAAGATGGCATGCCCATGACCGCGGAAGCATCTCTCTCATCACTGAGCCCAGGTCGCATCTCCGAACTGACGATGTCGCAAAAACCCACCTCGGCTATTATTAACATTGGTTTTGCAATGCAGTATCCTATGGGAGGAACCGCGCCAAAGCTAGGTACAAAAGGGAAGATTGGTGTCGGCGTTGGAGTTACTAGCGGTGCTCTCATTTTCGCATTTCTGTTTTGGTTCTTGGGACGAAAGTACTTTGCAAATCGAAGCTCAAAAGGCGAGAGGCAGAGTGCTGAAGGCATAAATGTGTCTCAACGTTTCGGTAGCGGTGTTGATATGAGCAGAGTAGCGCATGCGCCTGCTGGTGTCGGAAGGGTGTACGAGGGCAATCAGTACACAGGTGTTCCGTCGAGTGCAGTGAACTACTAGCGCGCGTTGGCCTGCAATGGCTGCTGCAATATTTTGCGGGACGAAATATTTGCGACATTCAATAGGAGGGTTGTGGTTTTAATGGATATTACACGAGGTCTTCATGTCCACTATCACGAGACTAAGCACTTTCACTTCCTAGATAGATACAATTAATGGCGTTTCCATTTCTCCGTTGCCCGAGGACATTCGCCCGGTTTTCCGAGTCACGTTCACTTGATATTAATGAATTGGATAGCAAGTATCTTCCGTACGCAGTAATCAAATTTTGGCGTCTAATCAGCTCTACAACTTTATAAAAAGACTTGATCGTATTATGAGTAGAAAGATTACATATTGGAATATTGCGAGTGAATATCAAATGCCATGTGCGTGCGCCTCGCTTAGCTCACGTCGCGTAGCGAGATCTGTTCTACTGTGGTATGCGCACTACACGTATGAGCACGAAAAGCTTTATTAACGAGTAGACTATGAAAAATTGCGATATGTTGAGAAAATAAGCCTTCCAGGTCCCTTCATCAATATAACCAAGACCCTAGATCCCTGCTCCGTGTAGCTTTCCAGGTCATGGCCTAGCTACGTTAGGGAACGCATCCATAGATGTTTTCGGAGTAATAAGCTTCAAATCAATACGCGCCCAACGGTCCGATGGTCCTCTGTTTCCTCCAGTTGAACTTCCTCCGCGCTGAACTCTCTCCGTTACTAATCTATATCTTAGGTGATATAAGGTCGACAGATGCTGCCATGAACAACCTTGGAAAATTGCGAACCTCATGCGCATTCTGCCTTACCCAGCGCTGTTGTTCTCTCCTTCAAAATGATACACTTGCAAATAGGCCTGGCCTTCTTCCTCTTCGCATCGTTGACTTTAGCTCAGTTCAACCGTACCAAATACAACTTCAATTCCGACTGGCGCGTCCACGCGGGCGACGTTGAGAATGCAAAGGACCCGTCCTTCGACGATAGCACCTGGAAAAGCGTAACCACACCCCACGCCTGGAACGAGAATGAAGCCTTCCGGGTCAGCATAGCAGCTCTCTCCACCGGCATTGCCTGGTATCGCAAGCACTTCAAGCTTCCTTCGTCCGCAGCCGATGGCAAAGTGTTCCTCGAGTTTGAAGGTATCAGACATGGCGGCGAATTCTTCCTGAACGGCAAATCAATTGGAAGAAGCGACAATGGCGTTATGGCATTCGGATTCGACATCACCGACGCAGTCGTGATGGACAAGGGGAATGTGATAGCCGCCAGGATTGATAGCTCGTGGGACTATCGGGAGGTTTCTACCGGGCAGAAGTATCAATGGTCTGATAGGAACTTCTATGCCAACTATGGTGGCATCAACAAGAATGTCTTCTTGCACGTCACGAGCAAGCTGTATCAGACGTTGCCGTTGTACTCGAATTTGAAGACGACGGGCGTCTATGTGTACGCGGACAATATCAACGTTGGGGCCAAGAGCGCGACTATCACGGCGGAAGCTCAGGTCAAGAACGACTTCAGCACATCGCGCTCGTTCAGTTATCAGGTCGATATCCGCGACGCTCGCGGAGCGCAAGTCAAGTCTTTCAGCGGGCCCGCAACCACACTCGAGGCGAAGAAGACAGGCACCGTGAAAGCATCTGCAGCCTTGACGAATCTCAATCTCTGGAGCTGGGGCTACGGCTATCTCTACGACGTTCGCACGACTTTACTCGTAGATGGTAAAGAGATCGACAGTGTAACTACACGCACCGGCTTCCGAAAGACAGAGTTCAAGAACGGCATGTTCAAGCTCAACGATCGAACGCTGCATTTGAAAGGATACGCGCAACGGACGACAAACGAATGGCCATCTCTTGGTTCTGCAGTGCCTCCGTGGCTGTCCGACTTCTCGAACCAGCTAGTCTTGGAGAGCAACGGTAACCTGATCCGATGGATGCACGTCACACCATGGAAGCAGGACGTCGAGTCGCTGGACCGCCTTGGCGTCCTACAGTCTATGCCGGCCGGCGACTCAGAATCAGACGTCACTGGTCGGCGGTGGGAGCAACGCGTCGAACTGATGAGAGACGCCACCATCTACAACCGCAACAATCCCAGCATCGTCTTCTATGAAGCAGGAAACGAAGACATCACAGAAGATCATCAATCACAAATGAACGCCATTCGCGACATGTATGACCCCAAGGGTGGACGTGCAGCTGGGTGTCGCGAGATGCTCGATTCGCAGGTTGCCGAGTTCGGCGGCGAGATGCTATACATCAACAAGGGCGCCAGGATCCCCTTCTGGGCGATGGAATACTCCCGCGATGAGGGCCTGCGAAAGTACTGGGACGAGTTCTCTCCGCCGTTTCACAAAGACGGTGATGGCCCTCTTTACAATGGCGCAGATGCTAGCATATACAATCGCAACCAGGACTCTCATGCGCGGGAGAACGTAGTGCGTTGGTTTGACTACTGGGAGATGCGTCCTGGGACCGGGACACGCGTCAATGCAGGCGGAGTCAACATCATCTTCTCAGATTCGAACACGCATTACCGCGGTGCGGAGAACTACCGCCGATCTGGTGAGGTCGATCCTATGAGACTGCCCAAAGATGGCTGGTATGCGCACAAGGTGATGTGGGATAACTGGGTTGATGTGGACAAGTCGGCAACGCATATCATCGGGCACTGGAACTATGCCGCGGGCACGAGGAAGAACGTCTACGTTGTTTCGAGCGCTGATTCCGTCAAGCTGGTGCTGAACGGCAAGACTCTACCGGCCGGTGTGCAGAGCAAACGGTTCCTCTTCACATTCACGAATGTGACTTTTGAGCAGGGTCAGCTGGAGGCTGTGGGCTACACGGCCGGGAGTCAGACATCGTCCGACAAGCGGACTACTGCTGGTCAACCAGCCGCCATCAAGCTGACACCGCGCATATCCCCAGCAGGATTCCGCGCCAATGCAAACGACATTGCGCTCGTCGACGTCGAAGTTGTGGATGCGAGCGGAAACCGCTGCCCTACTGCACTAAACATGGTCGACTTCAAGCTCTCCGGAGCAGCAACCTGGCGCGGCGGTCTCGCACAGGGACCGAACAACTACATCCTCAACACCTCGCTCCCAGTCGAAAACGGCGTCAACCGCGTCATGCTACGATCAACCACCACAGCCGGAAAGATCACCCTGGTCGCTTTATCCGCCGGCCTCAAATCAGCTACTATCAACCTCGACAGTACAGCATTTGCAGTCAAGGACGGCCTGGCCACCGCTCTCCCGTCACATGGTCTTCAGCCCAATCTATCTCGTGGCCCAACGCCTGCAGGAGACTCGTACAAGATCTCTCGTAAGGCGCTCACCATTTCGTCTGCGACCGCAGGCTCCAACAGCGGCCAGGCAAGGCTCTCCTACGACGACAACGAAGTCACTTCGTGGACAAGCAGTGGTAGCGCTGGGGCGGCCTGGATAAAGTACACGCTGAGTGGCGCAGCTACGGTCAACCAGCTCGTAATGAAGTTGCCTAACTGGAGGAGGAGTCGGTATGCGTTGAATGTCAGCGTTGACGGTCGGCTTGCATGGAGCGGACGAACGCCAACGAGCTTGGGTTATGTGACGCTTGATCTTGACGAACGAAAGGGTAGTACCGTAGAACTTCGATTGAATGCGGGAAGTGGCAGCTTTGGAATCGTAGAGGCTGAGATATACGGCACTATGTAATTAGTATCAAGTAGTCTGGAGAGGTGGTAGTACATGCAGCAGCCATGTGTGCACAAAGCTGTGGTATTGTACCACACCTCACATGTGTGATACATATAAAGGGTCCTCAACTCACGTCTACACACACGTAGTGTGTATCCAACCAAGCTCATCGCCCCACGGCACCATACCAGCACAGCCCCAGCACAGCACCAAAAACAATAGCCACCGCCGGCGGAACACCAAACCACGCACTCTCCGCATACGCCACCGCAGCAACAACCACCCACCACGGCTCCATCGCCAAACTCTGCCCACGACTCACATCCGGCGTCAAATACCCAATCTCCCACAGCCGATATACAGCCGTAAACACCAACCCCACAGCCGTAGCATTAATCCCCCTTAGCAAATCAACGACCCACTTCCTCCTCCGCAACACGCGCCAGAAGATCTGCATCGCAACCGCGAGCGTCAGCCCCGGCAGGAAAATACCTACGTAGCCGAGGAAGGCGCCGAAGATGGTGGGGAAGGGCGATTTTTGCAGCGCGAGCGCGCCGAGGTAGACGGCGAAGTTGAAGTTCGGACCAGGGAAGGCTTGGATGATGGCGAGGCCGAGGAGGAAGTCGCGGCTGGAGACCCAGCCTGGGTCGACGACGTAGGAGCGTAGGAGAGGGATGACGACGGGGCCGCCGCCAAAGATGATGGTTCCCGCGAGGTACATGTTTGCGAAGAGGTTGAGGGCAAGCAGGGGCGCGGTGAGGACGCCGCGGGTGACGAGGATGGCGATGAACGAGGCTGCGGGAGGGGTTAGCTGGTGTAAATGTACTGGATGGGGGGTTGCATGTTGCCGTACCGAAGAATAGGACGACGATCGCGATACCGACTTTGACGCGGATGGCGTGGCTGGAGGTTTCGTCTTGCGCACAATCTAATTGCGTCTGTGGGTTAGGAGTCACGTTCTGCGGCGGCGTCTCCTGCCTCGAAGAAGAACCCGCAGTAACACTCCTCTTCTGCACGCCCCCCTGGCGCTCCCCTCTCTCCTCAAGCGGCACACTCTCACACACCACCCGCTCCGGGTCCCCTCCCCCACCTCTCCGCCTCATCCTCCTCCTCATCACGCCAACCTTGCTCCCCAACCCTCCATCCCAAACAACAGTCGTAATCCCCCCCAGCAGAATCAAAACAGGAAAGTACCACAGCGCGTTGTAGCAGAGACCCGCGCACGCACCGGCGATGACGAGAATCCGTGTGAGTCTATCTCTAATTGCTTTTTCGGCTAACTGGACGGCGGCCAGGGCGATTATGCCGACGGTGGAGGCATTGAGGCCTGAGAGGAGGGCGTAGACGGGGGAGGGCAGGATTTCGGACATGCGTTGGACGCCGAGGGAGAGGGCATACATGCCTATTGCGCCGGGGAGGCTGGGGGTGGTTAATACATCGTTGGTGGTGGGGGAGGAGGGTGAGTGGACACACGTACCTCCATATCAGGAAGACGAAGACTGCGGGGATGAAGCCGGCGTGTAGGAGGGCGAGACAGAAGATCATTTTTGTGCTGCCAGGGCCGGGGAGCGCTTGGCATATTGCGAAGAGTTCTTGGTACTGGGGTGGTGTTAGGTGTTCAAGTACTCTGCTCATCTGAGTTTCTCGCTGCAAGTGAACCGAAAAGCATGCAAAGGCAGGATCATCCACTCAAACCAAGAATCCCATCTCAAACAACCCACACCTCTTCCACTTTCCCTCCAACCCCCTAAAAAGCAAGCTTCACCAAACTTACAGTCTGCTCATCCACCCACTTCTGTCTCCCACCCCTCCCCTCCACAAACCGCTGATGCAAAATCTGAAAATGCACCGGCGGGCCCCCAAAAGAAGTAAATCCAAGATCCCACGTGCGAACAAAGACATCAGCGAGACGCACAGGAAGCGCTTCATGGTTGCCAGGGAGCGAGGTCGAGGGGTCACGTGCGCGGGGGGTTAGGGCGCGGAGGTGGGAGAGTTTGCGGGAGAGGGGAGCGGGGAGCGGCATTTTGGGCTGCGTCAAGGGTGGAGAAGGGATGGAATGGGGTTCAAGATGCGGTGATTTGGAGATAGTTATGGGGTTTGCATGGTTGTGATGGAGTTGGGAGAATGGAGTGATGAGGTTTGGTAGGGGTGGATGGGAACAGCTATCCTCGCGCTATGCCTTATTCGGACGTCCAAACATGGAAAGTGGGGGTTGGCCGTGACACTGGGAAGATGCGCAGTGTTTGGAGTAGAGTGAGCTGCCACACAAAAAGTGCGTCATTCTCAAACAGCAGACTCGATGCTGGCGATGAGGGAGGTTCAGGTGGTTTGACTGCGGATCCGCGAGCTCGTCGGCCCATGTATGTAAGTAGTCCTGTGGCCAATCACAGGCCTGCAGAACCGGGGGCGTCAGCAAACAGAAACAGCACAACAAGGCGGTTTGCCACGGCACGGCACCGCAGCGGAATTGCATCGACCCAAACTCGGACACAAGCCGGCATGCTGGACAAATCAAGTGCCCTCTGTTTCATAAGCATGCGCGTCTCGCCAGCGGCCACTTGGTAGTACTCCACCGCCAGCAGGGTTGCTTGTCCGAATCGCGTCTGTGAATGCCTGTGAAATGCGGGGCAGCGTGCGTCGGGTGGCGCGACGTCTCCACGGTGCCTGCACACTGTGTGGGCCTGGGAGGCCAGAAGCCAATCCGCTGATAAATAGTCTCTGGGTGGGGTCAGCGGGGTCGGCCTACATTTAGACCTCTCCCCTCTCCCGCCGTGCCCCGTTGCTTTTGCTCTCTCCACCCTCACCTTCCCCCTCCCTCACTCGCAACAACCGCAATCATGGCTGCTTCAGAGTGCCCCGTGAAGAAGGCCAACGTCGCCGGTGCCGGCACCCGGAACCGCGACTGGTGGCCCAATGACCTGCCCCTCAACATCCTCCGCCAGCACACGGGCGTGACGAACCCGCAGAACAAGGACTTCGAGTATGCCGCTGCCTTCAAGAGCCTGGACTACGACGGCATCAAGAAGGACCTCACCAAGTTGATGACCGACTCGCAGGAGTGGTGGCCCGCTGACCACGGCCACTACGGCGGCCTGTTCATCCGCATGGCCTGGCACGGCGCCGGTACCTACCGCGTCACCGACGGCCGCGGTGGCGCCGGCGACGGCCAGCAGCGCTTCGCCCCCCTCAACAGCTGGCCCGACAACGTCTCCCTCGACAAGGCTCGCCGCCTGTTGTGGCCCATCAAGCAAAAGTACGGCAGCAAGATTTCGTGGGCCGATCTGTTCCTGCTCACCGGCAACGTGGCTCTCGAGTCCATGGGCTGCCCCACCTTCGGCTTCGCTGGTGGCCGTGCCGACACATACGAGGCAGACGAGTCGGTCTACTGGGGTGGCGAGACTACATGGCTCGGCAACGATGTCCGCTATGCCAATGGCAGGGACGACGAGGGCCCCAAAAAGGTACACCAAGACATTCACTCCCGGGATCTGGAGGCGCCCGTGGCAGCCGCACACATGGGTCTCATCTACGTGAACCCAGAAGGCCCAGATGGTATCCCCGACCCTGTTGCGTCTGCTCGGGACATCCGAACTACCTTTGGCCGCATGGCCATGAATGACGAGGAGACGGCTGCGCTCATCGCTGGTGGCCACACTTTCGGTAAGACACACGGAGCTGCACCTGCTGACAACGTCGGCCCCGAACCAGAGGCCGCTCCTCTTCACACCCAAGGCTTCGGCTGGATGAACAAGCACGGCCGCGGCAATGGTCCCGACACCATCACTTCTGGTCTAGAGGTTATCTGGAGCTCACAACCCAACAAGTGGTCCAACAAGTACCTCGAGTATCTCTACAAGTACGAGTGGGAACTCCAGAAGAGCCCCGCTGGCGCCAACCAGTGGATTGCCAAGACAGACGACGAGATCATTCCTGATGCATATGATCCGAACAAGAAGCACAAGCCGCGCATGCTTACGTCCGACTTGGCTCTGCGCTTCGACCCTGTCTACGAGAAGATCACCCGCCGGTGGCTTGAACACCCCGAGGAGCTTCACGACACCTTCATCCGCGCGTGGTTCAAGCTGCTCCACCGTGACATGGGTCCGCGATCACGCTGGCTCGGCCCCGAGATTCCCAAGGAAGTTCTCCTCTGGGAAGACCCTGTTCCTTCTGTTGACCACCCGCTTATCAACGAAACCGACGTTAGCGAATTGAAAAAGGAGATTCTCGCCACCGGCATTGAGCCCACCAACTTCATCCGCGCCGCCTGGGCCTCGGCATCTACTTTCCGTGGTGGTGACAAGCGTGGTGGCGCCAACGGCGCCCGCATCCGCCTTGAACCCCAGATCAACTGGAAGGTCAACAACGCGTCAGAGCTCAAGCCTGTTCTCGCGGCTCTGGAGAAGGTGCAGAGCAAGTTCAATAGCTCCGCACCCGGTGGCAAGAAGGTCTCACTCGCCGATCTTATTGTTCTCGGTGGTGTTGCCGCCCTTGAGAAGGCGTCCGGTCTCTCCGTTCCCTTCACTCCCGGTCGCACGGACGCTTCGCAAGAGCAGACCGATGCCAAGTCCTTTGAGTACCTTGAGCCTATTGTCGACGGTTTCCGCAACTACGGTACCGGCAATGATCGCGTGAAGAGCGAGCAATTCCTTGTCGACAAGGCACACCAGCTGACTCTCTCCGCTCCTCAGATGACCACGTTGGTGGGTGGACTCCGCTCGCTCAATGCCAATTGGGACGGCTCCGCTTACGGTGTCTTCACCAAGCAGCCCGGCAAGCTCTCCACCGACTTCTTTGTCAATTTGCTCGACATGAGCACTGAGTGGAAGCCCACAGACTCCAGCAACGAGCACTACGAGGGCGTGGACCGCAAGTCTGGCGAGAAGAAGTGGACAGCTACTCGCCATGATCTCATCTTCGGTCACCATCCCGAATTGAGGGCCATTGCCGAGGTCTATGCCTCCTCGGACTCGCAAGAGAAGTTCAAGAAGGACTTTGTGGCCGCATGGGACAAGGTGATGAACTTGGACCGATTCGACGTGAGGAGCACAGCTGGTGTGGAGAAGGCGAGATTGTAGATACCGTGTCTTTGGCTCGGATGGTACAGCGTCATGAATAACCTATGTAAAAGCAAAATGGAATGAAATCCAAGCTGTTCATACTCACAACAATCTTGAGTCTTCATGAGTGTCAATACCAATATGATTCGACATGCGAGTGTATTCTTCCTACGCATCGTACGAGCAGGAGATAATGCCTCAACATTGCTCATGCTGGGGTAACACATTAGCTTATGCTATGCTCGTGCTGGGGTAACACATGTGGGAAGGATCCCCGTCTGCCCCCACAAAAGCGGGGTTAACTTCCATCCTCACAACTTCAATGTTGTTGCTGCCTAGATCAAACAACATCACAACGCAAGTGTCCTCCCTCTCTTTTTCGCCTCCACAATGTTCCCTTTACTATCACTGCCCAATGAATTAATCGACGCCGTCGTCGCTGGGATTCCCAACCGCGCATCCCTCGTCGCACTAGCGCGAACATGCCGCAAGCTGCAACCGTTCGCCGAAGCCCAGCTCTACAAGAACATCTACGTGCGCAATGGCGAGCAAGCTACAAATCTATCATCAGCCCTGGAAAAGCAACCAGCTCGATTTCTGCTGGTGGAGCGAGTCGAGAGTACGCCTGCGAGCGAAGACTGGTGGGGCATCGAGCAAATGCCTGATCTTGTACGGCACATGCCCAAGCTGAAGGAGCTTCGAGTCGAGCACCCCCTGGTTTACACGGTACGAGAGACTTTATGTTTCAAGGGCATGATCGCGGAATATACGGATATGTTCGAGATGGCGAACGATGCTCGCGTTACAGAAGCACCCTTCAGGCACATGACTTCAGGTAAGAAAATTGCTCATTTTCAAATCTTGGTTCGGGACTGGCGAGCACTGTGTTAATGGTTATAATAGTCACACTCCATTATATCGCCCAAGCCTACCGGTATTGCAAGATCCAGTCCATTATGCCAATATTTCTCTCACCTACGCTAAAACATATACACATCTCTTCCGTTGAGTTCGACGACAGCTCTATGTCACCCGAAAGCGATGCTCGGGCTCGGCACACACCCCTCGAGACACTCGTGTTGGAAAGGTGTACCATCCGTACCAATCGCCTACACGCCATCCTCTCGCACCCGCGTGCTCTGCGCTCTCTCACACTGAACGCAACAATGGGCGACAGCGTCTATTTGGAAAAGGGTCCGAGTAAAACGGCAGCATTTCTCAATGCATTGCAGCAGCAGAGTCACTCCCTTCAGCATCTTTGCTACCGACACATTCTGCCCACATACAAAAATGCGTACCTCGGGTGGACCGATTGTATCCATGGTGCGAACCGGTCCGAGACCCTGCCCGTCCTCCGTTCCAACTCACCCGGTCTTTCGAACTTTAAGCGCCTCGAAACTCTAGATGTGGGGGATCGGACGAGCTTAATGCACGCTTTGTTCGACGCAGAGCTCGCGCCACCCGCGCTCCAGTCCCTTATCTTCACCAACCTCGATTTCGATTACGAGAGCACGTGGAAAGACCTACCCTCCTTCATTTCCGCTGTTACCGCCGCTACTTCGACCTCGCACCTGATATTGCACACGAGACATACTTCTCGTGATTTCGATACCATACGACGGTTCTTCGCGCCCACTAGCTTGGGATACACTCCGCGCGGGGAGGCGCTTCTGAGAGCTTCGGAGATTATGAAGCAGCATAATGCAACAGTAAAACTAGTATGCTGTGAGAATAACGGTCACTATGCTCCGCCATATCTGTACGGCGAGCAACGGCCGGAGGAGCGGGTTTGTTTTGACAGTGAGAGACTGTGGAACGAAGGGGAAGATGCTGCATTAGAGATGACGCCCTACTATTCGACGGATCAAGCGGGTTTACAGCATGGGTGAATGTAGACACCCTTTAAAAAGTTTATGCGAGTACCTACAGGCGCAATTTTTGTATTACAAAACAGCCCCTGCAGTATACACCAAGTTAAACCTACCTCTAGTATCTATCTTTAGCGCTTAGGTATACTTATTAAGTACATTTTATTTATAGATATTGTATTGTTGTGTGGGCGGGCAGGCATATGAGGACAACAAGCTGTATTGCTATCTGCAGAAAAGAGTGTGGAGTGAGGAGTCTACCGAGGAAGAAAGGAGAGGGCGAGAGCTTTATCTTGAGGGTAGTGGTCTGTGCACCTGGATGGAACCTTCTACACACACCACCTCTGACGTAAGTCACGTGGCTATATGTTGGCTGTCTTGGTCTTGGCATCGGACACGAATTATTTCATAGGGGTGGTCCATTCACTCGGCGCGTCAATGGGCTAACTGAGAGTAGTTAGATTCTAGTAATTATTCACGGTATATACTAAGTCACCCAAATGTAAACAACTTCCACAGTCCTGCCACCTGCGCTCAACCAACACCCCGACTGCCACCTTGGGCACCAACCATCAACATGACCAACTTCCTACAGCTCCCCCGCGAGCTACGCGACATCATATACGAGCTCGTCCTGCTGGATGGCATGCACAAATTGTCGTATTCCTTCGGCGCCTATCCACCGGAGACTAAGTTCTGCGCCGTCGAGTTCATTCCTCGGCCTTGGAGACCCGTATACATACCGTGGGTCACCACCTGGTGCACGGCCCCATCTGGTGCACGGTTTCCAGATGCCCACACCCACAACTTTTGAAGCTGTAGAGTCGCATATATATTGTATTATCGCGAGATTTTTTAGTGGAGGGCTTTTAAGGACCTATTTGATCGATTGGCAACGATAAACTACGTGCGATACCTCTGTGGAAGGCGTACTTTGCGGGTGCGCGTGGCAGGGCCGGGTGTAGGCACCACATCAACTACAGATGATATATCCACACCAACATCCTCTGTCTCCTTAGAGACTTGAGGAGGTGGTGCAAAGGCCTTTGGACGGCGTCTATTAACCTTTTTGGAGAATTGTATGTCTTGTTGGAGTTGCTTTTTGGCTTCGCGCGCGATCCTAGCTTCTTCGCGCTGCACGGCCTTCTCGCGCTGTTCTTGAAGGCGTATTTCTTTGGCCACCTCTCTCATGCGCTGCCTCTCTTCAAGCATGGTAGCCTTCTCCTGCTTCTGCTGCTCCCTACGCTTGATCTCCTCGGACTTCTGTTGTTGTAGTAGCTGCTCGGCGGCATCCTTTTGTGCTTGGCGATCGCAGGCGTCCTTGACTTTGGATGGCGACCAGAATATAGCTCCACCATTATACTCCTGCGGTGCCTCAAGTAATAGAGGCTTGCCACGTTGACGGCGCTTCTTCTCATTGACAAGGGCCCCTCTGAGTCGCTCGTTTTCATGCTGGAGGAGCTGTTTTTGTACAGCCATCACGTGAATCGTCTGACTTAGCTGTTGGAGCGTCGATCGTGGATATCCTCCACTACCTGGCGCAGTAATCGCTCAATCTTTCTCCAATCTGAAGCGCTGAGTACGGAAGTAGTACTATCGCTTGACGAGGGCCTCTCAGTCTCCTCTATTTTGAACTTCTTAAGTATAGCCTCTGGGTCTAACGGCGAAGCCCTGTGACTTTAAAAGCGTTAAGATCGTCTTTTCCTTGAACGTTGTATGCCAGGCCTTATAGAACAAGCGGAAGAAGTCTCTTTTGTAATCGCGGAGATGCCCTGGCAGCTATACATGAACTCGGAGAGCTCGTTTGAGTAGGCAGTTGATAGAGGCTTGAAAAGGCAGACATCGAGCGGCTGCAAGGTGTGGGTAGCGTGGGAGGATAGATGGCCAGAAGAATCCGATTGTCGTCACAAAACTTGATAAACTCCATCGATATATGTGAGCCATGGCCGTCAAGGATGAGTAGACGATATGATCGTCTTGCCTTTGCTTTTGTTTCGCGATTGAACACCTGTTCAAGCCATGCGAGCCCTAGCTTGTTGTTGGTCCATCCACTGGGCGATGAGGCAAAGAAGGTTTTGTGCTCTGCGGGGTCGAAATCTTGAAGCCATGAGTCTTGTATCTTACCAGAAACAGCCTGATAAATTAGCGCAGGCGTGAGATAGCTGCCGTCGGCGCAAATACAGGCTATCGTAGTTTATCCACTCCCTGTTGCCGTCCTGGAGTGCTTGTTTAACGCCTCCGTGATCATATCGATGGCGGGAGAACACGCGCTTCATTTTTGACAGCACCCCGATTAAGAAGCCTTTCTCATCCATATTGTAGATATTGCGAGCCTCGATATCGTACTGAGTTATCTTCTGGTCCAGGAGCTTAAAATATAGGGCGTATTTGAAGGCAGAGTCAGCTCTGTGGCGTGTGGAATCGATGCCGGATGCCCATCGAGATACAGCTCAATGTGATGCCGCGCAATAAAGCGATCAACCCAGTTTTTTCCTGGCTCTTTTCCTGCTATTTCTGCTGCGAAATTCCGTATCATCTCCCTTGTAGGTGGTAGCCCTCGTACACAGAGCTTATCAATATATTGTACGAGCTCAGTTTCCTGTGTAGAGTTAAGAAGGCGCATATTATCGACTTTCTCCGCATAGCTGCCGATAACCCCGCGGTGACGCTTCGGCAGCAACGTTCGATCAACACCGTACTTTTTCGCAGCCTGAGTATAATTAGGCTTCTCTCCAAGCTTCAGCAATTTTAACGACTCTAGGGCAGCCTCCATTGGGTGTATATTGGTGGTGTAAAGCGATTCTGAAAGTACGGGAGATTTGGTGTTGGCCGTGCACGAGGTGGGGCCGTGCACGAGGTGGTGACCCACGGTATATGACCCTATGGAGAATGCCAGCATCATCCCTACCGAAAATGGCCGCATCTCTGCTTTCCAAAGGGACCGCCTCGTTCCTGCGTCCCGGAAGAAGGCACGCCGCATCATCCGTATTGTCTGGGAGAAGAGTTTCGTGCTTCCAGCCTTGGCTTTTGCGAACCATCAAGTCAACGGTGAAGTCCTCTTCGCCCTCCTCCAGCGTTGGGATCCCATATTCTACAACGGTAGCATCACGGCTACTAAACTCGCCACTTTCTTGCTCCACAAATACAACGATGGGTCCGGCTTCAGAGCTATTCGGCGTTTGACCTTTTTGCCTCCTCGACTGCCGGATAATACCGAATTCGGCCACTCAACGCACAGACCCCACTCAACGCACAGTTTGAGGATAGCCACCACTATTACTTTTGAAGCTGCAGAGCTCTATATATATCGTAAAATCACTAGATTTTTTAGAGTAGCATTTGCAGAAGCTTAATAAATTGATTGGCAACGATAAACTACGTGTGATACCTCTGTGGGAGGCGTACTTTGCGAGTGCGCGTTGATGGGCCGGATGCCTCCACCACCCCTTCAATAACTAATAGATCCTCAACATCAACCTCTAGGTCCTCAATAACATGAGCAGGAGGTGCAGGAGCTCGAGGCTACGCGCCTTACCCTTTTTGGCCAATTGTATATCAGTCCTGAGTTGCTTTTCAGCTGCGCGCGCAAGTAGATCTTCTTCGCGCTCTGCCGCCTTCCTCTGCTGTTCTTGCAACCTAACCTCTTTTGCAGCCATCCTTTTCTGCGCCCTCTGCTCAAGCATAGCCTGTTTCTCCTGCTTTTTCTGCTCCTTAGCTAGCTTGTCGCGCTCCTTCTAGTGTTGTAGTTCTTCTGCTTTGGCGTCTTTTTCAGCCTAGCGATTGCGGGCAGCCTCAACTTTTAATAGCGACCAGAAGACGGCGCCACCAGCGTAATTCTCAGAGGGTTCAAGTAGTAATGCCTTGCCACGCTTACGGCGCTTCTTCTCATTGAAAAGGGCATCTCTAAGGCGATCGTTTTCGTGCTGGACGAGCTGTTTCTGAGTCGCTATTGCGTGTATTGTGTGAGACAGCTGCGAGACGCGTTTATCATTAAGATCCTCAACTACCTGTCGTAGAAGTCCTTCAATTTTACGCCAATCGCTTGCAGAGAGTACTAACGACGTGCTATCGCTGCTTGATGGCCTCTTAGGCTCTAGATCCGCCCTGAACATCACCATCATCAACTTTTGAAATTTTGAGAAAGTGGTCAAAACTGCCTAGTTTTCTATCTCATTATCTCAGTTTCATCTAAATACCACTCCTAGCCATCTTCAGGCACCGCACGCGTGCGGTGGTTTGATGATAGCAATGGAGACGCCTTAGAGGCCCCCTCTGGGGACCTCTACAGCGACCCGCCCACCAGACCTTGAGCCTGCGCAACAGAATAACCTCCAGCACGCCACAAGGAAGCGCTAATAGTCCGATATTCGCCCTCCTAGACGCCTCTCCTTTGGTGGAGGCGTGCCTGTCCGCCCTGCTGACACAGAAACTGCAGCTAGTGTCCTTAACTCCCACCTTACGGCCACCTGCAAGGCGGCAGAGACCTAGGAAAAGATAGTAATGGCAATAGCTGATGCTGTTGACCACTGCCTCGCTAAATTTAAGCGCCTGGAGGAGCTGGCGGCTGCTATCGCCCTCCGCAACCGCGTTATATAGGCGATGAAAAACTCTACTACTGCGCCAAGCCTTCGCCCTAATCTGGTAAGGACTGGCTACGACTCGACAACCACAGCCTACACTATGGACAGTGACAGCGGCCTTGCCGCCTAGCCTTAGAAGACATGGGCAAGCGTAGCATCTGCCTCCTATCACGGGGACAGCGGGCATACGACAACTGACAGCAGAAGGGCCACAGCCGCTGTTAAGCGACAGCAGCCCCCCAGACAAGCAGCAGACCTACGGATCTTGCTCACTGTCTCGAATCCAGCTAACAGGCTTGGACAGACCTCCGCCTTCGCTGTGCGAAAGGCAATCTGCGACGCTACAGGACTTGATATTAGCGACATCCCCACGGCCACAAGGACCCGAACAGGCTGGGCTATTACGCTAGCCTCCAAGGCTATACGACAACAACTCATGGAACAAGAAAAGAAGGAACCGATGATCCGCTCTATTAATGGCGACAGCGCAGAGTTGCCCACACGCTGGACCAACTACGCTGTCCCTGGGGTGCCTAGCAGCTACCACTCGCTGTTAGGACAAGAAGTCCTGTACACCCTAGAAATGATCGCGGAAGAGGCTTTTACGCAGACCTTGACTCGCCTAGTAAACTGCCGGCCCTCTAGGCACGGCCTAAACTAATATGGGCACACTACCTACGTGGTGTCCTTTGAGAAGCCAGTAACACCTTTCTGACTCTTTGGCGTTAGCGACTTATCCCGCGAAATTGTTAAGAAACGCGCAATTAAGCGACACAACTCTGACTACTAGGGATACTGCAACGCAGCGCGTTGCACCCGCGCGCCCCGCTGCCGCAACTGCGGCATGAAACAGAGCGAGCACGAAGGCCCTATAGGTGACAACTGCGCTCACAAGCTACAGTGCCCTAATTGCCGCGGTCCACACGCCGCCGACGATCCGACCTGCCTGGTAAAGCCCAGGCGAGTGAGCGGCAGGATTATAAGACCTACCCGCCGTGAGCTGGCCACCCTCCGCCGCGCTGGACAAAAGGCCTACGACCAGCTACACAACCCGCAACCCCAACCCGCGCCCACCGCGCAGAGACAAGGCAACGCCGCCAACAGAGAAGGCGCCCCTCCCACTGAGGGCAACGCTCAACCTAACGAAGAGGACACTGCTCCTACTGGAGACACTGTCTAACAAGCCCCTTAAGAAGAGCCCACAGACCAAGAGAGCCAGGAACGAGTTCCTAGCCCCCGCCCACTAAGAGGACAGCGCTCAAGCCCCTACCCTAATCTTGCGGCACGACAAGCGGCTCGCGCCTCAAGCTGACCAGTCAGACTCACCGCGCCCATAAGCGGCAGCCTTAACCTCGCTGCACTCTCAGCACAAAGCGCGAGACATGCAGACCACACACAGTCCTCCTCATAGGAGGACATGACTATGGACGACTCCTCTAATTAATGAGGAACAACCGCCGCAGATACACCCCTCGCAGAGACCCCGATATAAAAGTATGCTGGACTAATGTCGGCAGAAGTGGCCCAGCACACACAGCCGCCCTTGAGATCGCTTTCACAGAGGGCATTGACATTATTTGCATGCAAGAGCCAGCCACCTGGCCCGGCACACGGACTTCGAACCACCCCAGCTATAACCTCCATCCACCGGTGGACGGCTGGGACAGCCGGGAGACCTGGGAGGCAGAACGCCCCCGGGTCCTCATCTTCACCCGTAAGGGCAACAGACTAAAGATCACGCCCCGTACCCCGCTGCATAACAGGGACCTGCAGTGGATCGAAGTGAACGGAATCTCCATACTTAACGTTTACCGGGCGCCACAGACTACGCCGGTACTCGACTACATCACCTGCCTCACCCCACCAAACAGGTGCCTGGCAGGAGGTGATCTCAACGCTAAACACGACATGTTCGAGCCTGGTGTCACGACCACACAGGGCGGAGCCGAGCTGGCCCAATGGGCTACAGACAGCGGCATGGATTATATAGGCGAACCCGGAATCCCCACCCATAGGGCCGGGCACGTTATAGACCTCTCTTTCTGCAACATCCCCTTCGCGACCACCGCGGTACGAACAGACATGAACTGCGGCTCAGACCATAACACGTTGGTTACTACGATCCCTGGCAGAGGACAGGAGCCCCTTGACCAGTTCCAATATAGGGTCCCCACAAAGAAGCTACCGCTATTTGTCGACGCTGTTGCTAACGGAATGAAAGGCGCCCCCCGCTTAGACGGGCCACAGACCTGCGAGCACGTTGACAGGCGCGTCGCTGCCTTAGAAGAAGTCCTCACCAACGCCCTAAAGACGGCAGGTAGAAAGAAGAGAGGGATAGGCCACTTGGCGCCCTGGTGGACAGACGATTGCAAGACAGCCTATCGAGCACACCTCTACTCGCTCGACGGCCACACTGGCCGGGGCCCCTCTGATGAGACACGTACTTTCCTAGCGATAGTCCGCAAGGCAAAGAAGGAGTACTGGCAACACACTATAGATAACGCTGAAGGCGACCAGGAACTTTTCCGCATTATTAATTGGCACAAGCTGGAACCTACTAGAACACAGGCACTAATGGTGTTTAGAGGCGCGGAGGCGACTGAAGACAAAGACAAGGCTGAGATGCTACGATAAGCACTTCTCTGCAGATTCACGGCGGAGGACGATCTGCCGGAACCGCCCACCCCACAAGAACACCCTACTATCCCGTGGGACACGTACCTATCGATTGAAGAGACGGAGCGCTGCGTGATTGGGGTCTCCAGCACCTCACCAGGCGCTGATGGCATAACAGTCCGGCTGCTCACAGCATGCTGGAACCACATTAGACAGTACGTTTGCGACATCTACCGCGACCTACTATTGCTTGACTACTACCTGGCCGCCTGGACAGATGGGGAGATTGTTTTTATTAAGAAACTTGGTAAGAAAGACTACACAATCCCAGGGTCTATGAGACTACTTGCTATGCTGCTCTGCCTCAGCAAAGGTTTTGAAAGGGTAATCGCTCGGCGCATAGCCCACTTGGCTGTGCTGCACGGCGTCCTAAGCCCCCAGCACGGGGGGGCCCTCCCAAAAAGGTCGGCTATGGACCTAATCACGGCCTTCACCCATGAAGCCGAACTCGCTTTTAGCGAGGGCAAACACGTCACCATGGTAACTATGGATGTACTAGGAGCTTTCGACGCGCTGCTAGTTAACCGGCTACTGCACCGCATGAATGACTAAGGCTGGCACTAGAAGGTCCTAGTCCTCACACGCAACATCCTCACGAACCGACACATTCTTGTCCGCTACGGCCAACACCGTTCTGGCCGCCACCTAGTGGCCTGCGGCACCCTACAGGGCTCGCCATTCTCCCCCGTTATCTACATGTTATACCTTGCAGAGCTACTGCTCTAGGACACAACTATGCGCTTTGGCTATGCTGACGACATATGCCTCTACAGCGCCTCCCACAGCCTTAACCTTAACGTTAAAATACTTGCTAAACAAGTCCGTAAGATCAACTTATACAGCGCGGACCACAAGATTGCTTTCTCACTAGACAAGCTCGAAATAATCCACCTTACAAGACAGAACAGGGACTACGCGCCGCCCTGCGCCGTCGACGATCACCTTACTATTCACCTAATCCTCCCCACAAGTGAGGTACCTGCACTGCGCTGGCTAGGCGTATGGTTCAACAGGAAGCTCACCTTTAAGACCCACGTGGCTATACGCGCCGCAAAGACAAGGGTTGTTGCCCACCACATCCGCAGCCTCGCTCGGATTAAACACGGCCCCCTACTGGGGTCTTTGCGCAAAGCGGTGATCTCCTGCGTCCTCCCCCGACTCCTGTACGGAGCGGAGGCCTGGTATGGAGGAAGAACCAAACCCTCTAGAATCATGCGCCAGTTAAAAGGCGCTGAAGTGAGCACCCAACTAGGTTGGCACATAGAAACACTTGACAAGGTCCTTAGGCAGGCATGCAGAGCCGTTGTTCCGGCCTACTGGACCACACCCACCACCGCTATCTTCAGGGACGCTAGACTCCTCTTAGCAGCAGTAGCCCTAGAAACCTGCAAGTTCCGCTTCGCAGCACACCTGCTAACGATTGACGAAAAGCACCCGCTAACTGCTAGGACTCACCTTCCTACAGTCAGAAGAGGCCGAGGCGCAGGCCTCCCACAGAGAGCCCGCACGAAGGTACAACAACTAGCACAGGTCTTCGACCCGGTACCCCGACCCGAATTCCGCGCCCCCCACTACCCCTGGGAGCCGCGACGACCCCACAGGCCATGTGAATAAGAAGGAAGCCGCCCGCCGCTTTAAGGAGTGGTGGGCCCTTCTCCCGCCAACTGCTATCACCGTCTTCTCCGACGGCTCTGAACAATGGCTTGACGGCGTCAAGCACGTCACATACGGCTACGCTATATACGAAGGGCAGACTCTCACCCTACAGGGCAACGGCTCCCTCAACCCCAGGCCCCACGTCTTCGATGCCGAAGCTGTAGGCGCGTGGCGAGGACTCTCACACACGCTCCGCACGCCGGCCTACCGGCTCAGACGCATATACATGTGCATAGATAGCACCTCTATTATATAGTGCATCAGAGGCAACCCATCCCCCTCCTCGCAGTGGGCGTTCGTTAGGTGCCAAGAGACAATTAAGAACCTGGACATTACTGTCCAGTGGTCCCTAGGACACTGCAATATAGAGGGAAACGAACGGGCAGACCAGCTAGCAAACAACGCGGCAAGGACCCCTAAACCTCCACACAGCATAGCAACTAAACCCACGGCCTCAGGCCTTAAGTCAGACGTTCGCGCCCTTACTAGGAGCGCAAAAATGGACTAGTGGCGCAAGCACACACCAAATCTGTCCAGGTAGTACATGCAGTAGGACCTTAAGTATTGCCCTACAAAACAGCTAAAGGAGCTCACCCTCCAACAACTAACGCTTGCAAAGCTACTATCTATGCGCACCTACTATAGATACTACGCTTAGTACTATAAGAAGTTCAAACATAACAACACAGTTATAGGATGTTCTTGCAGGGCAGACCTTGCGCCAGACCACATAGTCCACTGCCCACGAGCGGTCCAGAAGTTCCGCTACTGGCCGAAACGACCCCCTCTCCCTCCTAGCACCACACAGGAGGGCGTTGAATACTTAAAGACCCTTAAGCCTAAAGATGTTCAACTCTTGCTAGAGCTTGCCAACCCCACTAACACTAACAAATAAATGTTGGTTCTATAGACTGCCTACTAAGCCACAGATGCTGGCGGACGCGACAATAACCTGGGACAGCTCCTCCGGCGTCGACTCTGTCTGAGCTCCCAGCAGGGGTGCCTCTCATCCTGACATCTTGCCACACGAGGCAACCTCCCCTACGCTCTCCTACTCTCCTTACCTCTCCTTACTGTCTACACGATCCTTACCTTTCCTATACTAGTTGTACGCTAAGGTCTTGGCACTTTTCAACACAGCTTTGGGGCAGCCGAAGCTGCCCCTGCTTTGGATTGTTATATGTATAATAGCTACACCCCGACATCTCAGCCTATAGGCATGAAGACACGGATTCAGCCCCCGCACGGAGGGGGGCGGACTCTTACGAGCCGCTGCAAGAGACGGCAATAGTTTATAGCATGAATCGCCTTTACCATCTGGCTGGCCCCAGATGGCTACTCGGCGCGTCCCCATGCCCCATGGGAGGCTAGAACCTAGGTTCCTGGACGTTAATCAATACTACTACTACTACTACTACTTAGGCTCTAGATCCTTAAATTTCTTCAATATAGCGTTGCTATTCAGCGGAGAGATGCCAGTAACTTTAAAGGCGTTAATAATTGTTTCTTTGGCGAATGCAACTCTGTATACCTTATAGAAGAAGCGGAAGAAGTCGCGCTTAGTGATAGATGTGAGTCCTTGGCTGTTGTACATGAATTCGGAGAGCTCTTTTGTATATGCAGCTAAAAGAGGCTTAAAAAGGCAGACATCTAGAGGCTGTAGCGTATAAGTTAAATGCGGCGGGTAGATAGCTAGGAGGATTCGATTTTAATTGCAGAACTCGATAAACTCCATAGTAACGTGTGAGCCATGCCCATCAAGAATTAGGAGTCGATAGTCGCGCTTTGCCTTCTTAGTCTCCTCTTGAAAGCACCTCTTAAGCCAGGCAATCCCAAGTTCGTTGTTTGTCCATCCAGATGGTGATGAGGCGAAAAAGGCCTGGTGCTCTTGAGGATTGAAATCTTGTAGCCATGTGTCCTGGATGTTGCCAGAAGCCGCCTGATATATTAGGGCAGGTTGGAGAGAGCTGCCGTCGGCGCATATACAAGCTATCGTCGTTATCCACTCTCTATTGCCGTCCTGGAGTACCTGCTTGACGCCTCCTTGCTCATATCGCTGTCGAGAGAACACGCGCTTCATTTTTGACACTACCCCGATCAAGAAGCCCTTCTCATCCATATTGTATATATTTGACGGTGCGATGTTGTACTGCTTGATCTTATCGTCTAAAAGCTTGAAATAGAGGGCGTATTTGAAGGCTGAATCGGCTTTGTAGCGCTGGCTATCGATGCCAGATGTCCATCGCGATATAAGGTCAATTTGATGCCGCGCAATGTAGCGATTAACCCAGTGATTTCCTGGCTCTTGATGTGCTATTTCTCCAGCGAAATTTCGTATCATCTCTCTCGTAGGGGGTAGGCCTTGTACACACAGCTTATCAATGTACTGTAGTAGCTGTTTTTCCTGTGTATTGTTGAGGAGTCGCTTTTTTTCGGCCCGAGTTGCATAGGTGCCCTGAACCCCTCGATAGCGCTTCGAGAGCCGCGACCGCTCAACGCCGTACTCCCGAGCAACCTGGGATATATTAGGACGTTCTCCTAGCTCCAGGGATTTTAAAGCTTCAACAGCTGCGTCGATCGGGTCCATATTGGTGGAGTTATGAGGTGTTGAAAATATACGATTTTTAGTGTTAACTGTGCGTTGAGTGGGGTCTGTGCGTTGAGTGGCCGAATACGGTACCGTGGGTCACCACCTCGTGCACGGCCCCACCTCGTGCACGGCCAACACCAAATCTCCCGCACTTTCAGAATCGCTTTACACCACCAATATACACCCAATGGAGGCTGCCCTAGAGTCGTTAAAATCGCTGAAGCTTGGAGAGAAGCCTAATTATACTCAGACTGCGAAAAAGTACGGTGTTGATCGAACGTTGCTGTCGAAGCGTCACGACGGGGTTATCGGCAGCTATGCGGAGAAAGTCGATAATATGCGCCTTCTCAACTCTACACAGGAAACTGAGCTCGTACAATATATTGATAAGCTCTGTGTACGAGGGCTACCACCTACAAGGGAGATGATACGGAATTTCGCAGCAGAAATAGCAGGAAAAGAGCCAGGAAAAAACTGGGTTGATCGCTTTATTGCGCGGCATCACATTGAGCTTGTATCTCGATGGGCATCCGGCATCGATTCCACACGCCACAGAGCTGACTCTGCCTTCAAATACGCCCTATTTTAAGCTCCTAGACCAGAAGATAACTCAGTACGATATCGAGGCTCGCAATATCTACAATATGGATGAGAAGGGCTTCTTGATTGGTGTGCTGTCAAAAATGAAGCGCGTGTTCTCCCGCCATCGATATAATCACGGAGGCGTGAAACAAGCACTCCAGAACGGCAACAGGGAGTGGATAACTACGATAGCCTGTATTTGCGCCGACGGCAGCTATCTCACGCCTGCGCTGATTTATCAGGCTGTTTCTGGCAAGATACAAGACTCATGGCTTCAAGATTTCGACCCTACAGAGCACAAAACCTTCTTCGCCTCATCGCCCAGTGGATGGACCAACAACAAGCTAGGGCTCGCATGGCTTGAACAGGTGTTCAATCGCGAAACAAAAGCAAAGGCAAGACGATCATATCGTCTACTCATCCTTGACGGCCATGGCTCACATATATCGATGGAGTTTATCAAGTTTTGCGACGACAATCGGATTCTTCTGGCCATCTATCCTCCCCACGCTACCCACACCTTGCAGCCGCTCGACGTCTGCCTTTTCAAGCCTCTATCAACTGCCTACTCAAACGAGCTCTCCGAGTTCATGTATAGCTGCCAGGGCATCTCCGCGATTACAAAAAGAGACTTCTTCCGCTTGTTCTATAAGGCCTGGCATACAACGTTTAAGGAAAAGACGATCTTAACGGCTTTTCAAGTCACAGGGCTTTCGCCGTTAGACCCAGAGGCTATACTTAAGAAGTTTAAAATAGAGGAGACTGAGAGGCCCTCATCAAGCGATAGTACTACTTCCGTACTCAGCGCTTCAGATTGGAGAAAGATTGAGCGATTACTGCGCCAGGTAGTGGAGGATATCTACGATCGACGCTCCCAACAGCTAAGCCAGACGATTCACGTGATGGCTGTACAAAAACAGCTCCTCCAGCATGAAAACGAGCGACTCAGAGGGGCCTTTGTCAATGAGAAGAAGCGCCGTCAACGTGGCAGGCCTCTATTACTTAAGGCACCGCAGGAGTATAATGGTGGAGCTATATTCTGGTCGCCATCCAAAGTCAAGGACGCCCGCGATCGCCAAGCACAAAAGGATGCCGACGAGCAGCTACTACAAACAGAAGTCCGAGGAGATCAAGCGTAGGAGCAGCAGAAGCAGGAGAAGGCTACCATGCTTGAAGAGAGGCAGCGCATGAGAGAGGTGGCCAAAGAAATACGCCTTCAAGAACAGCGCGAGAAGGCCGTGCAGCGCGAAGAAGCTAGGATCGCGCGCGAAGCCAAAAAGCAACTCCAACAAGATATACAATTCTCCAAAAAGGGTAATTGACGCCGTCAAAAGGCCTTTGCACCACCTCCTCAAGTCGCTGAGGAGACAGAGGATGTTGGTGTGGATATATCATCTGTAGTTGATGTGGTGCCTACACCCGGCCCTGCCACGCGCACCCGCAAAGTACGCCTCCCACAGAGGTATCGCACGTAGTTTATCGTTACCAATCAATCAAATAGGTCCTTAAAAGCCCTCCACTAAAAAATCTCGCGATAATACAATATATATGCGACTCTACAGCTGCAAAAGTTGTGGGTGTGGGCATCTGGAAACCGTGCACCAGGTGGGGCCGTGCACCAGGTGGTGACCCACGGTAATGCACGCGCCCCACCAAAATCGCGAAATATTCAACCCACCATAACTCCACCAATATGGCTCCAATCGACGAGGCTCTTGCGGCAATCGAATCGCTAAAACCAGGAGAACATTTTATAAATACAGAAATCGCCAAAAGATTCGGGGTTAGCCAGTCAACTCTGTCGCGGCGCGCGCGTAGTAAAACCCTATCGATGGCGCGTAAGCTCGAAAATCAACAAATGCTCAACGCTACGCAGGAAGCAACGCTCGTACAGTATATTCAAGACCTCTTAGCGCGAGGGCTACCTCCTACAAGCTATATGGTACGAAACTTCGCGTCAGAAATAGCTGGAAAATACGTTAGGACTTGCTGGCCGTCGCGCTTCATTGAGCGCCACAAGCTCGACTTAATATCGCGATGGACATCCGGCATCAACGCCTCACGCCGCAGAGCTGATTCGGCCTTCAAGTACGCGCTGTACTTCAAGCTATTAGCTAAAAAAATCGAGCAATACAACGTTAACGCACCCCATATTTACAATATAGATAAGAAGGGATTTCTTATTAGAATCCTCTCTAAATCAAAGCGCGTCTTTTCTCGCGAGCAATACGAGCGTAGGAAGTTCAAATCCATGCTCTAGGACGGCAATCGCGAGTGGATAACTTCAATAGCCTGTATTTGCGCCGACGGCTCTACCCTCACACCTGCCCTCATTTATCAGGCAGCCTCTGGCAACGTACAAGACACCTGGCTCCAGGATTTCAACCCTGAAATCCACAAGGCTTTTTCTCCTCCTCGCCCTCAGGATGGACCAATAACGATATCGGGCTCAGCTGGCTCAAACAGGTGTTCAACCGCGAGACGAAAGCAAAGGCAAGGACGTCGTACCGCCTCTTAATCGTTGATGGGCATGGATCTCACGTAACAAAGGATTTTATCGATTTCTGCGACGCCAATAAGATCCTGCTGGCAATATTTCCGCCTCACAGCACCCATACGCTTCAGCCGCTGGATGTGGGCGTCTTTGGGCCTCTCGCGAGCGCGTACAGCAACGGCCTCGCGAGCTTTATGGACGCCTGCCAGGGCCTCTCCAGCATTACAAAGAGGGACTTTTTTAGGATATTCTAGGCCGCCTGGGAGCGCGCGCTAATGTTAGCAACGGTCCTTAAGGCCTTTGAGGCTACTGGGATCGTGCCCTTAGATCCCGACAGGATCCTCAAGCGATTTGAAACTCGCGAGCCTGAGCGCCCCAGCTCAAGCGAGAGCAGCACGTCGGTCCTTAGCGCCAGCGACTGGCGTAAAATCGAGGGCTTATTACGTCAAGTTGTTGGAGATATTTACGAGTCTCAGGCTGCCAAACTCTCGCGTACGCTCCACTCGATTTCAGCGAAAAATCAGATCCTTAAGCACGAAAATACTCAGCTCAAAGAGACCCTCGTTAACGAGCGCAAGCGCCGCCAGTGGGGTAAGGCCCTGGCGCTCGAGACGCCGGAGGATTACAACGGTGGCGCGATTTTCTGGTCGCCAGCTAAGGTCCAGAGGGCTCGCGACTGGCAGGCACAAAAGGACGCGGAGGAGAAGGAGATACAGCTTCAAAAGGACATCCAGTCCCAGCTCAGAGAGCAGAGTAAGCTTGAAAAGCAAGCCCTCTTGCAACAGCGACGCCTTGAAAAGGCTCAGGCTCAAGCAGAGCGCGCTCGCGAGCGCGAGCTGAAGGCTATTGAAGCTCAAGAAAAGCGAGAGGCCCGCGCAATTGAAAAACAACTCCGCGACGAGCTCAAAGCTTCCCAAAAGGGTAATCAACATAGCCTTAAGCCTCCAGCAAAAAATCCAAAGGATATTGAGCTTGTACAGCCTGAGTTACAGCCTGTCAAAGTTGACGAGCCCGAGATGCCCGAGATCGCGCCCACGACGCGCACACGTCAAATACGCCTCCCAGAGCGCTACAGGTAGCCAATAGAAGGGCTATATTTGTTAAATAAGCTCTTCTGATTATTACTCTAGAAAATCCGACGATTTTACAATATATACAAGCTGTACAGCTTCAAGTTGTGGACGGGCGGAAATTGCCGAAAACGTGCATTACGCGATAGCGCGCATTACTGTGTCCGTGCACTCAACGCCCGGATTCAGTCAACGCCCGCCTTTTACTAGGAAAATCAAAGAAAATAAGCAACTTCACAGCTATATAACTCTTTAGCTACTTTTTCTTCTTAAAAGCTTTCTTAATTAAAGTTATAGAGAAAGACTATCTCTATAACTCTAGAAGTTTAGTTTTCTAATAATAATTAATTTTAAGAAAAAAGTATAAAAGTACTAAAACTTAAGTCTCTAAATTTAAAAATAAATTTTTTTTAGAAGTAAAGTATGCTGTTTAGAATATAGTTTATATTAAGACTTTTTTTTATAAAGGACTACTTAAGAAGATAGATTATCTTTCCTAATTTTTTTATTTAAAAAAAATAAAAAGATAATATAACTTTCTAGTTAATAGTTTTATTAGAAAGAACTTAATATAAACTATATTCTAAACAGCATACTTTACTTCTAAAAAAAATTTATTTTTAAATTTAGAGACTTAAGTTTTAGTACTTTTATACTTTTTTCTTAAAATTAATTATTATTAGAAAACCAAAATTCTAGAGTTATAGAGATAGTCTTTCTCTATAACTTTAATTAAGAAAGCTTTTAAGAAGAAAAAGTAGCTAAAGAGTTATATAGCTGTGAAGTTGCTTATTTTCTTTGATTTTCCTAGTAAAAGGCGGGCGTTGACTGAATCCGGGCGTTGAGTGCACGGACACAGTAACATGTTGGTTCAGCACTTGGCGCGGTTCGGCAAATGGCGCACCCCAACCAAATCACGCAGTTTACAACACCTCGTTACTGAGCCATCCACAATAGCTAGAATATTCTAATAATTCATTTAATTACTATATAAATTGCTGCGAAAAAGATATACTACTAGAATTTCACTGGAAGTTTGATGTTGCGGCTATGGCGCGTTGTTGTTGTAGGTGCTGGATCACGCCCCATTTTATCACCCCTATTCCCCCTACCCTTAGCAACCACCACACGTTGCTTTTTTTTCTGTTTTGGCGCTGCGGCAGGCTTTAAGGCCTTCCTCTTTCCCTTTTAGGAAGTTTGTATAGCCTTTTCAGAGTTTTCTTTCTCCTAAATCCTCCGTTGTTGCTTAGCCTGTTTCTCCGCTGCGACCCTCTCCTTTTCCTCCCTTTTCTTAACCCTTAGCCTTTCTCTTTCTTTCTTCTCCTGCAGGTTACGTAGCTTAGCTAAGGTTATTTCTGTCTTCTTACGCGCTTTTTCGAGTTCTACTTTCTTTTTCTCCTTATCTACAACGCTCTCGCGTACTTTAGCCTCCCTTAGCTTCCTCAGGGACCAGAAAACTGCACCACTGTGGTACTCCCTGCGTCGTTGCAGGTCTAGAGGCTTGCTCTTCTTCTGCTGCTTCTTCTTAACTTGTAGGGCCTTTGTCAGGCCTTGTACCTCAGCGTGGAGGATGTCATTTTGAAGAGAGATGTAGTAGAGAGAACGCTTCAGCTTCTGCACCTCCCTACTGCCCTCCTCCCTCACAGTATTACGCACGAGGGTCTTAATTTTGAGCCAATCCTTGCCGCTAAGTACAGAGGTACTGCTCTCTCTCAAATCCTGCTCCACTAGAGTTAATTGCCTGTATTTCTAAAGGATAACCTCAGCGTTACGGGGCCATATACCAGTGGCCTCAAAGGACTTTAGAATCGTTTTCTTCTTAAAGGAGATGGTCCAGGCTTCCCAGAAGAGAGGGAAGAAGTCTCCTTTCTTTACTAAGAGTAGCCCCTGGGCCTCGTGGAGATAGGTAGTGAGGGCTTTTGAGTAGGCTGACAAGAGAGGCTTAAAGAGTACTACATCAAGGGGCTGCAGCGTGTGGGTACTGTGAGGGGGGAATATCATAAGGAGAATCCGATTGTGATCACAGTAGTCGATAAACTCTCTCGTTACGTGGGACCCATGGCCATCCACAATCAGTAGTCGGTAGGATCGACGAGCTTTCGCTTTTGTGTACCGATCGAAGACCTGCTCGAGCCACGCAAGGCCTATATCGTTGTTGGTCCATCTATTAGGAGATGTAGTGACGAATACCTCATGCTTCACAGCCTTAATATCCTCTACCCAGGCCGATTGGAGAGCGTTATTGGCAGCTGCAAATAGTAGCCCTGGTGGCAACGCAGTTCTATCAGCGTAGACGCAAGCTAGGATGGTCATCCACTCTCTGTTGCTATCTTAGAGGGCTGATTTCACTTCCCCGCGGTCCCACATAGCTTTGCTAAAGATCCTTTTTGCTTCTTCCAATCACTCCTGTAAGGAAGCCCTTCTCATCTATATTGCACGTGTGACGAGGCTCTATATTGTACTCCTCCATTTTCTCTAGCAGAAGTTGAAAGAATTGCTCGTATTTAGCCCCTGAATCAGCTTGGTGGCGCGCGCGATCCATTCCAGTAACCCAATGGGGGGTGATTTCGACGTTGTAACGGTTAATGAATCGGGTAACCTAGCTTTTTCCTACTAGTTGTTCGCCGTTGGTTTTTGCAATTAATAAAGCAAAATTCTGCAGCATCTCCCTTGTAGGTGGTAGACAACAGCCTATAAGCTTTTCTATATAGCTTACAAGCTCTAGTTCTTATTAAGGGGTAAGTTTTTGCTGTTGGAGTTGTTGCTCTTTTATTAGCACGTTTTTGCCCTAGTGTATCCTCCTTAATGTAGTGTCTAGTACACTATATTTTTTTCGCTATTTTTCGATACGAGAATTCTTCTCCTAGTCCGCGCGATTCGATT
This sequence comes from Laburnicola sp. JP_R_19, assembly GCA_031010545.1. Taxonomy (NCBI): domain Eukaryota; kingdom Fungi; phylum Ascomycota; class Dothideomycetes; order Pleosporales; family Didymosphaeriaceae; genus Laburnicola; species Laburnicola sp. JP_R_19. Next base: position 720,646 of record VOIT01000010.1, on the reverse strand, counting down.
TCTTCAATTGCCTTGTCAATTGGATCCATATTGGCTGAGTTATGGGTGGGTGAAGGATTGGGTGGAAAATGCGGGGGTGCGCCATTTGCCGAACCGCGCCAAGTGCTGAACCAACATGTTACGTGATCAAACACGATACAAGACGCTAGCCCTCGCCGCACAAGGCGTCCTGCCTATATATAAGACTACACCCACAGCCACACTATTTAGGGATGCTAGTCTGCCCTTAGGCCTAGTTGCCCTTAAAGAGGCGAAGCTTAGGTTTGCCGTACACCTGCAAACAATAGACGACAAACACCCCCTTACTAAGCGGGCACAGACCCCACAAATCCGGCAGGGCAGAGGCGCGAGAAGCCCACAGCAACCTAGGACTATCGTCGAGCGCGTTAGCTTACTTCTTAACTTAGTCCTAAGACTAGTCCTTATAAAACCTTACTACTCGCCTAACTATTAGATAGACCTAACAGGGGGGGTAAAGAAGAGAGAAGCGCCTAAGGCTTTTAAAGAATAGTGGGCACACCTCCCACAGGACGAAGTTACAGTTTTCTCTAACAGCTTAGAGTAGAGCCTTAAAAGGATTAAGCATGTTACGTACGGCTACGCCGTATACTAAGGCGGACAGGAAGTTAGCCTAGGTAGAGGCTTACTTAATGCACGCTCCCATGTGTTCAACGCAGAAGCTATAGGGGCATAGCAAGGGCTAAAGCACGCTATACGCAATCTAGCCCTCTATATACAATAAATCTAGATATGCATTAACAGCACATTAGTTATATAGTGCCTACAAGGGAATACACTACCCTCTTCTTAGTAGGCCTTCCTCTAATGCTAACAGGTTATAGAGACATCAGGCGTCTAAGTACGCTAGTCCCTAGATTATATAGGCATACAAGGAAATAAAAAGGCAGATCGCCTAGCAGACCTAAAGGCGCACAGCCCTTACCCTCTAGAACTACAAGCTACTAAGCCTACGATTATAGGGCTACGGTTAGACGCCTGGATTAATCTCCGCCTTGTGGAAATAGAATAGTGGAGACAACACAAGACAAAGCTCTCTATATAGTATAATTAGTAGGGCCTATGCTATATAAGCACAGCTGTACTAGCGAAGCTTAGCCTTAGCTGTTAAATCTTAGCTAAACTCTTATTAACTAGGACTATGCATAGTAACTACGCCTAGTATTATAAGAAATTTAGATATAAGGACGCAACCCTTACCTGCGCATGCGGAAAAGAAAAGGCACCTAGCTATCTAGTCTACTGCTGGAAAGCACGAAGACGCTTCGCTAGCTGGCCCTAGCGACCCAGCGGGCCCCTAACGAACGCCCGCGAGGGACAAAAGTACCTTCGGCAGCTCCTTAGCTGCCCTAAGGACTTCGCCGCCTTTCTTGAGCTGACTAGCTCTAATGGGGCTTAATTGAAGAAGCAAGTAAATATAACGTTCCCTTAGGGACAAGATCCTGCGCACATAGGCGCTAGACTAGACTTCTTACTTTACTCGCACGGAGGAGTTTAGGAGAGTTAACAGGCTTTTATAGAGCAGCCATTGCACGACCCGTCTCCCCCTTACGGGGAGAGACGCGTCCCCCATGCCCCACGGGAGGCCTATGTAGATAAAGGCTCTCAGCCAAGTCTACTGGACGTAAATCAATTCTATCTATCTATCTATCTATCTATCAAGACCAATTCCTCAGCTTTGTTAATCAGTTCGCAAAAGGCCCAAGCTCCATTCGTATGCTTGGATTTCGGCATATTGACAGCTGGGATGGGCCAACGCCAGCGAATCCCGGGACCTTTAGTGCACACTTCCCCGGCGTCATCAGCATAGACTTGCAGTTGAAGGAATTGGTGAGTATGTATAAGAGTTTGAATCTCGTACTCAACCCACCTTCCGAGAGTCGCTTCATTACCGCAAAGAAGTTGAAGAAGTTGAACCAGTGGTCTTTTCGGAGTCTATTCAAAATGAACTGTCTACGTCAGCTTACGGTTATTCATTACGATTACTACGCGACATTCTCTCTGCCTGTTTTAGGGGCACAGGAATGCGGTCGAGTCAGTGTGCTCCTTCGGGACGTGCTGATGGATGGTTTTGGGAAGAATAGGCGCTGCCCTGTTACTGTTGTGGTGAAGCCGAGGATGGTCGAACTCTAGCAACGTCCGCCCACCCGTAACGGAACAACACAGAACAACCTATAGTTACTTCTATTCTGAAGTCCTAGAGCTTGTTCACGCATTTTAAATATTTCTATATCCACTTTAGGTTACATAATCAGACTATTCTAAAAGTGACATCATGCTATTCAAATAACAATTACACTTCTGCGGACGCCTTGCTATATAATTCACAAAAAGTGTTATTTCAAACTAAAAGAACCTTAGATATCTTAACGACTCCTGAGCCTGCTTATAAGTTTGTCCTCACTGAATGTTATACCAACACATCCTGCAAAAGAAAACCCTTGTCGAAGCAATGGTTTCCCATGCTATGGATGGAATAGGCAACCCCCAGCTTGTGAGACAGGACATCACGACACCCCCGACCTACTATAAAGCATATAGACCAGTACCAGTACTAAAGAAAATGGAAGTGAAACTACCCAGAAAACGTACTGCCTTGGCTGACCGGGCCCCAACTCCCCATTTATGTTCATTACGGACGAGACGAGAGAAAACGGCAGGAAGAAGATAGCAGCCAGCGTCAAGGCCTCGATTCGCTTTCCATTTGAGATCCCGATGCGGCTCTCAGCGATAGAAATCAGAGCAATAAGAACGCTCATATTCTTCGCAACACGTTCCTGGTTCTTCTCTACCAAGTTTGAGACAAAGGCGAAGTCAGTCTCTAAGGTGTTGACAGCATCCTCGACTAGATTTCCGGGAGAGGAAGGTTGGTTCCAGTATTTTCTGCCGTGCTGGCGACAAGCGTCTCGTTGTTCCTTGATGAGCATTTCGTAGAGTGTTACTCGGCGGCGGATGATGTAGAGGCTGTTTAGGTGTTCATGGAAACGTTTCAGTCCTGCATTCTCGTTCTCAATGTTCCATTCGATAGTGTTCAATTCGCGTTGGAAGCAGGTATTTACGACCACCCATTCGGAAGCAATTATGCGGTACATATCCCTCAGAGTGGCAAAGGGGCATGGAATACCGCCTTTTCGCAGGATTTCGTCCTGCTTCAAACAACTAATGAATGATGTGCGGTAGGTTAATTCTGTATCGGACTCGAGTCTTGATACAAAGGATCGGTAAGACGGGTTCTGGCACGTTCCAAGTATTTTCTTTGGCTGGAAAGGTGGATCGAGAAGAATGATGCCTGGATATATTATCAACAGCTGTTGTTAATATTTGAGACTGACGCATACCTGTCTTCCAACCATTGCTGCCTTCCGACGAATCGAACCACATCGAAACATGCTGTCGTGTCAGAGCGAGGGGTGGAAAGCGCTCGTTGGACCGAACGTTCATGTGCGATCGATGAGGCAATCGTTCCAAAGGATTCAATGCTCCCGCGATGCGAGAGACTCTAGCACTCCCAACCTCAGGTTCAATCCTGTCGTCTACGAACCGGCCTGGAGTATTGAGTAGCAACTCTCTAGGACTAATGAACCGATGGCGAATAAATTTTGACTCCAGCTGAACGGATTTCAAGGCTGGAAGATCGATTCCTTCCAGACGGAACCAGTTTGAGTTGCTAACATGGTCCAACCAGAACTCGAATTCCACGCCGAATCGAGAACCAAGGAGCTCCATTAAATTTGTGTTTATGTTCTCAATTACCAAGAGCACGCTTGACTGGGATCCTTTGAGGCACTCCGGAAGGTCGTCCTCGGCGATTTCTGCGAAATCCGGCGCAGAGCTATCATGGAAACGGACTAAGGAGATCTTTGCCGGGGATGCATCGAGTGTGTGCGACGTTTCTGCGAATGCCTTCAGCTCTTCATATGCTGGAATTTTGCTTGCCAAGTCACTCAATTCTTGACGGTATCGAATTGGGCTGCTCTGCATGTTTAGCTCAAGCAGGGACGTCGGATGTACTTCTTTAAGATTGAGAGGAGGAAAATAGTCACTGTTGAAGGGAGGTTGGAGATGCCTGCTCGCAAAAGTAGAACTCGGATGTGCAAGGATTGGAGTTATATAGTGCTGGCATCATTTTGCCCCGATCAGCTTCGTTGTAGGGACACTGCCAATCAAGAAAATCAGAGGCCGCCACTTCGTATAAAACCCAACTAAGCCACCACCACGTAGGGCCTTTTCGTCGTATTCTCACCGGTGACAGCGAGGCGAAGGTTCAAGGCAAATCGCGTAGGCGTCTTGTATATATAGAAAACCGTCATAAAAGCAGAATGCACGGAAGTTGCCACAACAAGCAGGGAGAATGGCCGACCCGCACCAGCCACACCCTTGCTGAGGAGGCTATAGTTTGTAGATGTAGTTGAAGAGGAGAGTGCTGCATGCAGCTCATGTAGTCTTTCCAAGGTTCCTCGTGAGACTGGCATGAATATAGACGTTGGCGACCAACAGGTTAGTTGGTGGGATACCCGTATAGGGCGGGCCGAATTTTTTTTCGGGCGGTATGATGAATATACGGCCTGCGCAAGTGGTGCACGGCTAGCATTCGTTCCAATTATTTCTTGTCGTGATCTTTATCGGCTTTCCTGTTTTTCTCTGAGTTCGAAGTGGTACGTCGGTAAGTAGGAGTCACTATCACACTGCTCATAGGTGTTGTTGACACTGATGACGTAAGTCTAGTATCTGCACTAACCTAACCAGGTAACGCTCCTGCAAATGAGAGGACCCGCTTCAGACGGCACGAACACCTGCGCTTCTAACTACGTGCCCATGTGGTACATCACATGTGATTGTCATCCTGAGGTCGATACTACCTAGGTAGTATCTTGATATTGCCAATGCCATTGCCGCAACACTGGCACAATGTCTGGTACTAGGAATAGGTCACAGGCATGCCACCCGGAAGCTCCGTGAGCCATCCATCAATATCCTCTTCAACCTTCCTCTTCACCGCGCACTTGTTCGCACTTTGTATCGTCTGCATCTCGAGCGTAGGACAGTTAACCTGGCAGTTTTGGTCCATCGCTCGTTGAAGCGCATTGCCTTTCCATCCGAAGACGTAGTCGCCGTGCGTCCCATACCCTGTACCGTCCCCCATAGAGAACACGAAGGGCTGCGAGCCATCCTCCGGCCACTCATCAGGATCGTTGAATTGACGCGTGTCCCACGCAACTTCGTAGAGGATCTGCGGGATCTTGACAGGATGCGATGCTGGGCATGGACCGCCGGATTCAAAAGAGCCGCTTTCTGGGTATGTGACATGGGATTTGTGGTCCGGGCTGTCCAAATTTTTTCCATCCCAACAGCTGCGATATGTCAAGAACTGAACAGTGGAAGAGCTTGGAGAACTAGGTCTTACGTGGGGAAGAAGTGGTTGGCACGGATTCCACCCTTGCAGGGTTCCTTGGGGAGATATCTGGTGTCCTGATTTGTGCCAGGAGCGCCCTCCGAGTTGCCGAAGTTTTCACTCCAGCAGCGGAAACTGAGACCACGAGCATCGCCGTCTTGTTTGTCTTCGCGTCTGCTTGCGTCGCCGACGATCATGCGGAACCCCTGCTACGTCAGCAGCTGCGTTCAAAGCAAGCCCGTTGACTGACCTTCTGGAACGCTGTGACCTTGGTCTTCCATCGTACGGCGCGATGTAATACACAGTTATACCACCGTTTGCTGGCTCGAGATACTGGTTGGCAAACTAGGCACCCGCTTATACGTACCGTTGCGAGCCTTGAAGAACAGGACTGCCGTCCAGTAGTTACTGCAAGTCACAGGTCTCAGTGAAGATACGAACTATGACGGCGGAGTCCCTACCTGAAATCTTCGGTGAACTGACAAGAGGTGCATGTCGCTATATCGGAGAGCTCGTTGCTCGGGTCCATGGTAGTGTTGAGGGCATTGCCTCCGACTAGCTGATGGAGATGTGGCGATGGCGCTTCGCCTGGGTTCACAAGACTGGAGTGGTGAGCTCAGCTCTTTGTGCGCTTTCAACTCTTACTCACGGATCGATCCTGTCCTAGATACAGATGGGAAAAGTCAGTCCAGTTCGAGCGGCGGGGCCACCCAGGTACGAGCATCCACCTGACACGCTGATGTTACGTACCGTTACCAGCGTGGAGCACGAGAAACGCAGCATAGCGCTAGCAGGTGCTACGAGCGCGAGCGCCGAAATCGGGAGTAGACGCATTGTGTTACTCGTCCTCGACAGGAATATGCAGTGCCTTGGTACAAGGGCTCGAGGGATGTGGTGGGATTTTATGTCCCCTATGAAGCCTGCGCTTCGATCAATCTACATCATCAGCATCTGCTAACCCAGACCGGACTCTACTCTCGGACGCCCGGGAGCGCATTTGCTATGCCTATCTCCAGTGTTAACGAGTTCATCTACGAGGTCCGATGCCGTGGGTCGCAGCCGTTGAGCCTTCGAACAGCGACCCAATCGTGGTTTATTCATGTAAAACAGGTATGTTACACAGCATATGCGGCGAGACTAATAGAGAGGTGACATATAAAACAGATTCAGCCTTGATTAAGGCTCCGCTCACTATCGCAAAGCCCTGGAGGTTTAGCGTGGTGACTCTGGTAGATCGATACGTACCGAGGCCCCACCATAGCCTCGTAATTGGGGTGACGTCCACAGCCGGGTAGCCCCACGATGCTCGATGCAGCTTTGGAAATTAACCCAGGATGTTTCTGTCGAACATATTTTACGTCGACTCGTTATGCTTGGAAACCGCACATATCAAGTCCATCAAGATCATCAAGATGTGTCGCCTCCATCGACTCATGGCATCGGCCCGGGCCGTTCCCGAAGTCAACGCACGTGCGAGAAGTGCAACTCTATTCACAGCATGCGATGGAAAAGCGGAATAGTTAGCGTAAGTCATGAGCTTGTATTAACTACATTAATTATGGTACTGAACAATCATTCAGATGCGGTGACGCTTAAACACAGTGTTCCACTCCGTCAGCATGGGTATGGCATTCCTAGTCCTTGTCAGCAATTGCTGCCTTCTCCTGGATTTGACAGTAACTTACCGCAGCAGCTGCAGAGGTCGCAGAAGGCGCTTCACTCTGAGTGGGGGAAGGTGTCTCAGTTGCACTCACAGCCTCCGTGCTGGACACACTTGGGGCTGCGGTGGCACTCTCAACTTCCGAACTGGTAGCAGAGACGCGGCCAGCACAACCTTCGCCGGGGAGCGCAATATCGTACGCGTACGCCTCCAGCGCAAAGTACTGCAGCGTGTCGCTGTCCCTCACAGACAAGTCTGACTCTGTCTGCGCAAGCTCCAGCACGCTGGTGTAGTCCTCGGCATAGTGCTCAACGATTCCCTCACCAATCTTGGGGACGTGGAGCAAGCGATGAAGGAGATCGGAAGCCCAGTAGAAGTTGGTAGCACCGTTTGCGACATCCCAGCCGAAGCCGCACATGGCCTCGAGGGGCCTGCGAAGTTCATAGGAGAGCGGGCAGATGACCGTCTCGGAGGTTGCGTTGTCACCGCGCCAGTGTCCAGCCCATCCTGCGATACGTCAGAAGTTGGCATTTGTTTGCTCGAGGGGTGTTTGCTTACCTTCTTGGCCACAGTTTCCGTCTGGGTTGTCGCACCGGAAGAGCACGCCTGCCTTGTCGCCGTCGGCGATCTTTGTGAACCAACCAAGCGGCTCGCCAGTGCTAGCATTGCCAAAGTACTTCTGGTAGATGTCGGACGAGTTGCCCCATCGCAAGATGTGGTCCCTTGCGTGTCGAACCAGGGTCAGCGTCTCTTCCAGGCCCTTCTCGATCTGTGCAGCCTCGGTCCGGTTACAAGAAGAGTGGATGGGGAAGGAGTTCACTGCGCCTGCGTCCCACGCCGTAGCTGTGGGAGCGGTGACGGTTACCGTGACTGCCTGACGGGGGAGGAGAGCTGGCGAGGCCAGGGCCGACGAGGCAAAGAGCAAGACAGATGAGCGGAGGACAAGCATTGTGAATACCAATTGGAGGATGGGCAGAACTAGCTAATGGAGCTGATGATGGTTGGGATGTGCTGCAGGTACAGGGCCTCTTATACGTGGATGCGAGAGCCAGTCTCCTGCTTTTTTTTCTGCTCTGTCGGTCGCGTTACCTCCACGCCGAGGATGACGGTCGTGCTGGGCGTGCTCTAGGTCTGCGGCGCCTACCTGCATGTCGACCCTGCTGAATCCTCCCCACGAGGCACAGCACGTGAAGTGGCATAGCATGAAAGGTGGCTAACCTCCCAGCGACCGGCCAAGGCCGTCCGTACCAAATTCCCGCGCTCGATGTCTCGGCAGAGCAGTACCATGATGGACGACCGACGGCGAGGGGTTTTCACGACTGTCGAGCCCCATGACAGCTCGGCCTCGATCCGAATATGCTAACCATGATCCGGGTGGCCCACCAAGGTGCGCGCCCGGCCATGCATGGTACCACCACCCAGACCCGCTTACATTCACTGCCAAGGCAAACGCCGAGCGCAATAGCGGGCACTACATGGCCAGCGTGGACAGCGTAGGAAGGCGCCGTGAAAAATTCGGGCAGGGCGACTCACAGGTGCTCCGATCGAATCGCTCAAGCTATGTTGCCAAGGGGTTAATGGCCATCAAGGTGTGCGCTGAGCTTGGCATCACGAGCCGTGTAGGCGGAACCGTCGCCTTTCTCCGGCCCACTCAAGCCAGAGACTTATATACTATACATCTCTGCTCCGACTGCAGCACCGTACCAAAACAACAGAACGACGTGAGCGCTGTGCCCGGAACAAGATGCCTTCAGTCTCGACAATCGCGGCCTCGGCCGTGCTGGCATTCCTCTCTGCGTCGGTCGCCGCGCAGACCACTACGCCGCCACCATCAACTGCTTCCGCAGCGGCACCCACAATCACAGCAGTCTCCGAGTGCCATGGCCATGGCACCGTACAGTAAGTCCAGCCCACACAGTGTTCAAGCGGCAGCTCTAACAGAGAAGATTCTGTGAGGTCGGCGCCACCGAGTACGAGGTCGTCGGCCCCACTGCGACCGAGGAGTTTGAGGCTCAGTATACCTCATGCCATACGCACGGCAAGGACACGTAAGTGATCGTACAGGTTTCTTTCCTTGCCACTCAGCTGAATTCTTGCAGCTTCTGTGTCAACTCCTCTGGTGACGATATTCAGATCCTGGTAGACGCCGCAGAAGGAGAGGAGGGAGAGGACGACCATGAGGGCGTATTGGGAGATGCGGAAGAGGTCAAAATTGCCACTTCCACGCTGGCACCGAGTAAGTTCAACCATCCCGGAGCCTCACGACTTGTGTCATCTAAATCTCCCCAGACACTGCGTGGGACAAGCAGCAAAATGTGAACGCCAGGACCGCGACTACAACAAGCTTCGTGTCGGACTTCTCTTTGTCATCCTTGCGACGAGTGCGATAGGCGTCTTTTTCGCCAATTCTCGCCACAAGATTCACGCGCATGTCGCAGCGAAGCATTGTCTTTGTCGCTCTGAAGCAGTTCGGCACTGGCGTCATTCTATCGACTGCCTTCGTCCATGTACGTCTCACAACTTCCTATTTGAAACTCATGACCATTACTGACTGGAATCCAGCTCTTCACTCACGCAACACTGATGCTGACCAACGAATGCTTGGGCGAGTTGGGCTACGAGGCTACCACCGCTGCCATTTTCATGGCCGGACTATTCCTGTCATTCCTCGTCGACTATCTCGGCAAGCGATTTATGTTCTGGCGTTCAACCAAGAGAAACGGGCCAGACACCGAAGCCACTGCCGCACCGGCCGGCGATGGGAAGGCTGTCAGTCCCCCCAACAGCGGCATCCTGGCGACTCACGATCATCATGGCCTTACCGATACGCAACGTGATACCGACGAGAAGATCAACGTAGTCGTTCTTGAAGCGGGCATCATCTTCCACTCTCTACGTATGTCTGACAAGACTCCGCATCAGGGTCGCATGCGCTAACTCAGCAACAGTAATCGGTCTCACGCTCGTTGTGGCGGGCGACTCCTTCTTCGTCACTCTCTTCGTCGTCATCCTCTTCCACCAAATGTTCGAAGGCCTTGCACTGGGCACATGCATTGCTGCGCTCACCCCTACCGCGGCTTCGCTGGGTTACAAGTTTCTCATGGCCCTTGGATTTACGCTCGTCACGCCCCTAGGAATGGCTATTGGCATCGGCGTCATCGACAGCTTCGACGGCACCGACCCCTCTACCCTCATTGCCATTGGGACTCTCGACGCGCTCAGCGCGGGCATCCTAGCCTGGGTCGGAATCCACGAGATGCTGGCCCGCGACTGGATGCACGGCGGTCTTCTGACCGCGGGTACCGTGCCGATGTGTGTCGGCTTCTTCTTCCTGATAGCAGGTATGGCACTGATGAGTTTCTTGGGCAAGTGGGCCTAGAGCTCGGATCGGTGGTGGATGTGAAGAGTGAGTGAGTACTCTGGGGTTATGGGCTAGGTGAGCGGTTTATGACTAATTTTCTTTCTCATGATGGAAATGGAAATGATGATCGGGGGTATTGCGGAAGAGCAGCCCTTAATGATTAGGCTTAATAAAAAGATGGTTCGTTTTAATATGAGTGTTTGGTTGTTTGTGATATGTGGGATGTTTTGCAGTGCCGCGCGCAGTAACGCCTGTTCTATTCAGCCCTGATTGAACGTGATGTTGGGTCGTGGTTTCTATGGATTTAGATATGCGTTGACTTTTTGGTCGGCTCGTTGACCGAAAGCCCACGATGCCCCAATTGCGATCCTGTACAACATGGACTACATCGAATCGACTACTCTGGTCACAACAACGGTGGTGCCCCGATCGAATCGAATCGAAGCATCAACAGTCACGTTAAAGTGATTTTATCTCCAACTTGCCAGTTCCGCCTCGTGTCCTATGTGTGCTACCTCACTGCCATCCTTAAAATTCTCTTCTCCATGTATAAATAAAACGTATTGCTCCAGCTTGCGCTGTATTACATTGTTGCATTGCTAAAAACTTAGAAAGTAGGAATTAGAAATTAGTCCTAATCGCAGTCTAAGTCAGCGTAGCCAAATGTACTATAACAATATTATGGCCTATAGTAACTAACATAGGCTACCTATTATTCTTTGCACTTATATACTAACTACTATATATACTATATCCTATCTGGCTATATACAACCGCTACGGGCTGTAATATCGTTATGGTATGTATGTTAGCCACGCAGGTAGTCTTAGAAGTGTTTATTCTCCTGTTCTGTTTGTTGAGTAGCTGGGTAGAGTGAGGGGACTAACTAACTATGTGCATATCTTTGTCTAGTTAATAGCTAGCTCTATTCCTACGATTTTGTAGTGGTGTTGTGTTTAGTATATATAGATATGGATATGGATATGAATATAGACACAAGCATAGACGTGAACGTGGACGTAAACGTGGGTAAGGTAAGCCAAGGTACAGGAAGAAATCCACCACTCGCGCCCCTATATAACAAAAATTCATCTCGCTATTTTAGCTTTATATAAAGAGTAATCGCTTTTTTTTTATAATTACCTTTTTTACGCTCTTTTTAATTACTACGCAGGGGGCTCTGCTTTTTTTATTATATTATTTACGATAAAAGCCTTTGTTGTTCTACTCCTAAGTAGATAATGTAACAACACATAAAGAGTAAAATTATTATAAACCTTTACATACACAATTAATTTAACCCTAACCTAGATTATAAGCGAGTCGCCCTTACAAGCGAGTCGCCCACCTCGTCAACTTTCTACGACGCGTCACCTACAAACTACAATGGCTCAACCAACTTCTACTCAATTGCCCTGCAACGAAGCAGATATCTACCTTGCTATCCTAGCTATTAATCAGAACCAAATTCAGACTGTACGAGAGGCTGTACGGGCTTATAATGTCCCCCGATCAACGCTGCGCGACCGACGCGCCGGGAAGCCTGCGCGACGCGATTGCCAGCCCAACTCAAGAAAGCTTACCAAGCTAGAAGAGGAGGTGATTATCGAGTATATACTTGATCTAGATTCGCGAGGGTTTGCGCCTACTCTAGAAGCTGTGCAGAATATGGCGGATAAGTTGCTCGCTGAGCGCGGCAGTGGCCAGGTCGGTCAACAGTGGCCTAGAAACTTTGTCAAGCGAACAGACAGCCTTACTACGCGGTTTAATCGACCGTACGACCACCAGAGAGCGCTCTGCGAGGATCCAGAAGCTATACAACGCTGGTTTAACCTCGTAGCGCGTACGAAGGCCACCTACGGTATCCACGACAAGGACACCTTCAACTTCGACGAGACTAGCTTTCTAATGGGCAAGATATCCTCCCAGCTAGTTATCACGGGATCAGAGAGACGTAGCCGGCCAAAAGCAATCCAGCCAGGCAATCGCGAATGGGTCACGGTGATCTATAGAATCAACGCTGCCGGGTGGGCAATCCCGCCCTTCGTCATTTTCGCTGGCCAGTATCACCTCTCTGCCTGGTATGAGGGCGAGGATATACCAGGCGACTGGACTATTAGGCTCAGCGACAACGGTTAGACTACCAACGAGCTTAGTATTACCTGGCTACAGCACTTTATCAAGCATATAGCAGCGCGTAGGGTAGGCGCGCGCCAGCTGCTTATACTTAACGGCCATAAGAGCTACAAGTCGCTCAAATTCCAAGAAATCTGCAAGGATAACAATATCTATACTCTCTGTATGCCGCCACATTCGTCGCACCTCCTGCAGCCGCTAGACGTTGGCTGTTTCTCGCCATTAAAGCGGGCGTACGGGTGCCAAGTGTCGAGCCTACCGGTAATACGCGACCATATCAACCATATCACCAAGCTTGAGTTCCTACCTGCCTTCCGCGCCGCCTACGACCAGTCAATCACAAAGGAGAATATCTGCGCAAGCTTTCAGGGCGCCGGACTAGCCCCACACAATCCAGAGGTAGTGATCTCGAAGCTTAATATCAAGCTAAGGACGCCGTCGCCAGCAACCCTACCAGAGGCCGTATGGGAGGCCAAAACACCCAGCAATGTGCGCGAACTAGAGGCTCAATCAACGTTAATTCGCGAGCGGATTCGCGCGCATAAAAGCTCGTCACCTGCTTCTATTATTAAGAGGCTTAATCAGCTAGAAAGAGGCTCTTCTAAAGCAATGCATCAAATAGCGCTTATGCGCGAGCGAATCTTAAGCCTTAAAAGAGCAAATAAGGCCGCCACAACGCGCAAGAATCGCAAAAAGAAGCAGATCCAAAAGCAAGGCACCCTATCAAAGGCAGAGGGAGAGGATATTATTACTCAAAGGGCTGTTAAGCAGCAACTTAAGGGAGAAACGCGTCAAGGCAAGGCGCGATCAGGTACGAGCCGGCAGGCCTTAGCGCGCTGCGGTCGCTGCAGAGAGACTGTCCATAACTCACAAACGTGTGAAAAGCGTACTGTAGATACTACTTGAACTAGGACAGCTCTTATATTAATATTATTTTATTGCGTTGTGGATGTACAGGCTATAAAAGGCTGAGAGAGTTGACAAGGTGGGCGACTCGCTTTTAAGGGCGACTCGCTTATAATCTAGGTTACAAAGAAAGAAAAAACTCTTTAGCTTTATTAAAATGTAGTAGCGTGCGAGGGATTTAGAAATTTTGGCCGAGGGAGGAAGGGATAAGAAGGCGTGAATCTAGCTGTGGGAAAAGGATAGTTTTGGGTAGTGGGTTCGTAATGGGGAGATGGGGAGGGAGAAGGAGAGAGGAGAGGAGGCTGGGAGGCAAGAGGGGTGAATAAGGTAGGTTTTGTTAGCAAGGGTATGTATGTAATATTGTGCCAACCTATTTTTATATTGCGTAGTTAAATTGTAGGGTTAAATCGTACGTACAGATAGCCTAAGGGTATTGCAAGATTAGGACTATCTAGTTTAATGCATTACGCAAGGGTGGGCCAAGTTCACGCATACCGCGAATAAGTATAATTTTTTTCTATCTAGATAGAAAATGCGATTTTAATGTATGCGTGGGGACAATTAAAAAACCAAAGCACCACCCTTCACCTAAAAAAAAGAAGACAACAAACTAAACTTAACACACCAACACCTCTTCTTCCTCGTTCCCTCTCCATCCAAAAAAACCCGCCATAAAAAATGCGAAAAAAAATTCCAAAAAGAAAAACGAAGCGGTGAACCAGAATTGAACTGGTGACCTTCAGGAAGCCGAGATTTGTAAACACTGCAGCCCGCTGCTCTACCACTGAGCTACCACCGCGCTATGGTTATTTGATGGAGGAAAACATGGTAAGAAAAATATATATACGCAAGCTTTTACTACCTTCAAGGAAAAGAGGGAGATCGTGGAGCACGAGGAATATGACGTGGAGATGACGGGGATAGGGATGTCGGGCGGGGTAAGGGTACTAGTGCAAGCAAGCGGACGAATGGGGTGCGTGAGCGCTAGTATGGATTTGGGTTTAGCTTTATGGGGATTAGCTGGTCAGGGATGGAGGAATGGGGACATGTGATTGATTCCTGTGCCTCCAGAGATGCGACGGTACATAGCTTCACGATATTATACAGCGCGCGATTCTACATCCCGCACACAATAATTGCAGCACGAGTATTTACAAAAGAAAAAAAAGTCTTGAATATTCGCCTTTAAAAAAGGCCGCCTACTCGTCTACAACACACACTCTAACTATGCCGACATCCCCAGCCCTTGACACATCTCCCATCCCACATACGCCACCCAGAGATAAATGAATGAATAAACAAAGTCCACATTGAAGAAACTTTTGCTCTAAACGCGCCATAAACACCTATGGGTATATAATGCACTCCGACATCACGTTACGATCCCAACAAATCCAAAATCCAAAATCTACACAAGAACGAAAAAAAAAACAGAAAAAGAAAATACACCTCCCAGCTCCTCCTTCACATAACAACACAATCCATTTTCCTCCTCGGACTATTCGTCTTTTCTCCCGCATTGGGTCGCAGATTCAACCTCGACGGCGTCCTTGCATGTGCCGGGTTCGTCCTGGGTGGCGCAGAAAGAGGTCCATTTCTTGCTGGTGGTATCGCATCAACCCGCGTGGTCAATCTTGGAAGCACATTGCGCCTTGCGTTGGCTCTCGCCGAGTGGTGCGCCGACATGCTCACTCTGGATGGCGAAGCACCTGCAGGTGCGGCGCGGCGCGAAGCCCCCACATCGGGAGCGGAGCCTCGACGACCGTTCGCGGGATCGATTACAGGAGGACGGAGCTCGACCGTGCTTTCAACGGCTCTGCACATCCTGGGGCCCGGTCGCGTGTTTGTTGGCACATTATTGTACTGGGAGGCCGTGGCTCGATATGCAGACTGATGTTGCAAAGACACTCTTGGGATGGGTGGCCTGCTGGCTGCAGAGCTACGTCTTCGGCCTGAAGGATCCCATTCTGGAGTGGGAAACGTAGTAGGGTGGAGCAGAGATGGGCGGCGCTCTTGAGGAGGCGTTACAAATGTTGGCGAAATTGATCTCGTCGCGGGCAGATCGGTCGATGACTGTGATTGTATGGCTCTATGAGACTGATAGGGATGTGTCGGTGCAATGGGCGGCATGTACTGGGCTAGATTTGCTGGAAGTGCGGGAACAGGAGGAATCGACGAGGCATTGCTGCCGGTACGCCCGACAACCGGCGCCCCATTGGGATGACTCAGACTAACGCTATGGGAAGCCTCTGCGGTGGCAGTATAGGCGGGTGGTGGTGGAGCCCAGTTATCGGCGTCGCTTTCATGCGGGTGTTCTCGCATACCGTCAGCACGCCTGTATTCCAGAGGCCGAAAAGGAAGGGCTCGAAGATGTCGCCTATTAGCAGGAGACACAGCAGCCACAGTAGCTGCTCTTGCCAGCGACATCTGTGACCTTGGCTGTTGATTGTCGTATGGCATTTCAAACGCGGCTTGGGCTTCTTCAGCTGTCAGTTCCTCATCGTCAGTGGGCTGGCGGATGGATGTAGGACGGTCCCTGTTGGCCGCAGTCCGAGCGCGGACTGGTGTAGAGCCGATGTTTGAGTTTCGCCTCGTGTCCCCATCTTGAGCCCTCCGTTGTGCCAAAGTCCTGGTCCGGACAAGCTCTACTTCCCGCTCAAAGTCAATCGAGCCTTCTGGTAACATCTCACCAGGACACAGCGGATCCAAGTCATACTCGGTTTTTGTAGGTGGTGGAACAGGGCTACCAGCGGGTTTCGAATTATCAAAATCCAGAACAATTACAACACCTCTGGAACCCGCTGGAGCACCTGGTACCTCATTTCCAGACAAGGTGCTAGAGTTACCGACAGCGATCAGACGCTGTATCTTGGAGCTGATCGTCACCCATCGAAGAGCACATATCTCCTGGTATGTATCGGGGCTATCGCTCATAATGGGAATGCAAAAGCAGGGCTGAATGGGAGATAGGTCTGATTTACTGGTCGACTGAAAGTCCCACTCGGGAACCTGGTAGATCCAGATGCTTGTAGTGCCCCTCATTCTCAGGGAGACGGCAGCGAGATCGGCGTTGGGAGATACGGCGGGCATTGCATCGTCAACAAATTCAGACCTCGTCCATCTCTGTTGCTCAGGTAGAAACATCTTGCGCTGGGTGAAGCGCTGCGTCGCAATGTCGTAGACGCCCCACGTGTCTTCCTGTGAATTGAATGCAAAGAGCTCGTTGACGTGGCCAGTGTCTCCATCCGGAAGGAGTGTCGCTTGTCGCGCTATCTTTGCGGTTTCGGAACAGCATCGAACCAGTCCAAAGAGTATCCGGTGCTTCAGGCATAGGCACGCCTTCTTCGTTGAGGGGGCCATCGAACAGTCCAGGCAGAACATATAGAGAAGAACTTCTTGACTTGCGCGCGTAGCTTGTGATGAGGAGCGTACGGGAGTCGTCGGAGAACTCGAGAGTGTCGCCCACTGGGCCGGTAAGAGTACGGTGAGCCGTATCAGGGGCATCGGCCTATGGCTACCACCTCAATGCCGAAGCCGTTTCCAGTGATGATGATAAGGCCGTCGGGGGATATGGCAATGGATTTGGCCTCGTGCACCAACATGACGGTTCGCCTCTTCTTGAGCTGGCGGTCCTGCTCACCGTGTATCTCGTACAGATCAACCTGCGACGGCCGCGAGAGCACTGCCAACAGGAAGCCATCCTCGGTGATGTCGATGGCCATTGGCTTGCGCCTGACCTGCAGCGTGCGCGCCCACAGCCGCGGCAGCTGGGTCGTCTTGACCAGCCAGATGTTGGACGACGTGTAGACGGCGACAAAGTTGCCCTTGCGCGAGACATTGAACTCGAAGGCATCGGGCAGGGCCGACGACGAGGCGGTGCTGGACACGAGCTCTAGGACGGTGAGGGAGGGGTGGGCATACGGCGGGGGGCTCGTGGGACTGGCGGCGCTGGGCCGGTCGTCGTCTGCCATGGTCGAGGTGCGGGCCGTCGAGTGGCCGGATATGCCAGAGGACGAAGACATGTCCGTGTTGCCGGCGGACGAGGCCGACAGGTGCGTGTGGACCTGCTCCTCCGCAGAGCCCGCCGAGCTCACCGACGCCGTGCGGGCGCGGGTGTGGACCGCCTGTGCCGGCGCGCCTCCATCATCGTGGCCAGCAGCGGCTTTGCCCTGGTAGTCGGTCCGGATGGCCAGACTGCTACTGCTGTGTCCTCCGTCCTGCGGTGCTCTCCTCCCCACCATCGTTTCCCGGAAGATGGAGGCGTGGCGGTGCGGTGTCGATGGGCGTGGGCGCGGGCGAGGGTTGGGGCGGCGCTGGTGTGAGTGCGTGGGGCATTCCGGCGTGCATGTGTGTCTGCGCAGCTACACTACGCGGTGGTGGGCAGCGGACAGCAGAAGACAGACATCACAGCGTGACAATGCCGCGGCGGTCCGAGGCAGCGAGCGTAGCGGCAGATGCTGGCCAAGCGGAGATTGATCATCACCACGCTCCCCATGCCCGCCGACACTCGCTGTGCCGTCTGGACAGACGGGACCCACCCGGCGCTGATCCATGGTTCCCAAACAAGCAGCTAGCATTGCTAAATATAACTATACATCACGTGCACTCCGCTGGCCGCCCCCATGCCGTCGAGTTGCCGCTCTCAGGAGCAAGCGCCGATGTGGCAACGTTCCGTGCGGCTGGGCATTTGTCGCTTCGCTGACGAGCGCCATCGGCCGCATTCAGACTGCTTTTGTTGCAGCATGTCGCTTACTGCAGTGCTGACCGTGATGAAACAGAATAAACACATCCTGCCTTTGCCGTGACAAAGGCCCCATGCATCTCCAATCTGTGCACCTGTCCTAGTCCTATGAATCGCCGCCGATCTTTCATATCCGCTCGCCTGGTGATGTGCACCATTGCTCCCCGGTGTTCAATTTGGTTGCCGTGCATGCCCGCAGTAAGCTATATTTGTCCGGGATCCAGGCCAGAGATGGGAAGCGAGGATGACA
This sequence comes from Laburnicola sp. JP_R_19, assembly GCA_031010545.1. Taxonomy (NCBI): domain Eukaryota; kingdom Fungi; phylum Ascomycota; class Dothideomycetes; order Pleosporales; family Didymosphaeriaceae; genus Laburnicola; species Laburnicola sp. JP_R_19. The sequence goes on along the minus strand of VOIT01000010.1, from coordinate 702,182 downwards.
AACGTGACATGAACCCTTCATATGGCCAGTATTTTCAAATTTTGGCCGGGGTTGCCAATGTCGACGTGAAATGGCACTTGATCTAGGATTTCCTCAACATGTTTCCCCTTGCTTCGCGGCCCCTCGTTATGCTGTTCAACATACACATGTAAGGTCCCTTGGACGTAGGCCTCACTCCGATACGTCTTGTCCTCGATCGCCCTTTGCACGCGGCGGCCATGACGGAGCTGTATGTCGTGACATTCCTCGTGCTGCTCCCCAGCAGACCAGGCTTCGAGATAGCGATCACGAATATGATTCTTCGTCTTGGGTGCTTCTGGAGATAGAGACCACCATTGCTCCCAAAATAATTGCGGTCCTTCGTGGAGGATGAACCATGTCAACCAACAGTCTTTTTCGCGCAGCCATCGTGGCCCTCTAAAATTGGCGCTCCAGTCGTAAGGCAACCCATCAGGCGTCCCCTTGGTACGGAAAGCCGACCTTAATAAAATGAACATTAGCACATAGTCTCCAGCTAGGACGTCCCCGATGCCATCGATATACTGCAAGCGCCGTTGCAAAACCAAGGCCTCCCTTTGTCGAAACATCTCAAAGTCGTAGCGTGATGGATGGACTGCGTTCCAGGAATCCGAGTCCTTTGTCAACCAAGATACATCATTGGCATCGAGAGCATATACCTCGGCTGATATGCTTGCGAGACGGTGCAGCACACGCCAGCCGTTCGCCATTCTGTGGCGCAGCGTGTTGTCAAAGATGTCCTCTTTTATGACTGTATACGAGCCCCCGCGCTCAAATTTGGAGCTAAAACGATGCCTATCCACCAATATCCCCGCCAAATTCTGAAGAATCAAGTCCTTCAGCCATGTCAATGTGTTCGCGGTGGCATCGGCCGGTGGTCTCAGGAGGTCGCTTCTTGGAAAGGTCGATCGAGCCACCGAGGGGATAATTGAGGTCGGGAAAGCCGAGATGAGGTTCCGGAACTTTGAACAGGTCAGACGCAGGGCAAAGTTCGTCGATGCGGCATTGCGACAGGATCAGAATGAGGACGTCTTGGGGCAGCTCATCAAAATATAGCGGTCCAAACAACCTAATGGGCGACTTCTTGCGGCGCATCCAAGGGCACATTTTGATAGAGCAAATCAGGAACTTGAGAAAGATGCACGTTAACAAAGGGGGGGCGTGTCGAACATATGAAGCTGTGTACTGCGCCTGCTCGCCGGAATTCCTCGGAAGCTCTTGCCTGGTGCGCTAATGCGCACCGCGCCTGTTACCCCTCATCTTCCGACGTCCCTCCAGACATCTGGAGCATGTTTCGTCACCTCTCTTTTGCAAACTCGTCACAGCTTCTTAGTATCTTGCAACCGCCCTTCGACGGCGCTGGACTACGGCGGGGAGCCACTTTTTTGGGTGGAGATGCATCGTATTCACTCGCGTAGCGTTGCCAAAATTGCGTTGGCCGTATCCTAATATAGTGCTCCCCTCCATCGTCACGCCAGGACATTGTGTGACAGCTGAAAGCCAAGTATGCGGGCGCTAAGCTGTTGCCTCCACATGAGCCCTCAATACCATTGATTTCCACCAGGTCTACGACTTTTACGATTAATCCCTACGGACAGTCTGACACGACCCTTTTTCAGCCCTCGATATCCGAAATGAGATACGCGAGCCGAGACGCTGCCCTATCTACGCCACCACGAGACATGAGCCATCGCCTAACCCTGAACACGACTATGCCTAGAAAGGCGTCGAATTTGTTCACCGGTTTCAGGCTAGGCCTCTCACTGGCTGTAGAGAGTTTGCCAACCCGTCGAAAGGAGGCTTGGATCCCAAGTTGGGAGTTGTGGCATTGGATCGTGGCTTCGCTGTTGGTCGTACATTTGCACAGCAGGGGCTGTCATTAAACTAAATACCAGCTTCAGACGCGTTGGAAGTTGCGTCTCTTTTGTGGTCCCTGAATGCTCACCGTGTTGTTTTGCTCAACCATGTTATCACGACTGCCTTTTTCGCTTCTATCAGCCATCACCTGGATGAGGATCGCGAGTGCTATACCAGCAGATCCCACAATCACTGCCCCTCCGCTACTACCCAGGCAAGCCGATGCCAATTACATTGGATGGGTAAACCTCAACAGCACTTGTACGGTCTCTTCTACGTCATCTTTTCATCTCAGCTGACAGGTTTCTAGGGACTACACAGAGGTGTGATGAGGGGAACACATGGTATCAGTCGGGTAGATACCTTCGATTATCATGCATCTGTCTGGTAGCTGAACTTTGTAGGCGAATACGCGCAATGCTGCCCTGATACCGTCGAAGCCTGCCCCGCCCCAACAGCGTGCATAGACGGATCTCAGATCTACCCATTAGGAGGCACAACCATAACCACCGCATGGTAGGTATCTCGGGGTCGAATGGACAATCGTTGCTAATACCATGATAGCACAGAAAACTTTAGAAACACCGAAGCTTCTATATGCACGGCCTTCATCTACGACAGTTTCGGCGACCCGAACCCCAAGACCGACATCATATGCGGGCCATCTTCAGTCAACTGGAGTTACTACCGTCAAGTACCTGCATCGGTCTCAGCGTCCCGTAAGTCTCATTGGAACGATTCGACCGAGCGACGTGTCTAACGGATAGCGCAGCCACGCCAGCGGCCGATTCCGACTCCGGGTCGAAAGCGTGGATCGCAGGCGTAGTAGCCGGTCCCATCGTTGGAATAGCGCTTATCGCGGGTGTCATATTCTTCCTCATGCGCCGCAGGAAGAACAAGAATCGCAACACCAACCTGCCCCAGGCCGGAGGGGCAGCGATGGGACCGCCGCCTTTCACCGACGCAAAGCCGCAGCTCAACCCCACGGGCGTTAACGACTACTACAACCAACAGGGTTATGCGCAGCAACAACCAACATCATCTACCGGTATATCGCCTGGATATAACCCTGCCGCACCACACCCTCAACCGGCGGAGCTTGGAGGCACCAGCGCTATGGGTGGGCAGTCGCATACTGCTGAGCTTCCTACAGACCCGAGCCGGTAGTAGAGCAAGCGCTCTCGCGCGAATGCGAGGGTTGTAAATGGCGGCACCGCGTTGCGTTGTTGATGGAGGGCAGATGAGCCCCAGGTTGGATTGCCTCTCTATAACAAGATATCACATGTATAGACTCTAATACTCGCATTAGCGAAGGTAATTTTACAGATTCTCATTGTATCAATGCGCTCGATGCTAGATGTACCAAAAGCAGTTTGCTTGTCATGCCTGTGTTACATGTGTCGGGCGGCTGTCCAAGAGCAGGAAATAAGGTGGAAGACTTGGACGGACGGAAGGCACAAAACAACAGCGACACCACAAGGCGACAACGCACAGCTAAGAGTAAAGCAGGTAGACGACACGATCATCGCACAGCTACGACACGCCGCCTCGGGCAGCACCACGACAGCAAAACGCTGCAACCCAAAACAAGCAAAGCAAAACAAACAAGCAAAAAACCTCACCGGGCACCCGCACCTGCCCTCGCACCACCGACACCACACCCTCACCCAGCCAGCGCAAGCTCTTCCTCAAGCCGCCAGCTCCAGCCAGCGCGCCCAATGAAAAGCAAAAAAGCACAAAGCAACCCCTACCCAACGGGGTCTTCTCAAAAATTCCCTGCCGATCCGAAGACCAACAGGAGCGGTCATAGTTGTAGTTTTCAACTAGCAAAAATCTGAGCTCGGACGAATCCTCACTGCTACAGATAAAGCCCATGCACCGATGAAAGGAATGGGTTGGGGGGGGAAGAGGGTTTATATAGGGTGGAGGGGGCCGGCGCGGGGGATCGTTGGGCCGGCGCGCTAGGCTGGATTGGGATGGGGGGAGTGTTTGCGTGTGGCCCGGGCGGGGGAAGGAGCGATAAGGTGACGTAGGGTTGATGGGCGTGGAAGGTTCTGGAGGGTGGTGGAGGGTGGTGGAAGGTGGGAGGGGGGTCGGCGTGACGTAAGAGGGAGGGAGGGGAGGAGATTAGGGCTTGGCGGGTGAGAGGGTGAATGCATGTGATGGGGAAAGTGCTCAGGTGCGGGAAGGCACGTGGTGCGTGGATTTTCGCTATTTGGATATACATCATGTAGGTATATGTTCATAGAAGACGGTAGTTACAGCTTCATGGGAGCGATGGCGGTGTCAACTGGAGTCACTGCGCTTCAAATGACTATATCGCCTTCTTTCCAGATATCCCAATCATTTTCTCTTACTATGACTGTCTGTACCTCCTCCATGACTGTAATTGCATAGATAGCATCAGCAGGCTAGGAGCCAACAAATATCAAACGGAGTAGCAAGCACGGCGTGACATCTTGAGCTTCCTATATATAATCAACTTCTCGCTCTTTAGGCACCATCCAACACAATAGCACGTCTCCACCTCGGTTGATATTCTTTGGGGCCTTCCCTCCAGTCTCCCAGAACAATCGTGGCTGCACCATGTCGGTCGCAGACGGGGCCCTCCTTGCTCTGAGTCTTCGTGGGCATAATAACAGGAATCACACCTAATCTATACTGGAGGAAGAGGTACGAATCTATAGCAGCAAGTCTTTCATCCCTCTAGCAAATCCCAGCAATCCACAGAAGTCCCGAACTGTCGACCAGTAACATGGAAATACGCGTAGCTGCTTTTCACTCTTCTCCCAGCCGGCCAGCCACAACACACCCTGTATATAACACCCATATTCCGCATCACCCTCACAACAACACGCGTATTCAGCCCGCCGCTGAGCTCCGCGTTGCCACGAGAACCCGCCGTTCGCAACAATGGAGGACAGTATTCACGGTCTGTCGAATGACGCCGTCCTTGACCCCTTCATGGAACGATACGGCGGCCCAGCTCCAGCTCCGCCTTCGACCTTCGAGTATCCCCGCCGACAAGGAGACGCGTCCGACCACGTCTCTCAACAGCATCTGCGCTTCAGTCACGGCGTCCCTAGGACCATGTCTCCGGCCCATGTACGCAGCCCAAGGAAAGTAAACACCAAATCGAACCTTGTCCATCCTACTAACACCAGCACCAGTTCGCCTCTCCCAACCGTAGATGAATCCATGTCTTTGCCCACGACGCGTCACCCGTGCGTCACCCAGCCCATAGACCCCATCGCAACAGCCTTCACAATGCAGCAGCCAACTACGCCCTCCCTCCACCCAGCCGCGAACCAGAGAAACTTCTTCCCCCCCGCACCGCCACCGCTCACGCAGTACACCACAGCGCGAACGAGCCTCCCCTCGCGCGTCTGTCCCACCCCCGTCAAGAACCTCACCGCTCCACCGACGTCTCTGAACAGGCCATCGGTTGCCCAGTCGACGCCCAGTCTCCGCTTCCGCAGCTACCAAGACCTCGCTCTACACCGGAAGAAGACCACGTGGATGCCGCCGCTGCACGACCCCAGCGTGCCCACGCACGACGGCGAGCGCCAGCAGTACGTGGAGATGCTGCTCCGGGCGATGCGGAACAAGCAGAACACGCTAGACGGGAAGGTGTCGTGGGTGGTGGAGGAGAACTGGCTGCGGCCTTTTTCGGATGCGACGCCGTTTTATTTCACAAAGGAGGATATGGAGATGGTGTGTTGGGACATGGTCGTACGTGCTGCCGTCTTCTCTTTCCTTTCTTCTTTTCTTTCTTTCTTTCTTTCAGGTTTTTTGCACGCGTCGCTCTTGACTGACCTCCAGCTCCATCGTTTCCGTTTTTACATTTACTAATCCGCCACACACAGGGCTTCGCAGAGCGTCTCCACACCCAGGGCCCAAGCTGCATGTACAAGCACACGCCAGACCTCGCGCGGGACATGCTCAATGAGAAAGAGCAGACTTTCCAACAGCGCATGCGTATGCTGGCGCAGGTGTTGGGGTTCTACAAGACGAGGTGCGAGAAGTTGATGAGAGGGGGGGTGGTGGAGGAGTTTGTGGGGGCGCCGAGGGCAAGGTGGAGCGAGTCTCAGAGGAAGAATGCGGCGAATGGGAAGGAGGGTGCGCCGGTGGTGCAGAAGACGGCGCAGAAGACGAGTAGTCGCAAGAGGGCGAGGAGAGAGGAGGAGGAGGGGGGGGCGGATGGGGCTGATGGAGGTGCTGAGACGGGTGTTTGAGTGGATGATGGGCTTTGGTTTCGGGTTTGGAGGTTGAGCTTACGGCGCAGCGGTGTCGATAATTCGGTTGTGGAAGATGGTGGGCGGTATTGTCGAAAAAGGTCTGGTAACAAAGCTGGATCTCCTGTAGGCGCGTGTACAGTCTGTATGCGATTGATAATCCTAGATAGCTCACACGCTATTCTCCAAATGATCTGTGAATTCAGTTTGTAGCATTGGACAACTCACATTCAAAATGGATATACATAAGTTAAACCACTGCTCTTGCGACCTTCTAACCGTAAACACGTCGCCACTTCCATCCGGATCCGCATTCTTCGATACTGAATGAGAAGACGATGGACCCTGCACAGTCAGAGTGGATGTAGGTGAGGTCTCTCAGAATATGTAGCATGGAGACTAAGTCTAGAAACTGGTAATTTGTTGCTGGAATAGTTCCTAGACCAATGTTATAAGAAGACGGATAAATCAGAACAGACCAAGGCCACTAGCCACGCTACGATAGCCCCTGGTGAAAGATAATACAGTAGCCCAGCTTCCTCTCCTGCACCCCTGAACCCCATGGAGCGAGGCATCGATTGGGTAACAGCAAAGACATTATTACGAAATGAAAATGATGACAGCTCGGCCCCTGCATTAGTGTCTTGACAAGTCACTGCACAATAACTACCCATAGGGCTCTGCGCTGGGACTCGAGGAAACAAATGGTATGAAAAACGCCAACGCGGTTGATACGCACAAGAAACTGGAATTGAGGGAGTCCTACGGGTTTCGTCACCCACTAACACCTGTAGTATCATGAAGTTTTGTCATGTTCCTACGTATTGCAGAAATGAAAGTAAAGCAAGCATTATGCAAATGTGCTTGTTTGCCCATGAATGCCAAAAGCTGAGCCGTAGTCCTAAACATTGTGAGCTTACTGAGTATCGGTCCGAGATGGTAACAATAAAACGGTCTACGAGCGAGCGGAGGCTGGTTTGTGTAGTCTTGTTAGTCGGTGCGATCACACATCAAGGCAAGCTAGGGATACGTTAGCTCTGTCGTAAAGAAAAAGCGCCGAAGTAGTCACCAAATTGCAGGATCATAGCCAACCCGCCCCGGCCTGAGGCAGGCTGGTAAGCTCAATGTATCTTTTTCAAATCCGTAGAAATTTGCACCCGCCTCGTGTCACATGCGCTCCTCGGTCGCTTCCTGCGAGGTCGCTTGTCATGCCGGCGACCTCTACTTCGCTTCATAGCGATCGCGATCCTTGGCGTGGTGTTCCTCGAGTGCGCTCAGTCCTCCATCTCGTCGCCTTCTCTCCCAGGACTCCTGCTCCTCTCCTTCCCACGCCCGCTGCCTCGCCTATCCTGATCGCGGGCCGGATCGCGTCCGCGGCCCTTGCTAGGGGGCGGCGGCCGCACAAAGGCGAAATCGACGGTGACCTTCTGCTCGAGCAGCTCCTGGCCATTGCCTCCTTTGACGGCGGCCTTCGCTTCGTCGAGCGTGGGGTATTCGATGAGGACGTAGCCCTGCGCACGCGTTATTGCCAGCCTTGGGCCTAAATTGCCATGTTTCGCACCTTGACGTAACCCGTCCGCCTGTCCAGGTTCAAGTGAAGATTCTTAATGGTGCCAAACTCGCCAAACATATCCTGCAGATCCTCCTCGGTTGCCTCCTCGTGCACATTGGTGACGATGATGATCCAGCCTTCGATGGAGCGGACGGCCGTTGCGCCGGCCTGGGTGCGCGCGTCGCTGGCTTTGGGGTCGGCGGGGGTGGGCTCGGACTGGTCGATGTCCATCTCGGTGTCTGCCATATTTGCGGATTCGCGGTACGGTGGTGGACTGCGTGGGGTCGGTGAAGCTGTGATGGTCGAGTTCGGTCGCGCTTGCCTGTCTCTGTCGGAGACCCTCTCGGCTATTTCTCAATAGGGCTAGCGCTGTGTGTAAACATCTGTCACATCTGCCTGGCATTCCTTGCTTCTCTTTCACCTCATGCTTGGATAGAATTACAATACGCCCTGTTGCAACTAAGTTTTCACTTGGAGAAGCCCACAATGTGCCCGTTGTACCGAACACCCTCGTGGCTGCCAGGCCGTTCCGTCCTACCCACTAGCCCCGCCAACGTCACAGATGCGACTGCACAACGACGTCTGCCTTCGTCACAGCGCAATCATTGCCGTGCATGCATAAAATCGATTTATAATACATTGCTGTAACTCCACTCCACCGCCGGCATGCTTCCCGCTTTCCTCGACGACTTGATCCACTACCAGGATCCTACCCTGCCACAGTTTTCCAGCCTTGCGTACTTGTACATCGTCTGTTTTCTGGGCGCGTTTTTGATAGCTTGGGACTTTCGAGGCAGGACTCCTGACGCGTAGATATATCGCAATTCAGCTCAGTGAGTTTGCGAAACGGATTAGAGAAACCAATGTCTAATATGCTACAAGATTGCCATGGTTGGGTGTGGTAGTATGAGGGGTGGAATGGCGTTGCTGTTTGCGGAGAATGGAGTCAACGTGCCCTTGTCAGATCCTGCTGAAGAGATGATGGACGCTGTGATTGACAAGGCCGAAAAGGCCGGCTATCATGGGGAGGTGGAGAAATTCAGAGGTGGCCATGTTCTCTGTTTTATGGTTTATACCCACTAACACTGAATTCAGACTACGAATCACTCTGCAAGCCACTTTCAAAACCACGACTTCTGGTCTTCTCGATACCCCATGGAAATTTTGGCGACAAAGTGCTCGAAGACCTAACGCCTCATCTCTCCCATGACGACATCGTTCTGGATTGCGGCAATGAGCATTTTGAAAACACCGAGCGCCGATAGAAAACGTGCAAAGAGCCCGGAATTCGCTACATTGGATGTGGAGTTAGTGGGGGCTACCAAGCGGCGCGTGCGGGCTCTTCCATGTGCCCTGGCGGGGACGAGTCTGCGCTTAAGGAGGTTATTCCATTGCTGCAGAGAGTAGCAGCAAAAGAGAAGAACGGAAAGGCATGCGTTGGCATCGTAGGTTCTGGGGGCTCTGGTCACTACGTCAAAATGATACACAACGGCATCGAGCATGGTATGATGAGTGCCATATCGGAAGCCTGGGGCATCATGCGAAAGATGGGCCTAGGCTATGAAGAAATTGGTGACGTCTTTTCTGAGTGAAACCAATCTGGGGAACTCGTGAGCGCCCTGAATGTTATCTCCTTCTTCACCATAGCGGGGCTGATATTTGCACAGAGGGGCACATTCCTGGTCAGCATTGGTGCTGACCTGTCGCACAAACGCGAATCAGGATCCAGCCCTGCATCCGACTCCGACACTCAACACCACCCTCTTGTGATTTCAGACGTCTTGGACAAAGTAGTCCAAGACATCACAGGCGAGGAAGGCACAGGCATATGGTCCAATACCGAGGCCATCGAGCACCACATTCCCGCCTTCACCCTCAACATAGCCCACGGATTCCGCCTCGCGTCTGCTTACCGTGGAAACCGCGAGCAAGCCAACAAGACCTTCGAAGGCGGTTTCCCACCCCAGCAGCTAGATGTACAAGACAAAAAAGCGTTTCTCGAGGATCTAAGGAAGGCGACGTACGCTGCCTGTGTTGCGAGCTTCATCCAGGGCCTTAACACTATCGCCGCAGCAGACAAGGCCCATGAGTGGAATATTAACTACGCGGAAGTTTGGCAGATTTGGCGGGCAGGCTGCATCATACAAACCGATTACATATCTGACGAGATCCTCGCACCCGTCCTGAAAGCGCCAAACGCCAACTACTCGACTATCAATCTCCAGACCACGGCACGAACCGCAAAAGATATCCGCAACTGCTTCGCCTCGCTTCGCCGTGTCGTTGCCAAAGCAGTTGAGACGGACCAAGTGGCTCCTGCACTCAGCGCCACGCTGGAATACTTCAAGGTCGTCACAGGAACGGATCTGCCGACGTCGTTCTACGAGATGAGGATCAGCAAATCAAAAAGCCGATGGAAGGCAAGCGTCACTTTGAGTGGAAGCCTGCGACTAGCCAAACGGTGGTCTACGGGAAGGCGGGGAAGCTATAATCATCGTGATTGGCGTATGGTAGGGTATGTGGCGTTAAATTAACTACCTAGGGGTAGAACGACAAAGGCTTTCATCTCAAATAACATGACAAAAAAAAAAGGAGAGCCCCCTGATTAGTAAACAAAAAGAGCGTAAAAGTATAGTAGGGTATAGATTTGATCTCGCGACTAGTCGTGATGGCGTTAGCGGCTGGTCCTAAATATTGTTTCGATATTGTATGACTGGTGCGGGAAGAGGAATTGGGTGAGCTTGTACACAACCGTTCATCTGAATGCACTTGGGGAATACCATTGCTTGCAAAAATACAAACAATTTTCCTTAGTCTATCTGCGTTTACTTGTATGATCGCCATATATATAGACCCGAAAATAGCCCTAATCCTGTCCATTGCTGCTGATTGTTACAAAGGTATGCCTCCCTCTGACAAGTTTGCCTATGAGGAACGAGCACGACTGCGGATATTGCCTCTCGTTATGTTGCTTGCTTGTGGATGCGTGGTAAGCGAGTGTGAGGCGATTGGCCGTTGTGTACTGATTGATGACAGTGTTGGTCGCCGTGGCGAATGTCTCAATGCGACCATATCTCAGAACAACAAGCCAAGTACAAGATTCTACCAACATTCCTACGCACTTCTCCATACATAACTATGTGCGCGCCAAGACCGCCAGGCTCGTTTAGGCTCGCTTAGCAGTTCGAACGCGCGTTTTTTACGCTCTTTTTGTTTACTAAGTAAGGGGCGCTGCTTTTTTTATTATATTATTTAAGATAGAAGCCTTTGTAGTTCTACCCCTAGGTAGTTAATTTAACGCCACACACATAATAATAATAATAATAATAATAATAATAATAATAATAATAATAATAATACTAATAATAATAATACTAATAATAATAATAATAATAATAATACTAATAATACTAATAATAATAATAATAATACTAATAATAGTAATACTAATAATAATAATAATACTAATAATAATAATAATGATACTAATAGTAATAATACTAATAATAATAATAATACTAATAATAATAATAATAATAATAATAATAATAATAATAATAATAATAATAATAATAATAATAATAATAATAATAATAATAGTAATAATAATAAAATAAATATATAGCTCTTATACTATTATTTTAGCTTTAATATACCTATACTATGCTCACTTTCTTAGATAAATACACTAGACTAATTTACCACTCTATTACTATATTTTTACTTTTAGCTCTAGCTTCTTAGTAGTAATATAGCTATTTACTTATATAATATATTTATTTAACACTACTCTTTTATATTAGCGCTATAGTACTGGTTAGATACTTTGCCCTAGATAAAATATTTAGTATTACTATATTATTATTATATAACTAGTAAAGAACTAATACCTAGAGTATAGTAGCTAATAGCTTAGAAATAGCCTAGAGTATATTATAAAAAGTAGAAAAAGCCCTATAAGTTAATTATTAGATAGTATAAAGCTATATTAGTAAGTATTACTTACTTATATACTATTAGGCTGGGAAATAGATATAGATTAGGTTAAGATAGAGTCTTATATAATCTAGGTAGAGTTAGATAGAGTTAGATTACGTAACTAATTCTACCTAGCTCTACCTAGATTACGTAAGACCCTACTCTAACCCAACCCTATATTACGTAAAATATTACTCTAACTTAACTCTAGCGTAACTATTTAGTCTATAATAAATAGCTATTATAATTAATTAAAAATATATTTTAAATAATATTAAACTATATTAAATTAAGCTAGAGGCTTATATAATTAGGCTAGAATCTTATATAATTAGGTTAGATATAGGTTAGGTTAGGTTTAGAGTTTTATATAATTAACCTAATCTAACCTAAAGTCTGTGTAACCTAACCTAACCTATACCTATAGTCTATACGACTCTAACCTAACCCTATACTCAACCTAGGTACCCCGAATCTATTTACTAGCCTATATACTATTTAGTACTAGATAGTTTTATATAACAAAAGGGTAGTTAGAAATTAAAAAAAAGATAGCTATTAGTAGTTTTATTTAGAAGTATAGGCCTCTAAACTACTAAATAATATAAATAACTAGATTATAGCTATTCACTAGCAAATTATTAAATTAGCTAAGCTAATTTTTAATAGAATAAGATTATCTATACTACTTAAAAGAATAGTCTATTATCCTTTTAGAAATATTAGTACTAATAGTCTTTACGTCTATTTATTCTATCTATAGAGTACTAATACACTAGCTACTACACCCTCTATAATACTTTTTATACTTAATATAGTATTTACACTACTTCTTACTACTTAAAAGTAAAAAGCTAGTACTATTAGTAATTTATAAAGTAATAGTCTATTTATAAAGAGTGCTACTTCTATAAAACTTCTTACTACTAGAGAAGTTACTAGCTTACTATATAGAAATAGTATTCTCTTATAGCACTACTTTATTTATACTTTTGCCTATAAAGATTATTTCTTATAAGTTATTTCTAAAGTATATAAGCTAAAGCCGAAGCTAAAGCTAATACCTAGTGCTAAATTAATAGCTATAACTAAGATAGTAGAGTATAGCTATATAGGAGTTAATCTTAAAGATAGTAGAAAGTAGTTTTATATAATAATAAGTTTATAATAATAGATTTAATAGTATTACTATCTAGTCTATATAAAGCTATAGACGCTTTATATTTAGTAGGCTCTAGTATTACTTACTTACTAATTATTATATACTAATAGAATCTAACTAGTATAAAACTAGTATATAAATTTGCTAAGTTCTATAGCACGTTTAAACTAGAGAACTTTAAGTATAATTAGTTTAGTAGAGAATTACTTAATAAAGAATAGCCTAACTATTCTATATATATTATAAAGAAGAATTTAGCTATAATTAAATTACTTAATAGAATTAGTTAAGGTAAGTATATAAATAAAAAAGAGTGCTAATATTACTAATTAGTAGTAGAATTTTCTTATATTATAGAGTACAGTGTAGCTAAAGAATACTATAGTATAATAGACGCTAAGCCTAGTAATATAGCATCTGATTATTAAAAGGGTAAATATAGTATATATACTAATAATAAAGAATATAGTACTATATAGTATAGTAATCTTAATATAAATAAAGTATATACTTTCTCTATAAAGAAAATAGAAAGTGTTTAGCCTAGTAAGTAGTTCTAATATAGTTTAGGAGGGTCTTAGTAATATATTTAAAATAGTCTATTAGTATAGAATAAACAACTCTTTAGTAAAGTTAATATTATAAATAAACTATTAGTAACTTATAAATAAACGCGTCTAAAAGCACTAAATATTATACTAAAACTAGAGCTAGAAAACATATATAGTAAAGTAGTAAAGACTAGTTAAGTAACTAGTAGAGTGTTTTATATACAATCCAGTGCCAATATCTAAATTAATACTTTTACTACCTTTTAGTAGTAGTATTTTCTATTTAAGACCTACTACAAAGCGTAGTCTTTAATTTTTTAATAGTAATAGTAAATATACTTTGGCTAGAACTCTACACTTACCTCTAAGTAACTTCTATACTAAGAATAGTAGTAATAGCGCATATAATTATAAGGTAAGCAAGGGGCTACTATATTTCTTAAGAGAATCTATCTCTTCTTTTAAGGGAATAGTAGGCAAGTAATATATTAGTCTAGACTTAGAAAGGCGTAAGCAGTATAAGAAAGGCAATAGTAAAGATATTAAAGAGAGTTATAAAAACAAATATAATTAGAATATTAAAGTATTCTTTAGATTTTTAGTAAAGACTTCTTAATAATATATACGTAGTAATTATCTACTTTAGAAAAAGAGGCACTATCTATTATAAACTACTATTAGATAATAGGGCATAAGTATAATATAAATAAGAGTGTTAGAATAAGTAATATTATTCTTACTATAGTAATTAAATTCGCCCCTAATTAATAATAGGCTTTAGTATTACTCTTTATAAATCTTGTATTTAGTAGAAAAGACTGGCAATAGGACTAACATCTACTATAGACCTAATCTTAATAAGTCTTATTAGATAACTAATTATATGCTTTATAATATCTCTAATAGCATAATAATTATAATAGAAGTTATCTATAACCGCAACTTTAAATAGCCTCTTAATCTAGTCGCCTTAGGTTATAAGTTTCTTAGTAGAGATAGCAAGATTATTTATATAACCCTACTATTATAAAATTTATAAATACTAATAAAATACTAGTATTGTCCGTACACCGTACGGGCAAGGACATCTGAGGGTGTTGAGGTTTCAATATTGCGGCACGATGGCATCACGTGGGGATCACGTGATGCCTATGCGCCGCGGCCTGTGCGCCGCGGGATCTTCTCCTTTCTATCCGCACCCTCTCTAGAGACAAGCAAGTAACAACCAGATCTATTTGCCTTACCCTACCTACCCTCCGTACGCTGTGTACACCGTACAACCCTCTCTCTTACTAATTGAATATGTAACTATTCTGTTTAATTAGCTAGCTGTAGAGCCTATTCAACAAGTATAATAATAGTGTGTTAGGCCTATATAGTTATAGAAGCTTAAATATAGACTAGATGCGTAGTTTTTATAGTAATACTACTAATTATAAAACTAATTACTTAGATAATAATTATAATAACGAGTGTAAAAATAAAGAGAAAGATAGAGGTAAATAATAAGTACTTAATCTAAGTAATCTTTTTTTTATTATTACCTTTTTACGCCTTTTTTAATTACTAAGCAGGGGGCTCTGCTTTTTTTATTCGGTTTTTTGAGATAAAAGCCTTTATTATCCTACTTCTAGGTATATAAAATAATGCCACACACATACTCTAAGTAATAATTATAAATTTAGTAGAGATAATATATACTCTTACTACTAAATATATATATTATAGCTAGAGTTAAATAAGAAGTATTTACTTTTATATAAGAATAAAATAGATATAGAGTAGAAGAATATCTATAAACACTTTCTAGATTAGTTACTAAATATAGGAAAACTACGCTACTATATACTATATAAGAAAGACTTATAAGACTATTATAATACTCTTTAGTTTTAATACTAAAATAGTAAGTATAGAAGCCTCCTCTAAGGCTAATACCCCTACTACTTTTTAGTAAGATTGCCTTGCATCTATATAGCTACTAGCACTACTTTATAACTACGCGTTATTACACTCTACCTTTAGCCTTTTTATAAATATTACTACTACCTCTTTTTCTTTTTCTACTTAGTATATTATATTTACTACTATAAGAACGCTAATAGGACGCCTAATAGTTAGTAAGGCAGAATAGAATAATATTAGAAGGTAAGTAGTAATAAGACAAATTATTACCTACTCTTATCTAAAGTAAGTTAGGGTTTTATCTAAAATTCTACTAGACTTAAAGGAGGTATAAGGCCCTATTAGGCTAGCTAAGTAATAAGGAGACCTTATAGTATTCCTCTTTTAGGATTAATCTAACCTAGGTTGCCCTAGGAGATTAAAATATATAATATCCAATTGTCTTTACTTAAAAAGTATATAATTACTAGTCTTATAACTATATAATAATAATAATAATTATATTAGACGCTATTACGCTATTAATATACTCTAGGACACTTAACTAATTTAGAAGCTAAAGGTGCTATTAAGTAAGACTTAGCGTAGTTACTTTAGGTTTTACCTACCTTTATACTACTCTTACTTTTTACGCCTTTACTAGTTATTTTAGTATATACTATTCTACTTTTATTGTCCTAATATATTCTAATGTATTCTAATATTCCTTTTTATACTATAATAGCCCTTAAGAAGATACTTATTATATAGTAGGCAGAGTTAGCTTATAACTATTCTACTAGCGCTAATCCTTAGATTTATTATATTAAACTTATCTATACGGGGAATCTTTTATATATTTATTATTTTATAAATATAAAGCTTATTCTATTAATTTAGATTAATAAAGTTTAGTTATCTAGGTATAAATATTGCTTAATTTAGAATAAATATTATCTTATAGTAATATATATCCTTATTAGGTGCTATTATACTACCTACTTAAATAATATAGTGCCCTATTAACTTTAACACTAAGCTTAACTACTTTATAATTACTTAGGTTATTCTTTATAGTAGTAACTCTAAAAAAAATAAGAAATATATCTATAAAACTACTAAGAGGCTTATAAACTATATTAAGTAGGTGTAGTTGTTTTTATAGCGCTTTTTATTAACTAATTACTTTTTAGCTTATTTGAGTCTTACACTTAAAATCTATATATTTATAATAGTAGTAATATTTATAAATCTACTTATTACTTTACTAAGAAGTGTGCTTAGACTAATATAAAGCGTAAGATAAATTAATATTATTATAAAAAAGCAATTAACTACGCTACTTATAAAGGTGGAACGCCTAAATATAATAAGGTTTATAATTGTCAGATAGATAGTCACTGTGCATTCTAGTGATAATCTCTCTGTAAAATACACTAAGGAGGCTAGCGCACTACTGTTTTGCATTGCCCCTATACTATTCTAGATAGTACAAGGGTCTTAGCATAGATAGAAACTTCTCGCGATAGCCAAGCTTCTCCGACAGAACACACACAATCAATCAATCAATCCACCACTTTTCCATCTCAACTCATCAAGAATACCCGTATATTTGACAATAATTTCATCTTTTCTTTATTTATATTATAATGTACTTTGCACTCGAGTCGATTATTCTATCGAGTCGATCACCTTGCCAAGACCCCACTAAGTTCTATACTATTCACAATAGTACAGAGTTAACACAAAATATTTTCGATAGTCTAAATAGGCTAATCTATTTAGAATTCACTTCTATAGGCTACCTATAGGTTATTTTGTTATACCTAGGCTTGCTGCAGCGTCTATAGCGCTATTAAGCAGATTTGTCTCTATTAGCGCGCACCCTTTTCTTTGCCTTTTGCCTATTACTACACGCCCTAAACTCCTTTAAAGTGGCTAGCTGCTAGCCCTTTTTAGCTATAAGGACTTCTTTACGCTGTACTCGCTTTCTTTTATACAATTTACGTTGCGTAGTGGCCTTATTAGCAGCTTAAAGTTTAGCGTTGCATTTAGTTATTAACACTAAAGAATGCCCTATTAACTTAGCGCCTTTAACGAGCTTTTCTACCGCTTTAACTATATAAGTTAGGGAACTATCTATATACCTTTAAATCCTCTACTTAATTAGCGTTGATTACAACTTAAGTTCTGTACTATTTCGCGGAGTTTGTGACTTCTATATACTATTGCGAATAGTACAAAGTGGAGACGTATGTAGGTAGACGTTAAGCTGCGATATTACAACTTCTAGGTCGTAGGGCACTAGGCTAGCACCTTAAAAGCCTCCTTTAATATTACTTTTAGTAATTAAAGCCTTAAAAGCAGCAATAAAGTAAGGTAGGAACTTGATTTTGGTGATGTGCGTAATGTGGTTGCGTATTAGATTCTTAGCTTAGCGCCTATATGCCTTCTTTAACGACGCAAAACAATCTATATTAAGTGGCTGCAAGAGGTGCGACAAATGTGAAGGTATATAGAGAGTAATAATATTACTCTTTTTGCAGTAATTCTGGAATTTGAGTGAGTTGTGACTTTCGTGGCTATCGATAATAAGCAAACGTGCTCTACTACTGTGTCCGTGCACTCAACGCCCGGATTCAGTCAACGCCCGCCTTTTACTAGGAAAATCAAAGAAAATAAGCAACTTCACAGCTATATAACTCTTTAGCTACTTTTTCTCCTTAAAAGCTTTCTTAATTAAAGTTATAGAGAAAGACTATCTCTATAACTCTAGAATTTTAGTTTTCTAATAATAATTAATTTTGAGAAAAAAGTATAAAAGTACTAAAACTTAAGTCTCTAAATTTAAAAATAAATTTTTTTTAGAAGTAAAGTATGCTGTTTAGAATATAGTTTATATTAAGTTCTTTCTAATAAAACTATTAACTAGAAAGTTATATTATCTTTTTATTTTTTTTAAATAAAAAAATTAGGAAAGATAATCTATCTTCTTAAGTAGTCCTTTATAAAAAAAAGTCTTAATATAAACTATATTCTAAACAGCATACTTTACTTCTAAAAAAATTTTATTTTTAAATTTAGAGACTTAAGTTTTAGTACTTTTATACTTTTTTCTCAAAATTAATTATTATTAGAAAACTAAAATTCTAGAGTTATAGAGATAGTCTTTCTCTATAACTTTAATTAAGAAAGCTTTTAAGGAGAAAAAGTAGCTAAAGAGTTATATAGCTGTGAAGTTGCTTATTTTCTTTGATTTTCCTAGTAAAAGGCGGGCGTTGACTGAATCCGGGCGTTGAGTGCACGGACACAGTGTACCGTGCCGACCAGGCTCGTGCCCTATCACCAACAAGCTCACCACCACAAAGATGAGGCTATTGTAGCAGCTACAAAAGGTATTATCGCAATTTTTTTTGTTATAGCTACTCTATAAAGGAATTCGATCACTTTGTACTATTTATACTTAGCTAGAGTTTAGATAGTGCGGCCGCAGGAGTTGAGTTTAGGTGGAGCAGCTAGTGCAGCTTCTGGGGACGCCGCGCGAGATACAACACTACCTTTAGGTCGTTTTAGCTTGCGCTTTGTTAGAAGTGCCTTTAAAGCTTTACGCTTGCCTGTTTAGGTAATTATAGAGGCTTGCTAGGTGTTTTAAGTTGCTTTTCTAGCTGCCTAAGCAGCTGCCTGTTCAGCCTTTATCTAATCTCGCACTTCCTTAGCCCTCTGTCAAGCCACACAACGCTCCTCTTTCTCTTGCTCTCAAAGTAACTTAGCAGCAGCTTAAAGCTCCTTTCTACCCACTTTTGCAGCCCTCTCCTGCTCCTCTTTATATTATTTTTCTGCCTCACGCTCACGTGCTTTCTCAACCTTAGAGGGCGACTAAAAGGTAGCACTACTATAGTATTCCTCCTCGCACTGCAAGTTAAGAGGCTTTCTAGCGTTCTTGCGCTTCTTCTTTGTAGTAAGCGTCTCTCTTAGGCCATCGTTCTTATGCTGCAACACCTTATTTTGAACTTAAAGCTAGTAGAGCGTTTGGGAGAGCAACTTAGATTCCTCCGCTGTAGTATCCTTCACTACAGAGCGTACAAAGCGCTCCATCCAACGCCAGTCAGTTAGTAAGAGGGCTAAGGGCAGTTGCTTACTTTTATTGCCTCGTTTACTAAAGCGTTTAAGTATAATATTAGCGTCTATAGGGTATAAGCCAAGGGTCCTAGTTTCCGACAGCCCCGTGTTTCCGACACCCTGCAAAGCCCCGCCGCCGTCACCACCCTGGTTACAAATGTGTTCACAACTTTGTCAAATAAATCTCTAAAAACACAAAATAAACTATATTTAAAGAGCTTTAATCGCTTTCTTCGTCTACACTTAAATCACAGGCAAGATACCGTTGTGTTGGTCGTCGATCCTGTGCCGAACGTCGAACCAATGCCTGCTCCGCTTCCTCCTCAGAGCAACTCTCCTCCACCTCCTGCGTTAGGCTTCTCGCCTTGCGAACACATTAGGAGGGCTCCTAATTAGTCTAAGAGAGAACCTCTGCAAGACTCGCGAAGCGATTGTTTGGATTAATTGCGACTTTGCGGCGTTTTAGCGGATTTGCTTGCTTAACCTGCTCGCGCAAGGAAGCAATCTCACGATCCTTTATAGAGACCTCTATTGCGATACGGTCCAGCAATATGGCAGCAAGCCGAATATATCGTCGTGTAGCTAGAGAGCTATTCTTCCCAGAAAATAGCTTCACAATGTCGCCACCGCGTTTTGGCGTCCTGATATCTATGGTAGAAGAGGGGGGTGTCAACGGCCGTTGGCGCACTACGACCCACCGAGAACCCAAGGGCTTGTCCACGCTCTTAGGATACAGCCCTGTCGCCTTCCACTCAGCTCGTATGCACTGCTCTCAAAGACCGATTTTACGCGCTTTTGCATAAAATTCAAGAAATCTGGCCTTCCTAACCTTCGTTGCATCTGTCAGAGCTGTATGCTCGCCAAGGAACCGCCAATACGCTGCCTTTAGACTTAAGAAATAACTAAGATCTAAAGGCTAGAGTATATATAAAGTATAGGCAGGTAAAAAAAGCAAGTAAATATTATTTAGGTAATATGTAGTTATAAATTCGTCTAAGGTATATAACTGTCGACAATAAGCAACCGTGCCTTAGATGGATCGTTAGGCTCAGTCTAGGGCAAGAACACCTTCTCCAGCCACTTAACAGCAATTTCGTTGCTTGTCTATCTATTTTGCGAGAAGGTAACATGCCAGCTAGGATGTTGAGCCAAAAACTCCCGCTTAAACCACTGCTCCTAGATGCTTTTGGCCTTAAAGATAATAAGGGGGTCTAGAGCGACACTAACCGCGGAGATACACTCTATTACAGAGGTCTAAGTATAGGCATTTACTGTCTTAACTGGTACAGAGTTCGGAATTTCCTGCGAGGAGCCGATGACAAGCCCATTAATACCCTAGCCTTCCATGATGCCGCCCTCGTCGGCGTTGTACCTCCGTCGGGGGGGAATCCAGCTCACAGTCCCGTACAGGTCGAACAAGTGCCTGATATTATCTGGAGTGGCTGCATTTATGCGTTCCTAGTTAGTCTAGCAGCCTAACTTTGTCTTAATAGCCGGGTGGCGCCGCAAAAAGTGATTAGACCACTTCCTCCCTAGGTTCCTGTGGTCACCTTCTTGCTTAAGCACGCCAGTTGCAATAGCTCGCACTTGCGCATGCGTTAGCGCGTAACTAAAGGCCTCCTGCTAGAGAATCTAGTGCTCTAGATGCTCTTCTTAAACAGTTGTAAGCCGCTGTTCACCGTCGTGAGCGTGCTGGTGAGGTTGGGCACTATTAAAGCGGCCGCGAAGAGTGTTCTGTGGTATCCTATGCCGAGCAGCAGCAGTGGCTAAAGCAACCCCAGATTCAAGGTCTGCGAGTGCATTTTAGACGTCGCCCTCTATATATCTAGCTATTAGAAGACAGAAAAAATAATGCAAAAAGAAGAATTGAAATTAATGAAGAATTGAATTTTTAAGAACTTATATTCGGTTGTAGTGCATGATAAGGAGGCGCGGCTGTGGGGCTGTCCGAAACACGGGGGTGTCGGAAACTAGGACCCCTGGCTTATACTAGTAGCTTTAAAAGTCTTATAGACAAGATCTATTATAAACGTAGACTGCCACGCTCTCTAAAATAGTAAAAAGAAGTCTCCTTTCTAGACAGCTAGCAACCCTTAGGTCTTAAAGAGGTGGGTAGAGAGCTTAGTAGAGTAGTTGCTTGAGAGAGGTTTAAAGTAAATAACGTTAAGAGGCTAAAGCGTGTGAGTAGAATAAGGGGGAAACACGGCCAGTAGTATATGGTGAGCTTCGCAGAATTTAATAAAGTCTATTAAGAGGTAACTACCGTGGCCATTAAGTATAAGGAGGCGCTAGTCTCTCTACAGCCACGCTTTCTGCTTTGTTTTGCGGTTAAACATCTGCTTAAGCTAGGCTAAACCAACATTATTGTTTGTCCATCCTATTAGTGAGGAGCTCACAAACACGTTATAATTTCCAGCTTTAATCTTGTCTACCTATGAGACTTGTAGTGTACTGTTTGCTAACAAGTATATAAGAGCTGGTGGTAAAGTACTTCTATCTGCGCAAACAGTTGCCACAAGTGTTACCTACTCTTGTAAGCTATCTTAGAGTGATGCTCGCACTCTCTTTTGCTCCTATTAAAGCTAACTAAACACCTGTTTTAAGCGTCTTGTAACGCTAATTATGAAGCCCTTTTTATCTATATTATACGTGTTATGAGGCTGAACCTTATACTAAACGATCTTGTGATGCAGCAGCTTAAAGTACAACTTGTACTTGCGATAAGAGTTAGCTTAGTAGCGTACAACGTCCATACCAGCGCTCTATTTAGAGATAAGATGGTCGTAGTTGTGGTTAATAAAGCGCGAAACCCAGTTCTTACCAACGTGCTTTTTTAATATATTTGACGCAAATTTTTGGATTATAGCTCTTATAGGAGGTAGCCCACGAGCTGTAAGCTCTCCAATATACTTGACGAGTCCCTCCTCTTGTTGTGGGCTGAGTAGTTGCTAAGACGCGTACCCATCCTGCCGGGAGCTTGTCGCGCCCTTACACCTTCTCCCTAGCGTTAAGCGATCATCACCATGTCTTTCTGCAATATTTTTGAGCGTATTATTATCTCCAGGTTCACGCGATTTATATTCTGCAATCGCCTCGTCAATCGGTGCCATGGTGGTTGAGTTATCGCGTGTTGAAAATGATGAGATGGACGTGTTGGTGGGGTGGCTGGGGGCACGAGCCAGGTCGGCACGGTAGTAGTACGCCTCTTTGTATGCTTATTAAAGTGCTTTAGCTATTGTAGACTAAGCTTATTTGTCGTCTAGCTGTTCTTAGAGACTGCAATAACCTAATTACGAGGTAGATCCTTCTCCTTATACTAGGCGGAGAGGTGGTGCTTGCCCCCAAAGATAATAAAGGGTGGAATCTACCACCCCATTGCGTTGATGCCTTGGATGACTATTGTCTACTCCCTATTGCCCTGCTGCACCTGCTTTGGCCGTCCTTAACGCTTAGAGCCTATAACTACTGTTCTAGTTAATATTATGCCTATTATAAAGCTAGACTTATTAAAATTATAGGTGTCTTTATCTAGAATACTATATGTAACGGTAACTGCTGGCCTCCCTGCCAAGCACTCCCCATCACCTTTCCTTCACACCCTATTTCCCCTATCTGCGCCTTTTACCTTCCTAAAAGGCGCCTTTCCTAGTTAGTGTTAGCGTGGTAGTTAGCGTGGGCTCGTGCCCCACGCCGCCCTCTATATAAGAAAGGGCCCCCCAGGTCCCTTTCTTATCCACTGTCTTAGAATAGTATCAATTCAACTAGCTCTTTCAACTATTCTAGCTGTCCCCGATAGGTTAGCCCTGTAAGGAATTGTTCAGTCCTTACATTATTCTAAGACCAACCATTTTATTTGGCCGTGGACGGCGACATAATATCTACTCCTCCCTTAAGACGCTGCCCGCGGGCGGTCGAATTAGTGGAAGTTTTACCTTGTTAGTCACTAGTTGTGCTAGGCGGTTGCCTAAGGTCTGCGAGACCGCTAATACGACTCCTCTGCCCGCTGCGAGTAGGTAAGGGCGTATTAGTTTGTTAGTCACTGGGAAGGATCCCCAGCGCCAGGGAGTTTGTGTTTCACTGCCCTGAGGTCTATTGAGAGAGGCCGCTTCTGAGTCCCGCCTCTGCTTGTCGCACGAGGGTAGGAAGTTTGTTAGTCGCTGGGAAGGATCCCCAGCGCCAGGGAGTTTGTGTTTCACTGCCCTGAGGTCTATTGAGAGAGGCCGCTTCTGAGTCCCGCCTCTGCTTGTCGCACGAGGGTAGGAAGTTTGTTAGTCGCTGGGAAGGATCCCCAGCGCCAGGGAGTTTGTGTTTCACTGCCCTGAGGTCTATTGAGAGAGGCCGCTTCTGAGTCCCGCCTCTGCTTGTCGCACGAGGGTAGGAAGTTTGTTAGTCGCTGGGAAGGATCCCCAGCGCCAGGGAGTTTGTGTTTCACTGCCCTGAGGTCTATTGAGAGAGGCCGCTTCTGAGTCCCGCCTCTGCTTGTCGCACGAGGGTAGGAAGTTTGTTAGTCGCTGGGAAGGATCCCCAGCGCCAGGGAGTTTGTGTTTCACTGCCCTGAGGTCTATTGAGAGAGGCCGCTTCAAAAAGTCCCAACGTTCTGAGAACAAACAAACAATCAACAAACAATCAACAAACAATTAATAAATAACAACCACCCCACTACTGCCCGCACTATAGCTAACCGCCGCCCTTCAATCCAAGAGACTCCTGGAACGTTCCCTGCGTCCTCTGTACCCCCGGACAGCTCCAGGATCGAAGATACAGAGGTGGACGTTCGCCTGTACCCCGCCAACAATAGTCTACACGACATTCGCCTTAAGAAGATTTCCCCACTTAACCCCAGCCCTACAAAGAAAAAGAGCATCATCAAACTACTAGAAAAGGTCTACCCTGAAGGAATTCTTTACAACTCACAGCACGAGCACCACGTCGCTACACTCCAAGCGGACCAGCTAACTAACGAATTTGCGACAGCAGAGCTTGAGTGGCTTGCGCACCAAGGCGAAGCTGAACTTAAAGCTACCGGCAAGTATAACGCGTTTACGGGAAAATTCAAGCCAGACCGATCGATCCAGCACAGTTTGGAAATGAAACAGTTACTGGCCACCTGTCAGCTTCAGGCTCGATATCGCTTTTCTCAAGGTCTGTTTTTGGAGACAGCACTAGATTTAGTGACTAGGGCTGTTACAAAGTCTAAAGAAGACCCCAAATAGGAGGTCCTCGTTCGGGCCTTGTGCGAGCGCGCTGATATGTTTGAACAAGCTTATGCTATACTTAAGGTAACAACACCTCACCACCCAGTGTACGCAGTCTTGGAAGATTCCGACTTACAGTCTGATGTTGCCGATCAGGCAGCTATTGGACAAGACTTGTTTAGCCCCAAGAAAGTTCTCCCCTCTGTCAAAGATCGTCATGGTCCGAAACACCGCACTGAAGTCCCCTTGAAACCCCCCGGCCCAGGAACGCCCCGCCCTCAGGCGGCCGAGCGGAGCTCATCCCGCCCAGCCGCGCCCCAACGTGCACCGCGAAATCCGCCCCAGCTCGCGGTGCCCACTCCACAACAGGAGGACACCCTTCGCTACTCCCCAGTCCCCAGATACGTGCAAACCAAGCTCGCCAACGGCGCCTAGATGGACGTGCCCTGGGGCAGACACGCTTCCGCCGCCCCCTCTAGTGTGTCTAAGCTAGGACGCTCCGCGAAGCTACCCGACGTTGACAAGTACTACAGAAAAGGTCAACCTGGCCCTAGTATTAAAGATTGGCTAGAGGATATGCGCAACAAGATCCGCGTAAACGTAAACCATTACTAAGGCGACAACAACAAGGACGATCAAGACAACCAAGTAGAAGCCATCCTTAGCCGCCTTGGAGGCGCGCCTTGAGAGGCAGCGCGAAATTAGCGTCGAACGAATCAGGCCCTCTAAAAAGACTATGGACCTGAAGCACTCTTTGAATTTCTAGAAGAGACTTACTGCGACCCCTTCACTCCCTAGCAGGCACGCGAGAAGTTTCACAAGCTCTTCCTCTCTAATAGAATGGACGCCTAGACGTTCCTACAGGCTTTTAAGAGCCTAGCTAGGAAAGGTAGACTAGACGCAAAAACCTGGAAGGACGAATTACGACTTAAGTTGACCGGGAGTCTTAAGTTGATGCTTTGGAAAGAGATGGAAGACTCTAACGTTGACTACCCAGCGATTAAACGCCAGATAACCGCCGCCAGCCGTACTCTCCGCGACAACAACACGACAAACCCGTTTCAGGCGCGTACGAGGACCCCTTACAAGGCATCACCCTCTGGATCAAAGCCCTCGTACACGGCAGCTGAACAACCAACGCCCCGCTCCGGACCCGCTGTTCCCTTCTCGCCCCTCCACAGTCACGACAAGACGTGGTGCATTCAGCACAACGCCTGTTTTCGATGTGGTAAGATGGAGAACAAACACTTGAGCCGCTGCGACTGTTTTAAGAAGACAGCTACACAAGCGAATGTACAAGCAGTGGATGATCTTGATTTGACCGAACTTGGTATCGCCTACTACTCCGATTCGGAGGCAGGTGATTTGTCAGACGACGAGGCTTTAAATGCGCGCTACTAGACCACTCCGACCTAGTAGCTTACATAGGGGCCACCGAACTAATTGATCTGGACAAACCGCAATTCTAATCACGAAACACAGATGCCAAACCGATATCGCTGCCCGCGGGCGGCAAGACACTGAGAGTTCCCGAGCTGTTCGGAGGCCCTTAGCTGGTCATGCCAGTGCAAATCGTATTCCAAGGGTTGGCTCTCAGGTTGCGAGCCTTGATGGACACCGGTGCTAGCGCTTACAACCTCGTCGCTTTAAGGTATATGAAAGCTATCCGAAAACAGCTCAAAGCCAAACTACTCCGCCTGAAGACACCAATCCCCCTCAAGAACTTCGCAGGAAAGAGAAGCGCGAAAGTGGACACCTGTTTCACAGCCCAGCTCAACATTGACGGACGCAGCATCACCATATAGTTCGTTTTCTGTGAAATAGGGGACCACAATCTTATCGTTGGTAGAAAATTTTTTGAGCAGGCCAACTGCCTGGTTGACGCTCGGGACCGCCGCCTTTGTTGGAAAGATGACAAGAATCTAACCTTTGCCGGCAACCTCGTCCTACCGCGGACTTCTCCACCACCCGACCCCTCCCACCAGGACGACGCCACTCGACGGGATAGTCTACTCGAAAAGCAGGACCATACCTGCCGAACGACTCGCTTATTAAAAGCTGACCAGAGTATCTCCAAGGAAATCTCTGTTCAGCTTCCCAGCCCCACCATCTCGTTCATCGGCACATACTCACAGGCTTACCGGAAACCGAGCTGTGAGGACGACTTCGATGGAAATGGTAGCGTAGAGGCTGTCGAGCTGTCTTCCTCGGACGACGAGTCGCCTGTTGGTCACCCCGTCCCCGCTACCCAAGGAAGCCACCAGCAAGACCAGCCCCCAGGAATTGTGCGGCAGGATCCGGGTATCACCCCTAGCCCTAGACCTGGAGACTGTGATCCTACCAGAGAAGCTGATCCGAAGATCAGACAGCTCTTGCAGGAATTAACTATTCAATTCGACCCACCCCGGCCAAAACGACCTGGGATGACTCCCTTCCGCCCCACCGAATCACTGACGCGGCAGGAGAACTTGCGGAAGATGAACGATGAATTGCGTTCAGCAGACCCACCAGACCCATGGGATCCGGCCGACCTCCCAGAACTCATTCAGGCGCCAACACGGGAACAATTGTACGCTGCCGGCTTTGACGTCAACACAGTGAGCGCCGCAGCCTTCGCTTTGAACAGCGGCCACAAGTCCAACGCGATCATTGGTTGTACCAGCCCCTACGAGCTGGCCAAACTCATAGAGGACCGCGAGAGCGAGAGGCGCGGTCCGGAAAACAAATCCCAAGTCGACCTGCTCGCCGAGATGGAACAAGCGCTTCCCTGGCCCGGATACGCCGGAGCGGAGCCCGCCCATTTTTCAAAAGCAGATTCCAACGCCCTCCCGCCTTACCAAAAGGGCGTTGATTACAATGTCGACCTCACTGAAGACCCGTCCACGCTTACCACCTCGCCTTTGTACAGCATGTCCTTAGAACACCTCAAACTCCTCAAAGCCTACATCAACGACCACATTGAGCGCGGGTTTATCGTCCCTAGTAACACCAGCTTCGCTTCGCCGGTGTTATTTGCCAAAAAACCAGGCAGAGGTTGGCGCTTTTGCGTTAATTACCGCCAGCTTAATGCCATTACTAAAAAAGACGTTACGGCAATCCCACTCATCAAGGAGACACTTATGCGCCTCTCTAGAGCGAGACTCTTCACCAAGCTCGACATTCGCCAAGCATTCTACCGAATCCAGCTCACCCCAGAGACTAAAGCGCTGACTACTTTTCGAACCCAATATGGAAATTACAAGTACAGGGTCTTACCCTTCGGTCTCTGCAACGGTCCTGCCACCTTTCAACGGTTTATTAACAGCGTCCTGGGCAATTATCTAGACAACTTCTGTACAGCATACATCGACAACATCCTCATCTTTTCTAACAATCCCCTAGAACACAAAGAACATGTTCGCAAGGTCCTACTTCGCTTAAGGGACGCTAGTCTCCAAGCTGATCTCAAGAAATGCGAATTCGCCGTAACGGAAACTAAGTTCTTAGGATACATCATTAGCACTGAAGGAATCCATAAGGACCCCGCGAAGACCGCTGCGGTTCGGGAATGGAAAGAGCCCACAACACTCAAGGCATTGCAGAGCTTTTTGGGCTTCTGCAACTACTACCGCTCTTTCCTTCCTTACTACGGTCGGGTCGTTCGCCCCCTGACCAAACTACTGAAAAACAGTGCCTTCCACACTTTCGGAGAACAGGAGCGCGCCGCTTTCGAGGCCGCAAAGCAACTCGTCGCCAGCGACGTCCTAGTCTCCTGGTACTCCCCATTTCGGATCACCCGCATGGAAACCGACTCTAGTAACGGCGTCAATGCGGGCTCTCTTAGTCAACTGCAATCGGACGGCACATGGCGCCCGGTTGCATGGTATTCGAAATCACTAAAGCCCGCTGAGTTAAATTACGACATTCACGACAAAGAGATGTTAGCAGTTATGCGGGGCCTTTCGGAATGGAGAGCGCAGCTAATTGGTCTCCAAACCGCCGAGCCCTTTGATATCATTACTGATCATCGGGCCCTTGAATACTTCAGCACCAAGCGTGAGCTCTCTCCACGGCAAGCCCGTTGGTCTGAGAAGCTGTCCGAGTACCATTGTCGCTTTTCAACACCTGCACGCCCTTAGGCTCGCGCGCGTCGCCGGATACCTATGGCTTTTCGGTACCCTCAAACCCCGGACAAACCCTCACCCCCCGACAGACCCTCCACCCCCCGACTGTCCCCACTATCGCCGGCAGCACCTATGGCTTTGGAGCTGCCCTGCCCTAATTGAAAACCGCATGGTCGGGTCAACACGTTTTTCAAAACGCTCTCCTATGGTACTGGGGAACGTCATGCGACACGATTGCGCCCGCGCGCAACGAACCGACCGGAAAATTTTTGGCTGACCGCGTTTTTGTATGGCGTCGGAGCTGAGGATGCGCTCTGTCGGCAAAACGCCGAACGCTGAGAGGTGGTTTCTAACCAATTCCAAATCCACCAATTCACCTCCAACTACTTTCCTTAATATCTCCACTACATGGCAACCAAATTGGACACAAAGGCCACCGTTCGAACTGTAGGGGCCTGTTGCCCCTATTGCAACCCTCTCCGGCCCTAAAATAGTGCTGGTTACGTTGAAAATCCGCCAAAACACCCTATTTTCACGTACTTTCCTTCCTATTTTCGGACCTTAAAAGGGGGGTTATGTAACGGTAACTGCTGGCCTCCCTGCCAAGCACTCCCCATCACCTTTCCTTCACACCCTATTTCCCCTATCTGCGCCTTTTACCTTCCTAAAAGGCGCCTTTCCTAGTTAGTGTTAGCGTGGTAGTTAGCGTGGGCTCGTGCCCCACGCCGCCCTCTATATAAGAAAGGGCCCCCCAGGTCCCTTTCTTATCCACTGTCTTAGAATAGTATCAATTCAACTAGCTCTTTCAACTATTCTAGCTGTCCCCGATAGGTTAGCCCTGTAAGGAATTGTTCAGTCCTTACACTATACTTAGCCTTTATGTTCTCTACAAGCCAGAACTAGCCTTATATTACCTTAGGATCCTCCTAGAGGACTCTCTTATAGTTGTACTTTTAATTAAACTTAACTTAAAGCTTTAGCTAGCGCTTAATAAAGTTATAAGGCTACCTTTAGCTAACTAGCTTATAGTAGCGTGTAGCTAGTAAAGAATTAGCTATATCTTTTATAGCATTAAGCTAGGGCGAAAATCCTTACACGTCTAGGTTAAGTATATGCTGCACAATTACCTACTCCTCTCTTATAGTAAGTCTTATTTTATTAGGTGCGCAGTTGCGTCTAAATGTCTTTTTAGCGCGTTAGTTGCTAAGTGTACTTTAAAAGACATTATAGAGGGCTGCAGCGTATTGCTAAGAGAGTATTATATTTTATTTAATAGCCTAGATTGTAAGCTATATACGCGCTTCTTTTAACGCTAGTAGTTTATTATGTGGTTAAGGCATCGCGTTATACTATTGCTAATAGTACGTTATAGTAGAGTCTTGGCAAAGTAATCGACTGAATAGAATAATCGACTCGAGTGCAAAGTACGTTATACTAATATAATTATAAAATAAGTATAAGCTTATATATTATTACAAGTACTAGAGTAATAATAAAAGCCCTACTTATAGTCTTAGTTATACATAATGCCTTTTAAGCTTCTTAGTAGTACTTTTAGCTTCTTTAGGGGCCTTAGGCTAATATATATATATATATATAAGGGGGACTTCTAGAACTATTATGCCTTAGGGTCTCTAGGAGTAACAGCTTCCTATAATATAGGAGTCTATTAGGACTTAAATAGCGCCTTCGAGTAGGCTGCGACATCTTAAAATATCTAAAATCTAGGTTTTTAGAATATTTTCTTTTTTTAGTTTTAAGTAAAGTGTAATGTGCTTTTATAGTTCTTTATAGTTCTTTTTAACTAACTTTTAAAAATACTAAATTTTTTTTAAGCTAATATTACTTTTATAATACTTTGCGCTATTAAATACCTTTCTAATTATAGTAAAAAACTTCTTTATAGGGAAAAAATAAGTAAAGGTAGCAAGTATACTTCTTATAGCAGTTCTCTAACTATATAGTTAACTTAAGTTTAACCTTTTATCTATAGAAAAGGAAATAAAATTTCCTAAGAAAGTTTTTTTTATTACCCTTTTATAGTTGTTTAACCTAAATAAAAGTGTCTTTAATATTATTTTAGAATATTATTTCTTTTCTAGAACTCTTTAATAGCGTTAGCACTTAGATTAGTACTTAGCTCTTATAAGTTTTCTTTTTTAGAGTAGCCTTTTTATTTAATATAGTAATGCTAGGTTTGAACTAATAACTATCTACTCTTTAGTACCTTTTTTATATAGTATATATGATTACTAAATATGTATAGGGTGTTTATAATAGGACCTACGTAAGACTTAATAGCTCTTCTTTATTTATATAGCTATAATAATAATATATAAAAGACTAACATGGATGGCAAGCGAGTGGCGCAGGCAAGCGAGCGGCGCACCCCATCAACTTTTCGCACCTTTGAAGTCGCGCAGCTCAACCACAATATAATATACTATATAGATTTTGATACAATAGATTAAGCAGTATTTAAAGTATATTTTTTGCACGTACGTGAGTTATGCCCAAGCTCTCTGCACCTTGTGCAGCGCGCCAGAGCCTGGCGGCTCAGGCCTGATCGCTCTCCACTTTGACGCTGTTCATGCTCTATCTGCTGGTCAGCCGCCTTTTGAGCAAGTATATTCTCTCCCTCTCCCTTTGTTAAGGTCCCCTGCTTCTGTATCCGCTTCTTTTTGCGCTGTCTACGCTTAGTTGCTGCCTCATTGGCTCTCTCAAGGCTAGTAATCCGATCGCGCATAAGCTCAGCTGAGAGCATCATTACTTCAGCACCCTTCTTAAGTTGATTAATCGCCTGAATAATAGAGGCAGGCGAGGAGCTCTTGTGTCGTTGAACGCGCTCACGGATTAGAGTTGATTGAGCCTCAAGCTCACGTATGTTGCTCGGCGTTTTGGCTTCCCAGAGAGCCTCTGGCAGAGCAGCTGGTGAAGGCGTACGAAGCTGCACATCCAGCTTTGACAGAACAGCTTCAGGCTGGAGAGGAACAAGGCCTGCGCCTCGAAAGGCTGAACAGATATTGGCTGATGTAAATGATTGCTCAAAGGCTGTCTTGAAGGCTGGCAGGAATTCAAGCTTCGTGATGTGGTTGATGTAGTTACGGATCAGAGCCTCAACCTCTCGGCTGTACGCGCGCTTCAACGGCGAGAAGCAGCCCACATCAAGTGGCTGCAGCAGATGCGAGGAGTGAGGCGGCATGCAGAGCGTGTAGATGTTGTTCTCCTTGCAGAGCTGTTGAAATTCAAGAGAGTGGTGGCTCGCATGGCCATCAAGGATAAGCAGCCTACGTGTGCCAACAATCCGGGTCTCTGTATGCTTGATAAAGTGCTTTAGCCACTCAACTCCAAGCTCGTTCGTCGTCCAGCCGTTGTCGCTAAGAGATATAGCCCAATCGCGCGGGATATCCTCCTCGTACCAAGCAGATAGGTGGTGCTGGCCAGCAAAGATGATAAACGGTGGGATAGCCCAGCCAGCAGCGTTGATTGCTTGGACAAGTGTCACCCACTCGCGGTTCCCAGGCTGGACAGCCTTTGGCCGGCCTCTCCTCTCTGACCCTGTAACAACGAGCTGAGTCGTAATCTTGCCCATCATGAAGCCAGCCTCATCAAAATTGTAGACGTCCTCATCGCAGATGCCGTACCTGGCCTTAGTCTGCTCTACAAGCTTGAACCAGGCGCTAATTAGGTAGGCGAAAATCCACGTAGGTCCAGATCAAGTATATGACGAATTATCACCTCCTCTTCTAGCTGGGTGAGCTTCTTCGAGTTGGGCTGGCAATCGCGTCGCGTAGGTCTCCCAGCGCGTCGGCGGCGGAGCGTTGTTTCGGGTACATTGTAGACTGCTGCAGCAGCTCGGTTGCTTTGGATCTGGCTGGTATTGATTGAAAAGATGGCAAGCTGAACATCTGCTTCCTTTGAAGCCATTTGAGTGTTGTGGCGTGGAGTTGTTGTAGGACGCGTTTAGAGCGGGTGCGAAAGTTGATGGGGTGCGCCGCTCGCTTGCCTGCGCCGCTCGCTTGCCATCCATGTTAGACATATATTTAATTCTAGAAAGTTAACTTTCTAGGCTTTTTTCCCTATAGGATATTTAACTATATCTAGTCTAATAAGCTCCTAATTAAGTTTACACTTAGGTTAAGCCGAGTTTAAATATCTAGTTAATATAAATCGTTAATCTTCTAGTTTAAAACTAAGGTACTTCCACTTTTTATTAGCATACTTTTTTAGTACTTATTTACTACTATAATCTTTATTCTATATTAAGCCTATAGTGTAATAACTTTTGCTATAATTAATATGCGTAGTAGTAATCCTTTATTACTAAGTAGTATTTTAGGCTATTTTAGTATGTAAGGATCTGCTTTATAGTATATATAAAAAGGAGTTACTCTAGGTATTACGTTTATGCTATTATTATATATAAATTTTGCAATTAGTAACTACCTTATCTAATTATCCTATTCTAGGTAGTAAAAATATTAAAGATACTACTTAAGCATCTAATGCTGCCTTTTAGTTTACCTATTTATTTATAGGTAATACTCTAATAATAATACTCTTATAGTATTAAGGTAATAATAAAAAGAGTTCTAATAGTAAGAATTTATTATTAGACTTTTATTTAATAAGATTATCTTAGAAGTGCTATATAACCTAATAATATTATAAATTTAGTCTTCTACTAATATATTCTATTAGTAGCCCGGATAAATTAACCCGCCGAATAGTTTTTCTTAGTAACTTCGACATCCCTTATAACTTATTATAGAATGTAACGGTAACTGCTGGCCTCCCTGCCAAGCACTCCCCATCACCTTTCCTTCACACCCTATTTCCCCTATCTGCGCCTTTTACCTTCCTAAAAGGCGCCTTTCCTAGTTAGTGTTAGCGTGGTAGTTAGCGTGGGCTCGTGCCCCACGCCGCCCTCTATATAAGAAAGGGCCCCCCAGGTCCCTTTCTTATCCACTGTCTTAGAATAGTATCAATTCAACTAGCTCTTTCAACTATTCTAGCTGTCCCCGATAGGTTAGCCCTGTAAGGAATTGTTCAGTCCTTACATAGAACACTACTAACGTTACTTTATAGTAACTTATAATAATCTACTATAACTTATAATATACTAAGTTACTATTTGATCTACTTTTTATATTATATAGCCTCTTTACGCAGCTACTATAGCCGCGTAAAGCTAAGAAGTCTTTCTTAGTATTATAAACTTATAATAAGACTTCCTATAATATATAATATATTATCTACTATACTATATATAGGCAATATATAGTATACTTATTATAATTTATAGTAAAGTATACTATATCTTAAGTAGCACTTTATCTAATTTTTAGTTACTAAGTGTAGACTATTATAAAATAAAGTTAACCTATTATTTGTAGTCTTATAGTAACCTATAATACAATTACTTTAATTTACAATTAACACTATTTAAAAATAAGCTACTAAGAGTAATATCTAACTTCTCCTCTATCTCTTTATCTATCTAATAGATCCTTGCGTTGTGCCTAGGCTCTTCGCACCTCCTATAGTAGCGTTGTATTAAGAGACCTACCTCTCTCTTACTACTACCTCGCGCCCTTTTTAATAATTTTACCTTAATAAAAGGGCTTTCTACTCCTAGATCTGTTTCCTAAGCAAAGCCTAGCGTTTTACCTTTCTAAATACGCTTTCTTTTACGCGTTTTTTACTTTATTACAATTATAATTTGCTTCTTAAGTTTTTTAATATAGGTCTCTTAAAGTATACTATAGTAGATTATAAGTTTAACAGCTTTTATAAGCTATAGGTAGCTTAATTTAGTATTAGGTAAAGACTAAATAAAACAGTTATATATAAGCTTTAACTAGGATTTAAACTTAAGGGTATTACGTAGAGTTCTAGCTTACTATAGTGTATCTAGTAGAGTACCCTAAGGTAGAGTGTAAATACGCACATTAAGGCAATTTACTACTACTAACGTATCTAAAAAAATAAGCCTAAAGGCCTTAAAGGCTTTTTTTCTAGTTTTCTAGTATAAATATATTAAAAAAAGCGTTATAAAAGGCTAGTAGAAAGCTCTCTTTATTAATATAAAAGACGTGTTAGCGTGCTAAGTCCTATACACACTAAAAGTACTTTAGCTTTAGTAGCACAAAATAGACTATATTAAGTAGCTAGAGGATATAAATTAAGTGCGCTAGTATATAGAGCATTAGAATCTTCTATTCTAGGTAATAATTCTTAAAATCCTAGAAGTAGTAGCTCTTATAGCTGTCTAGAATAAGTAACCTCTATAACTCTACTATGCGCGGCCTTATATACGTGTTAAAGTGCTTTAACTATACAACTCTAGGCTTATTATTAGTCTAGCTAGTCTTAGAGACTAAGAGCTTCTAATTATAGGGGATACTAGTCTTCTTATACTACGCTAAGATATAGACTTACTCTTTATAAATAATAAAAGGCAGAGTAGTATACTTAGTAGCGCAAATACTTTAAATTACTATAACCTACTTATAGTTGCCTAGCTAAATAAGTATAGGTTAAGAATATCTTTTTAAACTAGTTATAACCTTTATTAAGCTAATTACTTCTATCTAGAAGCCTATCTTACTAAAGTTATAGATATTTTTATTTTATACTCTATGCTTGGCTTTTATATCTTCTACTAGCTAAAACTACGTGTTTATAATCTCTAAGTCTTTTTATTATATTTTTTATTAGTCCTTCGCTTAATTAAAAGCTATTTTAAGCTTAGGTATGCGCTTTATAAAGTACTAAGCCTAGTATTATTCTATAGAGTCTCTATACTACGCAGCTAGTAGTTTATTAGCTATATCTTTTACTTTATTTAGGTAGAGTATAAATCCTTACAAATTTAGGTTAAAGATATACTATATAAGCATGTACTATTTAGTTATAGTAAGCTTTGCCATGCCTAATTATATATCTGCTTAGGCAGTAATTCTATTAATTTAATTGCTTAGTATAGACTTTAGGATATTATATACTGTAGGAGCACATTATAGGCTTAAAATTTGCTTATTCTAATAGGCGTAAAGGGCAAGCTTAATTCTGCCTTCTTAATTAGATAATAATGTATTGTGTTATTAAGACATTATAATTTATAGTAAAGTGTAGTAGTCTTGGCAAAAACTGTCTAGCAGACTAATCTATTTAGGCTACTAATAGAATATATTAAGTTCTTTATATTCTAATCTGCCCTAGTAAGTATATAATAAGCTATCTTTATTAGATAGTCTACTATTACTAGAATAGTATTATAGACTTAGCTAAGTGTTTAGCTAAGGGGTAAGTCTATAATAAAATCTAAGGTAATATTCTCTTAAGGGCTATTTAGTATAGGCAAAGGATTCAGAAGACTATATAGTTAGTATTAAAGTGTAATAGATATTCTGCACTTTAAATAGTCTTAATAGTAGTTCTTAACTTTGTATTATATTCCTTTCTATTAGAAATACTTTCTTAACTTTCTTAATATCTTTTTCGCTCTAAAATACTCTTCTATAAGACTATTATAGTATATTTAGAGGGCTTTTGGCTTCTTTACACTTATTATAAACACTTTAATTTTATTTTACTTTATTATGCTATTTTCTAATAGGTTTTTACCTAACTATTAGGGCTAAGGTTCTTCTAGAGCTTTAACTTTATCCTTAGTCTCTAAGTTAGATTTTAAGCTACTATTTATTAATACTATTAGCTCTTTTATAATTACTCTCCTAGGTTTACGCCTCGTTAGCTGCCTTTGTGCCTAGAGTGCTATTTACTAGGACCTTATAATTATACTATTCAATTAGATAATTAGTTTATTAAAAGTATCTCTATTTAATAATGTTTGTAAAGGCTCTATATAAGTCTTATTTTATTTCTTTACTAGGTGTTATGCCTTACTTATATAGTTAGGGCGTCTTAATAGTCTATCTACTAGGTTTGCCTTTTCTAGCTAGTAGATAATAATAAAATTATACTCTAGTAGTCTTTTATAAATTCTAATTTACTAGAGATTTAATTTATTTATATCTATATACTATTACAAGTTATTATAATCTATAAGAATAGTAAATAAGATACTTAATAAGTAGTATAGCTAATATTTAATACTTTTATTAATAGCTAGTAATTTCTTATTATATATATTATATTAAAGTTATATACTATCTAGCTTCTATAAAAAGAAACTAATAGGTTGCTATTACAGAGTTCTATTAGATTTAGGTATATTCTAGCTTAATATACTAGATATTACGCTACCTAAGTTATTAACCTTAAGTTTTATTTTTCTATTAGACTTAAAGAATACTAATATAGGCACTTTTATAAATACAGCTTTTAAATCTTAAAACGCTGCTTTTGCCTACATATTTAGGTATAAGGGTTAGCTTTCTTCTCTTCTTTAAGCTTGCCTACCCTAGGCAGCACTAGACTTCTTTTAAGTAAGTTTAGTAAGTAGTGGAGCTATTCTTATAAACTCTAAAATAAATATTTAGTAATAATTTATAAAACTAAAAAATAGCTTAATATTAAATACGATCTTAGAAGGTGGCTACTTTATAATTATTTTTATATAGTTTTTATATATCCTAACTTCCTTTTAGCTAATACTATAGCCTAGGTACTTAATTTCTTTCTAATAAAACTTATACTTGCTAAGTTTAATATATAGCTTAGCCTTATATAGCCTTTAGAGAACTTTTTTTATATATTATTTATATTTTCTTTTTATATTAGAGAAGATAAGTATATTATCTAAATAGATAATATACGTTATATTAATTAGTTCTACTAGGACCTTATTAATATATTTCTAGAATTATGCTAGAGTATTAGTTAAACTAAATAGTATTACTAAGTACTTAAAGTATTTATTCTTTATATAAAAAGCTATCTTCTATTTATTACCTTTCTTAATTCTTATTTTATAATATGCCTCTTAGATATTAAGCTTAGTAAAGAACTTTGCCTTTGCTAATCTTTCTAAAGACTTGCTAATTAAGGGTAATATATAATAATTCTTAATAGTAATTTTGTTAAGGCTATAATAATTTATATATAGTCTTAACATACTATTCTTTTTCTTTGCAAATAGAATTAGTGCTTTAGCTAGTAACCTTAAATATTATATCTAGCGTCTTTATAAGTAATCTGCAATATACTTATATAAGACACTTAGCTTATCCTCAAATAAGTTATAGAGGGGCTAATAGGGTGGTTATTTCTTAAGAAAAAGATTAATATCTAGGTTAGGTATAGAATATTCTATAAGCACTTCTAATTAATTACTATTTACTATATTAGTAAACTCTTAGTATACTAGTAGTATTATAGTCTCGACTAAAATTATAGATATTCTATTATCTATATAGCTAATATAATATGCGTATAATTTTATAGTTAAGTCTAATATTATTAAACTAAACTATTCTATATCTTTAAGGGCTACTTTGGTATAGTTAAGTGTATTCTGCCTTAACTTTTCTTAAAATAATAATTAACTTATATAAAAGTTAAGTTTTAGATTATGTATAGTAATTTATAGTAATTTTAATTATATTTTATACTTTCTTAGGTCTATTACTATAAATAGGATCTAGTAAGTCTTTCTATAACCTCTAGTATCTACTAGCTATACTTTAGTAACTATAGATCTATATATAGTAATATTTGCACTATTTACTACCTCTACTATAAAGTTTAGTAAGAATATTACTATTAGATCTCTTTGCTTTATAAAGTAAGCAAAGATTATATTAAGTTTAGCGCTACTATTAACTAGTGCTTTAACTAAACCTAAATCCCCTATTATAGCCTATACTATTACTATAGTTAGCCTCTTTAGGTAAAGTATATTATAGAGCTTTTTAACCTACTTATTCTTCTTATACTTAATAATTATAGCTAATAAAATAGAGTCTAGTTTTACTAGCTTTTGCCTTTTCCTATAGACTCTAATATATTCTTAAAATAGAAAGATAGATCTAGATTTCTTTTCTTTTTATAATTATAGGAGATATAGTCTTTTTTACTGTAGTTTTAGTAAGTAACTTTTAAATTACTTTTATTCTTCTTTTTATACTATAGTAGACTATTTATAGTCCTTACGCTTTCTTTTACTATATTTAGCTAGTTTAGCTAACTTAGTAGGGGGCGTTATTAACTTAAGCCTCTTTAATAAATTCTTAAACTTGCCTTTACTTTTAGTAAACTACTTTTCCTTTTAGTAAAGGCAATTAGTAATCTCTTTTACCTCTATAAGAGTTTCCCTCTAAGAAGGTAGGTAATAGAAAAGTTCTTTATATAGCTTATTATTTATAGATACTATAAATTTAGCTACTCTATAATACTTATTATATTCCTTAATTTTATTTTATAAAGGGAGACGGTACTTAAGTAAGTTTATTAGAGACTAACCTACACTTTAGTAGTAGTTCTTTATTATCTTAAATACTATTTACTAGCGTTTTAATAGAGTGCCTAGAGTATTAAGTATTTAGTTTATTAATATCTACTAGGTAGAGGCCAGTTTAGGGTCTGTATATTATTATTAGTTAGAATATAGCTTAAACTAACTTTAAAGGTTCTTAGATAGGTACTATTTACTAAAGGTAACCTTATAATTTTTTTTAATAAAGTAAAAAGGTGTATAAGGATGCTAAGTATAAGCAAATTAAAAAGGTAAGATTTAAGCTAGGGTATATATATATGTACGTACAGAGTCTATATACAGAGCACGCTAGTAGCTAAATTAGGCACTAGCATTAGATTTTACAAAGATAGCTAGGTGGCCCTAGATAGCTTAGTAACACTACTTCCTTTTCTATAAGGCTTTATCTTAAAGCTTTTAACTTAACTAAAGTTGCCTAGTAATTATAGTAAATCTATATAAAGTTTAGTGAACTTTCTCTTTTCTTTAGCCTGGGTATTATAAAATAAGGAAAAGTTGCAAAATTATAGAGGTATGTATAGTAGGGCGTATATAGTAGGTATATATAGTAGTTAATATATACGCTAAGCGTTAATAAGTTACCTATTATAATATTTAATTTATATAAGAATTAGCTATATAATAAATAGCGCTATAAGTAGTAAGGCTCTTTTTAACGCCTTTTTAATATTTTCTTAATATACTAACGTTAGTAGCGTTAGTTTAATAAGCTAGGAAAGCTGCGGCGTAAGTCTAAGTTAGATAGAAAGCTGCCTATTAACTTATTTATTTATATAGGGATTTAGTGGGCAATATATAGTATCTTAGGTAATAAGCTACTATTAATAGTTAAAGTAGTTAACTAAGTTAGCTAAGTTAACTAAGTATGCCTCTAAGTTAATAGAGTTTACAGAGTTAGCTAAGTATACTAAGAAGGTATTAGAGATATTAAATTATACTAAGAATATTAGCAAGGCTACGTAATAGGTATATATACCTAATAATTTATATAATTATATAGAAATTTAGCTAGCGTTTAATAGGAATCTAGGCTAGGAGACATCTAATAGAGTAAGTAACTTAGAATTATTATTAATAGATACTAGGGCTTGCATAGGCTTAATATAAGTATTATTATTAGAGTTAAAGTTATACGCAGTAGGGTACCTACTAGTATAAAAGTATAGAAGAGCTTAGGACGCTTAAGTTATCTTATTATATAGTAATTTAGTAGGCGGAAAATAACACTAGCTCTAGATCTGCTCTAATTACTATACTTAGTAATAACTATATTAGCAAAGCTTATATTTAAAGTTGTTAGAGTTATATAGTAGGTTATAGTAGGGA
Organism: Laburnicola sp. JP_R_19; assembly: GCA_031010545.1. Taxonomy (NCBI): domain Eukaryota; kingdom Fungi; phylum Ascomycota; class Dothideomycetes; order Pleosporales; family Didymosphaeriaceae; genus Laburnicola; species Laburnicola sp. JP_R_19. Next base: position 661,740 of record VOIT01000010.1, on the reverse strand, counting down.
AGGCTAGGTAGTAGCTTATAGCAAAGGTATTAATTTATATAAAAATTTAGCTAGTAATAAATACTAAACACGCTGCGTAAGACTTTTAAGTTTCTTACTTAAGGCTTTTATAGTAAAGTTATTAGCAAAGCTAGCAAGTTAATAGTGTTAATATATAATATTAGCTTTAACGCTAACACTAAATTTTACTAGTAGTTAATAGAGTTAATAGAGCTAGCTAAGAGCTTAATTTTTATAATAGGCAAGCTAGCAATTAATAAAAGCCAAACGTTGCTATTATTTATATATAATCGCTCTATTCTAGAGGCTAATCTATATAGATTATAGATTATAGTTTACTTTTAGATTATTGTATTAATTATTAAGTTAACCTAGTAGAGGTTATAATTAATATAAAGTTGCTAGTTAAGCTAGCAAAGCTCGCGATAATAGTATTAACTATTAAGCTAGTAGAGCTCGCGTTAATAGTGTTAACTATTAAGCTAGTAGAGCTTATAAGGCAAGTGGGCGCTTAGATTCTAGTAAGCTGTCTTATACAGGTAAGTCTATTAAAGCTTTAGAGGTTGCTATTAAGTTATAAACTTTATAACTACTATAATAGTTACTTACTTATTAAATAATCTATTCTTATAAGGTTGTTTATTAAGAGCTCTATATATAACCTATTATATATAGCCTATTAACCTAAGTCTATAATACTTATTAATAGGTTATCCTTCTAGAAGCATACTATAAATAGTGCTAGGGGATTAATATTACTATAATATTATTAAATATCTTACTCTTTATATATATAGTAAGCCTTTTATTATCTAAATTAATCTAGGTAATTAATCCTACTAGGCACCGCCGTAGTAGTAAGGTTATTATTAGGTAATCCCCTATAAGAAGAGCTCGAATAGTAGGCTACTAAATTATTAGTTAGATTTTAGTACGCTGGCTAAGCGCTATTCTAATATAGTTATAGTGTTAAGTTTTAATAGTTTTAGTTTAGTTAATTAGAGAGCGTTGATTTACTAGAGCTAAAGATTACCTAGCTAAATCTTAGATTGCTAGCTTAGTATTTCTATTTACTACTAGTAACTCTACGTTAATACTATAGATACTTATACTCTTAACTAGCTAACGCCCCGCCTATAATTGTACTATATAGTAGGCTAAAGGTATTACTAAAGTTAATACGCTTTGCCTAGGCATAAGGTCTAAATTCTAGGACTAAGGTTATGGTATGCGATAGCTATAGACGCGGAGCTAAACTCGAATATAATAGCTAAGTGTTACTAAGGTTATATAATTAAACTAATATTATATAGTGTTTTATATACACGCCTACTATTTTACTTATATATTTACCTTTTTACTTCTATATCTACCTTTTTACTTATATACTTATCTTCTTATTTATATACCTATCGTTTTACCTATATACCTATCTTTTTATTTATATATCTACCTTTTTACTAACACGACTACTTTTTTACTTATATACCTATTTTTATATTTATACACCTACCTTTTTACTTATATACTTACTTTCTTATTTATATAACTACCTTCTTACTTATATATCTATCTTCTTACTTACACGCCTACCTTTTTAAAAAAAATTATATAGCTAAAATTAGAACTTGCACACCTTATATAAGAGAAATAGATCTACTAAGATTTTACACTTTAGTATAATAGTAAACACTCTTATTAAGTATAGCGTATTTTTATTACTATATATTTGCACTTTAGTTATAAAAAATCTTTTTAACTTTTTAGGTCTAAGCGTAGATTTAAACTTCTGCTTTAATTATTAAATTAGAACTAAACCTATTAGCCTATTCTCTAGCTATAAAGAGTTTTATATCTTTTTTTAAGGCAATATTCTATTAGAGAATTATAGATAAGTGTATAAATAGTAAGTTTTATAGTACTATATATATTATTATTTTATATACTATATATATTTAAATCTCACCTAGTGTAATATAATAGTAGATAATAGTAAAATTATAGTAATTATTAACTACGCGTTAAGCAGCTAGTATTCTAAATATTACGAATATATAAAGAAATACTATAGGCTTTTAAATATTCTAGATTAGTACTAAGAGTTTAGGCGTGTTATATCTTATTATAATAGTAAATTAGAGGCTAAATATACTCTTTAGATTTAATTTAATAAATCTAGAAATTAGAGACTATAAAGCAGTTTTATAGTTTTATTAAAAAGTTTAATATATATTATGGCTAGTAATATTACCCTATTACTATATAAAGGTAATAAGATATAATTACTAACAGCTAATAGTATACTTAAAGCTGTTATTTGTATTTAGTAAAGCTAGCTAGTAATTAATATAGAAAAGAGCTTAGGCAATAAACTAAGAAATATTAAATTTTCTTGCTAACCTAGCGTTTTGTAGTACTACTATAGCTACTAAGATCTAAGTAATATAGCTTTATTATTGCATTGCACCCTTAATAAAAAGCGGAATAGTAGCTAAAACTAACTAGATCTAATAGTTTATAATATTATTAGACACTTTCTCTATTAATACTCTACTAATAAAATAACTGCTATATATTAGATTAACTTATATCTTTAATTAAAAAATTTAATTTTAGTGTAGATTTGTGTCTTGCCTTAAGAATAGGTTAAAAACTACTCTATTAAATATATTAAACACAAGACTATTAGAACTATTAGAGATTTTTAGTGTAATTAAGATAACGTAATAGAAGGCCTTGTATCTAAGCTGAGCCCTATTATTTCAAAGTAATAGTATATTTTAGTAGTAGTGTCAGATATGCAGCTATCAGATAGAACAAGCGCGTTGAGGTTGGATCTGTACAATTGAGCAGGGACCACCGTGCTTGGTGCACTAGTTGAAAAGTTAGAACTAGCTGAACATAGGAGAGAAGAACACGACAGTTCATCCATCTTATCCATTAGACCCCCCCATCTCAATGAGCTCAAATAGTGCTCAAATCTGACAATTAAGAGTCTCACTGCCTCAATCGATACCAAAATGGCTGCACTACCCCAGCGTGACCCAACGGTGACCCTTCGAGACCACACCGACTACAGGGCATGGATGATGCAGCTCCAGTCTAGATGCGTCGCATATCGCATCTGGCCAAAAGTTGATCCTACGTCGAATATCCCAATAAAACCTAAACCTATAGCCCCAAGGGCGCCGCTAATTAATGGGTATACTCCAGCAGCGAACGTTAGCATCCCAATAAGGCAGTCCGAACTGTCAGCAGCAGGACTTAAGGCGTTCAAAGAAGATCTCGAGTATTACAAGATTCTTGCTAAGCAGTATAAGAACGATCAACATAAGTTTGAAAAGGAGCAAACAAGCCTCTAGCAAATCATTGTTTTTATTTAGGCTACTGTTAGCCCACATCTTCAGCGCACTTGCTGCCTGCCTAATTAACCACTGAGACAGTGGATTACAAACCTCAAAGCCACGGTTGGCGTCGACGAACGATTCGAGAGAGAACGAGCCCGCGACCGATACCTTACATCCCTCAGACCAATAAGAAACGCGTCGAATTGGGACACATAGCTTGCTAAGTATAATTAAGCAGCTATAGAAGCGGAGATAAGTAATGTCCCTGAGATAACACAGATTAATGTGATTACAAAGGACTTTCTAACTGCCGTAAACAAAGTTGCGCCTAATTAGTCTACAACCTTTTAGGATAGCGGACGGTTCACACCTGGCATAAATTGGAAAGAAATAATAAAGCGCTTCCAAGAGTATATAATATTAAATCATCTAACCCCTTAAACAGGGAAGCACAAGACTGTATTTGTGGCAGATGACTCGTCATACCTCGCTGAAAGTGGGAAAACCACCTAGGGCATTGATGCCGAAGCAGCACCATCTAGAAAACAGGGCAAACCCCGATATCAACGTGATGACTAAAAAGATAATAAGAACTTATCCTCAGTCTAAAGACCTGCAAAAATAGGAGGCGCTAAATATCCTACTTGCGAACATCTCTATAGACTCTAGGATTGCTTCTATGTTAATACAGACAAAGCTCCTAAGTAGTAGAAACTAAATAAGAAGATTAAAGAACTTGTCGTATTAAAGCGCAAGTACAATCCTAAATTTTAAGGACTACTAAGAGGACAAAGCAGACTAAGATTAAAAACACTAAATATAAAACAATCACATACTCTAATACCTAAGGTCTAAGAGGAATAACTAAATAGTTAGGAAGTATTAAGTGTCGATGCAGCCTTTGTATCAGCGTCCTTTAGGACTAAGCAAGGTAGCTATCCACTCTAACAATCTTTTATTCTTGACTTAGGCTCAACCTGTCACATCACAAACGATCCTAATTGCATCCACAATTATCGCTAACTAGTACTAGGAGACTTTATATAGGCTGGCAACTCTAAGGTATAGATTAAGGGATACAGATTAATTAATCTTAACCTAAGGAGCACCTCTAGAATACACACACTAACTCTGCACGATATAGTAATATGTCCTGATCTATTGTGCAACCTAGTGTTATTCCAATTACTTAGGCGGAAAGGTATATGGTGGGATACCTAAGCGGAGCCAACCGCTCTACGAAAGCTAAATGGAATAATCATCTGCCACCTCACTAAAACTTATAGGCAGTGGGTACTAGAACACTATCTAACGACTAATGGCTCATACCACACACACAGAATTACCTCAGCAACCAAGCAAGGACTACAGAAAGCACCAGCCGAATTATGGCATAAGAGACTAGGACACCCTAGACCAGCAGCTATTAAACATCTTATGCAGCAAGCTGAAGGGGTGCGAGTCAAGGGAGTTACAACAGTTCAATGCGACTCCTATAGGAAAACAAAAATCTAGCAACAAATTAGCTAAGCACCGCGAATTAATAATAAAGGACTAGGAGAAAGACTAGCTATTAACTTTTATGCCTACAAGGCGCAAAGTAGCACTAGCGAAAAGAGCTAGATGCTTGTCACTAACAGGTACTTAGGCCTGCAATAGGATTTCTATTTTAAAGACAATTAACTAGCAAAGTTAGTTATTAAATTTCTATTAAACTTCTTTCTCTTCCTTAAAAACTATTATAACATTACAGTCAAGGTTATTGAAGCGGACAACAAGATCACGATAGTGAAACCAGAAATTGAGCGCTGGTTGGCATTACAAGGAATTACTGTCGAGCCTTCCGCCCTAGATACACAAGCTCAAAATGGACGTGCCAAACGCTCAAGGGGTGTGAACAAAGAGAAATCGCGCGCGATGCGTCTCGATGCCAACCTACCCTAGGAACTATAGCCCAAAGTTATAAGAGCTGTAGTATACCTCTATAATTAAATACTAAATTATGCGAACAACTAGAAAACGTTATATAAGATATTCTTCACACGAGTTGCTCTAAACAACGGAGTAGTCACCTTAATTAAGAAACCTAACCTCGCTCACCTTAAAGCGTATGGCTGCAAAGCGTTCGCAATGACAGATAATACACATTAAGGTAAATTAAGGCTACAACGCCTAGACCTAAAGGCTTAGATTAGTTACCTAGTAGGATACTAGTCCTCAAACATCTATTAAATCTGGATACCGTCACTTGCTAAGGTGATAAGCACCTGTGACGTTATCTTTGACGAACAAACTGTCTTTAGTAGCAAAACTGAGGACCTTATAAATAACCTCATGCACAGCACACTAGAGGAAATCGCCATATACGTGAGAACGATTGAACTCCTAACACTAAGTTATTAACTAGAGATAGAGTCCTTCTATAAAGACAACACTGTTAGAGGCTTATTAAATTTCTAAGGCGAAGTAGACCCACTAGGCTACTACTAAGGAGTGAAGATTAGGGACAACTATCTAACTCCTCCAACTACACCACTACCTACAGCATTGCTTGCGCAGTTAATAGCTAGAAATAAATTAGAAATGAACCTAAAAGGGTTATCTAAGACTGTCCCCTAGGCAGCCGCCTTTATAGTAGAAACTCAAGCCAGCAACGTTAGAACATATAAAGAAGAAGTAGTAGATAAGGCTAAGATAAAAAGGATGCTCGCCAAAGGCCTGAAGCCTTATCGAAGTCAACTACCCCCCCTACCAACATGTCGAACCAAGCTTGAAGATTATCCGATAGGTGAACTATTTAAGGAAGCAGAACAGGTCCATCTTCAAAGTTATTAACAAATAAGATCATAGTTAGAAGTATCTCTTAAATCTATTAAACTAATAGGTTAATAGATACTTAACTGCATATAGGTATACACCTATAAACTAAACAAGCATTATTAGTTTCTTAAGTGCAAGGCACAACTAGTGGTTCGTAGAGATTAGCAAAGGAATATCGCACTACAAGATACCTATGCTGCAACATTAGCAAGTTATTTGTTTAGGATGCTTATAGCAATTGCGGCCAAATATAATCTTAAGCTAAAGCAATACAATATAACTAATACATTTATTTATGCAATAATAGACAGGGAAGTATATATAAGGATGCCCTAAGGATATTAGAAGAAGGGCACAATCCTTAGGGTGCAGAAGGCCCTCTACAGTCTACGCATCTCACCTATGCTATGGCAGAAGGAGTTCACAACAACCCTTAAGACCATCAGCTTTAAAACTATACCTCACAAGCCCTGTTGCGTAATTAAGGACAGCATTATTATCTTCTTCTATATAGATAATATTATCGTCGCATTCTATAAAGAGAGTAAATAGGAAGCGGAATAAGCCATTAAGCTCCTACAAGAAAAGTATACTATAACTAGAGGAGATAACCTGCAATAGTTTCTTGGCGTAGAGATCATCAGACGACGTAATTAGCGCCTTATTCAACTTTCACAAGCTGGTTATATCGACAAGATTAGTCGCCTAATTAACAAACAAGACTGTTGCTATAATACCCTAATAGCCGCTACTAAGTTAAAGCCTCGAACAGGCTTAACAACACCCTTAGAAATTAACAAATACTAACGCAAAATCAGATCGCTTCTATTCGCGGCAGTAACGACTCAACCAGACATCGCCTTTGCAACTTTAAGGCTAGCTTAATTCCTGTCAAATCCGGGCTTAGAACATCACAATGCCGCTGATTAAGTACTACTATACTTATCAAGCACCAGATAGAGAGCACTGCAGCTCGGAGGAGGCAACTGCCTTCAAGTAGCCAGCGATGCCTTATTTGCTGACAACACACTAGACAGAAAGAGCTTGCAAGGATACGCTATTAAGCTATTTAACAGACTTATTGCCTAGAAAGCAAGCAAACAAGACACTATTACAACTTCGACAACCAAAGCAAAGCTTCTCGCCCTATCACAAGTAGCTAAGGAAGCAATCTTTATATCAAGACTACTAGACAAACTGCAGATTAAACTGCGCTTATTATTAATTACTATTCAATGCGATAACAAGCAAACTATTCAACTAGTCACTAAGGAGATATCCAGGCTTCAGACTAAACTACAACACGTTAACATTCACAATCACTAGTTAAGACAAGAAGTCTCTACTAAAAAGATTAAGGTAGAGTACGTATAATCGGCAGAGATAATCGCCAACGGCTTCACAAAGGTCCTCCTAGTCAACAAGTAGGAAGGATTCCTAACCCAACTTAGGCTAGTTAAGGTAACAGAACGCAAAGTAGCAAATAAAGTACCTCTAAAGGAAATTTAAGGGCAACTTAATAACCTCACTTTAGAATAACAGGCTGCTAGATAGTTCAGCTTACAAGAATCTTCCAAGCTAAGGGGGTATGTTAGATATGCAGCTATCAGATAGAACAAGCGCGTTAAGGTTAGATCTATACAATTGAGCAGGGACCACCATGCTTGGCGCACTAGTTGAAAAGTTAGAACTAGCTGAACATAGGAGAGAAGAACACGACAGTTTATCCATCTTATTTATCAGACCCCCCCATCTCAATGAGCTCAAATAGTGCTCAAATCTAACAAGTAGATTAAAATATAAACTTAGCGTTTATTACTTATAATTATTTCTTTTTATATATCTTAGATAACATAATAATATATAAGCAATTACTACTTACTTATTTATACAAATTTACTAATCTAGTAAGTAATACTTATAGTAGTAAATAGACTATAGTAAAAGAGTAAATAAACGTTTTTATAGCAAACTCTTTAGAGATATTATATATTATATACTATAAGACTGCCGCATAGCTATATAGTCGGTCCTTGGCTATATAACCTCGGCCGGAATAACCTTATGCCTAGCTTTACCCATACACCTTCAGGCCCTCAATCCTCTATAGTAATAATATACCTCTTTTCTTATAGTTAACCTATATTACTATAAATTACTATAATCTCTACTAAGCCGCTCTACCAATCTATAACGCACTCCACCTATGGCGTATACGCCCGAATAGGCAACCTCCTTATTAAAATTGTATTCTGTATAGCAATTTTTTATATTTCAACTTTTAAAACTATTTAAAAACAAAGCTAGTTAGTCTACCAAAGCTATCTAGATAATTTTCCCTGTTGCCCGCCTTGTCTACGACCTCTAGCGGACCTTGTCGTCGCTCTATAGCCTTAGCGAAGCCTATCCTTTGCTAAAGCCTTTTGTAACCGCTTTTGTGCAATCTTAATATCGTTAAGCCCTGCAAAGCTAACATTAAGGTCTACTTTAACCTTTGTGCATTTATTAGGCTTTAGATCCTTAACTTAAGCCTTAAGTCTAGTAATACGCACCTTAGCTGCAGCTAGCTTAGTTAATTGCTATGACTAACCCTTTATTAGCGTCTTCTCTACCCACTATTACGCTCTAGATCCTTGTTTATCTACTAGATTTGCTAATAGACAGGGTATCTCTTGAGGTCTAGATAGTGTACAAACTATGGGTGATCACTTGCGCTTCTAGGGTAGGCTTGGAGCCGTTAGAAGTACTATAACCTTCTAATTGCACGGTAGTTGTAAAGAATTAAGGACCTTTCTAGAGTTGTATAAATATATACTAGCTGTACAGAACTCTATTGTAATATAATTAGCTGTAACAAGGCCTTAAGCGTCTGCGTATAGCATGAGGAAGCGATTGCGCTTAACTAGTACTGTATTAGATAGGGCTAACAGCCTATCTAGCTCCTAATAGTAATTCTGCTTTAGTGGGCTAAAGAATAATAGATTAAGAGGCTAAAGTAGGTGCGAAGTGTAAGGAGGCAAGTATAGGACAAAGATCTAATTAGTTTTAGCTGTCTATATAAATTCTATTGTTGCATACGAGCTATAACTATCGCAGATAAGAAGGCGCTAGTTAAATAAGTTGTTAGGCGTACTTTTTAGTTGAAATTTAGTCTCTAGCTACCACAAACTAATATTATTTAATGTCTAGCTATTTTTAGATATTGTATAGTGCTAATTAGGCGCGTTATTAATAGGAAACTAGGTACTTTAAAGTCCTGCGCCCTTAAATATAACAAAAGGCTTAATAGAGCAGCTCTTAGCGCTAGCGCATTTTGTAATTAATACCTAATTAGTTAATCTAGGCTCTTTTATATACCTACGCTTAGATCCTAACTTTGTTACAGGTTCTAGTACCCTCCTATTACTATTACTACCTTGCTAAAGACCGTGTTTGTCTATATTCTAGATAGTAGATAGTTTAATACAGTGTTTGCTAATAATAGCCTTTAATATAGTAAAGAACCTTTTAAGAGTTAATTTATCTAATCTATTAACGCGTGCTTTATCGAGTAATTAACTAATTAGAGTAGTAATAGTTAGATTACAAGCTCTAAAGCTAGTAATCTAATTCTTCCCTATAGGAATGTAGTCGCCGTTAACGCGTACGATGCAATTAGCTATTTCGCGTACAGTAGCATAGCTTAGAGCGCGCTAAAGGCTATGCTCCTCAACTATCTAATTAGCGAGCTATCTCTCCTAATTAGGAGAGAGCTTCTAGCGTAGTAACTGTGCAGATACCATATTAGTGCAGCTATTAAGGCGGGTTTAAAGTGTAGAGGGTGGGATTGCGTAGTCTACAGCTATAGACTATACTAAGGCGCCTTGCAGCATCTTAGCTTTATATATTACATACTTAAGATTATAGGGACTATATTAAGGCTCTATATCTACAATTATATATAATAATTATATATAGTTATAGAGATATTGCAGTTAGAAGAATTCTGTGTGCGCGAACGCATCGCGCGTGGTAGGTGGGGTGTGCCATAGGTCGGTGGGGCGGCTTATCTTATAATTATAAGTCTAGTACGATGCTTATTATGCACCCTCTAAAACTCCTTACTAGTTAGTCCTACTGCCATATTATCGCTCGCACGGATTAGAGTAGAGTTTTTACAATAATAACGTAAAAAGTTATTTATAAAAATATAATTATAGTTACTATAAATTACTATAAAATACTATAAGACTCTAAATTATAATAAAAAGTCCACACTAGTGGCTAAACACGCGAAAAGTCATCGTAGACGCATTATAATGGCAACGCTAAAGGACAAAAAAGTTATACTAAAAGGAATAGACAACTTTAAACTATAGTATATAGTTTTTAAATGTACCGCGCGCACACTACGCGTTCTAAAATACGTTAACCTAAAGGCTATAAACCTTATAGTGCTAGAAGACGTTAAATCTAACATTAATAAAAACCTTAATATTATAGTGTAGAAAAAGAAATATAAGTATAAATTAGAATATAAGAAATTGCTAAGTAAGCTTACAGTACTAGGCCAAAAGTTTGCCGACACTTTTGCCCCACCAAATTTTTAGCCGAGTTCTTCAACCCTCATTATTTACAGGGTATCCACCACGCCCAATTGCATTAAAATGCACCTAAATAGCTCAGTATTTTGTGTGCCAACCCCGGGCTTTTATGCAGGCTTCAATCCTGCGTGGTACGCTCTCGATAAGGTTGTTAATAGCCTCCTGTGGGATAGCATCCCATGCCACCTGTGCGCACTCGATAAACCTCTCACGAGCTATCTGGCTGAATCCTTCCCCCTCTAGATTGGGAAATAACTTAATAATCTTCTGTTTTAACAGCCACCAGAGGTGTTCAATTGGGTTGAGATCCGGTGAGTAGGGAGGCCAGTCAATACAGTAGACCTCTTTATCATCCAGCCATGCTTGTGTGTGAGCAGAGGTGTGTATAGGCGCGTTATCCATTTGAAACTCGTACGCAGCGTTCCATGGGAGAATTGAATCTCCAAGGGCATTGGTGTACGATTCTGAGCAGAATCCTTGTCGGCCACCTACCCTCTCCATGGCTATTAAGTCTGTACGGCCGCCTTTCCAAATTGCTCCAAAGAACATCTGCTTAAGTTCTGCTTGCCGCGTCTTTTGATCAATCATCTCGCTATCCCACTTCTGCTGAGGCGTACGAAATACCCAGATACGCTTCTTGCCACTCCCACGTTCAGCAGAGACCTCGTCAGAGAATTTAATCACGCCCAGTCGTAGTGTTGATAGATCCGGCACCACTCAAGGCGCTGTTGAGCGTCTCTAGGAGTAAGCTTTGGGCGTTTCCTAGCCACCCAGTTACGTATCCCATGGTTTGAGCATTCTATAGAGTGTAGTCCTTGAGCACTCAATGCCGCGCGCAAGAAGCTGCAATTCAGCGTATTCAACCCGGGGGTTCCTACGGACTATCCGCAAGACCTACGCTCATCTCTCTGTGATAGAAGCTTTGGCCGGCCTATCCGGGGGCGCGATCGAATCTCTCCATGGGTATCCCAGCGTTTAATTGTGTCGTACACAGCTTGGCGGCTCACATTAAAGGTTCGAGCAATTTTGGCCTTCGGTACGCGGTTCTCTACCTGGGCAAGGATTGCAGAGCGCACCTGCGGAGAAAGCTCAAACCTAGCCCTACGATTGCCAGATATTTCTGCTAGTGGCCGCCGCATTATATACAGATCGAATAGCCGCTTCAAAATTGGTGGTTGGTGTGGGGTTGGCGTTGATGGTGGAGGATTCGGCTGAAAATTTGGTGGGGCAAAAGTGTCGGCAAACTTTTGGCGAGGCGCTGTAAAAGACAGGTTATAAGTATAGTAAGAGACAATATACTAATTTCTATGCCTACCGACTACACTATTATAGAACAAATTAGGTTTCTGTATAAAAACTACTTAAAACTAATAGTTACTAAATAAGAAGAAGTAAACTATTAATATAACAAGGCGAAGAAGTACACGTCTAGTCGCTAGTTAATTAAGAACTAGATAAATAACTTCTAAATTTATCTTAACAAGGCTATTAAACTAAAGATTCTAGCTGTCTAGAGTTTTGCTTTCTAGTAAGATCTTCTTAAGGTCTTTTATACTATCGATTTAGGGTTTATAGTAATAATAAATAAGAAAGTCTATAAGGCCTATTAAGTATATATTAACGCAGAACTTAATTTACTAGCTTTAATAGTCTATACTATACTCGTTATTATTAATCGCGTAGGCGTTGTTAGTATACTAGAATAACTTAATATAGTTTATACACTACTACTAAGTATATCTAATAAGGTATTTATTATAGCGCTTATTTAATACTAATAAATAACGTCGTACCTATATAGCTTAAATAAGGGCAATATATAAGGCACTACCTATACTATACTTAATAAAGTATAGTCTTCTTACTATATAAATATAAGAAATTAAAGCTATAGCTTAACGCCTTTAAATAATATAGAAGGCCTTTAGAATAATAGAAAGCGCACTAATACTAAGATCGCTAGTAGTTTATAAAGAAAGCCTTATTTTTATAGTAAAGGTAATGCCTACCTAGATAACTTATAATAGAGAGCTTGTCTATATATCTATACCTAGCTGCAAGAAATTAGATTTAAAATCGACCCAGCTTGCGTTAAAGCTATTTAAAGATATGGTAAGATTACTAAATAGGCTAAGCTGCTTAATAAAATACAAATAAGAAAGAAGGCAAAGTAAGATTATATTATACCTACGGGTTATATTAATACTAGTAACTAAGCCTCTAATAGAGAATATAAATACGTATATATAATAAAATATTTTATAATAAGTAATAAGCGATATCTAACCTTAGTACTCTATTACTTTTAGATTCTTAATTATAGTTCCGATATATATATTTGTAATAAGCCTAATAAGTTTATTTAAATTTATTCTATAATACTAGATAAAAAAAATTAGTTATAAAGAGGACTTAGTAGAACTTACCATATAGGGTAAATACAATATTAAAATCTAAACACTAGGTAGACTTATAAAAACTATATTAAGAAATGTTACCTTATATCTAGACTTTATTACCTTACTAGTATCGCTCTTAAGGCTTAGAGGAAAGGATATCTACTTTAACTTAGGGCGTGAATGCCTATACACAAAGTATAGCACTAAGAATCCTATCTAGGTAATAGTTAAATCTATAGGCGGTTACTATGTTCTAGTAAACTAATAGTCTTTCCTAGCACTACTAGAGGACTATACTAACAGACCTTTCTTATCGCTTGCTAATAAAAGGAGCTATAAGAAACCCTCTATTATACTACTACCTAACCGCACGTTATTTAGTCTTTACGCACACGTCTTAATAGGCTATGCTAGAGCTAAGTTAATAGAGAAACTAAGTTATAATATTACTAGCATAGCTCTACTTATATCTTCTCTTCCTAGTATATAAGAATATGAATAATATAGAGTTAATAAGACTTAATAAATTATCTTATAGAGATTTATTAGAGAGCACGAATCTATGCGTATATTTAAAGCTATTACTATTAATGTTATTACACTTAATACCGAATCTCTTACGGGCAACTAGTATATCTTTTATAGTTGCTATTTTATTTCTAAGACCTATATAGTGTATAGTATACCTAATTAATCTATAAATATCCTAGATAAAGTCTTTAAACTTATAGATAGATATATTAAACGCCGCTATAACGCTAGCCTAGTGTTTATACTAATAGATAGAGAGAGCTTATAGGTTTTAAAATAACCTTAGTATAGTTAAGCACTATAAATAATAAGGCATTACTATATAGCTCTAGTCTTCTAACACTATAAAATAATTAGGCAATATAGAATAGTTAGAAAAGATACTAATTACTATATCTTAATTACTTAGAACTATATCTAACTTTCTACTTTACCTATATAAAGCGATATATGTCTATGTAGTATATCTACTTAATTAGACTCCTATTAAATTATTAAACTAGACTATACTATATAAGGCTATATATAGTAAACTACCCTCTATTACTTACTTACACATCTATTAATATAGAGTATACTACCTTTGTAAGAAATTTTTCTAAATAAATAAGCTTTTTCAAAGGGCGCTTATTAGTTACTTAGTAGGCGTAGACTTACGTAATATCTATTATATATAGGTACTAAAAGCTATATCTTATAAATATAGAGGCAAGGTTATTTAAATAAGGAATATTACCTTTAATAAAGAACTATTCTTTAGATCTACAAATAAAGAGAGCCTACTTAGTATTTAGTTAAATTAAGCTATTAATAATATTAAGGTTAAAGAATTAGAAAGTAAGTAGGAAGATTCTAATAAGGAAGTATATAAAGACGCTAAGCTATCTATCCTTCCTACTAAAATTCTACTTATAGGCGAAAAATTAGGCCAAGCTTATAATATACACTATAGTAGAGATATATACCCTTTACTAGTTTCTATAGTTTATTAAACCTCTACGCTGCTAACGTTAGTACTAGCTATACTACTAACGTCCTATTAGTTCTCTGTGTCCTCTATACTTATATTAATAGGACCTTCTGCACAAAAAAAGCAATATAGAACTAATACCTATTTCTAAACTACTAACGTATTACCTAAACGTACACAAAAGTCTGCTACTAACGCTATCTAGACTTATTAGAACACATTCGTGTTAGTCTTACTACTAGACAAAGTGCTCTAATTAATTACACTATTACGGCGAGTCTATAAAGACTAGCTTTTGCCCCTGCCATAATTTTGGAATAATCTTCTAAAACTCCCTACGTAGTTTAGAGAAGGCTTTATAGCAGCTGTAAAGAAGAAACTAAATACTATTACTAGAAAGGAGACATATACTAAGATTTAGCTCTTAGAGCTTTTTCTAAATACTAAAGTTTTAGTACTTATGTAGGTCATTATATACAAATTTAATTAAGGCTATCTAGCTAAGCTTAAAGTAAGAATTGTTATAAAAGAAAACTTATAGACTATTATAGGTAATACCTATACTACTACTCTTACTATATAAATATTTCGCGTTCTTATAGTAATTGCCGCCTATTTTAATATAGATATACGTTAATATAACACTATTAATACTTTTACTAATACTAAACTCCCTAAATCTATTTATGCCTTTTAACTAGAAGGTTTCTATAATAGTGGGCACTACTAGCAACTTTATCGCGCCCTTTATAGCCTTAAGACGTTACTACTACTTTAGTATAAAGACTTTATAACTATACTTAAGAGCTTTAGTCTATTACTAGTACTTAACTTACTCTATTTATAAAAAAGATAATTGCATTATTGTCTTTTTTTATGTGGATAATATTATTACTATGGCCCTTCTAGGTTATTTATTCTTTTTTAACGCCTTTAAACGTAAGCTTATTAAATAGTATAAAATTACTAACTTGTAAGGCTAAGAAAACTCTACTTTTTATAGTATTACTATATATAGAGACTGCGATAATAGTTATCTTTAGTTATTATAATATAACTATATCTAGAAAATCTACGCTAAATATCTAGCACCTTAAAAGTTATTCTAGACTTAGGCACCTGCTTTACTTCTACTATTTAAGGAGCTTGTACTATTAATAGAGTCTAAGAATAAGAATATATCTTATTATTGCTTCTAGATAGTTAGATTTATTAGCTACGGCGCTAGTGCTATATGTGTAGATATTGCTAAAGCTTATTTAAAATTAGCTAAATTCCTTACTAATCCTAGCTATAAATACTTATTAGCTGTATATTAGTGTCTTGTATATCTATATTATTTCTAGAACTTAGTACTGCACTACTCTATAGACTACACTACTCTGTATCTCTATTAAAAAGATACTAAAGAGACTAACTTTTATAGCATAACTAACGCGTCTTATACTAATTATAAGGCAACCTATAAGTCTTTATAAGGCTATACCTTTTTCCTATTTAGCGGTCTAATTAATAAAAAAGCAACGCTTTAACACTATATTACTAAGTTAACTACTAAAGCTAAACTTATCTTACTCTCTATAGGGTACACTAAGTACTACTAGTAGTCTAGAATCTTTAATAATCTCTACTTAGACTTTAAGAAACAACTCTCTATATACATTAATAATAAATAGATAATTTGTCTACTAGTTATAAAGTTCTCTTAGCTAAAGACAACTCTTTTATATATAAATATATACTACTATTAGTTATAGAAATAGGCACTATAAAAAACTATTACTTCTACTTATATTAAAACTAACTCTTAGCCTACTAATAACCTTATAAAACTTCTACCTAAATAAAAGTATTAGGAATAGTTAAAGTTCTTATAACTTAAGCCTATTCTAAAGTAAATTATAAGTAAATAAGTAGAGTCTTTAAGCTCTTCTACCTCTACGACCTTATAGTAGAATATTGGCGGTTTAGGTAACCTATAAATCTTACCCCGTCCCTACGCCTATAGTCTCTAGAATTACTATATTTTACTATATTAATAATATATATAGCTATACGCTTCTTTAGTCTAATGCTCCTCTATTTATATATATTAATAAGGTATATAGCTACGTGCCCCTCTAGTCTAATATTGCTCTTAAGCACTGCTCTGTTCTAGCACTCTACTTTCCCTATATTTTATAGTAATAAGACCTTACACGTGTTATATTATAGCTCTAGTAAGAAGAATCTTAATATTTAACGTAGAGCACTATTTATTAAGAGGTTAATAATAGCTAATAACTATTAATGCCTAAGTAAATTAGCTATTTATTCTATAGATTAGTTTTCTTAGTATATATACACCTAAGGCATAAGTCTAAGTATTAGTAAGAAGTTTTATCTTCTTATACTAGCGCAGCTATATAGAATATTTCTGCCTACTTACGCTAGAGTTAATTATACTAGAGTTATTAAGATAGCTTATATTAATAATAAATATAGGCAGACCTTAGCACTTGACTAGGACCCACCTTTTTTTATTTTAAGACTAGACTCTTCTATACGGTACGCTCTTACTTACTAGCCTAGCTATATAGAATAGTGACAATTATTTACGCTAGTACCTAGGCAGACTACTTTCTTATAGTAATTTTATATTAAAATAGACCTAATCTACTATTATAGGCTATATACTAAGGACACTTAGATGCTAACCTATATATAGATAGCTTAGGTAACCTATTAGTCTTACTCTATTCTAGCGGTTTAGGTAACTAATAAATCTTACCCTATTCTTATACTTATAGTCTATAAAATTACTATATTTTACACTATTAATAAGACATATAGCTACGCGCCTCTCTAGTCTAACACTATATTAATAAGGTATATAGCTACGCGCCCCTCTAGTCTAATACCTTTTAGCTTACTTATACTATTATTATAGTGTTTTAAGGTAACTTTTATAGCAAGTAGCTTATATAGAAACCTACTAATAGCTTCTTTTTCTTTCTCTTACTAAGGTTGGGAGTTGTTTATTGCCTATTACGCTATTTTAACTGTATTTCTTATTGCTATATATACCTATTTTAACTTAGAACCTAGTATCTCTTAGATTACTACTATTAGCAATCTAAAGAGAGTGTATAAGACTGCCGTATGGCTGTATAGTCAGTCCTTAGTTACATAACCTCGGCCGAAATAACCTTATGCCTAGCCTTACTTATACACCTTTAGGCCCTCGGTTCTCTATAGTAATAACACACCTCTTTTTTTTATAGTTAACCTATATTACTATAAATTACTATAATCTCTACTATCTTATATATACTAATATAAAGAAGCTCTTAGAGTACTTTAAAGTGCCAAAAGTAACTCTACGCTTTATATACACTTAGAATTAGTTATATTTAACTAGAAGCTAATTTATTTTAAGTATAAATGCTAAAATTACTTTTTTATTAACTAATCTATAGAGCTATAAAGGGTGCTAACTAATAGATAGCCTAGGTCCCTACACTAGGACTAAAGAGAAAGTTGCGCGCTTCTAATAAGTTTGTTAGATTTAATAGTTAAATGCAATAATATGTCTTTATAAATAATAATAATTTTGTTATCTTCGTGTCTACTATATTTAGCTGGTTCTGACTTCTTTACTAGTGTGCCAAGCCAGGTAGTTCCTGCTTAATTGTACAGATCTAACCTTAATGCGCTTGTTCTATCTAATAGCTGTATATCTAACAAAGTTACTTTTTATATTTTTCTAATATTTAGCCTCTTGCACTCTAGTGGTGCTAGATAAGTACTTAGTTTAGGTAGTAGAAAGAGGAATACTATAGGAGTAAGACTATAATTACTAGAGCTAGCTACTTAATAGTTATAGAAACTAACTATTATCTAATACCTTAGCTATATTAACTACTATAGGGTTGTATTTAACTACCTTATTCTGGCTAATAATCTAAATCTAGAGAATAAAAAAGTATGTATAGATAGAGGGAAATATATAAAGAAAGTTCTTTTATTTTCTATTAATTTAATATAATATATAGACTAGTAGTTTTACCTTAAGCTTTTTCTCTAATAGCTTGTCTATGTTTAGCGCTAGAATCTTAAGGCTTTGTAAATTACTACTTTGTATTTTATTTAACTATAACTCTAGTAGTTTTCTTTATACTTAACTTTTCTATACTTTAATAGAGTTAAGTGTGTACTAGCAGAGTAATAATTATATAATAATATAAAGTCTTAGATTCTAAGGTAAGAATAGCAGTTCCTAATACTAAATATAATATTAATAGTTAGTATTATATTACCTACGTTACCCTTAATATTATACTTTAGAAGAAAGTAGTAAGGATAGTAACTAGGAAGAGGTTATATAGATAGGAATAAAATTAATAACACGCGTGCTTAATAAGCTATTTATGTTATTTTTTTGGCAACTAAGGGGGTTTTTAATAAAAATATTATAATAATAGCAGTTATTCCTCCTACTGTTAGTAATATAAAAAAGCGTTTTAAGATTGTGTTAATAAAAAGGAGTAGGCTATATAATAGAAGTTATTTTAGAAAGATTTAAATTTTTATTACTAGCTCTTAAGTTCTTAGCATATTATTAATTACTACTATATACTATAGGCTTTAATAGATCTTATAAAATGTAGTAGATAAAAGAAATAAAATTAAGCATTTTAGATTTAAAACTATTACTAACATTTATTATAACAATAATATAGTATAGAGAAACTAAATAGCTGTAGCTATATAATATATTATAAAAGTTTAATAAGTTGTATAATTAGAAAGTCTACTTTAAAGTAAAGATTACTAGTATTTTTACCTTATATAGTAGTACTATACGCGCTTTTAAATGTACACTACGTTAACTTTACGCTTAATTACTTACTAGATAGTTTTTTTTTACGTAATTATGTTTTTTTATAGCTTAGTTAGCTAAACCTTAGCTTAGAAATACTTACTCTATTACTATTTACTAAGCTCTTATAGTCTTACTAGTACTTATTACTATAGTTTTAGCGCAAAAACACTATAATTAAGTGTAGGCATAGCTAGTGTACTATTAGTTAGCCGTACCTAATATTTTTTGTATAAATAAAAGGGCGTGCTATAAGAAGCTATAGTATGCCTTAATAATACGTATTTAACTTAACCTTTATATCTAATTATTACTATTAGATATAAATGCGTGTTTTTCTTATAGAATTATATTAGAATAATTAATTAAATTTAGCATATATATAAGTAGTAGAGAAAAAAAATTTAAGAAAATTATATAGACTATAGGTAAGTATTTTAATAATAGATAGAAGACTATAAATAATATTAGTAAGAAGATTAGTAGATTATAGTATAGTATTATAATTTTATAGGCTCTTTAAGAAGAGATTTAAGTGCAACTAAAGTCTACGTTTTTAGTTAAGGTGCCTAATTCTAGGCCTTTAATTATAATAGTAAGATTTTACTTATTAGTATATTTCTATTTCCTATTTTATACCCCCTAGTTAATATTTAGTTTTTAGTTCCTATTTCTTAACTTCTACTAGATTCTAAATATTGTAGTAGCTAAGACCTATTAGAATTAGAATAGGCATATTACTAGGCATATATTATTAGAAAACTATAGGTTAGAGATAGTATAGAAGATAGTGTTATATATAAGACCTCCTTATCGCTTAGCTAGCCTAATAGGGCCTTATGCCTTCTTTAAGTCTAGTAAGGATTTGGATAAAACCCCCCTCACTTTAGATAAGGACGGGTAGCAATTCGTCTTATTACTACTTACCTCCTAATATTATCCTATTTTGCCTTACTAACTATTCGGCGTCCTAGTGGCATTCTTATATTATAGTTACTCTTAAAGTAGAGCTATTATTATATAAGGGCAAAAGGAGAGTAAAGTATATAGTATAAATAGTAATAATAATAATAATATGAGTATTAATAGTGCTCTTATATAATATATTTTATAGGCTATTATTAGTAGGTTATTTATACTATATAGAGCTTTAAAGTAAGAGTACTTGCTTTTAGTAGGTAAAGGTTTTAAATAGTAGAAATAGCTAGCCATATCTATAAGTCGCCTAAAAATTACGTACTATATTATATAATAGTTTGAAAAAAATTTAAAAATACTATATAGATTATTATTAACTTGCTAAATATCTTTTTTAATCTTTTTTTTAGTTTAAGATTAAAGTAAATTAAGAGAAAAGGTTATTATATACTATATATAGTACCTACTTCTAATTAAAGACTAACCTTAAATACGCCAACGTAATAATAGTTTAAATTTTAAACTTACTTATACTCCCTAATACTTATAAGCTTCTAGTGCTAATATAAAGTTTACTTATACTATATATAGTATACCTAGCTTATTACTATTACTATTATTAGTTATCTACACTCGCACGCTTAATAAGCTAACTAAATAGTAATAATAGTTATAATAATTAGAAGAATCATATAGATTTATATAATACTCTTACTACTTTATAGCTTATTAATAACGTGTTTATAAGTAAGCGGCACATATAAGCAAGCGGCACACTCTACTAACTTTTTATAACGCGTTACCTATTAACTACAATGGCTCCACCAACGCTTGTTCAATTGCCCTATAATGAGGCAAATATCTTCCTAGCTATCTCAGCTATCAAACAGAATCAAATTTAGAGTAGACAATGCGCTGCTACTACGTACAGCATCCCTAAAACTACGCTCCGGCGCCGACGCGCAGGAATCGCTGCGCGACACAACTGTGAGCCTAAATCAAAAAAGCTTACTAAGCTAGAAGAGGAGGTGATTGTTTAGCGCATACTTAACTTAGATTCGTAAGAATTTACGCCTACTCTAGGTAATATATAAGATATAGCGAATAAGCTGCCTACTAAGCGTAGCGTAGGCTATGTGAGCTAGCTATAGCCTAGGAACTTTATTAAGCAAACAGACAGCCTTATAACGCGATTTAATTAACCCTACGATCGACAGCGAGTCCTCTGCGAGGACCTAACGGCTATACAGGCCTAGTTTGAGCTATTAGTACACATAAAGGCCACCTACGGTATTTGTAATAAGGACACCTTTAACTTTAACCAGACTAGCTTTCTAATAGGTAAAATATTCTCCTAGCTAGTCGTTACTAGCTTAGAGAGGCGTGGCCGGCCAAAAGCGATCTAGCCAGGCAATCGCGAGTGGGTGACGGCGATCCACAGAATTAACGCTGCTAGGTAGGCAATCCCGCCCTTTATTATCTTTGCTGGCTAGTACTACCTCTCTGCCTAGTATAAGGGCAACAATATACTAGGTAACTAGGCTATTAGTCTTAGCAATAATAGCTAGACTATAAACAAGCTTAGTGTTGCCTAGCTATAGCATTTTATTAAGTATATAGTAGAGCGTAGAGTAGGCGCGCGTTAGCTTCTAATACTTAACAGCTATAAGAGCCACAACTTGCTTAAATTCTAGGAGATCTGTAGGGAAAACAAGATCTATACCCTATACATACCACTATATTTATTACACCTCCTATAGCTATTTAATGTAGGCTGTTTCTCGCTATTAAAGTAGGCGTATAGGCGCTAGATTAAGGGCCTAATACGCGACTATATTAACTATATTACTAAGCTTAAGTTCCTACTAGCCTTCTGCGCCGCCTATAACTAGTTAATTACAAAGGAGAATATCTACGCAAGCTTCTAAGACGCTAGGCTAGTCCCACACAATCTAAAGACAGTAATATTAAAGCTTAATGTGAAGCTTCGTACGCCATCGCTAGCAGCCCTACTAAAGACCCTATAGGAGTCTGCAATACCAAGCAACGCGTACGAGCTAGGCGCTTAGTTACCTCTAGTTCGTAAGCAGATCTAAAGGCATTAAGGATCCTCTTCTATATTAGTTATCTAGTTGCTTAATTAGCTTACAAGAGGGGCTAAAAGAATAGCGCATTTAATAGTGCATATATATAATAAGATAGCTAGTCTATAGAGAGTAAATAAGGTAGCTATAATGCGCAAACAGCGTAAAAAGAAGCGGATCTAGAAGCGAGGCACCCTATTAAAGGCAGAGGGAGAGGAAATTATTGCTTAAAAGGCTGTTGAGCAGCAACTAGAGGGAGAAACGCGGTATAGCCAGGCGCGGTTAGGTGCGAGCTGGCAGGCTTCAGCGCGCTGCACGCGCTGCAGGGAGCCTGGGCACAACTCACGCACGTGCAAGAAGGCTTTTCTAGATACTGCTTAATTTAGAATAGCTCTTATATTAATAGAATATTAATGCGTTGTGAATTTATACGCTGTAAAAGGCTAAGAGACTTAGTAGAGTGTATTGCTTACTTATATGCGCCGCTTACTTATAAATATATTAAACACTTTATTATTCTCCTTTTATATTTCTTACTAGATTCTATTACTAATAAGAAGTAATTTTATCTACTAGAGTAGAAATTTAACTTTGTAGTTCTTTGCAAACTAAAAAGGCTTCTAACTTAATTAGTATACTAAAACTACCTTATAGATAGTTAATTATACCTACCCCTTATATTAAATAAGTATTTAATAGATAAAACAGAACTCTAGTATAATTATATTAACAGCTACTTTTATAGCAGTAGCACAAATCTTAATTATATACTTTTTAGTAATAGTAAGTACTTCTTTAGAAATAATATTAATATCTAAATAGATAGTAGGGCGTAAAGAGATAATAGTAGAAGATTTATTAACAATAACCTTAAAATAGTAATAGAGTAATAGTATATCTAGTACGGAGGTGCCTTTCAAAAGTCTTTTCCTGGACCGTGCACAGTGGCGCAAGCTAAAAACGCCACCAAATTCTTCGTACGAGAGACATCTCTATTCAATATCAACCCAATCATCTACTATAGGAGCTTCAAACCGTTGTACCTTCTCAGTCTTACCCTCTCTATACTTATTACCACCTTCAAGACAAAGAATCTCCTGAATATGCCGCTTAATCCTCTCAATCTAAGCCTGAATCCGCCACTGTTCTAACTCCCCCTATGCCTCTTGCCATACACGCTCTGCCTTAGCTCTTAACTAAGGAGACCCTTTCTTTGTTGTTACTCTTTTTATATAAGGCCAGGCTGGCTCAATTATATTCAAGTCAGGGGAGTTTCCAGGCCATAGTAATTGTACGACCCTAGCCAAGCTATAGAGCCTGTCTTTATAGAAAGACTTATGTGGGCTTGCACTATCCTCTTAAACTATTACCCCAGGTTAAGTCTTCTCACATTCTCGTACGAAGGGAATTAGTTTAGGAATAACAACCTGACAGCAGTATCTCCACCAATCAATCCCAGTTCCGCTCCCTCTTTTAAGCTTACCATGCTTTCTATCCCACTTCTATTGTAGTTTTCGTCCTAGCTAATTTTGAAGGCCTATTTGAGCTAAAGGCGTATTTAGCTCCCACTCTACCTTAAGAATAGGCTCGAGTTCTCTATTTATAGCTTCTAGTTCTTAATTTGCAATCTTTCTTTCGCTCTTTGTCTCTGCCTTCCAGATATAACATGGGCCTTTTAAGTTGTACGAAAAGCAACCCCAAAACATAAACTTAGAGAACCCCTTCCACTGCGGCCGAATGCAGGACTTAACAAAACGCTCAGAAGGTAGACGCTAAACGCGGTATCCCCCTCTTCGAAGACCATAGACAACAGATGTCTCATTAGACCAGATAACCTTTTTCTAGTCTTTAATTGTCTAGTCCTTATAATTAAAAGTAAATTAATAACAGGCTTGCTTCATCTTATCTATTAGCCCTAGTTTGCAGGTGGGCTTTGTCTTTTGATATCTAGATGCTCTAAGAATTTGCTAGACTGTGATATCTAACACTCCTCCAATCTCTACTGCGATTTGAGCGCAGGTCTTCTCGCGAGCATATCAATCTTAACGGACCTTTAACAGTACATCTTCAACTAGCTCCTCAGTTTGCTTCTTTAGGCGGCTGGATTGATTGCCATCTTCAACGTATTTGTCAAGGATTGTCTTGCTCTCAGCGGGGTTTAGTCCTCGGGTGATAGCCTTGCGATAGATAGCATTAACCGTGCGCGGCTGGATTCCAGTTATAGACTCAATCTCAGTATTTGAAAAGCCAGCCAGCTTTAGAGTCAAGGCTTGAGCTCGGGTGGCAATGTTGTACGAAGGCATTATCAGGTAGATAGAAGAGTAGCAATGATGAAGATTGAGGGATTTTTGCTATGAGGGGTGCTAGCGCCAAGAGCAGTGGCTTACGCCACCGTGCACGGTCCAGGAAAAGACTTTTGAAAGGCACCTCCGTATATATTACCCTTATTCTACTATTTCTAAATAATATACCTATTACTATAACTTATATTATTAATAATAATTAGGATAAAAGGAAATAAAAATAGATAACTATAGTATAGCCACGCTAAAGCCTTTATCCCTCTTCTAAAGTTCTAAATAGCCTCTTTGTAAAGAATTTGCTTATAGGAGCAGCCCTATACTAAGACTACTAAGTTTACTTAGTAGTTTAAATACGTATTTTTATAATTACTATTTTTATGCTCTTTTTAATTACTAAGTAGAGGGATCTGCTTTTTTTATTATATTATTTAAGATAAAAGCCTTTGTAATACTACCCCTAGATAGTTAATTTAACACTATATAGATTATAAAAATGTATATAGCTAGTAAGAAATAGAAAAATAGTTAGTCCACAATTTTAGTAAAGTGCTAGAGCTAGCTAGGGTAATACTAGGGCTACTAGCCCTTATATAGCTAATAAATATATAAGCTATTAGGAAGAGAAATATTATAGACCTTTTAGTATATAGTATAACACTATAAGAAAAAGCTATAAGAGTGCTACAAACGTATTTAAAAAGGTAAAGTAGGTTAGAGATAGATAGGTTAGGCTAGGGACTATTTATTAGCACGTGTAAATTAGCTCCTTATACTAATAAAGTAGTTAATCTTATAGTCTATAGATACTAAAGTTAAAGATAATAATATAATATAGCTGCCTATATATAAAGTATATAAAATCTATAACTAAATATAAATTATCTTTATCTATTTATTCTTATATATTAATATATATATATAACTAATTATTATATAAGACCTTAAGATTATAATATAATAATTAATAGCCTTTCCTTAACTTAATAACTAGCTTTCTATAGGGTAGGCAGTTACCTATCTTTATATATAGAATACGCAGGATAAGTAGAATAATAATTATAATAATAATACAAAGTATAATAATAAGAAGTATAATATAGATACTAATAATAGATATATATAGAATAGGTATTATAAGGATTAGACATTTACTATTTTTTTAGAATGCATAGTAGTATAGTATAAGTTATATAGTAAATAAATTACTATAGCTAGTTTATCTTATCGTGTTAGATAATACCTAAGTACTTTAAGAGCTATAGATTTTAACTTATAGTTTTCTTTTTGCTAGTTTAAATACCTAGTGCTTAGCTATATTAGTAATAGGCGTTACTAGAGCGCTTTTAGATAGTAAGAGGTAAGATTTAATTAAATTTAGAAGTAAATAGTTAAACATATTCTAAACTATTTATAGTTTTACTAAGAGAAAGAAATATATAATAAATAGTTACTAGAAGTGTAGAGTATATATAAATACACACGTATTCTATAGAATTTCTATAAGTAATAAGTAGAGTAAAGGTAGTAAAGTATTAGAGTGCTATTTAGTGTTAGAAGTAGGGAGCGTGTATAATACTTATTATATATTATAGTAGTAACGTAAGAGTCTAAATTATTAATTATTTACTAATGTAGTAAAAGGTTAAAAGGTAAGTGTTAATTATCTAGTAACGTAGTAGGCAAGTACGTAGGTAAAGTATTATTATTGAAGGTTGTCTTCGAAGCTAAGGAAGGCGTTAGAAAAACTTTAACGCGCTCTAGTCCTAAGGCTTAGTATATATATAATATTATATAGGCGCTAGCAATACAATAAAAAAAGTAGTAATTAAATATAGTAGGACTACTTAAAAACTAAATAAGTAGAGATAGTTTATAACTTTTGCCTAAAAGGGATATATAAGCTATAGCTAGAGTTAAAAGAAAGTGCGTTTACACTTCTTAAGAAATAAGTAGAATATCCAATTAAAGAAAAGCTTCCTAAATTAGACTAAGGGTATAGTAAAGATACAGTACTATATATTATAAAAGAAAGCCTTATAAGACTATTATAATTTTTCTTAATAAGCGTATAGATTTACTATAGTACTAGCGGTTAAGGTTTTTATATAGTATACTACTTAAGGTTATTTTAGTATACTTATATATATAAGTAGCTATAGGCTTAGAGTACTTATATATAAAATATTTCTTATACAAATCTTATTAGAGTAGTCTATCTAATTAATTTAGACCCTAATACCTTCTTAGAGTATACTATTATTACTTAGTTAACTTCTAATACGTAGTTATAATAAGCTATTAGGCCTAAGTAGTAGATCTAACTAGTAGTAGTTAAGCTACATTAAGGAATTAGTAGTTACACTTAGTGTCTACAATTTAGTAGTCTTAGCATTTAAGATCTTAGAGCTATATTGTATATAAATAATAATATAATAATATTCTTTATAGTTTTCTAGATTCTTAGCGCCCTAGGTTAAAGGTAAATATAAAGCCCTAACTTATATTTTATTATAGATATAAAAATTATTATAAATATATAGAACCTAAATATTACTAATATTTATACTCTAACACCTAATTAGCTCTTAAGCTAAGAAATAGCCACTAAGAGGTCTATAGTCTTCTACTAAGTAGAATTTATTACTGACTTTAAAAGCATATAATAAAATAACACTATTCTAAGTATTATTAAACTTAAGGGCAACTTCTATAAAGTAGCAGTTAACTTAATTATACTCTATAAGCTAAAAATATAACATAAGGTAGATAACTTATACAACCTACTATATCTAGAGTAAGGGCTAGTTAACGTGTAGAGAATTATAACTGCGAAGAAGATAGCTATAAAAGAATTTAAAAAAAATTATATTCTTTATAAACTATATATTAGGATTATATATAAAGCTTATCTTAAGGGGTATAAGAATTAGTAAGTTTTTAAAGATTAATCTGGGGATTTATAGTGGCGAGATAGTAGTCATAAAAATATCTTTTAGGTATATTTAAATAGAGAAAGAATCTAATCTTATCTATTTTATCTAAGGCACTCTGGCTTATTATAACGTAAGAATTCTAAAGCTATTAATATTTAGCTAGCTTAGGAAGAGACATCCTTTTTTAAGCTGCAACTAAGCTATTCTACTTAACTCTAAGAATATGTACGCTTTAATATTTAAAGTGCTAATATCTATTAAATAGCAATATTAATAGCAATATTAATAGCAATATTAATAGTAATATTAATAGTAACATTAATAGCAATATTAATAGCAATATTAATAGTAATAATAGTAATAGTTATTTATAAAAATAGGTACAAGCTCTTAAAGTATATATATACCTCTTAGAATAGGTATTAATAGCTTTCCTAAAGTTAACGTTAGAATTAATTGCCGCCCTAGCCAAAATGCTTAGAGTTCGCATTAGGAAAGTAGAAGACTAGTGGCAAACCTACTACTTTTTGCCATAGAAAAAGAATAAGGAGTTTAAGTATTTTATAAATAGTTATAATAGAAAATATAAGTGTATAAATATTTATTATAAATATATCTAAAATATAAAGGAGTATAAACACGCTATTCTAAAATATATTATTAATAAAAGCTTTTACTAGTAGTGTAATCTTAAATTAGAGTTTATACTACACCTTATAGAGTATAAATAACAATTCTATAAGAAAAATTTTTTGGTTTTTTTTTAGGCTATTCTTACTAAGAGGGAAGTTAGCTAGCTATTTTATATATAATATACCCTTAGTTATAAGTTATATTATTAATAACGTTTCTATTACTTCTACATATTTCTATAAAGCAAACATAGCCATAGGCAAATTGTGTAGGTAGACAAGGAGCATTTTCCCCTATTAAAAAAAGCCCTTTAAAGGGGGTTAAGGGAAAACTAACACTAGTAGCCTATTATCTATCTAAAGCGTAAAATTAAAATTTCTATAAAGTTTTCCTAAAATAGAAGATAGTATTATGCTATAATTAGCTTTCTTGTTCTATAAGTTTAAATCTTAATAACTTATTAAGACTAATTAATAAGAGTACTTACTAATAGCGTTCCTCGTTCCATAACTAGCTTAATTAATTAGAAATTTCTTAATTATTAGAGGTACTAGCTTATTTAGGCTACTTTCATTTTATTTATAAAGATTTAGTTTTTTATTGTTTAAAAACTAGAGGGAAAGAGGGCGACATTTAAACTTACTAAGGAGACTAAGTTTTACTTATTTCTAGACTAAACTTTTTGCTTATAGTCCCCTACTACAGCGTAGATTTACTATCTAGACGTCTAATTAACTTAAATAGCCCTACTATAATACGTCCCTCCTTATATGAGTTATATAATATTAGTTTAGTGTACTATACCTATGTATATATTAATAACTACTCTATAATTATATACTATAAGTATATATAACCTGTTACTATTAGTAGAACTATTAACTAGCTCTCTACAAGTCTATACTATAGGTTTAACTACTTCTTAGCAATGCCTACCTTACTATATCTACTACTATATTAGAATTACTCTAGAATTTAACACGTCTTGCCCTTTAGCCTATAATAATTTAGTAATAGAAAGTATATATTAATAAAGTAGTAATACTATAATATACTTAGACACTAAAAGATATATTTAAAAAGATAGGTATATAGTATCTAAAAGGCCTACTAAATCTACGTTAGGTATAAACAGATCTCTAAATTATCTAGTTTAAGAAGGTTAGTCTATAGCTACTATATAAGTAGTTATATAATAGTCTAGCAGCGTACGTAGTATATACAATAGAGCTCTAAGATCTTTGCCTACTAAAAAAGCACCTTTAGAATAATAATTATTATAATCTTAGTATATATTACTCTATATAGTTTACTTCTATAAAAGAGAATAATAATACTATATAGATATGCTAGTATTAATATAATAATAATAATAATAATAATAATAATAATAATATAATAATAATAATAATAATAATAATAATAATAATAATAATAATAATAATAATAATATAATAATAATAATAATAATAATAATAATAATAATATAATAATAATAATAATAATAATAATAATAATATAATAATAATAATAATAATAATAATAATAATAATAATAATAATAATAATAATAATAATAATAATAATAATAATAATAATAATAATAATAATAATAATAATAATAATAATAATAATAATAATAATAATAATAATAATAATAATAATAATATAATATAATAATAATAATAATAATAATAATAATAATAATAATAATAATAATAATAATAACAATAATAATAATAATAATAATAACACAAACTAAGTTCTTTAAAGGAACGAGCAATAAAAGAGATAAGAGAAGCGTGCGTATAGTAATATAATATAGAGTAACCTAAGCGCAATTGCTAGTATCTATAAAGTATAAGAAAGTATATAAGTCTTAAATTAACTTACTAATACTTTCTTTTACCTCTAGTATATATCCTCTTTAAATATTATTACTAGTTACTAGCTAAAATTTAGTTAGAAAGGTTGGCCTATAGCCTATAGAAAATACCTAGTAAAGTATATAAAATAATTGAGATTAATTTAAACAAACCTACTTTATATACACTAATTATATAGTTAATATAAGAGCCATAAATAGTAATAAAAATACTCATAGTACTAAAGCTAAGTATTAGTAAATAGACGCGTGTAAAAATATTAATAGTAATATAAGGGCTATAAATAGAGACAACTATATTAACTAAATCCTAGTAATACTAGTAAGAAAAATAAGTAGGCTTAAAGACATAGAAAAAAAAAGAAAAAAGAAAAAGAAAAAAAAGTAAGCGTATATATATTTCAGGAATGTTTACTGTTACTATTTTTAAATATAGGGACTATAGTATAAGACTTTCCTAAGCGCTTTAAAGCAAATAGCCTTAGTATTATAGTGGCGCTAGACGCCTTCTTTGCTAATATAGAGCCCTAAAGTAATCTATATAGCTAGCTTAATAAATATAAATATGCCTAATTCTCCTCTAGAGTTAATTTTATAAGGGGCTTTAGACTAAGAGGTTAAAGTTACCTAAGAAAACCTATAAAATTAATCGAGTTTAATAGTAACTCTAGCTATAGACTTATATATACTTCTAGCTTAGTAGAAGCATAAACCTAGAACCCTAAGGCTATAGGCTAAGTAACTATAGAAGGGCGCTTAGCCCCTTATATATTTCTCTTCCCTCTAGAAAAGATTCTAGCATTATATTTTGTGCTTCCTATAGTAGTAGCACTAATCCCCCTTTTATGCGCCCAAAGCCTTAGAAATAAGTCTAATACTATATATACTAATAATAGTACTTTAAGCCTTTATTAAGCCCTAAATATTCTTTAGCTAGAGAGAGTACTAGGCTTTTATCCTTCTACCTTTAGTAGGGCAACTTAGTTATTATATCTATTATATTTATATTTATTTCTTTTAATTTCTATAATATAGCTATTTATTTTAGTTAAGAACTTACGCTAGTACTATTTGCTCTACTAAAGGTAAATAAAAAGGTTTTTACCTTAGTTCTATCTTTTTCTTTTACTCTACTACAATATCTGCAACACTTTATAATAATATTATACTATATCTTAATTATTACTTCTACTTTTATAACGTCTTTACTATTTTCTTTATTGTTAATTTCTATTATAATTAGAGCTAATAAGTAATATCTTATAGTAATCTTTATAACTCTAAGTAAGCGCATAAAGTCTAGCTTTACTATGGCTTAATATTTTCTTATAAAAATTCGAACTTACAGTACTTCTACCTATAATAGTAAGCCTTTATTATCTACTCTATATTTCTATAGTACTAATGACCTTAAAGAGTTTATACGTAATAAGACTATAAAGAACTATTATAAAATTAGTTTCTTAGTTCTTCTATATTATTCCTTACTAATTCTAAGTAGTTCCTTAAGAACTGAAGCTATAATTAGAAGATTCTTAATACTATTTGTATAATATTTAAAAATATATTTTTAAGGCTGCCTATATTTATAAAAAGACCTACTAGGGCTATCTTAAGGAGCTTATTTTTTATATATAGAGGCTTATAGGAAAGAAGTATAATTATAAGGCTTATATTATTTACTCTAGTAAGTGCTTACGTAAAATATAATAATTCTCTAGCAAACTTCTTTCTTACCAATTTATATCTTAGATCTAGGATAGCTTATAAGAGAACTCTACTAAAACGAAAATTACTAATCTTACTCTAGAATATATTCTTTATAGTAATAAATATACTAGGAAATCTATTTTTAATCTCTAGGAAGCTTATTTTAATATCTTTATTTATAAGTAGAGCTTTGCTATCTAGAGTACTTAAGTTAAGCCTTAAAAGATAGACACTACTAATACTAGGCATTCTAAATAGAATATTAAGCTTCTATATTAAATTCTTATAGTTTAGTAAAATACTTACACTATCCTCTAAACTCTTCTTAATAAACTTACTATAAGTTCTAAATTTTTTAGAGTTTATCTTCTTTAGCTAATATTATATTATAGTTAATTATTACTCTATCTTTACCTATTCTAAAGCCTCCCTATTAGGATATAGTTAAGCTTATTCTTAATATTATAGAGACTATTAGTAATAGTAAAATATAAAAAGAATATAAGATTACTACTCTTCTAATGTGTATTAAGTAGGTTCTAGACTTTATAGCTATTAGTATTAATTAGATTGCTATTCGTTATAAGAAGGTTAAGAGGATAAACCTTAATTCTAACCTAGGTAAGAGTAAGTTTATAGAGGAGGAGTAGTATTCCTATTTATTTATTTTTTAATCTTAGAATTTTTTAATTCCTATATCTATCTTTATTATAAAGGGCTATAGGTGTTTTCTTATATAAACTATAACTTTATAGATATAGCTAAGCTATAAGCTTAGCTTCTAAAGTACTTTAATCCCCTTTTATTATACTATATCTATTCCCCCTGTTTTATAATATCCTCTTCTAAATAGGTCTCTTTTCCCTTCTTCCTAATTACCCTACTTCCTATTATTTAGGATCTATATTATTTTATTATAGAAAGGAGAACTCTTTCTCTTTCTGCTAGCTTATACTAGAGCTAGCTCTTTTAAATAATTTGTAGTACTTTTTTATATATATTTCCTACTCTTCTAAGTAGATTATAATCTTATTCCCTAATAATTCTTAAGTAATTAAAGAGAAGGGCTATAGGTTTAGACTTATTCTAATCTTCTTTTAGTAGAGGCTTTTTAAGTTTTTTACTAAAGGTGCAACTTCTATACTAAAAGCCATAGTATATTTATTAGTTTAGAAAGTTTCTATACAAGTTTATAAGTAATATTTAATTAATGTTTTAGAATAGAGAGGTGTATTTTTTTTGTAATCTAATACTTCTATAGTAGAGTTTTAGACTAGGTTCTTAAGTTAGGTTAGTATTATTTAACTACTTAACTTAGTATAGTAATCTCTATAGCCTCCTTCTCCTTTATGTAGATTTTTTAGCTAAAATATTTTCTATAACTTATTTCTCTTCTGTATTAATAATAATAGCCTTTAGTTTCCTATTATTTATAGCCTAGCTAGAAAAAGAATCTCCTTTAGCTAGGCGTAGATAATTTACTAAAAATACTAGGTAGACTCTAGATAAAATATCTAGTTTTATATTATAGGAGTCTACTACTTATATAACTATAAACTTTATATATTTTTTAATTTAACTTTTTATTAGGATAGGAGTTAGATAGGTAGTTCTTATACTAGAGCTAAACTTTATCTCCTTTCTTTAATATAGGAGCATTCCTTTAATACTAGTTTACTTATTACTTTTACTTCTATTAGAACTTAGCTATTTTAGCTTAGATAAATATAAAAACTTTCTAGAACTTTTATAGTAAAGCTTTAGTAGACTTTACTAGCTATAAGTCCTACTAGTAATAGTTAATAGGTTTTATCTTTCTAATTAGCTTAGATAGGCCTATATTATATCTATACTAGAGAAAAAAATAGTGCTACTTTAGTAAAAGTAACTTCTTACCTATTAATAACTATTTGTACTATAAAGTAGTATAAGGCTTAATCTTTCTAGTCCTATTATATAAAGGTGTAACGATATACTTTAATTATAAATTTTATAAATTTTATAGTGCTATTAGTCTTTAAGTATATTAAGAAAAATAATCTCCTTTAAATCTTTATTCTCTTATATAGATACTTTTAAAAGTCGCTTATAAATTAACCTCTGTAGTTAGAAGTTATAGCGTTAGGAAGCTAATAGTAGGCTATAATATAATAAAAATATACTTCTACTATTATTTCTACTCCTAAGTCTAGTAAGGGAACTAAAACTATTCCTTTCTCTACCCTATTATATACTACTGTTATATTTAAATTTTCTTTATTTATAGAAAGCTTAGTAATAAAGTCTATAAAGATCTCGTTTTATACTTAGTTTAGAAGGAGAAGAAATTTTAGTAGCCCTTACTTTATATCTTTCTATAGCTTAGTTCTCTTGTATATATTATAGTTTTTAATAAATTTATAAATAAAGTCTAATATTCTTAGGAAAAGTATAATCTAGTAACTATTTTATAGGCAATATTTTTCTTTAGGTATCTAAATATAGGGAAGTTATAAACTATAGTAACTAGTATTATCTATAAGAGTTCTTAGTCTAGGACCTATTTTTATTTCTAGTACTAGAGGTAATTAGTATAATTAATATTATATTTTTATATAACAACTTTTAGGTTTAAAGAAGAGGTAAAAGTGTACTTATAATATAAAATCTTTCTTTAAGCTATAAGCCTACAGTTGATTTAAGTCTATGTTTACTAAGGAGTATATTTCTAGTTTAAAAGAAAACTCTTTTAGTAAATAGAAAAGAAAGGACTAGTAGTCCTTATATTTAGCCTAGCTTCCTTCTTCTTTAAGGGGGTTAAGCCTCTTAGGAAAAGCTTATATGGCTAGAGCTATAGATATTTAGAGCCTAATATTTCTATTCTGTAAAGGAACCTTTTTGAGAAATTATATTTTATAAAACTTAACTTAGTTATCTTTAGTATTAGCAAGGATATTTTACTAGTGTTATAAAATAGTATTTGCTTCTAGGTTAACAGTTTCTCGTCTATATTAGAATATTATATTATATTTACTAATAGTGTTAGCCTAACGTATATACCTTTTATCTAACCTTTTAGACTTTATAAAGTATATAAAGTTTTTATAATTAGTGTATATAAGCGTGTAAGAGATAACCTAAAGTATATTATACTACTTCTTAGTTATTGTAATACCTATAAGTATATCTTTATTATAGATTATATAGTTTACCTTTATAAAAGTATATTTAGTAGAAAAGTAAGTAATTAGCTTACGGACGTTTTTTATATTAAACTATAGGAAGTAGGCTTTAAAGGCCAAGCCTTCGAAATTAGCATTTAATACTCCTTTCTTTATACTATTCAAATAGGTTAGTATAGGTTTAATATAAAATACTTTCTTTAGGTAGTTAATGGCTTACTATTGCTCCTACCCCTATAAAAAAAGAGTTTCCTTTCTAGTTAACTTTATTAATAAGAATACTACTTGTAAAAAGTTTTTTATAAACCTCTAGTAGAAGTTAGTAAACTCTAAAAAACTCTAAACACTCTTTATAGTTATAAAAGGTGTCTAATTCTAAATAGCCTTAACTTTCTCTAAATTAATATTAATTTCTTTTTTATACTTTATAATAAATCTAAGATACTTAGTCTTAGTAACTATAAACTTATACTTTTTAATATTTTAGTGTAGTTTTACTTTACCTAACTTCTCTACTACCTATTATACTTTGCCTTAATAGTCTTTTAAAGATCTGCTAGAAAATATAAAGATATTATCTATATAGGTAGAGTAAAAGTTATTTAAGTATTTTCTTAGAATATAGTTAATATATCTCTAGAAGGTGTTTAGTATATTAGCGAGTCTAAAGGAGACTGCTAGCTACTTATGTAACTTAAACTAAGTTTAAAAGACAATTTTCTATTTTTAACTTATAAAAAGCCTAAATTATATTTAACTTTATTAGCTACTTAGCCTTAGCAAAAAGCTGTAATATCTCTCTAATAAGAAGAAGAAAGTAGTAGTCCTTATTTAATAGAGTATTTAATACTCTATAGTCTATATAAAACTATAGACCTCTTTTAGGTATCTTTATAAATAATACCAGTGCTATAGTACTAGACTTACTTACCTAAATAAAGCTATAGTTAAAGTATTTTATTAGTTTCTTATAGAGAACTAGTAATTCTTTCTTTAATATACTATACAGGGGGCTAAAGAGGATCTTTAGAGTCTTTCTATTCTTCTTAATAAGGGGGATTAAGTAATTAATCTTAGGGCCTTATAATAGGGAAAGTTTAGTAGCTTGTTCCCTTAAGAAAACTTCTACTTAGTTTAGAAGCTACTTAGGAAGATAGTCTCTTAGGTCTACCTTAGCCTTTAAGGCTAGGGCCTTCTAAATATTCTTAAGGGAGGTAGTAAAGACTATTAGCCTATTTTTTTATATTTCTTTTATTTAAAGTTATAAATAATATAGTAAAGACTTTTTAACTAGAAGTAAAAGTTTATCTTTTCTACTTATCTCTAATTTTTATATAGGAGGACTCTATCTATATAGACAATTTTCCTAGGGCTACTAATATAGAGTTCTTTTTCTACTATAGCAATCTAAAAACTAATTTATAGTCCTCCTTCTTCTTGTTAATATAACTATATATTATTTTAATATACCCCTTAATATAAATTTCTATAGAAGTGGCTTTATAGACTAAGGAGGTTATTTTTCTAAATTCTATTACTTAGTAGGGGTTGTTTAAACTAATATAACGTAGTTTACTAGCGAGTAACCTACACTAGTAAGCGCGCCACCTTTGCCAAGACCCCACTAAACCATTTTATTTATTATTAGACTATGTCGCAACACTACTTGAAAATATATACTAAGTTAATGCATCCAATTTAGATTTTTCCTTTTTAACTCCCTAGCAGGTTTGCGTATTGTGTCTAGGTTGCCTGTAGATGCTATAACGCTGTTAAGTTAATAGCTCTGTTGCAGCGCGACTAGTACCTAACAATTGTTTACCCTTCTTCTGTCTACTAGCGTCCTTAGAAGTGGCTAGCTAAGATCCCTCTACTACTATAAGTGATCCCTAATACTGGATATACCTCCTTTTACGCGATTTTTGCCTTATAGTCTCCTTAATTGTCTTGCAAAGGCCTGCAATTTTATCTAACACTAGTACCTAACTATGCATTGCACTTAGAGCGCCTTTTTTAAGCTTCTTAAGTACCTACATAGTTAAAGTTGGTGATAAATTAAAGTGATCTCTAATTCTCTTGCAAACTAGTGTTAATTGCGCCTTAAATTCGCGTAGGTTACTTAGTGTTTTAGACTACTAGGTGGTAGGCTCTTTAATAGGCAGACTAGGTGTATAGATACAGATGTTAAGGTGCTGCAACACCTCCTTTAGATTTAATAGGACTAGCCTAGCACCACAAAAACTACCCTTAATTATCTCTGCAGAGAAAACCTTCAAAAACGCAGTTTTAAAGGCTAGGAGGAACTTAATCTTTGTAATATAGGTTATTAGCTAACACGCTAAGCCCGAGATCTTAGCACTATATACCTTCTTTAGCGGGGAGAAATAGTCTATATCTAACGGCTGCAGCAGGTGTAACAAATATGGCGGCATATAGAGAGTAATAATCTTATATTCCTTGCAGTAATCCTAGAACTTAATTAAGTTATAGCTTTTATAGCCGTTAATAACTAGCAGCTAATAGGTTCCTCTAGCGCGTCCCTTTGTATGCGCGTTAAAGTGTTTTAACCACGCAATACTAAGCTCGTTGTTTGTCTAGCTGTTCTCGCTAACAGCGATTACCCAATCGCCAGGAATTGACGCGTCTTTGTACCAGGTGGAGATGTGACGCTTACCGGCGTAGATAATAAAGGGAGGGATTGCCTATCCAGCAGCGCAGATACCCTGGATTACTGTAATCCACTGGCGGTCGCCTGGCTGTATCAATTTGGGTTTCGCACGCCTCTCTAATGCTGTAACCACAAGCTAAGACCCTATAACCCCTATTAGGAAGCCTGATTTATCAAAGTTATAGGTGTCCTTATCCATAATACCGTACTTGACTTTAATGCCCTCCACAAGCTTAAACTACGTGTTTATAACTTTAGGATCTTCCTGTTGTGCCCTCTAGTTGTTGTATAACTAAGACTAACACGTTTTAACTTCACGTCTGCGCTTAATAAACCTATCTGTCTAGTTAATACTAATAGGTGGCTTTCCTCTCTGTAAACGTAGTGAATCGGCCATTATGCGGATTATAAGCTTCGTAGGAGGGAATCCACGCGTGTCTAGCTTGATTATACGATCAACAAGCGCCTGCTCCTCAAGGAGAGTAAAATTCTTTGATTTAGGCGGGTTATCGCGTCGTGCAGTCGTTCCGTTGCGTCTTCAATTGAGCGTTCTGCGATTAACGTTATACAGCCCTGCTGCTGCTCGCTCTGTAAGATTTGGGTCTTGTTTGATAGCTTTAATAGCAATAAGTAATTGAGCTTTATTAGATGGCTTAGAAGACATAGTAGGTAGTTGTATTATAATGGTATTGTTGGTGATGGTAGGGTCTTGGCAAAGGTGGCGTGCTCACTAGTGTAGGTCACTCGCTAGTAAACCACGTTATTATAGGTTAGCTTTTCTAGTAAACTTCTTATATAGAAAGGCAGTAGTTAAATACCCTAAATTAAGTGTGCTATACGCAAAGGTAATATTATTAATAAGAGTGTTTGTAGTAATTAGTGTTAAATCTAGCTATATCTTTCTATATATATTAAGATTCTTTTTTAGTTTCTCTATAGCTTACTTTATTTCTTCTCTTTAATAACTTCTAGGGGGAGAAGCTAGTTTTCTAACTCTACTAAGCTATTAATATTCTTGTTACTACTATTTATTTCTTAGAACCTACTAGCCCTAGCTTATATTAGGGGTATTATAGCTTAAAGGGAATAACTTTAGATACTATATCTGTTTTTACTATAGTAAAAGTATACTTCTTTTTTATAGCCTTTTTTAACTTCTTTTTAGAGACCTATTTAGCGCGGTTTTTAGTCTTTAAAGAATTTAATTTAGTAGTCTTTATTATTCTAAAATATATAAGTTTCTAATTTATAGTGTTAGTAGACTTAGTAGAAAAAAGGCTACTATAAAAAAAGGCTTTTATATTTTTATATAGTAGATATTTTCTATAACTATATTTACTCTATCTATAAGTATTAGAAAATCCTTATCTTTAGAAATTTTTAGTATAATTAGCCTATTCTATAAGTCTATATATAAGGCTGTCTAGTAAATATTCTTTTAGGAAGAGAAATATTGTAGACCTTTTAGTATATAGTATAACGCTATAAGGAAAAGCTATAGGTATACTAAAAACGTATTAAAAAAGGTAAAGTAGTAAGATAGATTAGGCTTGAGAGTTAGCACGTGTAAATTACCCCCTTATACTAGAGGTAGTTAATTATAAAATATACTAGGTACTAAAGTTAATAATATAACACGAAGTTACCTACGCGTAATATAAAATTTATAACTATAGATTAAGTATGTATTTATTTAC
This sequence comes from Laburnicola sp. JP_R_19, assembly GCA_031010545.1. Classification (NCBI taxonomy): domain Eukaryota; kingdom Fungi; phylum Ascomycota; class Dothideomycetes; order Pleosporales; family Didymosphaeriaceae; genus Laburnicola; species Laburnicola sp. JP_R_19. The sequence goes on along the minus strand of VOIT01000010.1, from coordinate 622,238 downwards.
TATATAATATATTTAATTATTGCGTAAGACCTTAAGGTTACTATATCTATTCTTTACCTTAAAGACGCTATTGCTATTACTACTAGACGTATAGTATTACGCCCCTACCTAGAAGATATAAATAATAACGCGGCGAAGTATAATAGCTAGACACTACTTAATATTAAAAACTCTATAGTTTATACTAAGGACCTATATAGTAAGTAAATAGCTGCTATAAAATTAGATTGCTATATTAAGAAGAATATAGATATTAGTAAGTAAGAGTCTAGAATTCAAGGTAGAATAAGCCTTATAATATAAATTACCCTATACTAGTTTAGGTATAAGATATTTATAATTATTAAGGATAAGAACTAAAAGAATATATATATTTTTATAAAGTAGAAGTCTAGACTAGCAGCTATATACTGCGATATAGCTTATAGAAGTAGTTACTACAAAGGGCTATAAGTTATATTAAATCTCTAATTAATAGCTTATTACTTTTATAATAATAGCTATACTAAGTAGGTGCTAGAGATATAGAGAATATATAGATACTCGCTTATGCTATAGAATTTCTATAGAAAATAGATAAAGTAATAGCTAGGTATCTAGAATTTAATAGGTTAATAGGTTATTAGTAAAGAATAGTAAAGTGCTATATATTGTTAGGAGTAAAGAGCGTACAAATAATTTATTATATATTATAGTAGTAAAGTATATACTTAGGAGTTCTAAGTAGTTAATTATCTAGTAATATAGCGAAAGATTAAAAGATAGGTATTAATTATCTAGTAACATAGTAGGTAGGTAGGTAGGTAGGTAGGGTATTATTATTATAAGTTGTCTTAGAAGCTAGGGAAGACGTTAGAAAAACTTTAACACGCTCTAGTTCTAGGGCTTAGCACTAGCACGTAGTGTTATATTATCTAATATAATATATTATTATATAGGCGCCAGTAATATAATAAAAAAACGTAGTAATTAAATATAGTGGGGCTACTTAAAAACTAATAAATAGAGGCAGTTTATATTTCTCCAAGATAGGGTAAATATTCTTTAAGTTTTTCTAATTATCTTTATTAGTCTTGGTAGCTAGGCGTATAAAGGTAGTATTAAACTTAGTTAGTAGGGTTTTACCCTATTAGCTAAGGAATAGTCTATTCTAAGCTTACTTTTTTACTAACTTATTTTAAAAGCTTATATCTAAAAAACTCTAAAGTTTATCTTAAAAATAGGTTTCTTTTTCTATAAAGGCTAGTGTAATATTTACTACATTATCTATTAGCCTACTTCTAATATAATTAACTACGTTCCCTAAGGGGAGATAATTTTTATAGATTTTAGCCTTTATTATATATTTCTATTATTAGAAAACCTAATAGCTTCTAGAGAATAACTTTAGATTAGGGAGTTAGGGGTGCTAGCACTCTAGTAACACTTTACTACGCGCTAGTATTACTACTATTAGTTAGAAGTAGCCTAGAGGCATAGTTTTTACTCTAGCGCGTTACTTTAATTAGGCAAGCTAATTAGTAATTATTTTTAGTAAGGCCTAAAGCTACTTACTAGTATTTTATTAAGCTACTAGTATACCTTAAAGTTACTTTAAGCTAGTAAAATAGCCTATAATTTGTATTAGTGCGTCTTAAAGACGCCTCCTTGTATATTCTAGGCCTCGCCCCTCTATAGGAAAGTGCTTAGGACCCTATTAGCCTTTAGTTTTATAAATACTAGTACACTAGCTTAATTTTTTATATATACTCTATTTTATTACAATCTTCTATATATAGCTTCTTAGTAAAGTTAGTAGTAATATATACTTTTATAGCTTTTTACTATTAGAGTTTAGTAACTTATTACGCTAGATAGGAGATAAGAATATTCCCTCTTTTATAGAAAGACTCTAGTACTCCCTTCATACTTATAGTTATTCTATAGAGTTAAGAAATCTTAATATCTAACTTAACTATATATTTGTTTGTAGAGTTAAAGGACCTTAGTATCTAACTTAATTAAATATTTATTTATAGAGTTAAGGAATCTTAATATCTAACTTAATTTCGTATTTATTTATAGAGTTAAAGAATCTTAATATCTAACTTAACTGCGTATTTATTCTGTAGGGTTAAGGGATCTTAATATCTAACTTAACTGCGTGTTTATTTTATACGGTTAAGAGATCTTAATATCTAATTTAACTACATATTTATTTTATAGAGTTAAGGGATCTTAATATTTAACTTAACTATATATTTATTTATATAGTTATTGTAAGGACTGAACAATTCCTTACAGGGCTAACCTATCGGAGACAGCTAGAATAGTTGAAAGAGCTAGTTGAATTGATACTATTCTAAGACAGTGGATAAGAAAGAGACCTGGGGGGCCCTTTCTTATATAGAGGGCGGCGTGGGGCACGAGCCCACGCTAACTACCACGCTAACACTAACTAGGAAAGGCGCCTTTAGGAAGGTAAAAGGCGCAGATAGGGGAAATAGGGTGTGAAGGAAAGGTGATGGGGAGTGCTTGGCAGGGAGGCCAGCAGTTACCGTTACAGTTATTTTTAGCGTATTAGGAAAGTCTCATAAGCTTTTGTATTATAAGAGGTTAATTTAATTTAATATAAGGAGCTTTAGAATAAAAGGTTAGACTTGCCTAAAAAAATCTATAAATTTAGTAAAGTTTAATAATAACTCTAGCTATAGACTTGTATATACTCCTGGCTTAGCAGAAGCATAGATCTAGAACTCTAAGGCCGTAGGCCGAGTAACTATAGAAGGGCGCTTAGCCCCTTACAAATTTATAATATTACGTAATTCTAAACTAGCTATTTAACTAACTACTATTAAACATCTTTATTATATAGAGATTCTAACTAAGATTAAATCTATTCTATATATAGAGAGGAGTAAAATAGAAGGCACTAAAACCTAGTATCTAGTATATAGTAGTAATAACAAAATATATATAAAATAATAAAAATTTTATTATTAAATTTTTTTATACTAATATTATTAATAGTAGTTAATAAATAGTCTACTATCCAGTATAACTAAGTTCTATATTATCTCTTAACTAGTAGACTATTAAAAAGCTATAGTAGACTATAAAGTTATAACTATAAAAGTAATATAAGTAATAGAATAGTAAAATTATAGTTTGCTATATATATAGCGTATAAGTCTCTTATAATATTAGTTATACCTAGTACACTAAATCTTTATATTTAATATATAACTACTACTACTACAATCTTTTTAATCTAACTCTTTATCTATTATATCTAGTAATATAATACTATTCTAGCGCCCTAAGTATACTACTTCTATCTAGAGAAATATAGTTATAGTAAATTTTTAAGAGTATATAGAGGATTAGCTAGGTAAAGTAAAAAATAATTATTAGAAATTTAGCAATTTTATATAGCAAATAGGGTTATTAAAGAAGCCTCTTAATCTTAGTATCTTTAACAAAACCTAGACCTAGCTATTTAGGCTCTATTAGCTAGTCTTATAACTCTAGATTTTAAAGTATAAAGTACTTCTTTAGTATCTAAATAAAGGAAAATTAGGTTAGGCTTTTATACTATAATAATAAAATAACGCAAAGATCTTACTAGAGACGCTTAAGAATAAGAACTAGTAGAGTTATAGTATAGGGCGGCTGCTAGATAAAGACTAGTAGTTTTTTTAAAAACTATAAAAGTGTAAAAGTATAGTAGTAGCGTAAGAAGCTTATTAAGATAGTAGTAACTATTTAGGCTTCTAGTAAAATAGAGAACTATAAGTAATAAAAATAAAAGTAAGCAGTAGTAGTAAAAGTATAGAGAAGATAGATAGTAGTAGTAAGGTCCTAGGTAGTAATATATAGCTCGCTAGTTATAAGGAGAGATCTACTATAGAAAGAGAGTTAGATAAAATAGTTAGGTTAGTTGCTATTATAATTATTATTATTATAGTAAAAAATATTATTAAAGAAATTCTTAATTTTGTAATATAGTAGTTAGTAAAATAGCTAGCCTATGATTACGTAATATTATAGATTAATCGTAGAAGAGAATAACTAACTACTATATTATATAATAAATAATTTTTTTAATAATAATAATAATCCCTCTTAGACAAAAGTATAAACTGTCTTTACTTATTAGTTTTTAAGTAGCCCGACTATATTTAATTACTGCATTTTTTATTATATTACTAGCGCCTATATAATATTATATACTAGCGCTAAGCCCTAGAACTAAAGCGCATTAAAGTTTTTCTAACGCCTCCCCTAGCTTCTAAGATAACTAACCCTATAATAATAACATCCTACCTACCTACCTACCTACTATATTACTAGATAATTAATACCTACCTTTCAAGTTTTTGCTATATTACTAGATAATAGACTTTTATTAACTACTCTATGACTTAATAATTAACTACTAAACCCCTAAACGCACGCTTTATTACCACTATAATATATAATAAATTATATACACAATTTTTACTCCTAACACTAAATAGCACCTTACTATTCTCTAATAATAACTTATTACTCTCTAGCACACTTTTCTAGTATTAGCCTTATTCTAATATTTTTTTATAAATCTATTATATTATAATTATATACTTATATATTCTTTATATCTTTAGTACCTACTTAGTATAGCTATTATTATAAAAGCAATAAGCTATTAATTAGAAATCTAATATTAGGCAGCAATTGCTTTTATAAGCTATATAATAGTATATAGCTACTAGCCTAAATTTTTACTTTATAAAAATAACTATATTCTAGTTCTTACTAATAGTTATAAGCATCTTATATCTAAACTAATACTAGGTAAGCTATATTATAAGACTTATTTTACTTTTAATTCTAAACTTCTATTTAAAAAGATATATATTCTTCTTAATATAGTAATCTAACTTTATAGCAGCTATCTACTTACTATATAAGTTTTTAGTATTAATACCTATATAGTTTTTAATATTAAATAGCGTCTATCTATTATATCTAGCTAAGTTATATCTAGCTATATTATTCTTTATATTTCTTAGATAGGGGCGTAATACTATATATCTAGTAGTAATAGTAATAGTGTTTTTAGGTTAAGGAATAGATATAGTGTAAACTAACCTTAAGATCTTATATAATAATTAAATATATTATATAGTAAATAAATAAATAAACACCTAATCTATATTTAGTTATAAATTTTATATTATGCATAGGCAATTACGCGTTATATTATTAATATTAGTACCTAGTATATCTTATAATTAACTATCTCTAGTATAAGGAGCTAATTTATATATACTAATAAATAGTCCTAACTAATCTCTACGCTGCTTTATCTTTTTTAATATATTTTTAGCATACTTATAGCTCTCCCTTATAGTGTTATTGTTGAATAGGTACTCTACAGCTAGCTATACAGACATCGAATTCTAATACTCTGCATTAGCAAGTGTGGAGGGTGTACGGGATAATTATACGAGGAAAGGAAATAATATAACAGAATGACTTTGGTATTAATTGCTTGTCTCTAGAAAGGGTGCGGATAGAAAGGAGAAGATCCTGCAGCGCACAGGCCGCGGCGCACGGGCATTACGTGATCCCCACGTGATGCCATCGTGCGGCAATATTGAAACCTCAACACCCTTAGGTTGCCTTGTCCGTATAGTGTACGGATAGTGATACTATACACTAAAAGGTCGATAATATTTCTCTTTCTAAATAATAATAATAATTATAATAGTAACTAACCTAACTATTTAATTATTTTTTATAGTAGATCTTTTCTTCTAACTAGTATTTAGTCTATATACTACCCCTAGAATCTTACTACTATCTATTTTCTCTATACTCTTCCTACTACTACTTACTCTTACTCTTATTATACTATTATCTTTTAGAAATAATAGTAAAGAAGGGAGACAATAATTACAACGAGCACCTTATTTCTCTACCCCAAACTATAGTACAATAATATGGCCTTACTATGTTTTATATATAGATGTTTTATAGTTAGAGTAGGCGCGCTAAGCCTGCTAAGCCTACTAAGCTCGCTTAGCTTACTTATAATGCGCTAACTTCTTTTTATTAACACTACCTTAAAACACTTTTCTATATTAGTAATAGTAAGAGGAATAACTACTATTATTGTAATATTTTTATTAGAAACCTCCTTAGTTATAAAAAAAATTTAACTATACTATTACCTTTAGTTTTTATTATTTTTATGCGCCTATAAAATCTTAACTACTACTAGATAGTTTTTTTTACTATAGCTACGCGCGCGCGCTCTAGTAGTATATAAAAAATACTCTTTTTTTTAATAGTCGCCTACTACTATCTTTAGTTTATTCTTTAGCCTTACTAATAATATAATAATAAGAAACTATTATTAGTATATAAATATTACTATATTATTACTTAGGTTTTTATATAAAAAATATTTTATACTTTAGAATTTAGAGTTATATAAAGATAGTATATAGTTTAAATAAATTATTACTTATTACCTCTAGAATAGTATAATTAATCTAGTTCTCTAGTAAGCCTATCTTAACTATATTTTATAGTAGGTAGACTAGATAGCTAATATTACCTAGCTAGTTATCTATACTAGTTTTAAATTCTCTAGCAGCTGTCTAACTATAGATATTAGATAACGTAATTTTAGGATACTAGGAACCTAGCTTGCCTTATATATTAAGGGATAGAAATTTTTAAATAATCCAAATATTATAAAAGGTGAACATATATAATGTGTATATAGTAAACTATAGTTATATTTCTATATAACTTTACTATAGCTTTCTAATAGTCTACTAGTTAAGAAATAATATATAACTTAGTTATACTAAATAGTAGACTATTTATTAATTACTATTAATAATACTATTATATAGAATACTACTAATAAAAGTACTATTATTTTATATATATTTTATTACTATTACTATATACTAGGTACTAGATTATAGTGTCTTTTATTTTACTTCTCTCTATATATAGTATAGACTTAATCTTAGTTAGAATCTCTGTATAATAAAGATTTTTAATACATATACCTAAAGGTCTAAAGATAGCGAAAGCAACTCCAAGAATAGATTTAAATTTATAGTAGTACTTAGGCTAGTAAATAGGTTTAGGGTACCTAGATTAGGTATAGGGTTATATTAGAGTCGCATAGACTATAGATATAAATTAGGTTAAGTTGTATAGACCTTAGGTTAGGTTAGATTAATTATATAAGACCCTAAACCTAGTCTAATCTATACCTAACATAATTACGTAAGACTCTGGCTTAATTTAATATTGTTTAATATTATTTAAAATATATTTTTAATGAATTATAATAGCTATTTTTTATAGACGAAATAGGTACCCTAGGGTTAGATTAGGGTAGAGTCTTATATAATCTAGAGTTAAGTTAGAGTAGAGTCTTACGTAATCTAGATAGAGTTAAATAGGGTTAGATTATATAAGATTATGTAACTAATCCTACCTAACCCTACCTAGATTATATAAGTTTCTACCCTAACCTAACCTATACCTATTTACTAGTCTAGTAGTACTTATAGCTAGTGTAACTAAGTCTATATATTATAGTCTTAATAGTATTTTATTAGGTATAAATTTTAATAGTAACTTAAACGTAAATTCTAGAAGATATAATAGTAAAGATAACTTTCTATTTATAATAGTTTTAGGCATTAAGGCGGGGGAAGACTTAGTATGTATATTTATAAATTACTAGGACCCTTTTAATTTTTCTTTTATAATTAACTCTAAGAATGCTAGTACTATATTATAGTATATATTTTAATATTTTTTAACTAGATTATATAGCTAAAAGTAATATTCTAAATAAACTATATATATAGTATAATAGGTTATATCTTATACTCCTTCTATATATAGTAAACTATAATTATCTTTCTACCTTAGAAAGTAGGGCTATAGTTTAATTATATAAGCTACCTATTAAATATAACTCTAAGTAGATTAGAAGTTACTTATAGCTATAATTAAAGCCCTTATATATCTTCTTTAATATATATTTATAATTGATAAATAGTTTATTACTTAGTCTTAGACGCCTATATTATATATTATCCTCTAATTTTAATTCGCGCTACCTCTAATATAGTACCAACTAAAAGTAGTAATATTAGACTCTTTTATAAACCTTTTTTAGTCTAGATTCTATTCTTATTAGAGTAAAGTATTTATAAGAAAGTTAAATTTCTTGTATAATATAATCTTGAACGCGCTATTCTAAGTAATCTTAATAAGTGTAGTAATAAACTTTAAGAGTTATTAATAATTATACTAATTAATAAGAATAGAATTTAAATTACCTTAATCTCTTTAGCCTCTAATAACTATAGAGAGGTAGAATCTACGCCTTTAAGTATAATAATACTATAATCCTATAGAAGCTCTAAGATAAAGTATAAAGCCTTTTTATTAGCAAGGTCTATTTCTAAAATACTATTACCACTATAAACTATAATAAGGAAAGATATTCTTTTTAGTTAATAACTAGTCTTAGTTTTTTTTAGGCACGCTCTACTCTATACTAGTTTATATAAACGCTAAGACTAATTAAGACCTAAATATATAAATATAAAAAAACTAAAGTTTTTTACTATATGGATATCTATACTAGCACTATTAGGTTATCGCTAGTATAGTTATAGAGCCCTTTCTATTATTTACTATTAACGCCCTTTATTACTTAGTATATAAGTATACTATTTTAGACTTTATTTTAGAAGAAAAGTAAGGTTTATTATTTAAGTTTAAAAGCTATATAGGGCTTTAGTTAGACTTATACTATATATAAGAAAAGTACTAATAATTAAATTTTAGTAGAAATTAGTTAAGGCTTAGGCTAAATCTACGAGTAGAATATAATAGTACTACCTTATATCTCTTACTTTAGTAAGTATAGGCTACTAGGCCCTAAGACTCTAGTAGCCTTTTACACTTACTAGTAGCTTATATATAGTCCTTTAAGTCTTTACGCCTAATATATATAAATAGTAAAAAATATTAAAGATCTTTATTCTATAGAAATTCTAGCAAAGGTTAAATCTACACTATACATAGAGAGAAGTAACATAGTAGGCACTAAAATCTAGTACCTAGTATATAGTAGTAGGAACAAAATATATATAAAATAATAATAATTTTATTATTTATATTCTTTATAGTAGTATTATTAATAGTAGTCTAAAAGTAGTCTACTACCTAGTATAACTAAGTTATATATTATCTTCTAACTAGTAAACTATTAGAAATCTATAGTAGACTGTAGAGTTGTAACTATAGAAGTAGTATAGGCAATAGGACACTTAACTATAGTTTAGTTATTACGCTTATAACTTAGTAGCAGTGCAACTATAGTTGGCTATATATATAGCGTAAAAAGTTTAGCTCTTATAATATTAGAGACGCCTAGGACACTAAATCTTTATGTCTTTATCTATTATATCTAGGAACGCGATAACTTTCTGGCGACCTAATATCGAGTCTAAATCTAATACCCATAGTAATAGCGAGAAATATAATATATTAGATAATGTAGTAGAGGTATTAGACTATCCTCTCTTAAGGCTATAGATTATACTAGTCTAGCTAAGCGTAGGTATTATAAGAGCGTAAGAAATTAGATTACTTAGCTTTTATAGTAGTGTTCAAAGCCTAGTAATTATAGTATACTCTATTCTATAGCACATATATATCTAAGAAAAAAGTAGTAGAGTATTTATAAAAAAGTAATAAGCTATTTAAAATTAAGTAGTAGAAACATATATACTATATAGGCAATCTAATTAGTTAAACTAATATTTAGTAGCCTTACTTCTCTTATAATTAATAAGGACAGTACTTTTTAGTATAGTAAGTATAGAAAGCTTTCTACAACGTAGTAATACTAATATAAAAAAAGAGATAGTATTAATCTAACTATATATTAGGGGTAATACCTTTAATATACTTATACTAGAAACTATACTCTTTAATTAATCTATTATTCTATTTTATAAAATATCTTTTCTTCTTTACTTTGTAATTATAAGTAGCTATAGAAAAGCTATATTATATAAGCCTTATATATCCTATTTAGTAAGTTTGCTATACTAGCCTAGCGCCTAATAGCTATTAATTAGTTTACTTTACTACTAGGCCCCTTATAAATAGTATTTTAGAATTTTTATCCTCTAGCATTTATTTATATTAATATTATTTGCCTAGCTAGTTTTATATAGGCTATTATCTTTTAGTATTCGAAGTTTCTATAAGCTTCTTCCTATATTTAAGCCACTCTATCTATTCTTCTTTAGATATTTATACTTGTTTTAGTTATATTATACGCTAAATTACCTTCTATTTTTTTACTTCTATATATATTACTTAAACTAGATTAGTTAGGCGCGTTTGTATTAGAGGTTCGCACTAGCCACTTATTAAGATAAATTGCTAATTAGAACTTAGACTTAAGTAGTTTTTAGACTTCGCAATACTATACAAGTTTTAGAAAATTAGATTATTATTAGTCTCCTCTATACTATTATACTTATATTTCTATTCTAAATATTTAGCATTTTAACTATATAAGAACAAGTTTTAAGTAAGTATAAGTATCTAGGGCACCTAAGTGGCTTTAAGTACGCCTACACACATCTATATACTAAATATACTTAAAGCGTACTAGTAATACTACTTTTTTCTTAGTATGCGTATATATAAAATTATATACTTAAAGCCTACTAGTAATATGACTTTTTTCTTATTATATGTATATATATAATTATATAAGGATATGCACCTATACTACTAGTATATCTAGAGTAGTTAGAGTAGCTAGAGTATTCTAGGTGCCTATACTACTTATAAAATGCTAATTAATTAGAAAATAGCGCTCTTTAATTAGTTAAAATTTAAAAAAGCTTAGTAATCTACTTATTAAGCTACTTAGTAAGCTTTTAAAAAATTAGAATTTTTTAAAAGTATAAAGTTAAAGTCTTTTACTAGATAGTAATTACTAGTCAATATAATAGTATTATTCGGCTTACTAAACATTTTTTAAGCTTTTTTTTAGTTTAAGATTAAAGTAGATTAAGATAAAAGGTTATTATATACTATATATAGCACCTAATTTTAATTAAAGACTAACTTTAAATATACTAATATAATAATAGTTTAAACTTTAAACTTACGTACACTCTCTAATACCTATAAGCTTCTAGCACTAATCTAAAATTTACTTATGTTATATATAGCCTACCTAACTTATTACTACTACTATTATTAGTTATTTATACTTATATACTACTTACACAATATACTCGCTTAAATAAGCTAACTTAATAGTAATAATAATAATAATAATAGCTAGAAGAATCTTACACGTCTATATAACTATTATAGAACTAGATTAGAGTTACTTTATGCCGACTACTAAGGCCTTCCTGGCGCCAGTTCTAATTAGGTACTAGTGCGTTCTTAGCGCGCCTTGCGCGCCTTATAAGCTTAGTTATTACCTTTGGCTAGCATCTATACGTAGATTTTATTAATTAACTTTTAACTTAGGCTAGCTTCCTAATAATAACACTCTTACTATCTTATATCTTATTAATAAATATCTTATTATTCTCTTATATTCTCTACTAGAGGATTCTATTACTAATAAGAAGTAATTACTTTTACTAGAATAGAAATATAAGCTTACTAGTCCTTAAGAACTAAATAAGCTACTAATCTAGCTAATATATAAAAATTGCCTTATAAATAGTTAGGTATACTAGACTTTTATAGATTATATTATAGATAGAATAGAACTCTAGTATTATTATATTAGTATTAGTGGCGTAAAACTATAGCATATACTTTTTACTAATAGAAAGTACTTTTTTAAAAATAATATTAATACCTAGATAGATAGTAGGCCGTAGGCATAGAGAGAGAATAGTAAGAGATTAATTAAGAATAACTTTAATAACGTGTTTATAAGTAAGCGGCGCATATAAGCTAGCGGCGCACTCTACTAAGTCTCTTAGCCTTTTACAGCGTATAAATTCACAACGTATTAATATTCTATTAATATAAGAGCAATCCTAAATTAAGCAGTATCTAGAAAAGCCTTCTTACACGTGCGTAAGTTGTGCCCATGCTCCCTGCAGCGCGTGCAGCGCGCTGAAGCCTGCCGGCTCGCACTAACCGCGCCTAGCTATACCGCGTTTCTCCCTCTAGTTGCTGCTCAATAGCCTTTTAAGCAATAATTTCCTCTCCCTCTACCTTTAATAGGGTGCCTCGCTTCTAGATCTACTTCTTTTTGCGCTATTTACGCAGTATAGCTGCCTTATTTACTCTTTATAGACTAGCTATTTTATCACGCATAAGCACTATTAAATATGCTATTCTCTTAGCCCGTCTTATAAGCTAATAAAGCAACTAGATAACTAATATAGAAGAGGATCCTTAATGCCTTTAGATCTGCTTACGAACTAGAGGTAACTAAGCGCCTAGCTCGTACGCGTTGCTTAGTGTTGCAGACTCCTATAGGGCCTCTAGTAGGGCTGCTAGCAATAGCGTACGAAGCTTCATATTAAGCTTTAATATTATCGTCTTTAGATTGTGTAGGACTAGCCTAGCGACTTAGAAGCTTGCGCAGATATTCTCCTTTGTAATTAACTAGTGATAGGCGGCACAGAAGGCTAGTAGGAACTTAAGCTTAGTAATATAGTTAATATAGTCGCGTATTAGGCCCTTAATCTAGCGCCTATACGCCTACTTTAATAGCGAGAAACAGCCTACATTAAATAGCTATAGGAGGTGTAATAAATATAGTGGTATGTATAGGGTATAGATCTTGTTTTCCCTACAGATCTCCTAGAATTTAAGCAAGTTGTGGCTCTTATAGCTGTTAAGTATTAGGAGCTAACGCGCGCCTACTCTACGCTCTACTATATACTTAATAAAATGCTATAGCTAGGCAACACTAAGCTTGTTTATAGTCTAGCTATTATTGCTAAGACTAATAGCCTAGTTACCTAGTATATTGTTGCCCTTATACTAGGCAGAGAGGTAGTACTGCCTAGCAAAGATAATAAAGGGCGGGATTACCTACCTAGCAGCGTTAATTCTGTGGATTGCCGTCACCCACTCGTAATTCCCTAGCTAGATTACTTTTGGCTAGCCATGTCTCTCTAAGCTAGTAATAACTAGCTAGGTGGATATTTTACCTATTGGAAAGCTAGTCTTGTTAAAGTTAAAAGTGTCCTTATTACAAATACTGTAGGTGGCCTTTATATGTGCTACTAGCTCAAACTAGGCCTATATAGCTATTAGGTCCTCGCAGAGAGCTCGCTGTCGATTATAGGGTTAATTAAATCGCGTTGTAAGGCTGTCTATTCCCTTAACAAAGTTCCTAGGCTATAGCTAACTAATATAGCCTGCGCTGCGCTTAGTAAGCAGCTTATTCGCTATATCTTATATAGTATCTAGAGTAAGCGTAAATTCTTACAAATCTACATTAAGTATATGCTTAACAATTACCTCCTCTTCTAGCTTAGTAAGCTTTTTTAATTTAGGCTTATAGTTGCGTCGCGTAGCGATTCCTATGCATTGGCGCTAGAGCGTAGTTTCAGGGATGCTATACATAGTAGTAGCGCGTTGTCTACTCTAAATTTAATTCTATTTAATAGCTAAAATAGCTAGGAAGATATTTGCCTTATTAAAGGGCAATTAAACAAGCGTTAGTAGAGCCATTATAGTTAATAAGTAACCTGTTGCAAAAAGTTAGTAGGGTGTGCCGCTTACTTATATGCGCCGCTTACTTATAAATACGTTATAGTAATAGAGTAATAGTATATCTAGTATATATTACCTTTATTCTACTACTATAAGCATTATAATATATACCTATTAATATATTAACTTATATTATTTACAATAATCTATATAGTAGTTTATAACTTAGAATAGTAGTTTATAATTTAGAATAGTAGAAAATAGATAGATAACTTATAGTGTAGCTACACTAAAGTCTTTATTCCTTTTCTAAAGTTCTAACTATAGCCTTTTTATAAATTAACTTAATATATAGAAGCACCCTATGCTAAGATTACTAATTTTACTTAGTAGTTTAAATAGTATTTTCTATTACCTTTTTACGCCTTTTTTTAATTGCTAAGCAGGGGGCTCCGCTTTTTTTTAAATGTTATTTAAGATAAAAGTCTTTGTTATTCTACCCCTAGGTAGACAAAATAACGCTATATAATAGTGTTAATTACTAGCGTATTATATAAAACTACTATCTAATTCTATATTCTAGATTTTATAGGTTTAAAAATTAAAAGAATTAAATTCGACGAAAATTAGTTGCTTTGTAAAGAACACTATTTTAAAAAGTTTAAAGTTTAATAACTTTTTAAATACTTTATTACTTTTAAAAATTTTTTTAAATTTTTTTTAAATTTTTTAAATATATTTTATTAGTGCTATATTTTTATATAATAATATTACGATACATATATAATAATTAATAACGTTAAGGGGATTTTATTAATTGCTAACTAAATATATAAATAAATTAGTATTTTTACATTAAATAATTAAAAGCTAGTATTTTCTCTATAAATCTATAAAAAATTAAAATTATAGCTTTGCTAGTAAAAAAATTATAACACTTTAGAAAAATTGCTTATTTAGACTATTTGTGTATATCTATATAAGTGTACGCATATTTATATATCTCTAAGCAGTTTTGTGCTAGTAAATTACTTATGTAAAAGTACGCACAAATATATAAGTCTACGCACATCTACGCACTATACGCACAGTTAAGTAGAAAAACTTTCCTAATACACTCTTCTCTTATAACACGCGTAGCTTAGATATATAATAGTAGTGTTAGGTGCCTTTTTAATATAATTAATAGTATTAATATATATAATTACACTAATCTATTAATTTATATTTTCTTTTTAAAAGAAAAGAATAAGATATACTTTATTATTAGTAGATATATATAGATTTATAGTATTTAGTAGCGTACTTTTAGTATTTATTGTAATAGACTTATTCTTATTAGTAAGTTATATATACTAATATTTCTCCTCTTAAATTAATTTATAATATTATATATTTTTAGTCTAGCTATTTAAATAAGTACTATATTACGTAATTAATAGTTTCCTTAGTAATAGTTTTTGCTATAATAATAGTAATTATAATTATAATAGTAACTAAGCTAACTATTTATTACTTTTTTATAGTAGACCTTTTTTATAACTAGCGAGCTATATACTATTCTCTAGAATCTTACTACTATTACCTATCTTCCCTATACTTTTACTCTTACCTTTATTACTTATAGTGTTAAATAGGTACTTTATAGCTAGCTATATAGACATTAAATTCTAATACTCTATATTAGCAAGTATAGAGGGTGTATAGAATAATTATATAAGAAAAGAAAATAATATAATAAAGCAACTTTTGTATTAATTACTTATTTCTAAAAAGGGTGTAGATAGAAATAATAAGATTATATAGTATATAGGGCGCAGCGCATAGGCATTATATAATCACTATATAATACCATTATATAGTAATATTAAAACCTTAATACCCTTAAGTGCCCTTGCCTACATAGTATATAAATACTAGCAACTTTTTATTTTTAAAGTCACTATTAGTAGTTCTCTATTTCTTTATATAAACTATGTACTTACTAATATAAACCCTATTTATTTATTATTCTCCTTTTTATATATCTCTCTCTTTGGCTAGTTTTACTCTAGTTAGTAGAAAAAAATTATTAAGTAACTATTTATTATACTTTACTACTATTTATTAAAGGTGTAATTAGGATTATTACTAGTAGAGTAGTAGTCTAGCTAATAGCGGTTAGTAGTAACATTATGTAGTTAATAATAAAATTAGAGTAATAATATAGTATTTATATAAAATTCTTTTACTTTGTTTATTTCTTGTATAATAGGTAAACCTATATATTTTATTTATTTACGTAGTAATATTAGGCAATTATATAATATTAGGTAAAGGGAAGATAAACGCTAATAAGAAGTAGGAATTAAGACTCTAGATATAAGGGAGAGGTATATAAGGTAGACTTTCCTTTTTTTATTTTCTTTCTTTTATTTTTTACTTTAAATATCTCTCTATATATATTCCTTTTTCCTAGCGCTTTTCTTTTTTTATTAAGCTAATCCCCTATTTTATATAGTACTAAACTATACCCCTTATTATATAAAATTTTATCTTTGTATAGTGCTAACTTAGTGTAGATAATAGTGCTTATACTAGTAGATCTTAACTAGCTAGGCCTCCCTAGCTTTAATACTACTATAGTAACTCTTTTAGGTAAAAGAATGCGTGCTACCTTGTTAACTAGTTCCTAGGAAAACTATATATTTATTTATAGTATCTCTATTAATATAAGTTTCTCTATTTATTACTTTTATATAATACTAACTATAGAAAATAGGCTAAAAAGTTATATATTATATATCTGCCTTTATATAATATTAATATTATTTATATAGTTAGTATAAACTCATATCTATACATTATTAAGCTTATTTAGCATAAGGGCTACTTTTACGCACTCCTTATCTAGTTATATAGTATTCTTAGAGGCACTAGGTATACTTACTACTATAGTAGTAACTCTAGCCCTAATCTCTTTACTAAGTATTATATAGTAGTAAACTTCTAGGCTAGATTATATAGTTCTTATATATAGTAAAGCTATAGTGCTAAATATAATTATTATATAGAATAGGGCTAGATAGTAAAGTAGATACTTCTAGACATTATCTATAAGTACTAAAATAAAAACTTCTCTTTAAATAAATATATACTATATCTCTTCTTTTTCTATATAAATAATAAATAGGAAAATATATATCTTAAAGTAATATATATATAAAAAAAGAATTATATAAATATATTATATAAAAAGTTTAAATTAATAATAAAGAAATAGTGTTCTATAAAGGCTAGTAAGGGCTTGCGTAGGTAGGCTTAAGGCGATCTACTAATACTTTAATAGTAAATATTAAAGTGTTACTAGAGATTAAAAACTCTAAAGCCTAGTTTAAGGCCTTTTTTATATAAGCATTAGTAACATTATTCTTTCTATTAATTTATCTAATCTTAGACACAGGAACACCAAAATCGTGATTCCACCCACACGACCGTGTGGGGGGTTCCTGTAGTATGAAATTGTTCGCCTGAACAAGCTGATTACTAGAATCACGTTCTTTATCCGCAAAAAGCTGGCGCTGTTGCGATAAAGAGACCAAAAGCCAAGATGCAGAGTTTTCGCTCTGCCAAGACTTGGTCAAAACCTTTCACCCAAACTAAGTACCGCTCAGGCGACTACTACTACTTGTTCAAGCTTGAGGTTTTCCCCTACGAGGTTTTTACTCAAGGTACAAGGCAGCTTGCTAACTCGTACGAGGTCCTACTTCGTACGAGGTAGGGGGAGGAAGACAGTACGGGAGCAGAGCTACAAGGGCGAGGGAGAGAGGGGCAGGACAACAACACCCTCACAGATGAGGGCCGGCTACTATAGGTATCTAGCCTGTAGTAGCAGGTAGACCTATTAAAGGGAGGATGGGCTATGTACAACAAGGCTACTGTGGTAGCCAGCCGGCAGGCACGAAATGCTTTCTGTAAATACAGCTTAGCACGTCCCCATGCCCCATGGGAGGCTAGAACATTACGTTCCTGGACGTTAATCAATACTACTACTACTACTTGCGATAAAGGGCTACCTTCTGCGACAAGGCTTTGAGCCTATCACCCTAATTACAGCAATAGAGCGTTATAAGAAGCTGCAATGTAAGGACGTCTAATGTATAGTTTAATGCGTTAAGGATATTATGCGTTTTATAAATAAGAATCTGGCCTAGATCTCGTTAAAGATAGAGTTTTATGCAAATAAGGGACAACAGCTTGCGCTAGCGTACGAAGTCAGCAATATAGTTTACCTTAACGCACGTTATATACTCTTACTGCGCCCTAGTAAGGGTCTTAATATTAAAAACTTAGGTCTATTTCTAATAGCCGAAGTTTTTAACGATTATACGTACCGACTTAAGCTGCCGACTAGCTACCGTGACGTCTATCTATAGTTTCACGCCTGGCTGCTATACGACACTCCCCACGCTGTCTGCTTGCCTGACAAGAAAGGCATAGTCGTGACAGATGCGTCTATTGTCCCTTTAGTGGGATTACAGGACTATTATGTTAACTTTGTTATTAATAGTAAGGTTAACTGCTATTACAAGGACTCTTTAATAGGTAATAAAGGACTGCTTATATATAAGGTTAGGTATAAGAACTCCCCTAGATAGAACGCTAACCCTAAGTAGCAACTATATACAGACATGCTAGGCTGTAAAGGGGCTATTAAGAAGTACTATCGCCGCAATAGTAATAAACCGGGCCTGCACGCACTATATAAGGATTTGGCGTTATATAAGAATCTTATAGTTATATACCTAAGGGACAATAAAGCAGAGGACCCTAGGCCCTTATTTGCCCCCACGTACGCATATGCGTGGGATTAAGGTACCTCTTAAGACGATTATATGCCGCAAAGCTGCCAGGATAAGTATATAGCGCGCCCGCTATTTAGATCTTCTAGACAACCTTTTTAGGTAGTATGTTTTTCTCTAGGCTATACCTAATAGAGATGCCTAGGTTGTCTTATTATTTTGGACGTAATTACTATAACGCGTGGCGGAAGGGGCGCTCACTTTACTAGCTTGTGTACTAGGGAAGGTTATTTGTAATAGTTATTTATCCTATTATAATGTTTCTAAATAGTCTTAAATAGTCTTAAATAGCTTATAATAAATTATAGTGAATTATAGTAATTTACGATATTTGTTAAGTTACGCGATTAGCGCCTATAATATATTTTCTTGCCTCGCCAGAGCTGAGGCTTTTGGGGAGGGGAGAGGGGTGATGTTAGGGATCGCTACCCATCGGCCCATCGGACCTCCGCTCGGCCCGACGTTGATCCGGCTCCGTGCACTAGTCTCAATTAGGTAGTACTAGCGCACCCTTAAGGCTGCTGCCACACAGGTAGTATGCGGCACCTAGCATCCTTATTATAGCAATTCAACCTGTTTAATAATTAAGCCCGATTGCTTCCTTACAAAAAGATAGCTTACTAGTAGTAAAGGCGCCCCTATACTATTTACCCTTAATTTGGTAGAGTATTACTATATATTATTAAAAGTATTTTATTATCTCCTTTTTTATTATATCTATATCTTAGCGTCTAGTTTCTTAAAAGAACACGCTTTAGATAGGGATAGCCTTTATAATTATAGTTAGGAAGTCCTTTATAGTATTATAAATTAATTATACTTTAGTAATATTATTTATCTCTACTTTTATAGCCGCCCAATTATACTTAAGCTAGCGTATACAGATACGAGTCACATAGGGTTTCGAGTCACCCCACCAAAACGCAACACCTGCACAAAACACGCGGTTTCTCTCTACAACGCCTTTATAATTGCCATTGAGTACACATAGATTCAAGCGTTGCAGCTGCTATAACTACTGCAGCCCTTTCTGAAGCGCTTGCTACAGTAGATCTACGTTGCTGAGCTGCTAAAGCCTCAGCTGCGCGCATAGCCTCTCTAATAGTCTCTACTTCTGCAAAGCGTTGATTTGGGTCTATCTGAATGCGCTTTCGACGACGCTGAGAGCTAGCAGTTTGTAGATGATGCTTAAGGCGTCTTTTCTCTAATTCAAGTCCTGCAGCTCTAGCATTTGCAGCTGCTAGCGCCTTACCTGCTTTCTGTAGGAGTAGCCGGGTCCTACAACCTAGATTCTCGACGCTCTGGACGTCGCGCTGCGCTATATAGAGATCGCGAGGGCCTTGAGGGGTCGAGAGGAAGCTCTGAGGCTGCTGCTGAGGCTGCTGCTGATGCGTAGGCGTAGTAGGCCTCTGGGAGACTTGCGACGAGCTGAGCACGTGATTGATGTTTGAATGGGCAGATACCAGCAGCCTGCCAGCCAGCTCGAATCACACGCTCTGTGAAGCCTTCCTCCCTAGCTTGATAGTAGCAGGCAATAAAGCGCTCCTTCTTAACAGGTGCGGCGTCGTCGAGCGATGCGAGCTCCTGGATCTGGCGTCGGTAACTAGACTTGATTACAGAAATGGAGCGAGATCTAGAGCTGTAGGACGTGCGACGAATGCGCAGGTAGATAGAGAAGCTCAATTCGATGCTGTTTTGCAAAGCCATAGGAAGTCTATGTCAATATGGCTGCCGTGACCGTCGAGGATAAGGAGGCGGTACTGGCCGTCACCTACAGCCGTCTCGGGGATAAAAATGCGCTGTAACCACTCAACACCTATCGCGTTTGACGTCCATCCATTCTCTGAGGTTGTATACAGCCAGCTGGGTACGTAGGACGATGGGAACCAGGTAGTTTGTAGGCTCTGGCCTTTGAAGATGACCGCGCAGCGTAGTTTCCGCCCTGTTGCTGATACGCACTCAATTATAGAGACCCACTCGCGATTCTCTGGTGATCGAATATAAGCCTTTTTCTTTCGACTACTAGAGAGTACTCTGGTGTTTGTACATACTCCTAGAGCGACGCTAGTCTCATCCATATTGTATGTATTCTCCGCCTGTATATTAAACTGCTGTCGAGTCTGCTCGTAGCGCTCTAGGAACGCGCGTAACTGCTCTAGAGTCGCTGCATTAGCTCTCTGAGCCTTGAGTTTTCTACCAATGACTGAGGCGACGCGTGGCTGTCGCTTGATAAAGTGGGATAGCCAGAGCTTGCCAATAGGCTGATTATCGCCGTTCATACGTAGGATTCGATTGGCCATTTCTCGAGCGCGAGCGTGTGAGGGAGGGCAGGCGCGTGCGTCTTCTTCGAGGATCCAGTCTACTAGGAAGTCCTCCTGTAGAGGAGTCAATCGCTGTTGGTGTTGATGGCTGGTACGGCTATCGGTTGCGCCTCGTATACGTGCAGAGAGAGTAGGTGCAGGAATGCCATACGCCTTAGCTGCAGCCCGCTGGCTATTATAAATGCCTGCATTGTAATCAGCAATAGCTGATTGTATAGCTACCTCACGGGCGTCCATATTGATGAGCGTTGTGGAGAGATATCGCGTGTTTTCTGCAGGTGTCGCGTTTTGGTGGGGTGACTCGAAACCCTATGTGACTCGTATCTGTATACGCTAGCTTAGTTAGCTATATATTCTAGTTTAAGAGTTATTTTATTAGCTTAAGAGCCTATAGGTATTATACTCTTACTCTATTCTACTTATTTTTCTTATTAACACTTACTATCTATATTAAAGATTTAAGTTAATCTATTACTAGATCTACTCTTTAGGCTTGTAATAGTTATATTACAGATATTATAATATAGTTAATTAGATATAAATAACTACTTTCTTAAGACTTATTTTCTTCTCTTAGTATTTCTTATTCTTAATTTTATAGTCCTTAAGCTATATATTATAAAACTTAATATCCTCCTTATATACCTTAAGGCCTAAGTTTAATAGCTCTAATAGGCGTGTAAAAGGGTTTTATTAATTATTATTATTTATATAAATAATTACCTAGTAACTTATTATTTTAAGTACTAATAGTAGTATTAGCTTTTCGCGTAGAAGTTTAGCTCTATCTAGATTAATAATCGACTATATATCTTTTAGCTCGTATTATACTTTTAGCTACTATAGCTATAGTATATAGTTAGTATAATTAGTTAATATAATTATTAAGTTGCGAATTATTAATAGTAATAGTATCTTTTCTTAGGGTTAATTAGGATAGTAAGACTCTTAATTATTAGATTTAAACACTATTTAAGCTTATTAAAATAGGGGTTCTAATAGATAAAATAGATAAATAGTTGTATTATTTGTAACTTATTAGCTTAAGGTCTAATTTAGAGGGTAGAGCTAACTACGTATTCTTATTTAGTAATACGACTCTAATCTAATAATAGTAAAGACTTTTTAAATAGAAGTAGAAGTTTATCTTTTCTACTTATCTCTAATCCTTATATAGAAGGACCCTATATATATAAACTATTTCTCTAGGGCTACTAATATAGTATTCTTCTTCTACTATAGTAACCTAAGAACTAATTTGTAGTCCTTCTTTTTCCTATTAATATAGGCCTATATTATTTTAATATACTTCTTAATATCTATCTCTAGATAAACAGCTTTATAGACTAAGAAGGTTACTTTTTTAAATTCTATTACTTAATATAGATTATTTAAACTAATATATTATAGGTTAGCTTTTCTAGTACGGAGGTGCCTTTCAAAAGTCTTTTCCTGGACCGTGCACGGTGGCGTAAGCCACTGCTCTTGGCGTTAGCACCCCTCATAGCAAAAATCCCTCAATCTTCATCATTGCTACTCTTCTATCTACCTGATAATGCCTTCGTACGACATTGCCACCCGAGCTCAAGCCTTGACTCTAAAGCTGGCTGGCTTTTCAAATACTGAGATCGAGTCTATAACTGGAATCCAGCCGCGCACGGTTAATGCTATCTATCGCAAGGCTATCACCTGAGGACTAAACCCCGCTAAGAGCAAGACGATCCTTGACAAATACGTTGAAGATGGCAATTAATCTGGCCGCCTAAAGAAGCAAACTAAGGAGCTAGTTGAAGATGTACTGTTAAAGGTCTATTGAGATCGATATGCTCGCGAGAAGACCTGCGCTTAAATTGCAGCAGAGATTGGAGGAGTGTTAGATATTATAGTCTGGCGAATCCTTAGAGTATCTGGATATTAAAAGACAAAGCCTACCCGCAAACTAGGGCTAATAGATAAGATGAAGCGAGCCTGTTATTAATTTGGTCTTGATTATAAGGACTGGACGATTAAAGACTAGAAAAAGGTTATCTGGTCTGATGAGACATCTGTTGTCTATGGTCTTTGAAGAGGGGGATACCGCGTTTGGTGTCTACCTTCTGAGCGTTTTGTTAAGTCCTGCATTTGGCCGCGGTGGAAGGGGTTCTCTAAGTTTATGTTTTGGGGTTGCTTTTCGTACGACTTAAAAGGCCTATGTTATATCTGGAAGGCAGAGACAAAGAGCGAAAGAAAGATTGCAGATTAAGAACTAGAAGCTATAAATAGAGAACTCGAGCCTATTCTTAAGGCAGAGTGGGAGCTAAATACGCCTTTGGCTCGAATGGGCCTTCGAAATCAGCTAGGACGAAAACCACAATAGAAGTGGGATAGAAAGCATGGTAAGCTTGAAAGAGGGAGCGGAACTGGGATTGATTGGTGGAGATACTGCCGTCAGGTTGTTATTCCTAAACTAATTCCCTTCGTACGAGAATGTGAGAAGACTCAACCTGGGGTAATAGTTCAAGAGGATGGTGCAAGCCCACATAAGTCTTTCTATAAAGACAGGCTCTATAGCTTGGCTAGGGTCGTACAATTACTATGGCCTGGAAACTCCCCTGACTTGAATATGATTGAGCCAGCCTGGCCTCATATGAAAGAGTAACAACAAAGAAAGGGTCTCCTCGGTCAAGAGCTGAGGCAGAGCGTGTATGGCAAGAGGCATGGGGGGAGTTAGAACAGTGGCGGATTCAGGCTTGGATTGAGAGGATTGAGCGGCATATTCAGGAGATTCTTCGTCTTGAAGGTGGTAATGAGTATAGAGAGGGTAAGACTGAGAAGGTACGACGGTTTGAAGCTCCTATAGTAGATGATTGGGTTGATATTGAATAGAGATGTCTCTCGTACGAAGAATTTGGTGGCGTTTTTAGCTTGCGCCACTGTGCACGGTCCAGGAAAAGACTTTTGAAAGGCACCTCCGTAAACTTCTTAAATATAAAAGTAGTAGTTAAATACCGTAAATTAAGTATAGTATATATAAAGGTAATATTATTAATAAAAGTGTTTCTAGTAATTAGTATTAAATCTCGCTATATCTTTCTATATATATTAAAGTTCTCCTTTAGTTCCTTTATAGCTTATTTTATCTCCTTCCTTTAATAACTTCTAGGGGGAGAAGCTAGTTTTCTAACTCTTCTAAGCTATTAATATCCTTATTACCGCTATTTATTTCCTAGACTTTACTAGCCCCAGCTTACGTTAGGGGTATTATAGCTTAGAGGTAATAACTCTAAATACTATATCTCTTTTTACTATAGTAGAAGTATACTTTCTTTTTATAGTATTTCTCTAACTCCTTTTTAAAGACCTATTTAGCGCGCTTTTTAGTCTTTAAAAGGTTTACTTTAGTAATTCTTATAGTACTAAAATATATAAGTTTCTACTCTATAGTATTAGTAGACTTAGTAGAGGAGGAGGCTTCTATATATAAAAGGGCTTTAATATCTTTATATAGTAAATATTTTCTTTCACTATATTACCTTTATCTATAAGTATTATAAGGTCCTAATCTTTAGAGATCTTTAGCATAATTAGCCTATTATATAAGTCTATATATAAGGCTCTCTAGTAAATATTCTTTAAGTTTTTTTAGTTATTTTTATAAGTCTTAGTAGCTAGACGTATAAAGTTCGTATTGAACTTAGCTAGTAGAGTTTTACCGTATTAACTAAGAAATAGTCTATTCTAAGCTTACTTCTTTACTAACTTATTATAGAAGCGTATATCGAAGAAACTCTAGAATTAATTTTTAAAATAGGATTCTTTCTTTATAAAGGCTAGTGTAATATCTACTACTTTACCTATTAGCTTACTTATAATATAATTAACTATATTCCCTAAAAGGGAATTAGTTTAATATATTTTAGCCTTTATTATATATTCTTATTATTGGTAATTCTAACAGTTTCTAGAGAATAACTCTAGGTTAGGGAGTTAGTAGCGCTAGCGCTTTAGTAGCGCTTTACTAGGCGCTAGTGTCATTACTATTATTTAGAAGGGGGCTAAGGGCATAGTCTTTACTTTAGCGTATTACTCTAATTAGTTAAGCCAATTAGTAATTATTTCTAGTAAGGCTTAGAACTACTTACTAGTATTTTATTAAGCTACTAGTACACTTTAAAGTTACTTTAAGCTAGTAAAATAGCTAAAATTTATATTAGTGTATCTTAAAGGGCGCCCCCTTTTATATTCTAGACTTTCTTCCTCCTTTAGGGAAGTGCTTAGGATTCTATTAACCTTTAGTCTTATAGATACTAGTATACTAGCTTAATCTTTTATATATACTTTATCTTATTATAACCTTCTATATATAGCTCTTTAGTAAGGTTAGTAGTAATATCTACCTTTATAGCTCTTTGCTATATAGTTTAGTAACTTCTAGGTAAGAAATATAAATATTCCTCTTTTTATAGAAAGACTCTAGTGCTTTCTCTATTATACTTATATTTGTTTTATAGGGTTAAGAGATTTTAATATCTAACGTAACTGCGTATTTATTTATAGGGTTAAGGGATCTTAATATCTAACTTAACTATATATTTATTTAGTAGGATTATTCCTAGTATATTAGAGAGTTCTCGAAAGCTCCCCTATTATAAGAGATTAATTAAATTTAATATGAAGGGCTTTACACTAATAGGTTAGAGTTGCCTAAGAAAACCTATAAATTTAATAGAGTTTAATAGTAACTCTGGCTATAGACTTATATATAGTTCTAGCTTAGTAAAAGCATAGACCTAGACCTCTAAGGCCGCAGGCTAAGTAATAATAGAAGGGCGCTTAGCCTCTTATATAATTAGCTTTTAAAAGAAGGTTAACATTATATATAAGCTAGAAGAAATTTGGATTTATTATTACTAAGGCGAAGAAATAGGTGTCTAAGTTTTTTTTTAAAAAGTTTCTTTTTCTAATTATAAATTAGTAATTAATTATATACTACTATAGTCCTGGCATTAAAACAATTTTAGAATATTAAAAATTTACTTTATTAGATAAAATATAACTTCGAATTATAGCTAATGTAATCTACACTACTATTATTTAGGCTTAGTTTAATAATAATATTAGTAAGTATAGCTGAAAATTTAAAATAAGTAATTTTCTAGGATATTAAATTGACTTATTTGAAATAATTGTTTTATAAAAACACTACTTACTACACAAATAGAGAATTTAAAATAGAAAATAGAGAATATTTCTATTTTAAATTTTTAAAAAGTAATAGTATAGCTTTAATATAAGTAGTGTAATAATAATTCTAAAAAGTAATATAATTTTAACCTTTTAATCTAAAATTAGAGAAAAAAATAATCTTATATAGAAAAATAATCAAAGACGTAACTTATAGTACAAATTTAATATAGTACTAATATAGCCTATGGCTTATATATATATAACAATTATAGAATTCTATAAGTCTAAAAAATAGTTATACGAATTTAAAAATAGAGATTTATAAATACCTATTTTTAAGTCTATATATATATCTATCTAGTTTATAATTACTAAGTAGAATCTTTATTAATTATTTAAATCAAGGTTATTTTGTCTCTAATATATTAAAAATTAAAATTTTAATTATTATGTAAAATAAAGTTACAAGCTTTTAAAAAGAGTTAAAATTTTTTGGGGTTTTTTTATTACTCTACTATAGCTACTAGCTATTTAAAATTATTATTTAGGAGAATAAGGCTAGAAAAGGAACTATAAGTAGAACTAACTAGAGTACCCTATTTCTTTTAAAAATAAGCAATAATGTCCTCTAATAGACAAATAACAAAATAGGTTAGATTAATTATTTTTAAAGGTACTCTTAACTTATAATTAAGCTAAACACTTAATAAACTAGTATACCTTAATAAATCTAAAATACACACTATAAGATTCTTTAAAAGAAAATACTATGTAATTTTAATTAAAATAAATTAAGTGTTCTTTAAAGTATTATAAAAATTAATTATAGCTAAAGTATTAGTATTAGAATTTAAGAAGTTACTAGTCTTATAAGTAAGCTTATTCTTTTCTAAGTAAGCCTTAGTAATTTAGCGCAGATAAAGCGGATTTCTACTAATAGAGACCTAAGCAGACTATTACTTATTAATTATTATTCGCAATTGCCGCCTATTAGCCTATTAGATCTTCGCTTAGCCTAATGTTTATCTAGCTCTGTGCGCTAGTTCTAATTAGGTAGTACTAGCGCGCTTTTAGGGCTGCTACTATATAGGTAGTATATAACACCTAGTATCCTTATTATAGTAATATAATCTATTTAATAATTAAGCCTAATTACTTTTTTATATTATACTAGATTAATAAAAGTATACTTATAACTAAGTAATAAGCTATAATATACTTTACACTCGATGTAATTATTCTATTAAGTTAATTACTTTACTAAGACTCTACTAAAATGTACTATTAGCAATAGTATAATATAATACCTTAACTATATAATAAACTACTAGTGTTAAAAAAAGCACATATATAGCTTATAATCTAGGCTATTAAATAAAACGTAATACTCTCTTAGTAATATGCTACAGCTCTCTATAATGTCTCTTAAAGTATACTTATTAACTAACGCGCTAGAAAGACGTTTAGACGCAACTACGCACCTAATAAAATAAGACTTACTATAAGAAAGAAGCAGGTAATTATGCAGCATATACTTAACCTAAACGCGTAAGGATTTTTGTTCTAGCTTAATACTATAAAAGATATAGCTAATTATTTACTAGCTACACGCTACTATAAGCTAGTTAGCTAGAGATAGCCTTATAACTTTATTAAGCGCTAGCTAAAGCTTTAAGTTAAGTTTAATTAAAAGTACAACTACAAGAGAGCTCTCTAGAAGAATCCTAAGGTAATATAGGGCTAGTTCTAGCTTATAGAGAATATAAAGGCTAAGTATAGTATTCTAAATAAGGACACCTATAATTTGAATAAGTCTGGCTTTATAATAGGCATAATATTAACTAGAGTAGTAGTTATAGACTCTAAGCGTTAAGGATAGCTAAAGTAGGTATAGTAGGGCAATAGAGAGTAAATAATAGTTATCTAAGGCATTAACATAATAGGGTAGTAGATTCTACCCTTTATTATTTTTAGGGGTAAGCACTACCTCTTTGCCTAGTATAAGAAGAAGAATCTAACTTATAATTAGGTTATTTTAGTCTCTAAGAATAGCTAGATAATAAATAAGCTTAGTCTGTAATAGCTAAAGCACTTTAATAAGTATAGAAAAGGTGTACTACTAGTAAAGTATATTTACTTATTATTAATAGCTATAAAAGTTATAATTTACTTAAATTTTAGAATTACTATAAAAAGAGTAATATTATTACTCTTTATATACCTTTATAGTTGTTGTAAGGACTGAACAATTCCTTACAGGGCTAACCTATCGGGGACAGCTAGAATAGTTGAAAGAGCTAGTTGAATTGATACTATTCTAAGACAGTGGATAAGAAAGGGACCTGGGGGGCCCTTTCTTATATAGAGGGCGGCGTGGGGCACGAGCCCACGCTAACTACCACGCTAACACTAACTAGGAAAGGCGCCTTTTAGGAAGGTAAAAGGCGCAGATAGGGGAAATAGGGTGTGAAGGAAAGGTGATGGGGAGTGCTTGGCAGGGAGGCCAGCAGTTACCGTTACAGTTGTCGCGCCTTTTATAGCTACTTAATATAGGTTATTTTACACTATTAAAAAAGGCATATAGGCGCTAAGCTAAGAATCTAATACGTAACTATATTACGCACATTACTAAAATTAAGTTCCTACCTTACTTTATTATTACTTTTAAGAATTTAATTACTAAAAGTAATATTAAAGAAGGCTTTTAAGATACTAGCCTAATGCTCTATAACTTAGAAATTATAATATCGCAGCTTAATATTTGTCTATATACGCCTCTACTTTATACTATTTAAAATAGTATATAGGAGTTATAAACTTTATAAAATAGTATAAAACTTAGGTCGCAACTAACGCTAGTTAAGGCAGTGGAAAAGCTTATTAAAGGCGCTAAGCTAATAGGGTATTCTTTAGTATTAATAACTAAACGCAACGCTAAACTTTAAGCTACTAATAAGGCTGCTACGCAATATAAATTATATAAAAGAAAGCAAATATAGCGTAAAAAAGTCCTTATAGCTAAAGAGAGCTAGCGGCTACCTACTCTAAAGAAGTTTAGGGCGCGTAGTAATAGGCAAAAGGCAAAGAAGAGGGTGCGTGCTAATAGAGGCGAATCTGCTTAATAGCGCTGTGGACGCTGCAGTAAGTCTAGGCATAATAAAATAACCTATAGGCACCCTATAAAAGTAGATTCTAAATATATTAGCCTATTTAGATTATTAAAAATAGTTTATATTAACTCTATACTATTATAAATAGTGTAAAACTTAGTAGGGTTTGAGCAAAGTAATTAACTTAATAAAATAATTAACTAAAGTGCAAACTATATTAATAGGCTTTTAATTAACTAAATTATAACTTATTATAATATATATTGCGTTCTTATAATAAAGAAGATTATACTTATAATAGTATATAGCTAGGCTTAATAACTCTAAATCTTTAGTTAAGCTTTATAAAACTAGTTTTATTAATAAATAGCAAACTATAAAAATACTCTGGAAATGTTTAATACTATATTAGATTAGTATTTATTCTCTATAAGACTAATAAATTTAGTAAATTTATTAACTCTTAGAGCTTTATAAATCTCTATATTAGGAAACGTTTTAACTAAGTATAAGTATCTATAGTACCTAGGCGGCTCTACGTATACCTGTGCACTGAAAGCGCTCTAATCGTACTTATAATAGTACTTTTTTTAGTGCGTGTATGTGCAAAATTGCGCAAAGATGCGCACCTACAGCGCTAGTGCACCTAGGGTATCCTAGGCGCTTATACTAGCTATAAAATACTAATTAATAGGAAAGAAAGCTTTTTAATTAGCTAAATTTTCAAAAAAAGCTTAGCAATCTCCTTATTAATCTGCTTAGTAAGTTTTTAAAAAATTAGAATTTTTTTAAAGTATAAAGTTAAAGTCCTTTACTAAATGGTAATTAGTATTTAATATAATAGTATTAATTACTAGCATATTATATAGAACTTCTGGCTAATCCTAAATTCTAGACTTTGTAGATTTAAAAATAGAAAAAATATAGGTTTATAGTTACTTAAATAAATTAGATTAGTCGGAAATTACTAGTATTGTAAAAAACACTACTTTAAAAAGCTTAACCTTATATAACTTTTCAAGTACTTTATATTTATTAAAACCTTTTTAGAAAACGAAATAATATATTATTAGTAATATATTGTTCTATAATAATATTACGTAATATTTATAATAAGTAGTAAAATAAACAGTTCTTTATTAATTATTAACTAATTACGTAATAAAAATAGTATTTTTAAATTAAATAATTAATGACTAGCATTTTCTCTACCAATCTATTAAAGGATTATAATTATAGCTTTACTAGTTAAAAAGTTATAAAGCTTTAAAAACATTACTTAGTTAGACTAAATTGTGTATATTTGCGTATATTTACGCACACCTGCGTATTTTTATACTAGTATATTGCTTATACTAAAATATATATAAATATGCAACTCTGTGTATATTTGTCTATGTTTAAGTAGACTTTTTAAAAAAACGTGCCTAATATATTACCACCCCCTATATTATAAAAAACTTAGATAAAGAGGATTTAGGTATACTAGATAGTAGTATAAGTAGTAAGTAGATAACTATAAATAGCTAACTAATAGAAATCTCTATAAAAAAGAGACCTATAGAGCCGATAAAATCTAAGGAGATAGTTAGTTACTTAAAATTAATAGTTAACAGACTATTCTATAGTTAGTGTTAGGGCTCTAGTAGAAAGTATATTTTTAAAGTTATTAGTTAGCCTACTAAAGTTACTTACCTTTAACCTATATATAATAAAGACACTAATATACTACTATTATACTTTAAAGTTCTTTACACGCCCTTAAAAAGAGTAGAGCTAGAATAAAAAATAGTAGTAAATATCTATAATAGAAACTTATTATAAAAAGCTATATCTACTTATAGATAGCCTATAGAGTTATGTAGGTATTTTATTAGTTATACTAATTACACTACTAAACTAAAAAAATAGTCTATTAAGAACTATAGTATACAAAGAAGTTAGAGAGTTCTATTATACGTATCTCTACGCTAGTAGAATAGACGCAACTATTATTATTAAAAGCAGAATATAATATCTAAATTAAGTAATATTACTTAGGCTAATACTAAACTTAAGTTATAGAAGCCCTTATTTGTGTTAACTAGTTAAAAGAGTTAAAGAACTTATACTACACTTACTATAAAAAGTAGAAGTAGAAAGTTATAAACCTAAAGAAATAATTATAGATAATATTATTTATTTTACCTAATGTGTCCGCGTATGTATAATAAGACTTAAATCCTAACAATTTTAAACTTATCTAACAGCACTAGACTTAAATATATATTGCCTTTTATATAAGTACTTTATAACTTATAGTTACTATAGATACTACCTAAACTACTTATAGGTATTAGTTAGGCCCCTAGTTACTAGCTATATAAGCTAAATAAGTTTAAGGGCTTTAAGAACTATAAGAACTATAAGCCCTAGAAAAGCTTTATCTATACCTATCTAAGCGCTTATAACTACGTCTTTACTGCTAAGTATACTAAGATACAGTTTATATTTAATTATACACTAAATATTACTTACTAGGGTCTTTAGTATTATATAAATTTGAATAAACTAGATACTTTCTAGTTAGTAGAAGACATTTTTAATATATTTAACTATAGCTATATAGTAGTAGATTCTATAGAAGAAGTGTACGCAGCAATATAAGATAACGTATTAAAGATTAGTAATTAAAAAAGCTTTAGGGAGTAGATATTTTATTTTAAAATTATAACTATATTTATTAATATTCTAAACTAGTAAAAGATTATTACTACTATCTAACTTTTAAAACCCTCTCGCGTAAAGACTAACAAATAATATTCTAACTCTAACTTATAGATTTTTTTTAAAAAGATCTACTACTAGACTAATAGACTATAATCTTAAAACTTTAAGATTCTGCGCCTAAAACTACTAAGACTAGTAATTATAGTAGTAGTTATGTTAAAAGAGGCTAATTAGGAAACAATAATATAGGTAATACTAACAATATTTTAGACTATACTAATACCTAGGTAAAGTTATTAATAGACAAAGGACGCTATATTAAGTATAATAAGAAAGAATACTTTTATAAAATAAAGATGCGTTTTGTAAAGAGAAGGTATAGTAATTTACTAATAAAATTAAATCTCTTATTAATACTAGACTTGTGGTAGCTAATATTATCCAATTCTTCTCTACCCCTATAGCATTAACTAAGATAGATTATTTAGAAAACTAAATATTCTTATTAAAATTTTTTAATAGGGACCTAAGTTATTACTAAAACTTATATACAAGATTAAGAATCTATAGCTTTAGTTAATATAATAGTCCTTATAGCCCTAATAGATTATTAAGTTACGTGCTAATTTGATTAATAAAACACCCCTATTAATTTATAGGGCTTAGTTTATTTTTAGGTATTTACTATTGTCTGCCTATAGTGCTAAGTTTACTAATAATAGCCTTATAAACTCTAGAGTAATAAATATATACGTTAGTTGTAACTATGTCTCTAATTAAAAACTTTGTATAGTTACTTTTAATAAGCCTATCTAGCTATATTTTAGTAATAGTGTTATAAAATAAGTACTTATAAAAGTAGATATGCTTTTAATATATAATAAGGACTACTTTAGTAAGAACCGAGCCTAAATTATTAATATAATAAATTATAATATTATTTATACTATATTCTAGCTAAGTGCACACAACTCTAATATAGATTAGTAAAATAAAATAGTAACTTTTAATAAGCGTTTTTATATAACCAATTACTATATAAAGAAACTATTTACTATAATTACTAGTAAAGGTTATTAATAGCAGTTGCTAAAACTATTTACACTAAACTTAGCTTACGCTAGAATAAACATTATAGTTATCTTTAGGTATACTACTTTACTTATAGTACTTTAGTCTAACTACTATAACTGTCAGATATGCAGCTATCAGATAGAACAAGCGCGTTGAGGTTGGATCTGTACAATTGAGCAGGGACCACCGTGCTTGGCGCACTAGTTGAAAAGTTAGAACTAGCTGAACACAGGAGAGAAGAACACGACAGTTCATCCATCTTATCCATCAGACCCCCCCATCTCAATAAGCTCAAATAGTGCTCAAATCTAACAATTAAGAGTCTCACTGCCTCAATCGATACCAAAATGGCTGCACTACCCCAGCGTGACCCGACGGTGACCCTTCAAGACCACACCGACTACAGGGCATAGATAATGCAGCTCCAGTCTAGATGCGTCGCATATCGCATCTGGCCAAAAGTTGATCCTACGTCAAATATCCCAATAAAACCTAAACCTATAGCCCCAAGGGCGCCGCTAATTAATAGGTATACTCCAGCAGCGAACGTTAGCATCCCAACAAGGCAGTCCAAACTATCAGCAGCAGGACTCAAGGCGTTTAAAGAAGATCTCAAGTATTACAAGATTCTTGCTAAGCAGTATAAGAACAATTAATATAAGTTTGAAAAG
This sequence comes from Laburnicola sp. JP_R_19, assembly GCA_031010545.1. NCBI lineage: Eukaryota > Fungi > Ascomycota > Dothideomycetes > Pleosporales > Didymosphaeriaceae > Laburnicola > Laburnicola sp. JP_R_19. The sequence goes on along the minus strand of VOIT01000010.1, from coordinate 588,600 downwards.
GAGCAAACAAGCCTCTAGCAAATTATTGTTTTTATTCAGGCTACTGTTAGCCCACATCTTCAGCGCACTTGCTGCCTCCTAGATTAACCACTGAGACAGTGGATTACGAACCTCAAAGCCACGGTTGGCGTCGACGAACGATTCGAGAGAGAACGAGCCCGCGACCGATACCTTACATCCCTCAGACCGATGAGAAACGCGTCGAATTGGGACACATGGCTTGCTAAGTATGATTAAGCAGCTATAGAAGCGGAGATAAGTAATGTCCCTAAGATAACACAAATTAATGTGATCACAAAGGACTTTCTAACTGCCGTAAACAAAGTTGCGCCCAATTGGTCTACGACCTTTTAGGATAGCGGACGGTTCACACCTAGCATAAATCGGAAAGAAATAATAAAGCGCTTCCGAGAGCATATAATATTAAATCATCTAACCCCTTGAACAGGGAAGCACAAGGCCGCATTTGTGGCAGATGACTTGTTATACCTCGCTAAAAGTGGGAAAACCACCCAGGGCATTGATGCCGAAGCAGCACCATCTAGAAAACAGGGCAGACCCCAATATTAACATAATAACTGAAAAGATAATAAGAACTTATCCTCAGTCTAAAGACCTGCAAAAACAGGAGGCGCTAAATGTCCTACTTACAGACATCTCCATAGACTCCAAAATTACTTCTATATTAATGCAGACAAAGCTCCTAAGTAGTAGAAACTAAATAAAAAGATTAAAGAACTCGTCGCATTAAAGCGCAAGCACAATCCCAAATTTCAAGGACTACTAAAAGGACAAAGCAGACCAAAATCAAAAACACCAAACATAAAACAATCACATACTCCAACACCTAAGGTCCAAAAGAAATAACTAGATAGTTAGGAAGTATCAAGTGTCAATGCAGCCTTTGTATCAGCGTCCTTTAGGACTAAGCAAGGTAGCTATCCACTCCAACGATCTTTCATCCTCGACTCAGGCTCAACCTGTCACATCACAAACGATCCCGATCGCATCCACAATTATCGCCAACCAGTACTAGGAGACTTCATATGGGCTGGCAACTCCAAGGTATGGATTAAGGGATACAGATTAATTAATCTCAACCTAAGGAGCACCTCTAGAATACACACACTAACTCTGCACAACGTAGCAATATGTCCCGATCTATTGTGCAACCTAGTGTCATTCTAATTACTTAGGCGGAAAGGTATATAGTGGGATACCTAAGCGGAGCCAACCGCTCTACAAAAGCCAAATGGAACAATTATCTGCCACCTCACTAAAACTTATAGGCAGTGGGTACTGGAACACCATCCGACGACTAATGGCTCATACCACACACACAGAATTACCTCAGCAACTAAGCAAGGACTACAGAAAGCACCGGCCAAATTATAGCACAAGAGACTAGGACACCCTAGACTAGCAGCTATCGAACATCTTGTGCAGCAAGCTGAAGGGGTGCGAGTCAAGGGAGTTACAACAGTTCAATGCGACTCCTATAGGAAAGCAAAAATCTAGCAACAAATTAGCCGAGCACCGCGAATTAACGATAAAGGACTAGGAGAAAGACTGGCTATCGACTTTTATGCCTACGAGGCGCAAAGTAGCACTAGCGAAAAGAGCTAGATGCTTGTCACCAACAGGTACTCAGGCCTACAATAGGATTTCTATTTTAAAGACAATTAACTAGCAAAGTTAGTTATTAAATTTCTATTAAACTTCTTTCTCTTCCTTAAAAACTATTACAACATTACAGTCAAGGTCATTAAAGCGGACAACGAGATCACGTTAGTAAAACCGGAAATCGAGCGCTGGTTGGCATTACAAGGAATTACTGTCAAGCCTTCCGCCCCAGATACACAAGCTCAAAATGGAGGTGCCAAACGCTCAGGGGGTGTAAACAAAGAGAAATCGCGCGCGATGCGTCTCAATGCCAACCTACCCTAGGAACTATAGCCTAAAGTTACGAGAGCTACAGTATACCTCTATAATCGAACACCAAATTATGCGAACAACTAGAAAACGCCATACAAGATATTCTTCACACGAGTTGCTCTGAACAACGGAGTAGTCACCTCAATCAAGAAACCTAACCTCGCTCACCTCAAAGCGTATGGCTGCAAAGCGTTCGCAATGACGGATGATACACATCAAGGTAAATTAAGGCTACAACGCCTAGACCTAAAGGCTTAGATTAGTTACCTAGTAGGATACTAGTCCTCAAACATCTATCAAATCTGGATACCGTCACTTGCCAAGGTAATAAGCACCCGCAACGTTATCTTCAACAAACAAACTGTCTTTAGTAGCAAAACTAAGGACCTTATAGATAACCTCATGCACAGCACACTAGAGGAAATCGCCACATACGTGAGAACGATCAAACTCCCAACACCAAGTCATCAACCAGAGACAGAGTCCTTCCATAAAGACAACACTGTTGGAGGCTCATCAAATCCCCAAGGCGAAGTAGACCCACCAGGCTACTACCAAGAAGTGAAGATTAGGGACAACTATCCGACTCCTCCAACTACACCACCACCTGCGGCATTGCTTGCGCAGTTAATAGCTAGAAATAAATCAGAAATAAACCTAAAAGGGTCATCCAAGACTGTCCCCTAGGCAGCCGCCTTCATAGCAGGAACTCAAGCCGGCAACGTTGGAACATACGAAGAAGAAGTAGTAGATAAGGCTAAAATAAAAAGGATGCTCGCCAAAGGCCTAAAGCCTCATCGAAGTCAACTACCCCCCCTACCAACATGTCGAACCAAGCTTGAAGATCATCTAATAGGTGAACTATTCAAGGAAGCAGAACAGGTCCATCTTTAAAGTTATCAACAAATAAGATTATAGTTAGAAGTATCTCTCAAATCTATTAAACTAACAGGTCAACAGATACTTGACTGCATGTGGGTATACACCTATAAACTAAACAAGCATTATTAGTTTCTTAAGTGCAAGGCACAACTAGTGGTTCGTAGAGATCAGCAAAGGAATATCGCACCATAAGATACCTATGCTGCAACATTAGCAAGTCGTTCGTTCAGGATGCTTATAGCAATTGCGGCCAAATATGATCTTAAGCTAAAGCAATACAATATAACTAATGTATTTGTTTATACAACAATGGACAGGGAAGTATATATAAGAATGCCCTAAGGATATCAGAAGAAGGGCACAATCCTTAGGGTGCAGAAGGCCCTCTACAGTCTACGCATCTCACCTATGCTATAGCAGAAGGAGTTCACAACAACCCTTAAGACCATCGGCTTCAAAACCGTACCTTACAAGCCCTGTTGCGTAATTAAGGACGGCATCATCATCTTCTTCTATGTAGACGATATCATCGTCGCATTCTACAAAGAGAGTGAATAGGAAGCGGAACGAGCTGTTAAGCTCCTGCAAGAAAAGTATACCATAACTGGAGGAGACGACCTGCAATAGTTTCTCGGCGTGGAGATCATCAGACAACATAATCAGCGCCTTATTCAACTTTCACAAGCTAGTTACATCAACAAGATTAGTCGCCTAATTAACAAACAAGACTGTCGCTATAATACCCCAATAGCCGCTACCAAGTTAAAGCCTCGAACAGGCTTAGCAACACCCTCAGAAATCAACAAATACTAACGCAAAATCAGATCGCTTCTATTCGCGGCAGTAACGACTCAACCAGACATCGCCTTTGCAACTTTAAGGCTAGCTTAATTCCTGTCAAATCCGGGCTTAGAACATCACAATGCCGCTGATTAAGTACTACTATACTTATCAAGCACCAGATAGAGAGCACTGCAGCTCGGAGGAGGCAACTGCCTTCAAGTAGCCAGCGATGCCTTATTTGCTGACAACACACTAGACAGAAAGAGCTTGCAAGGATACGCTATTAAGCTATTTAACAGACTTATTGCCTAGAAAGCAAGCAAACAAGACACTATTACAACTTCGACAACCAAAGCAAAGCTTCTCGCCCTATCACAAGTAGCTAAGGAAGCAATCTTTATATCAAGACTACTAGACAAACTGCAGATTAAACTGCGCTTATTATTAATTACTATTCAATGCGATAACAAGCAAACTATTCAACTAGTCACTAAGGAGATATCCAGGCTTCAGACTAAACTACAACACGTTAACATTCACAATCACTAGTTAAGACAAGAAGTCTCTACTAAAAAGATTAAGGTAGAGTACGTATAATCGGCAGAGATAATCGCCAACGGCTTCACAAAGGTCCTCCTAGTCAACAAGTAGGAAGGATTCCTAACCCAACTTAGGCTAGTTAAGGTAACAGAACGCAAAGTAGCAAATAAAGTACCTCTAAAGGAAATTTAAGGGCAACTTAATAACCTCACTTTGGGATAACAGGCTGCTAGATAGTTCAGCTTGCAAGGATCTTCCAAGCTGAGGGGGTGTGTCAGATATGCAGCTATTAGATAGAACAAGCGCGTTGAGGTTGGATCTGTACAATTGAGCAGGGACCACCGTGCTTGGCGCACTAGTTGAAAAGTTAGAACTAGCTGAACACAGGAGAGAAGAACACGACAGTTCATCCATCTTATCCATCAGACCCCCCCATCTCAATGAGCTCAAATAGTGCTCAAATCTGACAATAACGTACTTTGCACTCGAGTCGGACACTCCATCGAGTCGGACACTTTGCCAAGACCCCACCAAGTTCTGTACTATTCACGATAGTATAGAGTCAACATAAACTATTTTCGATAGTCTAAATAGGCTAAACTATTTAGAATCTACTTCTATAAGCTGCCTACAGGTTTTTTTATTGTGCCTAGGCTTGCCGCAGCGTCCACAGCGCCGTTGAGCGGATTCGCCTCTATTAGTGCGCACCCTCTTCTTTGCCTTCTTGCCATCACTACGCACCCTAAAGTCCTTTAGAGTAGCCAGTCGCTGGCCCTCTTCAACTGTAAGGACTCCTTCTTGCTGCCATCGCTTTCTTTTATATGATTTACGTTGTGTAGCGGCCTCATTAGCAGCTTAAAGTTCGGCGTTGCGTTTGGTTATTAATACCAAAGAATGCCCTATTATTTCAGCGCCTTTGACGAGCTTTTCTATCGCCTCAACCATATAAGTTAGGGAACTATCTACATGCCTTTGAATCCTCTGCTTAACCAGCGTCGATTGCGACCCAAGTTCTGTACTATTTCGCGGAGTTTGCGACTCCCATGTACTATCGCGAATAGTACAAAGTGGAGGCGTACGCAGGCGGACGTCAAGCTGCGATATCACAGCTTCTAGGTCGTGGGGCACTAGGCCAGCACCTCGAAAGCCTCCTTTGATATTACTTTCAGTAAACGAAGCCTTGAAAGCAGTAATAAAGTAAGGCAGGAACTCAATTTTAGTGATGTGCGTAATATAGTTGCGCATCAAATCCTTAGCTTAGCGCCTATACGCCTTTTTTAAAGGCGCGAAATAGCCTACATTAAGTGGCTGCAAGAGGTGCGACGAATGCGAGGGCATATAGAGAGTAATAATATTGCTCTTCTTGCAATACTGTTCGAATTCGAACAAGTTGTGACTCTTATAGCTATTAATAATGAGCAAATGTGTTGTGCTAACAACACGCCTCTTTGTATGCTTATTAAAGTGCTTTAGCTACTGTAGACTAAGCTTATTTGTTGTCTAGCCGTTCTTAGAGACTGCAATAACCTAATTATGAGGTAGATCCTTCTCCTTATACCAGGCGGAGAGGTGGTGCTTGCCCCCGAAGATAATGAAGGGTGGGATCCACCACCCCGTCGCATTGATGCCTTGGATGACTGTTGTCCACTCCCTATTGCCCTGCTGCACCTGCTTTAGCCGTCCTCGACGCTCAGAGCCTGTGACTACTGCTCCAGTTGATATCATGCCTATTATAAAGCCTGCTTTATCAAAATTGTAGGTGTCCTCGTCTAGGATACCATATTTGGCCTTCATGTTCTCCACAAGCCGGAACCAGTCTTGTATCACCTTAGGATCCTCCTAGAGAGCTCTCTTGTAGTCGTACTTTCAATTGAACTTAACTTTAAGCTCTGGCTGGCGCTTAACAAAGTCATAAGGCCACCTCTAGCCAACTGGCTTATAGTGGCGTGCAGCTAGTAAAGAATCAGCCATATCTTTTATAGCATTGAGCTAAGGCGGAAATCCTCGCGCGTCTAGGTCGAGTATATGCTCTACAATCGCCTGCTCCTCTCTTATAGTAAGTCTCATTTTGTTGGGTGCGCAGTCGCGTCTAAACGTCTTTCCAGCGCGTCGGTCGCTAAGCGTACTTCGAGAGACGTTATAGATAGCTGCAGCGCGTCGCTGAGAGAGTGTCGCGTCTTGTTTGATAGCCTAGATCGCAAGCTGTATACGCGCTTCTTTTAACGCTGGTAGTTTATTGTGTGGTTGAGGCATCGCGTTATACTATTGCTAATAGTACGTTTTGGTGGGGTCTTGGCAAAGTGTCCGACTCGATGGAGTGTCCGACTCGAGTGCAAAGTACGTTAGCTAATATTAAAGCAATATTTATATAGTTGTTTTGTGTAAACCTCGCAGCTTTAACTTAAAAAGATTTTAATAAGTTTTATTAGAAAATATACTAACTAAATAAAATAAAGAAGAAGATTATTTAGGTATTAATAGCATAAATCTAAGATAGCTGCGCCAAATCCTTTATTTCTTCTCCAAAGTTCTAACTATAGCCTCTTTATAAATTAACTTTATATATAAAAGCTATATACGCTAAGACTACTAAGCTCGCTTAGTAGTTTAAACGCACTTTTTATTATTATCTTTTTACGCCTTTTTTAATTACTGAGCAGGGGGCTCTACTTTTTCTATTATATTATTTAAAATAAAAGTCTTTATTATCCTACTTCTAGGTAAATAAAATAACGCTATATAGATCTAAGATAAGTAGTAAGCTTTTATAGTTCTAGAGAATTAGTTACTACTTTATTAATCTAAGGTAAACTATAAAATTAACTTTAAACCTAAAGTAAAGCACCTAGCTATCTAACTATGTAGTATAAGTAAAAAGAAGGCCGTTATAGTAAAAGTCTATATTAATAAGAAGCTTAATATAGAAGAAGTACATTATAGTACCTCTAACTTTACAGCACTAATATTAGTTATTAAGAATCCTAATAGTAGGCTTTAAATCTGCGTTAACTACTAATAACTTAATATAGTAATAGTTAAGAATAAGAACGCGCTATATAATATATATAAGACTCTTACTAAGTTATTAGTTGTATAGTAGTTTAGCGTTCTTAATATTATTACTACTTTTTATAAAGTGTGTATTAGAGATAGTAATAAATATAAAATAGTATTTGTAATATAATATAGCTTGTTTATATACTTAGTTATGCTATTTAGTCTCTATAATATACTAGCTATATTATAGTCTTATATTAATAAAACGCTATAGAAATACGTTAATAAGTTTTATTTAGCATATATTAATAATAATCTTATCGTTAGTAAGACATTAGTAAAATAAAAAAATTACATCTAAAAGGTTTGCTAGCGTTTAAAAAAGGCTAGCTAATACGTTAATATTAATATGTGCAAGTTTATATTTAAAAAGGTTAAGAACCTTACACTTATTTTTACTATTAATAGTATTACAATAGAACCTACTAAAGTCTATATTATAATAGTATAGTAGCTTCGTACTAATATATATAAAGTATAATTCTTTCTAGACTTTGTAAACTTTTATTAATAGTTTAGTATTAAGTATTTAGAGTTACCTTACGCACTTACTACCCTAACTTATAAAGAGGCATTAGTAGAGTTTCCTATAAAGCTAGGTAAGCTTATAGCAATCTTTTTTAAGTAACTTTAACACGCTTTTATAATAGCTTCTATTTTAGCGTATTTTAATCTAAAGATTAAAACCTAAATAGAAAGTAACGCCTCTAATTTTATTATTACTACTAACCTTATATAGATACAGCGTAATAGTATCTTTTACCCTATTACTTTTATATCTACTAAAATAATTCTAGTAAAGCGTAATTACACTATTTATAATAAAGACCTACTAGTAATTATTAAAGCGTTTAAAAAATAGTAACTAAAGCTATTAGATAGCTTACTTATTAATATTATCTTAGACTATAGGCTATTAGAATAGTTTATAACTACTAAACAGCTTAACTAATAGTAAGCACGCTAAACTAAGTTTTTATCTGTGGGCGGGCAGGCATATGAGGACAACAAGCTGTATTGCTATCTGCAGAAAAGAGTGTGTGGAGTGAGGAGTCTACCGAGGAAGAAAGGAGAGGGCGAGAGCTTTATCTTGAGGGTAGTGGTCTGTGCACCTGGATGGAACCTTCTACACACACCACCTCTGACGTAAGTCACGTGGCTACACACCCCCCCAGCTGCGGTGTACCCACACCAAAGCTGATGCTCTGTACTATACTAGAATAGGTAGTAAACGATAGAATCTGAAGTAGAGTCCTCCTTGAGCTTCTTCTATAGATATCCTTTGACGTCTTGCATGCCAAGTTGCCTCATAAAGTTGGTGTGATTTTGACGTACAAGGCTCTTGGTAAGTCCGTCGGCTGGCATCTGTGGGTTGATACAGGCAGCGAATGTTGCCAGATACGTGCCAAAGCTCTTTGGCTTCCGACTTCGCTTACCCTCTATCACGTTCTCCTGTGATAGTTGACTATTAATCTCCTCTCGTCGCTTTGCGTTGTTTGTTGTTCGATTTAGCTCTTCTCCCTCTGGAGCTAGAGCGTAGCCTTTCCCCCAGCCTGTGTCGTCTAGTGACTGGCGTAGTCTGTGCTTCTCTAGCGTCTCTTCTGGGGTCATAAGAGCTAGTTGAGTATCCTCAATCTCAGCCTTGGATTTAGAGTTAAACTCAAGCTCTAGCTTAGGCTTAGGCCTATAGGAATAGTCTTCTAGTGTAGACAGCTGATCGATTAATATGTCGCTGTGATCGGGTGTCTCTTTGATGTCGAGCACCTCTACTGCCTTACGAATATAATTCTTCTCTGCGTACTTTTCTTGCTCATCGTAGAGCTTGCCTTGCAGGAAGACGACGTCTCGAGTTCGTATGACTCGTCTGATTTTCGGTAACCATACTCGAAATATGTTGGTTGAATCGAAGCCTACCAGGTGGCCGATCAGAGCTCGAGATTCGAGCTTGTCTCCCCTAGGTAGCTTCTCGTTGAGCACATACGCTCTCGCTCCGATCACCTCAAGGTGAGCGACTGATGGCTTCACTCCCTTGACTTTGGTGTACGGGCATTCCCATCGTATCGCTTCGGTTGGTGTACGATTGAGTAGATATATAGCTGACATAACGCACTCGTTGGCGTACGCCTTCGGTAGGCCTGCGTGTAGGCGTATAGCTCTGCCTCGAATTATAATAGATTTGCCTGCGCGTTCGATGGCTCCGCTCTGAGCTTCTGTAGCTCTAGCCTCGATAGCGATTCCGAGATCTCTACAGAGCTCTAGCAGCTCGACATATCCAGTCTCCATGTCCAGCCTAACGATAATGACTTGGCTCTGGAATTGCCGCTTTATCTTGGCCAGTAATCGCTTGAAGACCTTGGTCAGAGTAGCCTTTGTCTTGTCTGGTATACAGCATTCTTCGTGCCACTTCGTGTATTGATTGAAAGCATGAAATAGGTATCGATCGCCATTGTAGCAGCGCTCTCCTCGCTCTAGGAGCTGTATCAGATCTATGCTAATACGCTCGAATGGTCGAGTCGCTGGTTCTTGAGGTGGCCTTTGACTGATGATCTTCGTCAGCTTTGACTGTATACACGTCTCACAGTCCTTCCACTTCGGTGCTTGGCCATCCGTGATGTGTAGGCCGTCAACGCTCTCAGGCAGGTGCTCGATTGCCTCTCTGCCAGCGTGACCCCACATAGCATGTGCTTCCACTGCTGTAAGCTGTAGTTGCTTCTTCGGCTCGTACGACGGCTTCTTGCGCGCGTGTGCTGAGGCTGCAAGTAGAGGGCTAGCGTCTGGTCTCTTCATGCCTTCAGCGTCTATCAACCAGTGTCCGCCGGTATAGTTGAGCTTGCAAATAACGTTCTTCCAGCTCTTCTGGTATAAGCAGTCTCGTCCTGAGTCGAAATGAATGCCTATTGATCGACAGCGTGACAGGCCAACGACGTTGGTAAGAAATCCTGGGACATATGCAACGTATGTGAGCTCTATCTGCTCCGTGCCTCTGGGCGTGTTGATGAGTAGGATAACATCTCCCCACTCGTGTATCAATAGCTCTTGATCTCCAGCCTTAATAACTTCACCTGTCCCGTCAGCTCGCTTCTTCCAACTATAGGCTCTGCTGTTGGTGACGTGTGTGTTCGATCCTGGGTCAAGTATCCACCGATTGATCAGACTAGGCTTGACTGTCTGCTCGCTTGCGCAGTCTGAGCTCATTGTGAGCTGCGATACATGACTGTTCAATGTGTCATGCGTAGGTCTGTGATCATCGAACTGTCGAGGCGCTGTCGAGACTGCAGACGCTGCCGGTTCTGCCTGGTCTCTAGTATTCGTCGCGCTCCCATTCGCTTTGAGTGCTGCCTTTATAGCTCCTCCGAATGATGATCGGCTTGCCATAGCCTTGTCGAATCGTTCTTGTATCTCAGGTTTAGGTATCCATCCTTGAGGCTTGCCCTTCGCTCCTAGATACCAGCAGTCCTTAAATCGATGATTGAGACCACATATACACTTAGGCTTCTTATCTTGAGTCTTTTCTTTCTTCTCTGTTGCCTGTGGCTCGTCGGTGCTGATGCCTAGTGTGGCAAAGGTGCCGAGCGATGACGCTACTGGTCTCGTCGAACGCCAGTACATGGTGAATTGAGCGACAAGGTCGTCCAAGCTCTGTATAGGCTGTCCGTTGAGCTGTGCTCGGAATAGGATGGCTTGCTGAGTGGTGGCCCACGTGTCGTCGAGTCCTTTAACTGCGAGTAGAAAATCACGCTGTGCTCGCGGCGATGTCACGTCGGGTAGGTTCGCTGCCTCGCACAGACGTACAACATGTAGCCACTCATCTAGCCAGGTATCAATATTGTTGCGGGGTCGGCTCTGCAATTGCCGATACTTTGCTAGAAGCTGCAGCTCCCTCTCAGCCGTTGATGGGCAGAGGTGCTTCTTGAGCCTCTTCAGTCGAGCGTACGCTGTATCGTCGCTCTGGATCAGGTGTATGTGGCGGCGGCTGATCGTTCGGCCGATCTCCTGGGTAAAGTCGTCCAACGCTTTCCTCTTGATCGTATATCTAGCCAAGGCTCGATCGTAGCCTCTCTCCGCCTGCTGGTATCGCTGGAACTCCTCGGTCGTCATGTCTTTCAGCACGACGCCGGTATCCTGCTCTGTCCCCTCATGGTAGTGCTCTGGTATCACGGGCACTGGCTCCTCAAGCTGTTCGAGTGCCGCCTCGTCAAGATCCGGGTTAACCATAGGCCAGAGGTGATTTCGATTCGCGCTATCCTTACGTAGGAAGATCCATTCTTCCCAGTCTGCCGGCTTCTCGAGTATAACCGTCGTCCTCGTAACCAGTCCATCTAGCTCGGTCGTAGGCATCTTGCTCTATCGGCTCCTAGAAGGGCTCTCTTCGGTAATGGAACGCGTGCTCGAGGCTCGGTAAGATAGCTTGGTGACGTAGCTCTGTTGACAGCTTGTCAACAGCTCCTCAGCAGCTCGTCAGTACGCGTGCAGTAGCTAATACAGCGTTTGAAGTCGATAGCCAGGTGCTCAGCAGCTGCAGTGGTCAAAGTCGACAGCCGGGCTCATAACTGTGGGCGGGCAGGCATATGAGGACAACAAGCTGTATTGCTATCTGCAGAAAAGAGTGTGTGGAGTGAGGAGTCTACCGAGGAAGAAAGGAGAGGGCGAGAGCTTTATCTTGAGGGTAGTGGTCTGTGCACCTGGATGGAACCTTCTACACACACCACCTCTGACGTAAGTCACGTGGCTACATTATCTAAGTTTAATTTTAAGATTAATATATTCTATTAGTAGCCTAGATAGATTAGTCTGCTAGACAGTTTTTTCTAAGACTATAACACCTTACTACGAATTATAATATCTTAATAATATAACGCGTTATTATCTAATTAAGAAGATAGAATTAAGATTACCCTTTACTCCTATTAGAATAAGCAAATTTTAAGCCTATAACGCGCTACTATAGGATATAATATTCTAAAGTCTATACTAAGCAAGTAAATTAATAAAATTACTGCCTAAGTAGATATATAATTAGGCATAGTAAAGCTTACTATAACTAAAGAGTAAACGCTTATATAGTATATCTTTAATCTAAATTTGTAAGAATTTGCACTCTAGCTAAGTAAGAAAAAAAATATAGCTAATAAACTATTAGCTACGTAGTACAAAGACCCTATAAGATAATACTAGGCTTAGCGCTTTATAAAGCGCGTACCTAAGCTTAAACTAGCTTTTAATTAAGCAAAAAAATAATAGAGAATATAATATAAAGACCTAGAGGTTATAAACGGGTAGTTTTAGCTAGTAAAGAATAGATAAGCTATGTATAAAGTGTAGAATAAAGATATATATAACTTTAATAAGGTAGGCTTCTAGATACAAGTTATTAGCTTAATAAAAGTTATAACTAAATTAAAAAGATATTCTTAACCTATGCTTATTTATCTAGACAACTATAAGTAGGTTATAGTAATTTAAAGTATTTACGCTACTAGGTATACTACCTAACTCTTTATTATTTAAAAAGGGTAGGTCTATATCTTAGTATAGTATAAAAAGACTAGTATCCCTTATAATTAGAAGCTCTTAGTATCTAAGACTAGCTAGACTAATAATAAGCTTAGAGTTGTATAATTAAAGTACTTTAACGCGTATATAAGGCTGCGTATAGTAGGGTTATAAAGATTACTTATTCTAGATAGCTATAAGAGCTACTACTTCTAGGATTTTAAGGATTATTTCCTAGAATAAAAGATTTTAATATTTTATATACTAGTACACTTATTTTATATTCTCTAGCTACTTAATATAATCTATTTTGCGCTACTAAAGCTAAAGTACTTTTAGCGCGTGTAGGACTTAGCGCGCTAACGTATTTTTTATATTAATAAAAAAGGCTTCCTACTAGCCTTTTACAATACGTTTTTTTAATATATTTATACTCTACCTTAAATTACTCTACTAAATACAGTATAGTAAGCTAGAACCCTAAGTAATACTCTTAAGTTTAGATTCTAGTTAAAGCTTTCACGCAACTCTTTTATTTAGTCTCTACTTAATACTAAATTAAGCTACTTATAGCTTATAAAAGGTGCTAAACTTATACTCTACTATAGTATACTTTAAGAGACATATATTATGAAACTTAAAGAGTAAATTAATGTTTTAACAAAATAAAAAATGCGTAAAAGAAAGAATATTTAGAAAGGTAGAATACTAGGCTTTACTTAGAAAGCAAATTTAGAAGTAAAAAGCCCTTCTATTAGAGTAAAGTTATTAAAAAGGGCGTAAAGTAGTAGTAAGAAAAAGGCATGTCTCTTAATATAACGCTACTATAGGAGGTGCAAAGAGTCTAGATATAATATAAAGACCTATTAAAGAAATAAAATAATAGAGAAGCAGTTTAATATTATCCTTAGTAGCGTAATTTTAAATAGTGTTAATAGTAAATTAGAGTAATTTTATTATAGGTTACTATAAGGCTAAATATAATAGATTAACTTTATTTTGTAATAGTACACACTTAGTAACTAAAAACTAAATAAAGAACTACTTAAGATATAGTATACTTTACTACTAATTATAATAAGTATACTATATATTACCTACGTATAGTATAGTGGATAATATATTATATATTATAGAGAGTCTTATTATAAGTTTGTACTACTAAGAAAGACTTCTTAGCTTTATGCGGCTATAGTAGCTACGCAAAGAGGCTATATAATATAAAAAGTAGATTAAATAGTAACTTAGTATATTATAAGTTATAGTAGGTTATTATACGTTTCTATAAAGTAATGTTGGCGGTGTTCTATAATAAGTTATAAGAGACCTCGAAGTTGCTAAGAAAAACTATCTGACAGACTAATCTCTCTAGGCTACTAATAGAATATGTGATATATTATCTAGGCAAGTAAGGCGGCAAGTTAGATTTACTTACCTGCCGCCTAGATAATCTACTAATAGACGTCTATAATAATTGCCTCTAGTACTAGTTATAGATAATACTTATACTTAACTATATTAAATCTACTTTACTAGTAGTTATATCTAAACTTATCTTACTAGTAGTTCTACCTAAATCTATCCCTATAATAGTTATATTACTAACTAAGCAATCTACTAAAGGCGTATTATATATTATATACGTACTTAGCCTATATAATACTTAGCTTAAAGAAATTAGTTATAGCTTTAGTAATAATACTATACTAAGTAAGTAAAGTAATTATTATAGACAAAATAGTTAAAAGTATCTCTTTAGAAAATTATAACGGTTAGCTGCTAGAATAGATAATTAACTTAAATAAGAATCCCTTTATATAGAGTTATATTAGGTTAGTTAACTGCCTAAAATAAGCTACTACTAAGGATACTATCTTATAGCAAATTGCTAAGGCAAAATAAAATATAATATAATATTTGCCTATAGTAGTAATTTATAATTATAGTGTTAAGGTTAAGCTTTAGAACTACTCTATAACAAATAGTCTAGTCTACTACTATAACTAAATTTATGTCTCTTTTAGCAATACTATATATATAGATATTATATAATTCTACTATAAAACTTTTAAAGTAGGTTATACTAGTAAACGCAGCATATATTATAAAGTTAGCTAGTACTACTTTTATTCTAATATAATAGACTTAGTTACTTAATACACTTGTAACTATATTACTTATTAGTATTCTAAGTCTTTTAAAGAGTAGAAATAGGGTTTACTACGTCTGTTACTTATATTTATATAATTCTAGTTAGATATCTCTATTAACTTTATTACGCTATTGCTAGAATATGTATAGAATAAAGTTATATATTATTATATTATAGTTATAGTTAACTATATATCTAAACAGCATAAATATAATGCACTACTATTACTAAATATAAAGGTTATTATCTAGGCCTTTCTTAAGTACGTCTAGAGCAAGGAAAGATTTCCTAATACTATTATCTTTAACTATAGAGCTTAGTTTATATTCTATTTTTAAAGAGAACTTTATAAAAGTATTAATACACATCTAGCTCTTATAATAATATTTTACCTAAAGGGTAATAGTTAAACAAAAATTATAAATGCTTTTCTTAAGGCGTACTTATAGTGTTATATTAACTATATATAAAATAATTAGGTTAACTAGCTACCTATTACGCAGCTTATAATTAACTATATAGAAAACGTATCTATAAGTATTATACTACTTCTTATAATAAAGGGCTACCTTCTATAATAAGGCTTTAAGTCTATTACCCTAATATATAGTTTAATATATTAAGGATATTATACGCTTTATAAATAAGAATCTAGTCTAGATTTAGTTAAAGATAAAGTTTTATATAAATAAGAGATAATAGTCTATACTAGTATATAAATTTTTTTATAAACAAAATGGCATTTTGTAGCTATACTATAGTAAAAGAAAATCTAGCTATAACCTTTTTTTCTATATACTAGCTCTGTAAGATAGATACTATATAAATATATATAAATGCAAACAGTTTATAAGCGCTTATCTATCTAGCACTATATAATCCTATTAGCTTTCTACTAATCCAAGTTAGTATTAGTTTAAAATTAAGCTTATATAATTGTAACTATACTAATAGTAACCTAGTTATATTAGCATAAACTATAGTTAATAGAGAGACTCTTTACTACCGCTAACTGTTGTCTAGCACTCCCTCTTATATAAAAGAAAGCTCTAATCCTACTATCTACTCTACAATAACTAAGTAACTAAATAACTAAACTATACTACTATACTACAACTACACTTCTAGACTAGATTTAGTTTAACGTATACTATAGAAATTAATATTATTAATGCACTATCTACTAAGAGAATAGGCAAAGTTAGAAATATAGCGTAGAAGCTAGGCCTAAAGAGGTAGAGAGGAGAAAAAGACTATAAATAGTTAGTAGATCTACTTCTGCTTACTTGCTATATTATTTAATACTTTAGTATATTACTTATATAATTATTGCCCTTATAATTAGTATTAACTAGTATAAAAGAAGAGTACGAATAGACACAGGCAAATAAAGACTACGCTAAGTAGTAGATAAGGAAGTTAACTAGGTTACCTACTACTATAGATAATAATAAGTTTCTTAGAGATATAGAGAACTATAGGGATAAGGGCGCGTAGTAGCTAGCTAATATCTAATAGCTAGTATAATAGCTATAGGGAAGAGGGCATTACTAAGTTAATTTTAAAATTAAATAATTTTCTTTTAATTATATAATCTAACTATAAAGCGCCTATAGGTCTTAGTCGAGACCGTATATAAAGTTAGTAATATAGTTTACCTTAACGTATATTATATACTCTTGCTACGCTCTAGTAAAGACCTTAATATTAAAAACTTAGGTCTATTTTTAATAGCTAAATTTTTTAACAATTATATATACTAACTTGAGCTACTAAATAGCTATTATAATATCTATTTATAGTTTTACGTCTAGCTACTATATAATACTTTCTACACTATTTACTTACCTAATAAAAAAGGTATAGTTATAATAAATACACCTATTATTTCTCTAGTAGGATTATAGAACTATTACGTTAACTCTATTATTAATAGTAAGGTTAACTACTATTATAAGAACTTTTTAATAGATAATAAAGGACTGCTTATATATAAAGTTAGGTATAAGAACTTCTCTAAATAGAACACTAACCCTAAGTAGTAATTATATATAGAGATACTAGGCTATAAAGGGACTATTAAGAAGTATTATTATTATAATAGTAATAAACTAAGCCTATATACACTATATAAAAATTTAGTGTTATATAAGAATCTTATAGTTATATACCTAAGAAATAATAACGTAAAAAACCTTAAGCCCTTATTTACTCCTATATGTGTACACGCGTAGAATTAAAGTATTTTTTAAAATAATTATATACTATAAAGCTCCTAGGATAGGTATATAGCGCGCCTACTATTTAGATTTTTTAAATAACCTTTTTAGGTAATATATCTCTCTCTAGGCTACATCTAATAAAGACGCCTAGGTTATCTTATTAATTTAGACATAATTACTATAATTTGTAGTAGAAGAGGTACTTACTTTACTAGCTTATATACTAGGGAAGGCTATCTATAATAGTTATTTATCTTATTATAATATTTTAAAATAGTCTTAAATAGTCTATAATAGCTTATAATAAATTATAATAAATTATAGTAATTTATAATATTTACTAAATTAGGCAATTAGCGCCTCTAATATATTTTTCTACCTTGCTCGAGCTAAGGCTTCTAGAAAGAGGGAGTGATATTAGAGATTACTGCCTATTAGCCTATTAGACCTCTACTTAGCCTAATGTTAATCTAGCTCTATGCGCTAGTCCTAATTAGGTAGTACTAGCGCGCCTTTAAGGCTACTGCTATATAGATAGTATATAGCACTTAGTATCCTTATTATAGTAATTTAACCTATTTAATAATTAAGCCCGATTACTTTCTTATAATTATAACCTTAGGGCCAGACTAATTAAAATATTAGTTATTTAGCTAACTTAAAATTATATAATCTTACTATGTAGCTAAACTAGTCTAAGCAGCACTATACTAAGGATCCTAACTAAACAGATTGCAATTAATTACTAATATAAGATAATTTATATTATAAGTTAAAAGTACTTACTTAGTAAAAGCTAATTAAGTAAGATTAATTAAACTTATAAAAATATCCTTAGCCTAGATAGGAGTGCTAAGACCTTCTAAAAAGACTAGTAATTATTACTCTTATCTAAGAGTAGAGTAGGAGATAGAGGACTACCTTTCTTTATCTTTTTCTTACTTAAATATATCTTTAGGCATTCTCTAAAACTTTTTATAAAATTACTATAAGATAATTTGTACTATAAAGATTAATGAATAATTAACTAAATTATTATAATTAAATACTAAATTAGTATTTACCTAATACTAACCAAATTAGTAAGCTTTATCTTTAAGCTTTTTAGGCCTTAAGAATATTAGTAAAGAAGGATTACTAAAGATAATTAGGTTTTTATATAATAGCTTATATATATATCTAAACGCGTAATAACAATATTAAATATTTATGTATTTAGTTAATATATTCTTAATACATCTACTATTTCAGCTACTAGAAAAATATAATCTATAATATATAATATATAAATACCTATACTTAGGGCTATATAATTAATTAAAGGCTAAAATAAGCTTATCTTTCTTAATTCTCTTATTTCTAGAAGTTTTAGGCTTATTCTTAGATTTAATATTGCTTAAAAAAGTAGCTTAGAAAAAATTCTAATTAGTATCTTTTAATTATAAAGCTTTTTTATAAGACTAGAAAGAGTCTATAATAGGCTTAGAATACTTAGATAATTAAGATTAATTATAATTTCCTTTTATTATTATTTTTTAGACACTATTTATTTTAGGAAATTAAAAGTAGTCTTGCTAAGAAACTTATTTAATAGGTAATTAGAGTAGTGTGTTATAAGTTAATTAATCTAATTTTATATATCTTTAGCCTTATACTTATATTTCTTTTAAATAAGTTTTATTTAAAACTTTATAAATATATAAATTAGTGTATATATATATATATATATATATAGGTTAGTAGTCTATAATTATAAAAGTAAGAAATAGGAAATAGAGATAATTAACTTACTCTTATAGAAAACTTAACTAGAGAAACTAAGCAAGGAAATAGAAAGTAGATAAGCAAAGTTTTATTATTAATAAAAAGCTTTTATTATAAGGCCTTCTTATCGCTTAGCTAGCCTAATAGGGCCTTATGCCTCCTTTAAGTCTAGTAGGAGTTTAGATAAAAACCCTCCCTTACTTTAGATAAGATCGGGTAGTAATTTATCTTATTAGTACTTGCTTCCTAATATTATTCTATTCTGCCTTACTAACTATTAGGCATTCTAGTAGTATCTTTATATTTAAATTACTCTCTTATAGGCAGTAGTAGGATTTTCGCTACTATAATAGTAATATATAGGTCTAGTAGACGCGTTGCCTCTAAAAGCTAGGAGCTAGACAGCTTATTTAAAAATACTTAGTAGTAAGCTAGTGCTATTAGGTAGATAGAAGAATAAGTAAAAGAACTTAAGAAAACTACCTAATAAGAAATTAATAATAGCCTTAAGGGTTTATAAGCCCCTTAGGTAGCGCTAAATATAATAATAGCTAATAAAAGGGCGGCTTATTTTACAAAACTATAGAACTAGGCACGGAAAAAATAAGAATAATAAAAAATTTAATATATTAAGAATATTTAATAATAAATAAAGCTAGCAATATAGTAGCTTTTAATAAGCTTACTAGTACCCTATCTATAGCTACTAAATAAAGTACCTTACTATAACTACCTCTACTATATATCTATAATAATAAGAGCTATTATAATTATAACTATTAGAAATAGAATTATAAATTTTATTTTTTATAAGTACCTTTTTACTTTATTCTAAAAGATTATAAAGTTACCTTTAGTAAATAGTATCTATCTAAGGACTTTTAAAGTTAATTTAAGTTATATTCTAATTAATAATAATAAATAGATCTTAAATAGGCTCCTACCTAGTAGAAGTTAATAGAACAAATACTTAATACCCTAGGCACTTTATTAAAACACTAGTAGATAGTGTTTAAGGCAATAAAGAACTACTACTAAAAGATAGGTTAGTCTCTAATAGACTTACTTAATTATCTTCTTCCTTTATAGAATAAAATTAAAAAGTAAAATAAGAATTATAGGGTAGCTAAATTTATAATATCTATAAATAATAAGCTATATAAAAAAGTTCTATATTATTTACTTTCTTAAAGGGAAACCTTTATAAAGGTAAAAGAGATTACTAATTACTTTTACTAAGAAGAAAATTAGTTTACTAAGAGTAAAGATAAGTTTAAGGACTTATTAAAAAGGCCTAGGTTAATAATGCCCCCTACTAAGTTAGCTAAACTAGCTAAATATAGTAGAAAGGAGTGCAAGGACTATAAATAGTCTATCTTAATATAAAAGAAAAGGGATAAAGATAATCTAAAGGTTACTTTCTAGAACTATAGTAAAAAAGACTATATCTTCCCTAATTATAAAAAGGAAAGAAATTTAGACCTATTTTTCTATTCTGAGAATATATTAGAGTCTATAGAAAAAGGTAAAAACTAGTAGGACTAGACTTTATCCTATTAGCTATAATTATTAAGTATATAAAGAATCAGCACCTTAAAAAGCTCTATAATATACTTTACTTAAAGAGGCTAAGTATAATAATAGTATAGGCTATAGTAAAGGATTTAGACTTAGTTAAGGTACTAGTTAATAGTAGCGCTAAATTTAATATAATCTCTACTTACTTTACAAAGAAGAGAGATCTAATAAAAATATTTTTACTAAACCTTATAGTAGAGATAGTAAATAGTGTAAATATTACTATATAAAAATCTATAATTACTAAAGTGCACGTAGTAGATGCTAAAGGTTATAAAGAAACCTACTAGGTTCTATTTATAGTAGCAAACCTAAAAAAGTATAAAATATACTTAAAATTACTATAAATTACTATATATAATCTAAACTTTACTTTTATATAGGTTAATTATTATTCTAAGAAAAGTTAAAATAGATTATGCCTAACTATGCTAAAGTAGCCCTTAAAGACACAAAATAGTTTAGTTTAATAATATTAGACTTAAGTATACAATTATACCCGTGTTATATTAGCTATATAAGTAATAAAATATTTATAATTTTAGTAAAGGCTATAATACTACTAGTATACTAGGAGTTTACTAATATAGTAAATAGTAGCTAATTAGAGGTACTTATAAAATACTCTATAATTAATCTAGATATTAATCTTCTTTCTAGAAAATAACCACCTTATTAGCCCCTCTATAACTTATTTAAGTGTAAGCTAAGTATTTTACGTAAGTATATTGCAGATTACTTATAAAGAGGCTAGACATAATATTTAAGATTACTAGCTAAAGCACTAGTTCTATTTATAAAGATAAAGGATAGTTTATTAAAGCTATATATAAATTATTATAGCCTTAAGAAGATTACTAATAAGAATTATTATATATTACCTTTAATTACTAAGTCTTTAGAAGAATTAGCAAAAGTAAAGTTCTTTACTAAGCTTAATATCTAAGAGGTATATTATAGAATAAGAATTAAGAAAGGTAATAAATAGAAGATAGCTTTTTATATAAAGTACAAACACTTTAAGTACTTAGTAATACTGTTTAGTTTAACTAATACTTTAGTACAATTCTAGAAATATATTAATAGGGTTCTAGTAAAACTAATAAATATATTATATATTATATATTTAAATAATATATTTATCGTCTCTAATATAAAAAAGGAATATGAATAATATATAAAAGAAGTTTTTTAGAGGCTATATTAGGCTAAACTATATATTAAACTTAGTAAGTATAAATTTTATTAAGAAGAGATAGAGTATCTAGACTATATTATTAGCGAAAAGAAAATTAAGATATATAAAGACAATATAAAAATAATTATAAAGTAGCTACTCCCTATAATAGTACGTAATATTAGACTGTTTATTAGTTTTATAAACTATTACTAGATATTTATCTTAAGGTTTTTAAAAATGGCTCTACCCCTTACTAAACTTACTTAGAAGAAGTCTAGTGCTGCCTAGGATAAGTAAGCTTAAAGAAGGAAGGAAAGCTAATTCTTATACCTAGATGCATAGGTAAAAGTAGCTTTTAAAGAGTTAAAGACTATGTTTATAAAAGTGCCTATAGTAGTGCACTTTAAGTCTAATAGAGAGATACGACTTAAGATAGATACTTTAGGTAGCGTAATATCTAGTATACTAAGCTAAAATATACTTAAATCTAATAAAACCCTATAATAGCAATCTATTAGTTCCTTTTTACAAAAGCTAGATAGTACACAACTTTAATATAATATATATAATAAAAATTTACTAGCTATTAATAAAAGTGTTAACTATTAGTAATACTACTTATTAAGTATTTTCTTTACTATTCTTATAGATTATAATAACTTATAATAGTTTATAAATATAAAGAAATTAAACTACTAGTTAGTTAGAGTCTATAAAAAGCTAGCAAAGTATGTTTTTATTATTATCTACTAGCTAGAGAAGAAAAACCTAGCAAATAGACTATTTAAGACGCTCTAACTGTATAACTAAGGCGTAACACTTAGTAAAGAAAGGAAATCAAGCTTATATAGAGCCTTTAAAAATATTATTAAGTAGAAATACTTTTAATAAACTAACTACCTATTAATTAGTATAATTATAAGATCTTAGTAAGCAGCACCCTAGATATAAAGGTAGCTAAAGAGGCGTAAACCTAAGAGAGTAATTATAAAAGAGCTAGTATTATTAATAGATAGTAGTTCTAAATCTAACTTAAACAATAACGATAAAGTTAAGGCTCTAGACAAACCTTAGCCCTAATAGTTACGTAAAGAGTTATTAGAAAACGGATAATAGAGTAAAATAGAATTAAAGTACTTATAATAAGTATAAAGAAGGTAAAGGCCCTCTAACTATACTATAATAGCCCTATAAAAGGGTATTTTAGGGCAAAAAAGATATTTAAGAAGTTAAGAAGCCATTTCTAATAAAAAAGAATATAATACAAAGTTAAGAACTACTACTAAAACTATTCCAAGTATAGAATATTTATTACACCTTAATACTAACTATATTGTCTTCTAAATTATTTACTTATGCTAAATGGCCCTTAGAAGAATATTACCATAGATTTTATTATAGATTTACCTATTAGCTAAACACTTAGCTAAGTCTATAATTCTATTCTAGTAATAGTAGACTATCTAATAAAAATTGCTTATTATATACCTGCTAAGGTAAATTAGAATATAAAAAACTTTATAAAAGCCTAAATTTCGGATATTATTAGGTTATACAGCACTTCTAAAATAATCTTATTAAATAAAGGTCTAATAATAAAGTCTTACTATTAAAACTCTCTTTATTATTACCTTAATACTATAAGGGTATTATTATTAGCCTATTATCTATAAATAGACAGGCAAACTATAAGGCAGAATTAAACACCTAAGTAGTATCTTTAATATTTTTGCTACTTAGAATAGAATAGCTAGACAAGATAATTACTAATTATAGAATTTATATATAATAATAGTATAAATATAATAACTAGATTAACTTCTTTTTGCGTATACTATAGAGTAGATTCTTATACACTAAAGTAGCTTAAAATGCTGTTTAGCAATAGAGAATTACTATTAGGCATATTAATTATAGTAAAAGTTGTTATACTATAGGCTTAATATAGAATAAAAATTATAGTAGCAAATAAGTACTAGAAAAAGTATACTAATAAGAAGAGAAAGTATCTTAGTCTTAAACTAGAAAATTAAGTGTTTATATATACTAAATATCTAAACTCTACTTACCTTATGTATAAAAATTATAGTAGCAAATAAGTACTAGAAAAAGTATACTAATAAGAAGAGAAAGTATCTTAGTCTTAAACTAGAAAATTAAGTGTTTATATATACTAAATATCTAAACTCTACTTACCTTATGTATAACTTTATTTAGAAGTTTATTAAACTAGGTATAGTTAAGCACTTTATATAAAAAGAAATCTGTAGAGTTAACTTTCTAGAATTAAACACATACCTAGTTATTGATATATTATTATTAGAGCTATATAAATAAAAGGGAGCTATTAAGACTTAAGTAGGTTCTATTATAAACACCTTATATACGTTTAGTAATAATATGTACTATATAGAAAAAGTACTAAAAAGTAGACAGTTATTAGTTAGAATCTAGAAATACCTTATTAAATAGAAAGGTTACCTAAAAGAAAAAAACTTATAGAAGCTAAGTACTAATGTAAGTGCTAACGCTATTAAAGAGTTCTAGAAAAGAAAAAATATTCTAGAATAATATTAAAGAGACTCTTATTTAGGTTAAACAACTATAGAAAGAGGATAAAGAAAAAAAAGAACCTTTTAGAAAATTTTCTTTTCTTTTTTATAGATAAAAGGTTAAACTTAAATTAGCTATATAGTTAGAAAACTACTATAAGAAGAATACTTACTACTTTTACCTATTTTTTCTTTATAAAGAAGTTTTTTACTATAATTATAAAGGTATTTAATAGTATAAAGTATTATAAAGGTAATATTAACTTACAAAGATTATAGTATTTCTAGGGATTAGTTAAAAAAGATTATAAAGAACTATAAGAGTATATTACACTTTACTTAGAGATAAAAGAAGAGAATGTTCTAAAAACCTAGGTTTAAGATATTTTAGGGCGTTGCTACCTACTAAAAGGCGCTATTTAAGTTCTAACAAACTTCTATATTATAGGGAGCTGTTGCTTCTAAGAACCCTAAGGCATAATAGCCCTAGAAGTCTCCCTTATATATATATATATATATTAGCCTAAGGCCCCTAAAGAAGCTAATAGCACTACTAAAAAGCTAAAAAGGCACTATTTATAACTAAAACTATAAGTAAGGCTCTTACTATTATTCTAGTACTTATAATAATATATATGTCTATACTTATTTTATAATTATATTAGTAAATAATATAATAAAATAAAAGACAACATTATAAACCTTATTATATTTACGCATTCTACTCTTATGTATAGCGTAGTTAATTACTATTTATAATAATATTACTTTGTCTTATACTTTATATTAGTCTAAGTACGTTTTTTAGTAAAGTAATAAGTAAATTTACAATTATTACTACTATTATAAATATATAGGTTTTAAGCGTAAGGCTTAAATAAAATAAGAAGTAATTAGTTAATAAAATACGGTATAAGAATAACTATACCTACTTAATATAATTTATAAGCCTCTTAGTAGTCTTATAAATATATTTCTTATTCTCTTTAGAGTTACTACTATAAAGGATAATCTAAGTAGTTATAAAGTAGTTAAGCTTAGCGTTAAAGTTAATAAGGTACTATATTATCTTAGTTAGTAGTATAATAGCGCTTTATAAGGGTATATATTACTATAAAATAATATTTATTCTAAATTAAGTAATCTCTACACCTGGATAGCTAGACTCTATTAATCTAAATTAATAGGATAAGCTTTGTGTCCAGGAAATAATAAGTATATAAAAGATCCCCTTTATAAATAAGTTTAACGCAATAAATATAAGAATTAGCGCTAGTAGATTAGTTATAAGCTAACTCTACCTACTATATAGTAAGTGTCTTCTTAATAGCTATTATACTATAGAGAGGAATATTACAATATATTAGGATAATATATATTAAATTAACTAGTAGAGGCGTAAAGAATAAGGGTAGTATAAAGGTAGCCAAAAACTAAAGCAACTGCGCTAAGCCTTACTTAATAGCACTTTTAGCTCCTAAATTAGTTAAGTTCCTTAGAGTACTTTAATAGCGTAATAGCGCCTAATATAATTATTATTATTATTACATAGTTATAAAACTAGCAATTATTTACTTTTTAAGTAAAGATAATAATGTGTTTACAAGCGAGCTGCGAATACAAGCGAGCTGCGAACTCCACTAAGTTTCTAAGCCTTTCGTAGCATATAAATTCACAATGCATTAATATTCTATTAATATAATAGCTATCCTAAATCAAGCAGTATCTATAGAAGCCTTCTTACACGTGCGCGAGTTGTGCCTAGGCTCCCTACAGCGCCTGCAGCGCGCAGAAGCCTGCCGGCTCGTACCTGACTGCGTCTTGCCTTGCCGTATTTCTCCCTCTAGTTGCTGCTCAACAGCCTTTTAAGCAATAATATCCTCTCCCTCTGCCTTTAATAAAGTGCCTCGCTTTTAGATCCGCTTCTTTTTACGCTGTTTACGCGTTGTAGCTGCCTTATTTGCCCTTTATAGAGTAGCTATCTCCTCGCATATAAGCACTATTAAATGCGCCATTCTCTTAGCGCCTCTTGTAAGCTAATTAAGCGACTAGATAACTAAGGTAGGAGAGGATCCCTAATGCCTTTAAATCCGCTCACGAACTAGAGTTAACTAAGCGCCTAGCTCGCGTGCGTTGCTTGGTGTTGTAGACTCCTATAGGGCCACTAGTAGGGCTGCTGGCGCTAGCGCTGGCAACGGTGTACGAAGCTTGATATCAAGCTTTAAGAGCACTGCCTCTGGATTGTGTGGGACTAGCCTAGAGCCTCAAAAGCTTGCGCAGATATTCTCCTTTGTAATTAACTAGTTGTAGGCGGCGCGAAAGGCTAGTAGAAACTTAAGCTTAGTAATACCGTGTCCGTGCGCGTAACGGGCCACGTCGCGTAACGGGTCACGAACACCAAAACACCAGACAAGCCACCAACTTTAACGCGTCGTAACTCCACCACTATGGCTCCGATTGATGACGCGATTGCAGCAATTGATTCGCTAGAACCAGGAGAACGCTTTTCGTACCGCGCAATTGCTCGTCAGTTCGGTGTACCAAAGACTACGTTGACTCAAAGACACCAAGGTCGTCAGCGCCCACGGGAAGCCAAACATCGCGATCAACTACTCCTCAGCCCACAACAAGAGTACGAGCTTGTAGAGTATATTGGAGGCTTAACAAAGCGAGGGCTACCACCTACAAGAGAGATGATACGAAATTTCGCCTCTGAGATCTCCTCCGAGAGCGCCTCTGATGCCTGGGTTACGCGCTTCTTGAGCCGAAACCATAAGCATCTCACCTCTAAATACACCCTCGGGATGGACGCCACACGCCACAAAGCCGACTCTAAGGACAAGTACGAGGCGTACTTCAAGCTGCTACACTCCAAGCTCACTCAGTACGGCTTGGAGCCTCGCCATATATACAATATGAATGAGAAGGGCTTCATGATCGGTGTACTCAGCCGCTCCAAACGAGTGTTCAGCCGTCAGATGTGGGAGCGTAGGGAGGTCACTGCAGCTCTCCAAGATGGCTCTCGTGAGTGGATCACCCTCCTGGCAGCCGTCTGCGCAGATGGGAGTGCTCTCTCGCCCGGCCTCATCTACCAGTCGGCGAACAGCTCACTGCAGGCCTCATGGGTGGCCGCCATTGAAGCTGGGCAACACGACGTCTTTGTGGCTTCATCTCCGTCAGGATGGACGAACAACGACATCGGATTGGCGTGGCTAGAGCAGGTATTCGATCGCTGTACGAAGCAGAAAGCGCGTCGCGGGAGGGACTGGCGTCTCCTCATACTTGACGGCCATGGCAGTCACCTCACAAAGGACTTTATCGACTACTGCGACTCCCATCGTATACTCCTGGCCGTATTTCCCCCTCACTCTACTCACACGCTTCAGCCACTCGATGTTGTTTGCTTCAAGCCTCTCTCAAGTAGCTACTCCAAGGAGCTCTCCAGCCACCTCCAAAGGAGCCAAGGGCTCATCCCAGTCACGAAGGGAGACTTCTTCCCATTGTTCTGGGGTGCCTAGCAGTCTGCCTTCACAACAGAGACAATCCTCAAGTCCTTTAAAGCCACTAGCATATAGCCCATAGAGCCAGAGGCTATACTCAAACGCTTCGAGAGAGAGAGCTCCAGCGAGCATAGAGGAGGTGAAGCATGTCCCCCAGCACTCAAAGAGAGCGACTGGCGTCACATAGAGCGTCTCGTACGCTCTGCAGTGAGGGATACTGCCGCGGAGGACTCCAAGACGCTCTCTCAAACGCTCCACTCACTCGCAGCTCAAAACGAGCTGCTACACCATAAGAACAACGGCCTAAGAGAGGCTCTTACTGTTAAGAGGAAGCACAAGAAGCGCGGCAAACCTCTCAACTTGCAGCAGCGCGAGGAGTACCATAGTGGTGCTGTCTTCTAGTCACCGCGCAAGCTGAGAGAGGCACGTGCACGTAAGGCAGTAGTACAACACCAAGAGCATAAGGAGCAGCTTGCAAAGGCGAACAGGAAGGAGCTTCAAGCTGCTGCTAAGCTCCTCCAAGAGCAAGAGGCTGAGAAGAGACGCGTGGCGAGAGAGAGAGCCAAAGTAGTAAGAGATCAGCTGAAGGCCGAACAGGCAGCTGCTCGCGCGGCCAGAATCGAAGCCCAAAACACTAAGAGAGCATCTAAAACTGCCCAAACAGGTAAGCGCAAAGCCTCAAGAGCGCCCTCAGCAAAGCGTGAGCCCAAGAGACGCGCGCGCGGTACTGCAGCTGTCAGGGAGTCGCCAGAAGCTGCACCAGCTGCTCCACCCAAAATCAACTCTCGTGGCCGCACCATCAACGTTCCACGCAAATATAGATAATACAAATCAATCGCGAGCATGTTACGGGTCTCTCCACCAAAAAATCTCGTTAAAAGAGCTATTATAGCTGTTACAATAACCTCATCTTTGTGGTGGTGAGCATGTTGTTCGTGGCCCGTTACGCGACGTGGCCCGTTACGCGCACGGACACGGTATGGTTGATATAGTTGCGTATCAGGCCCTCAACCTGGCGCCCGTACGCCCGCTTCAACGGCGAGAAGCAGCCCACGTCAAGTGGCTGTAGGAGGTGTGACGAATGTGGTGGCATGCATAGGGTATAGATCTTGTTCTCCCTGCAGATCTCCTGGAATTCGAGTGAGTTGTGGCTCTTATGGCTGTCAAGTATCAGGAGCTGACGCGCGCCTACTCTACGCTCTACTGTATGCTTAATAAAGTGCTGTAGCCAGGCAACACCAAGCTCGTTCGTAGTCCACCTATTGTCGCTAAGACCAATAGTCCAGTCACCTGGTATATCGTCGCCCTCGTACCAGGCCGAGAGGTGGTACTTGCCAGCGAAGATGACGAAGGGCGGGATTGCCCACCCAGCAGCGTTGATTTCGTAGATCGTCGTCACCCACTCACGATTGCCTGGCTAGATCGCTTTTAGCCAACCACATCTCTCTAAGCCTATAACAACTAGCTAGGAGGATATCTTGCCTATTAGAAAGCTAGTCTCGTCGAAGTTGAAGGTGTCCTCATCGCAGATACCGTAGGTGGCCTTTGTACGTGCTACTAGCTCAAACTAGGCCTGTATAGCCGTCAGGTCCTCGCAGAGGGCTTGCTGTCGATTGTAGGCTTGATTAAATCGCGTTGTGAGGCTGTCTGTTCGCTTGACAAAGTTTCTAGGCCACTGCTAGCCAACGTGGCCTATGCTACGCTCAGCGAGCAGCTTATTCGCCATATCTCGTACAGCACCTAAAGTAGGCGCAAAGCCTCGCGAATCTAGGTCAAGTATATGCTTAATAATAACCTCCTCTTCTAGCTTAGTAAGCTTCTTTAATTTAGGCTCACAATCGCGTCGCGCAGTAGTTCCAGCGCGTCGGCTGCGAAGCGTGCTTTCAGGAACGTTATACGTCGCTGCAGCGCGATTAACGCTCTGGATCTGATTCTAATTAATAGCTAAGATAGCTAGGGAGATATCTGCTTTGTTATAGGGCAATCGAATAAGTGTTGGTTGAGCCATTATAGTTAATAGGTGACGCGTCGTAGAAAGTTGGTGGGGTTCGCAGCTCGCTTGTATTCGCAGCTCGCTTGTAAACACGTTAGGATATTATATGTTTTAATCTCTTAAGGCAACCTAGATTAGGTTAATCCTAAAAGGGGGATACTATAAGGCCTTCTTATTACTTAGCTAGCCTAATAGGGCCTTATGCCTCTTTTAAGTCTAGTAGGAGTTTAGATAAAAAAAAACCCTTACTTTAGATAAGATTAGGTAGCGATTTGTCTTATTACTACTTACCTCCTAATATTATCCTATTCTGGCTTACTAACTATTAGGCGTCCTAGTGGCGTCTTTACAATTATAGGCTTATATAACTATAAAGACTTAAATTACGCTATTATAAGTAATTAGTTACTTAGTTAGGTACTTAATTTATAAGCTAATTAGAGGTAGAATTATTCTAAGCCTTATTATATAAATAGCCGCACTACTTACATAGCCTATCTAAAGAGTATATTATAGAAATATGGCTCTAAATAGGTATAATTATATGCCTATAATTATATAAATAATACTATTTTAGCTCTACTTTTTTTCTATAAGCGTATATATAGTCTAGCTCTTTAGCTTTCTTTCTTATATAGTAAACTTATCTAATTTGCTTACTAAATCTAAGATTCTAGCTTATTTTTCTTTAATACTATATTCTATTATTAGAACTATATCTAAATGCTAAACTAGTAGTAATAGTTTTTATATATAATATCTATATAAAGTGCTAGTATTTAAGTTATAGATATAGTATATAAAATCTTATATAGAGGTAACGTAAGCTATAAACTAGCGTTTTACTAAGCTATGCCGCTAATAAATACTATAGCACTCTATCCTTTCCTCTTTATAATCCTATTAAAGAATACTATAAGAATAACTATTTAAAGCTAAAGATAGCTAGTAAGTTTAATAGGCCTATTAATAGTAGTATTATTATTTCTGCCCTATACTATAGGCTAGGCAGCATAATAAACTTTAACTTCAAAGGATCTACACTAGCGAATAGTATACTATACCTTAATATATACTCTTGTAGAGTTAATTAGTATGCTATCTTAACTAGATAATATTCTCTACTAGTTCTATTATAGTACATAGTGTGCTCTTTTAGGCAATACCTATTATACTTCTAAGCGTATAAGTTATGCTACTTTGGCCTAAATGGCAACTCGCTATTCACATCGTCGACTTCTTAGACGGCTTTAATGGGCCACAGCTCTTTAATTAGTTGACATATAGGGCGCTATGCCATTAGCTAATAGGCGTGCTAGTTAAAACCAAGGTGGGCATCCACCAGCATACCAATTCTTTGCAATAAAGAGCTATAGAATACGTTACTACCCCAAGCTTAGCGCACATTAATACAAACACTAATTAGAGTCATTCTTATCCTTTATAATTAGAGAGCAGCATCTAAAAATTAGTTAGTGGGAGCTGGCTAGCTATCTTTCCACAATCGACCAACTAATCTAAGTCTAGACATTAGCATATACTTAAGGTTATTAATATAAAGAGGCAGGCACTTTCCCAATTTATGTGTTTATAAAGGAGTGACTATCCTTTTCCACTTTCCTAGCCTTCCCTCTTATTTATCCTTTTATTGTTGTTTTTTCAAAGAGCGAAAAGAAAAGTTCCTAGTCTCTAAAGATAGATACTAAAGTACACTACTACGGTATCCATTATATACTATGCTTAAAAGTTGTGCGTTAGCAGAGCCTATTGTCATTACTCCTACTCTTATCCCAATATTAGATACCACTTAGCCGCTATAATCAAAGCTTCGTCTCTATGCTACGCATACTTTACTCTCCCCATTCTAGGCTATATATAGCCCACATTCTCTAGCGTACTTCTTACACTTGTTGCCTACATTATCCTACTTTTTACCTTTACCACAATGCTTGCCACTGTAGTAGTAGGGCTTACAGCACTTCTGCATAATATCGTCCCACTTGGTTCTAGGCTGTTTATTACATTTGTGAGACTCCTTATAATTGCATTTGTTTTCGTCCTAATAGTGTCTAAAAAAGCCTAGAAGTATAGTTAGTCCTTGACTTTATTTAGCTTACTCTTTAGTATGTGAGGAAAGTAATGTGCAATCTTAAAAAGTAACCTACACTTTGGCTTGTCCTTGCACTTCTTCTCTATATCTTAATAAGCCTTGCTAGATAGGCAATGCTCGATGCAGCACTCCTTATTATTGTTGTAATACTTATATCCCTAGCCACAGTAACTGTGAGGATACGCCAGATTGTTGTTGTTATAGTACTTAATGCCCTTATGACTAAAGTTGTAGTCGATACCTTTTGGGTTCTTGTAGCCCTTACTTTCATAAGGACTGGGCGCCGCGAGAATACTTAGGGTGGCGAGCAGGGCGACAAGTGCAAATGCTTGCTTAAGGAACATCTTGGTGCCGTTTAACGTTTGGATGAAAGGTTATTTTGGGGATGATTTGATATGGGTTTGTTCTCAGAAGACTAAGCAAGTCCTTAATAATAACAGAGTTCTTAAAGGGGAATCGAAGACTAATTTATAGTTTATTTCCAAGGCCTTTCTCTTCCTTTTGGAACCCCTCATTGCTTTCGCTGGACTATTTGTTGAGTTCCACAGCTAATATCTTTAACTCCCTACCTATATTATAACCTCACTATTCCCTTTATAAAAGCCTTTTCCTGTGCAAGCTGCGCTTATTAATGTAACCAGACAGTTTGTTAAGTTGCATAACTAATGCTTTTGGGTATCTCCCTGTATTATTGCTACGGTTCTGTTTGGATACCAATTGCCACCGCAACTATTTCCACGCCACATATCACAGAGAATATTTCCTTTGCCTAAAGGCCAATATTTTTCAGCTGAGTATGACGAAGTGAATTTAGGAGAGGACGCGACAGAAAGCGCCGTCTTCTCATCATAGGAATTTCCCACCAAAAGAAGGGATTTCTAGCGGGAATACTAATTGGAGATTTAATAGAACTTCCGCGGAGCTAGAACTTTTATGAGCACCGAACAGCCGTAGCTCCCAATGGGGTTGAAAGTAGACATTTTCGCTGGGATTATGTTATGATATTACTCTGTATAATATGTAGAGGCATGGTGTATACCATCCAAGCGAGGCCTTAGCCTCATCGCGCTGCTCCCATTCCGTCGCCTCCGCCCGTGAGGCGGAAATGGAGTGGGGTTGAGACCGGAGAAGAGGGGGGCCGTAGCTCGCATCTCTTACCCTGTAGGTTTACAGGCAAGGTCCACGTCTAATTCAAACCTTTGAACGCCCACATGCAGCCTCATGCACGATATGCCAACAATCCCCACTCGCTGGAGCGCTGGATCACAGCAAGTATCCGGTAGCCTTGACAAGCGACAGAGTATCGCCAATGTTTCCATAAACTACAGAATTCCCTAGCAGACTTAGTATAGAATACCACAAGCTAGTAATTATAACGCGCGTGCAATATGGGAGCCCTTGCAACCCGCAAAATAGAGATGCCGACAGTAGTTCAGCATAGTAATGACTGGCGAGTTAATGACACAATTACCCAAGTCCTCGCGGAGCTAGTTAACCCGCTCATGCCACGCACACAACGAAATTCTAATTTGCATCGGGCCTCCTCCGTCCAGCTGAATTTTATTCCGACGGATATTCCGGTGGCATGCCGGCAGAGCCGAGTGTACAACGATTAGTTGACCGTGCGGAGGTTGTTGAACTGACGCAACCATCTTGAAAGCAAGTCGGAAACGGATTGCGGGACGAGGTTGACGGCGACATCCACGAGTGGGGTTTAGAGCACCCGTCACCCATCGTGCATCAGGGGTAAACAATTTTTGATAGCGAGGGCTCGCCACCTGAAGGTCAGCAACTGCTGTTGGTTGTGAGAAATTAATGTACATTTGCTTGATCAGTACGCCCATGTTGTTACGTAGGGTGAGGAGAACCCTGATGAGCACGCGTATGTCCTCTGGCAGGCCCCGCCGCTCGGAAGGCCTTCGCGCAAGCTCCTCGTGTCATTGCACTCGTCGAAGATTTTAGTGCTAGTAGCGCGTAGATAAACTAGACTGTTTTCAGCCATAAACATCATGGTGCAAACCAAGGAGCTGTGGATCATTTGTTGGGATCCGGGTCGACCCTCGAACAGAGCTATACTTTCACGTGTTCTGTCAATGTCGAACAAGAGGAAACGCATGGACATGTTCAGGCCCACTCATCCTATGCGTTCGAGGCAGCCTAGGCATTGCGATACATTAGCGTGCAGAACACCCCATACCCCGCCCGGGACGTGCGGAGAATTGTGCAATGGTGAGCTCATATCTGTGGCATAATCCGTGCATGTTGTAGTGTTAAAACGTCATAACGGAACATAACACATGCCGTCTGGAGAGGTGGAGAAGGAGAAGCGGAAGTAGAAAGGACCCCAACCTTGGGAAAGCGGCATATAGTAGCATTTGCCCCCATTAGGTTCCTTCGTTGTGAATATGTCAGATATTTTCTTCACCCTGCCAGCACATTGATATGGTTTGTATCCAGCGCGTCAGTCCTGTCTCTCACCACCTCCTTCTCGGTTAAAACGCCCTACATCGTGTTCGCGTACTGGAAATCCACGGAATATGCTAGCGAATTTTGCAGACCGCGTATCTGCTCCACGATCGTTCTCTACGCCCTTGTATCCGAAGATCTCTCGAGTCGACCTCTGCTAAGCCTCGCCCTTTTCGTCTATGGCAGCCAGTAGCTTTCCATTTGACAAGAGACCCAGGGATATTGCAGGGATCACCTTCCCTCTTGGGCGAGATTGTCGTTTACGACTGGAGAAATTCTCCGAGCCTCATAGCAACCCCAAAAAGGAGCAGCGGTGCGATGCTTCTTCGTCAGCCGACGACTCTGCTTTTGCTGGCACCTACGACAGACCATTAACAAACGTCGATTACCTTTCGCATAGTTGGCAGGAAGATGATATCTGGTCATCATGGCGGCATATAGTGTCGAATGTTGAACTAAATGAGGGTCGATCACGCTTTGAGAATGCACTGTGGCGGGCGTGGGCTAAATCAAGATACAAGCTGAAGACCATTTCACCGGAGGATATCAATTGGTAAATTTCCATTCGCGCCTAGTCGGCAGTCACTATGTAATCAAGGCTTGCAGCTAATTCGACTTAGGCTCAAAGATTCCGACTACAATTGGCTTTATGGACCCTTTCAGTCCCCGTCGAATCCCTCACTTTCCGCATTCGTATCGGAGCCTACCATCGCAATGTTCGAACCTACATCTCTCCCAAATAAACAGGCCATACTGAAGAAACGAAGCAAACAAGAACTTGTACGGCAGACTTGGATGCCGGCTTTGCCTGTACTCGAGCGGGCTGGCGGACTGCAAGTAGAACATGGTAATGCTTCAACCGACCGATCTCGGGATTGCACAATATTTAATAGGGCAGTCACGGACTCTATTACATACCCAATACGGTCAAAATCAGTCCGCAGAGAAGCCACGGATCACTTCTCTCCTTCTCGCACGCCGGCTGTACAACCGCTCGGCCAAGGCAAAAGGAAAATTCTTCGGTTTGATGAAAAGGTTGAACAGTTCAGAGCGATAGGCCTTGACTATATAGAGCGAGATTGGTCTGCCCAGACCGACGATGATTCTTCGGACGAGGGACTATTGATAAAGTTCCCACTAACGAAGCGAGCATTCCTACGTAAGGATACGGAAAATAACTCCAGTACAAACAGCAAGATAATCACAAAACTTCCTCCAACGACGCTCAAATCC
The DNA here is from genome assembly GCA_031010545.1 of Laburnicola sp. JP_R_19. Lineage (NCBI taxonomy): Eukaryota > Fungi > Ascomycota > Dothideomycetes > Pleosporales > Didymosphaeriaceae > Laburnicola > Laburnicola sp. JP_R_19. The sequence continues at coordinate 553,160 of VOIT01000010.1, read as the reverse complement.
GGTTCGCCTCCTCCACAGGAAACACTTAGTTGGCCCTATCCGCCCACCGATTCTCTTGTTGATGTGGAAGATGATACCAAGCTCGAACTCAGCAAATGTACAAGGGCATTCGATGACCTTTTGACAGTTCGCGACGGTCGAGCTGCGAAGGATGAAGAGAAGAAGCCTCCAAAAACATCTGATATATCTATGCCGTTTGAAGATGCTGAGGGCGACATCATTAGTGTAGAACCAGTTAACGAACTCACCAAAGTCTTACGAAAGGGAAAAGATATTGCTCAAGCAATCTGCAAATATCGTTGGCTTCGACTTCTTGAACATGCACTCACTCAGTGTCAATCGATTCTTTTGGCGCTGCTTGGTGCAAGAACAAGAACTCCTTCGCCACGCGAGAGAGCAGATATGAGCCATGTAGCGGGAGATGAGGACCTGCTCAACTAGGTGAATACTGGTTTAGGCGCAGAATAGTACCTCTTGCTTAGAGGCGAGCACAAAGCAGCGGAGTAAGTTCATCGAATGTCGGTTGAAGCAAGGGAGAAGGCACTCGGGCCGGAACACCCAGACACGCTCCTCAGCGTCAAAAACCTTGGGTTGGCGTTGTCGAGCCAGGGCAAGTACGAAGAGGCGGAAGCGATGCACCGGCGGGGGCTGGAAGAACCTGAGAAGGTGCTTGGAGAAGTGCACCCGGACACACTGACAACCATGGGTAACCTTGCTTTCACGTTCAAGCCCCAAAGCCGCACTAAGGAGGCCATTTCACTGATGGAGACATGCTTTCGGTTGCGAGAACGGGTTCTCGGCTCTCATCATCCTGACACAGTCATTCTCTGAATGAGTGGCAGATGGAGAGTATAGAGATGCGCGTTTAATGCTGCTTTTGTTGTAGATACTAGGCCAATGCAAATGCAGAATAGGCCGAGTAGTGTAAGCATGGGTACGAGGGAGGGTACGGTAATGAAAGTGACTTAGCGCCATATGTTGCCACCAGCTGCAGGGAGAATGGCCGATCCGCACCGGCCACAGGGTTGCGCCGAAGCGATCACCTTTGGTATTAGCCAAGAGTGCGTAACGTACCAATTGAGCCCCTCCGTCGCATGCGGTGTCCGAGTGCTCGCGATGTGGGGGAATTACTGATTCGGCATGGCGACTCGGCCTTCCCTAAACGGTAAGTCCGGCCCTTAAGCTCGGCCATATAGTGTTCGGCCACGTATAGTGATCGGCCACCCCACCCAAAACAGCCACGCAGTTTGGAGTCGCGATTTCTCAACAACAACAATTATATTTGCCACTCAGTACACATAGAATTAAGAGTAAGCGCTGTCGCTGCTGCTGCTGCTTTTTGAGCTTGTTTCTCTGGTGTAGCGCTTGCTTGTTTAGCCTGTTGAGCTGCCGCTTGGTCAATGGCAGCCTTAATACTCTCAACGTTGCTGAATCGCTCATGTGGGTTAACTTGAACCCGCTTTCTTGTACGAGTAACCTTATGGGTATCTAGTTGATATTTAAGTCGTTGATTCTCAGCCTCTAGCTGGGCTGCCCTGGTGTTTGCCTCTGCAATAGCCTTGCCTGCCTTGCCAAGCACTATCCGGGTACTTCGTGAAAGAGATTCTGATAGTATTAGTGCCTGCTGAGCCTTGTATAAGGCCTGTGAGCTTCGAGGTGTGTTGAAGAGTGGATTTGAGGCAGCTGAAGCCTGGCTGCTAGGTGGAGGAGTAACTGGCCGGCTAGTTACTTGGGATGACAGCAGTACAAGGCCTGGGTTGTATGGGCAGAGGCCAGAAGCCCTCTAGCCAGCTCGTATAACACGCTCTGATAGTCCTTCTTCCCTTGCCTTGTTGTATGATGTAACAAAGCGCTCTTTCTTAATAGGTGCTGCGTCATCAAGGGCAGAGAGAGCTTGAATCTTATCACAGTACTTGGATTTGAGTACTGAGAAAGGAGCAAGATCTAGAGGCTGTAACAGGTGGGAGGCGTGAGCTGGGAGGTACAGGAGGTGGATCTTGTTGACCTTGCAGAGCCACATAAAGTCGATAGGTGTATAGGAGCCATGGCCGTCAAGAAGGAGAAGTCGATAGCCGCTATTAGATAGTGAAGTATTTGGTATAAAAATACGCTGTAACCATTCATATCCAATTAAGTTCGACGTCCATCCATTCTCTGACGTTGTGTATAGCCAATCTGGTGTGTCTTGTGCTAGGAACTAGGTAGCTTGCAAATGCTTACCCTTAAAGATAACTAGGCATTGAAGCTTAACGCTAACGGCTGAGATAGTCTCAATAATTGATACCCACTCGCGATCCTCTAGAGATTTGATGTAAGCTTTCTTCTTTGAAGAGCTTGCAAGCACCTGGGCATTCGTACATACCCCTAGTGCGCACCCAGTCTCATCCATATTCCACATATCTTCATATTGTATGCCTAGCTCTATTCTTGTCCGCTCAAACAGCTCAAGAAAGGCCTTTATAGTGTCGTAGTTAGCTGCTGTTGTTCGTGCGCTCTCGATTGTTCGGCCGATAATAGATGCGACGCGTGGGTTGCGGGCGATGAAATGGGGTATCCATAGTTGCCCTAGAGGCTCGTAGTCACCGTTCATGTGCAGGATTCGGGTGGCCATTTCTCGTACGCGTGGATGAGAGGGAGGTTGTGCGCGTGAGTCCTCTTCTAGTATCCACTCTACTAGAAAGTGCTCTTGCTCTGGTGTTAATCGCTGTTGATTTGAGTGAGCTATCGCGTTGGGTTGGCGACCGTTGATGCGTTCTTGGAGCGTTGATCGGGGAACGCCCCAGGCCTTAGCAGCCTTCCGCTGACTTGTAAAAACGCCAGCATTGAGATCGCAGATAGCAGATTGTATAGCCAACTCACGGGGATCCATTTTGAACGCGTGGTGTTGAGAATATAGATGATCAAAAAGTGAGTAACGCGTTGTGGTGGGGTGGCCGATCACTATACGTGGCCGAACACTATATGGCCGAGCTTATCGATCGTTGCTCCCTGTAACATGTGCGCCAAGCTGATCGGAACAACACGTTCCCCGACCTGCCGTTGCCGCGCAACAGCCACCGCCAACGTTGCACTCATGCCCCCCTCACAAAATTGCGTTGTGCCTACTCTATGCCAGCGCCATCGTCGACCTCGCATGCTTGTAGCAATTACGTCTCCGCTCGTGGAGATGCGCCAGCCGCCTACCTACCTCCGCAGCCATACTACGCCCGCTTTAAACGGGATCCAAATACCACAATGCCGTCAAGAGCAGTTAACAGAACTAATAAATCAACTCCCTCGATACCACCAGCCAATGCGCAATAGTGCGAGGCAACCTGCTTCTTGGAAACCTGCACGGCCGACCGATCCCAAATGTACGACCGAGGTCTGGAGCACTTACGAGGATCCTGAACAGTTAGTGCGTGGCTATATTTAGCCTCAGCGAACTTGTTTTCGGTGGAATGATCACACAATATGGATGCCGTTAGAATTGACAGCGTATACCCTAATTGGACCGGGGATCCAGAGATTCGCAGTGTTCGCTGTGCGGTGGGTATGCATATCAGGCCACATCACCAGCCCGTCAGGTATGGGATTCAAGTGGTCGCAGAAATAAGGGTCTTTCTTGCCAAGCCACGCGTATACCCCGCATTCTAGCGCGTTCTAGCTCTATTGGCGCAGGCGTCGACATGCAATCGCTTGACGCTTCGAATCGGCCTGTCTGTCAGCTAACACGGCATAAGTCTTTGGCAACTCGCGCGTACCTTAGGTTGCATGATTCGCAGGCATCACTGTGGGACGGCTTATCCAGTCCGCATTCGAGCTTCCGCGAGCACATATGCCTGAGGCATCACCGTCACCGGTATCCTACTACCATCCATGAATCTGGCGATAGGTAGGTCATGCAGATGACTTTGCCTTCTTTACCGACGAACTTGTGGCCCATGGCTGCCGGATTGAGAAGCCATTTCGAGTCGGACCCGTCTATGGCGAAAGCACCGAAATGGGCGGATACCGGCCGAGGGAACCGTCCGTGTGCGCAACGCGTTCTCGATCGGATGATCCGCTTTATCCAGTAAAAGGAAGACGGTCGCGCATAGTTCCCTTTAGGCTCATCAATTGCCAGTTAAGAGACCAAATCAAGCGGTTATGCTCTTATTGCGTCATCAATTTCATGTAATGCCATTACACTCCATCATCCCTCATATTGACTCGAAAGAAAGCCATGCCCTCCTAAGTGGCTCGGTAAAAGTTTATAGCTTCAAGAACTCTCTTCACCGTCGCAATATCCTTCCCGCAGTCTAGATAAACCGCCCCCACTACCGCTTCGACCGTCGACGCAGCCGTCTCTTGAGGCACGTCTCCTAGCTGGCAAGGATTTTTGGCGATGTAATTTGCCAATCCACTCTCGTGGGCTACTTTGCTCAACTTGCTATTCCTTGCTAGGTTTTTTACCTTGTTTGAGCCCTTCTCTGGTAAGGTTAGTCTTTCTGTTAAGCTTCCAGCATGCACACTTACCGATATTTTCCCCAGAGCTATACCATGGCTCTAGAATAGCCTCTTGTAACACTGAGTCTCCAAGGAGTGCGAGGCGTTTATTTCCTTGGGAGTCCCCATGTATATCCTTGCTCGAAACAGATGCTCCTGCGGCGAGCAATGCTTCGTTGAGCAAGTTAGGATCCGAGAAATGATATTCGAGGATAGCCTCCACGGCATGCGCTGTCATATTGACTATCAGAGCAGAAGATAAACCGAACAATTATACCCTTTAAACCATGTAAACCTTGGACGGTTATCGGTCAAATATACGACCAAATGCGACAATGAGCCTGTGATGCTAGTCGTGAAAATGAGGGGTGTTTGGGCGGAAACTGCCGTGATCACGCCGCTACATCTTTACACATGTGAACATAAAGACGAGATATCATGACTAACGAATATAGAATCGTCTGGTAAAGTCGCGAAAGAGACAACTGCGCAATAGGAGAAAGGTTATTTGCATGTGCACTTCTGCTTAGGGAGTGACAGAAACAGCTTCTGCATATGATTCTATTAGATAACTTTTAGAATTATTGGCTGCAAACTCAAGAAGCTGATTGCAAAAGGCCAGTAAGACGGTTAGATATCTGGGCATCGTGATCAGATGCTCGCATTATGATACTCATGCCGCTTCCGGAACGCCCTGCGTGAGGTAACGCGATACTGGCCAATTAACATCGTAGCGTTCTACCATCTGTTGACGCATGCATAGCAAGTGGCAAAAAGTTTCACGCTAACCGCACCGCTGACGCACTGTGGCGTCCCGAGAGCTGCAGAGAAAGGAGCTTCTCTCCTTATATTACCATTATGTCCCGATGCGTATGCTTCTGCATCTCATCGCTACGTCAATTACTATGGCTGCAATCTTTTGCTGCTCCTCCATAAGCCCGTACCGCTCGCGGCCACTCGACCACGATGATAAGTTCGCGGCATTTATGCATTGGGCTACTTCCCACAAGCCATCTGCGGCTGTGGATGATAATTCCTCCACAATCGTCCATACTGTACCGTACGCTGTTCAACTTGTGAGACAGGTCAATTTTGGGCCGCAGGAATCAATCAGATACTTTGTTCCTACAATCAGCGGTTCCCACTTCACTGAAACGACCGAAGACAGTCTAATCAAATTAAACTTCGAGAAGCTGAATTCGTATTTGACCCTTAACGTACCTGAGAGTAAGAGATTTTGCTAATTCGTCCAATTTGCAGGTATAAGAACTTCAGGTGTTCTGCGCACAACAAGTTTTTCGAAGTCAACTTGTATTAGAAGAACCCTACAAATAGGCATCACTAGTGGGCTACCCTTGCACGACCGTCCCAGGATATTAATTTGGCGTTTTAACAGCAGGAGGTGGAGGCAGGGTTGAGCAAGAAGATTAGAGAATTAGCGGGAGAACATAAGAGGAAACAGGAAATAACGGCTTCTAATAAGAACACTACATTTCTAGAGCTCCAGAAATCACTACTACCAGTGCTCAAGGTAATGTAGTCCCATCAAGCAAGAAGCAGCTAATCGTTGAAATGCCTCTAATCTGCATGGGAAACGGGTGGAACAAAATGCAAGATGGAGCCATCTAATAACATAGACATGGTGACCCTGAATAGCGTCCTTCGATTCATACTTCCTAGAGTCGGCCAGAGCCTTAGTTCAAGCAGTCTTATTTCCCTGTTGTGCCTCGATTGGGTCAACGCAGAGCTTAATCTAGGTCTCAGATTCGAAGATCTCTGGGAGACTGAAATAAATAGCTCGGATATCGTCCTCTTTTTTGTCAATTGCTTTGCGGTAGAAGCGAATCTCAGAATAGACCTCGCCGAAGTCGAAAGCTTAGTAATCCCAGCAATTCGCTATATTGACTCACACAAAGGAGAGCAAGCGGCTGGAAAACTAAGACTGTACAAGATAGTCAAGAGAGTGCTTAAATCCAGCCGTAGCTTAGATTAGGTGTCTGTGTGTGGAGGAAGCATTTTGCGTGTATTTACGTCCTGCCCTAGCGAAAAGCTCCTTAACTATTGTCGGCGCAAGAATAGTCTCCTCAAACAGGACCGAAACAACCGCAATACCGAAGAGATCTGCAGAAACAATCTTAACAAGGTATGGACTGCAAGGATTTAATGCTGAACCCTTAACTAATAATTGCCGTAGGACAGCGAGAGTTTAGCTCTATATAGGGATCAGGATGATTCTGACAACTTGTTCCATTATGATGGATCCAATTCCGATTATGGGCCCATGAAGGACTTCACAGCCTGTGATAAAGAGTGTGGCTATTGTGGAAATGGTGACTATTAGAAAAATTCCGCCACGAAGGGGCTACGAGCTCGTCAACGGCGGTACTCGGACGCGTGTTACCAGAGTTGGCAACAAGCAAGTCAAGTCTCGTTGACGGAGCACCGTCTGGTCCGTGACAGCCTGCACGTCCCAACAGTAGGGTCGTTCGCAAGACTTGACTTGCTTGTTGACTTGTCTGGTGTTAACACCCCTTCGCGATATTTTGTTCACCACCATTCAATTATTATTGCTATCAATAACATTAGTAGCTACCATACGACTCACCGAACTGAAGCAGCAGTCATCACAGCGCCCATCGTCTGTACGAAGGCAATCATCCCGTCCGCCATCGCCATCACAAGCGTCAACTGTTCTAGTGGACAGGTTGACGCCTAGAAGCACTGCAAGCGAGAAGCTTGGCGACACGCACTGACTAATGCGGGGTTAACATTAGCCTTATATAATCGTACCAATCAAGGGGTGGTGAGACGGCTACGTTTAGAACGACGCACGCCTTATTGAAGATTCGCCACTTCGGCCTCGTTAAACTGACGAGCTCCTCGATGACGCTAGTAGGGAGGACGGCCGGCCCTCCCTGGGCAGGACCTTGTAGCAGATTGCCACTGCAGCAGGTTCGTGAGAATGTGTTCTTCTAAAGTCAAGATGGAGAGGTGTTATAAGGCGATCCCACCATTTGCCCCACCACTGGGGGTCGCCGGCAGGTTATTTTGCCGATATGTTAAGCTGCTATTCTACTTTAGGCAAGCTTATGCACAGATAGAAATATTAAAATATTACTATAAACACTTCTGCTAAAAGCACTAATATATAACGTACTTTGCACTCGAGTCGATTATTCCATCGAGTTGATTACTTTGCCAAGACCCCACCAAGTTCTGTACTATTCACGATAGTACAGAGTCAACACGAACTATTTTCGATAGTCTAAATAGGCCAATCTATTCAGAATCTACTTTTACAGGCTACCTATAGGTTGTTTTGTTATACCTAGGCTTGCTACAGCGTCTGCGGCGCTATTAAGCAGATTCGCCTCTATTAGCGCACACCCTTTTCTTTGCCTTTTGCCTATTACTATGCGCCCTAAACTCCTTTAGAGTGGCCAGCCGCTAGCCCTCTTTAGCTATAAGGACTCCTTTACGCTATACTCGCTTTCTTTTATACAATTTATATTATGTAGCAGTCTTATTAGCAGCTTAAAGTTTAGCATTACATTTAGTTATTAACACTAAAAAATGCCCTATTAGCTTAGCGCCTTTAATAAGCTTTTCCACCGCCTTAACTATATAAGTTAGGGAACTATCTATATGCCTTTAAATCCTCTGCTTAACTAGCGTTAATTACGACCTAAGTTTTGTACAATTTCGCGGAGTTTGCGACTCCTATATACTATCGCAAATAGTACAAAGTGGAGGCGTACGCAGGCGAACGTCAAGCTGCGATATCACAACTTCTAGGTTGTGGGACACTAGGCCAGCACCTTAAAAGCCTCCTTTAATATCACTTTTAGTAATTAAAGCCTTAAAAGCAGTAATAAAGTAAGGTAGGAACTTAATTTTAGTAATGTGCGTAATGTGGTTGCGTATTAGATTCTTAGCTTGGCGCTTATATACCTTCTTTAACGGCGTAAAATAACCTATATTAAGTGGCTGCAAGAGGTGCAACAAATGTAGAGACATATAGAGAGTAATAATCGGCAAATAACCGCCTTACTACTACTTGGCGTAATAATTCCCCATCTACCACTGTTTACAATACACTACCACCAATGTGGCCGTGCAGCGGAAATGGACCGAAATACCACTGTTTCTGACCCACTAAAATTTAGCGACCCAGAGCTAACAGGCGGCTGCCCCCTGGCTTTGCGCGGTTGCTCCCTAACTTTTAGGCGGTCGCCCCCTAACTTGTGGGCGGTTGCTCCCCGGCTTATGCAGCTATTGTTCTCTTGCCTGAGAGCCTTGAGGGAGGCGCGAAGCCCACTATGGGAACTGTGGCATTTGGGTCAGAAACAGTGGTATTTCGGTCCATTTCTGCCGCACGGCCACATTGGTGGTAGTGTATTGTAAACAGTGGTAGATGGGGAATTATTACGCCAAGTAGTGGTAAGGGGGTCATTTGCCGGAGTAATAATATTACTCTTTTTATAGTAATCTTAGAATTTAAGCAAGTTATAACTTTTATAGCTATTAATAATAAGTAAACATGCTTTACTAGTAGTATGCCTCTTTATATACTTATTAAAGTGCTCTAGCTATTATAGACTAAGCTTATTTATTGTCTAGCTATTCTTAGAGACTATAATAACCTAATTACAAGGTAGATCCTTCTCTTTATACTAGGCGGAGAGGTAGTGCTTACTCCCAAAGATAATAAAGGGTGGATCTACTACCCTATTACGTTAATGCCTTAGATAACTGTTATCTACTCCTTATTGTCCTACTGCATCTGCTTTAGCCGTCCTTAACGCTTAGAGCCTATAACTATTACTCTAGTTAATATTATGCCTATTATAAAGCTAGACTTATTAAAATTATAGGTGTCCTTATCTAGAATACTATACTTAGCCTTTATATTCTCTACAAGCTAGAACTAGCCTTATATTATCTTAGGATCCTTCTAGAGAGCTCTCTTATAGTCGTACTTTTAATTAAACTTAACTTAAAGCTTTAGCTAGTGCTTAACAAAGTTATAAGGCTACCTCTAGCTAACTAGCTTATAGTAGCGTACAGCTAGTAAAGAATTAGCCATATCTTTTATAGCATTAAGCTAGGGCAGAAATTTTTACACGTTTAGGTTAAGTATATACTACACAATTACCTACTTCTCTCTTATAGTAAGTCTTATTTTATTAGGTGCGTAGTTGCGTTTAAACATTTTTCTAGCGCTTTAGTTGCTAAGTATACTTTAAAAGACATTATAGAGGGCTATAGCACATTGCTAAAAGAGTGTTACGTTTTATTTAATAGTTTAGATTGCAAGCTATATACGCCCTTCTTTTAACGCTAGTAGTTTATTATATAGTTAAGATATCGCGTTATACTATTGCTAATAGTACGTTTTAGTAAGGTCTTAGCAAAGTAATTAACTCGATAGAATAATCGACTCGAGTGTAAAGTACGTTACCTATTTTACTAAAAAGCTTTAGTAAATAATATAAAGTATAATTAGCCTTTAAATATATTATGTAGACTTCTATATATTGCTTAACTGCTGCAATTTTATAGTTATAAGAGCGTTCTTTCTAATAACCTCTACTCTATTTCTAAGATAATATAACTAAGTGTGCCCTAACTATATTAAGTGTCTTGTATTAAACTTTATAAATAGGCAACAACTAAACACCCTAACTATTATAGCTATGTATGTGGCGTTATTTTACTTATCTAGAAGTAGGATAATAAAGACTTTTATCTTAAATAATATAATAACCTCTTTTTATTAATACCTTAAAACGCTTTTCTGTGTAAATAATAGTAGGAGGAATATCGACTATTATTATAATATTTTTATTAGAAATCCCTTAGTAAAAAAAAATTAATTAATATAATAAAAAAAGCAGAGCCTACTGCTTAGTAATTAAAAAAAGGCGTAAAAAGGTAATAACAAAAAAACGCGTTTAAACTGCTAACCGAGCTTAGTAGTCTTAGCATAGACTACTCCCATATATATAGTTAATTTATAAAAAGGCCACGGTTAGAACTTTGGGATTATAGCTATAATACTATTATTATTACCTTTAATTACTATTATAAAAATATTATGTGTAGAAGGCTAGATTAAGTAACTCTTTAAACTAGCTTTAGGCTAGATAAACAATTTATTCGTACCTCTAATACCTAAAAACTACCCATTACTAAAGCAAAAGAATATAATATCTGTGCCTATAATCTATATAATATTAATACGCACTGCTATTTCTAAGCGTCTAAGATATAATACTAATACTAAAGTCCTGACTACTTATAGTATATTTATAGCCAGAGTAGCTTTACATATAAGCATACTTATGCTTAATAAAAGAAATACTATTAATTTACCTAATAGCTAATCTAGTACTAGAAGCCCTTATTAAGTAAATAGCCTATTTTACAATAATATTACTATGCTAGCTTTTACATCTTCTTTAATAATAATAGAATTAAGTTTAAGGCTAAAAATACTACTACTATAAAGAATAAAAGATGTTATAAAGTAACTAAAAGTTAGGCTAAATAGTAGTTAAATACTAAAAGAGGCTATAAGAGCTAATTAAGAAAGTTTAAAACTTTTAGATACTAAAGAATTAAGTATTATACTCAGAACTAGAGTATAGTGTATAATAAGAATATACAGTATATACATATAATCTAGCTTAAAGAGAAAAAGAAGTTTTATCTTTAAAGTATATAGGTAATCTTTTATTTTATTATTAGTACTTAATACTAATCTCTAAATAGATAGTCTTAGGCTATTACTATTAAATTCTCTTTCTTTATTCCTAATATCTCTAGAAAACTCTACTTTCTTAATTGCAAAGTTAACTTTATACTCTTCTTTTTCTATATACTATTCTTAGGCTTTAAAAACCTATATAATTGCCTAAGAACTGTAGGTAACCTTATTATAAGCTATATAGCTAATATATTTATAAAGATAACCGCCCTTTTCTTCTATATAGAGGTTAAGCCTACTAGTAGTAATTATATAAAAACTAAATACTAATTTAGTATATAAATAATAGTAAGTCTATAAAAGAAAATATAGCTTACGTAGCGCGTAGAGCTAGTAGATAAGAGTAACCTTATAGAATCCTACTTTGCTATTATTAGATATAAGATATATATTTATTTTATATATATAGTATTAGAAAAAAGAAATATAGTGCGCTTTTTAGAACTAGAGGTTAGTTTATTTTGTCTCTATAAAATAAGAAATATAAGTAGTATTTCTTAAGCTCTAAGACTATAGTAAAATATAATTAGGTATAGAAGGGATAATAGCTATTAATACTATCTTAAAACGCTTTTCTATATTAACAATAGTGGAAGGGATAACTGCTATTATTATAATATTTTTATTAGAAAGCTCATAGTCGCAAAAAAAAACCATAAAAGAGATAAAAGAAATAGGAAATTCTAAGATAGCTTTATAGGGGTAGTGTTATAAAGGCTTACTAGAGATATAAATAAGGAGTATAGTACTACTTTTATCCCTATATAGCAGCCTTTAAATAAAAGTATATATATTAGGGCTTTATAGTAAAGCTACTTTTATACTACTATAGCGCAAATCTACTTCTATAATAGGTATAAAAACTATATTATAGCTTAAGTTATATCTAGAGATAATAATACCTACTATACTATAAATAAAGAGGCAAGCTAAGCTATAGTTTTTAGTATTTTCTATCTATAGCGCAGCTCTAGTATTATGCGCTTCTAATAATAGTAACTAATCTATACTAGCTATAATCTTATATAAGAGGCTATAAGGTCTTATAAAATAAATTTAGGCTATAGGTTATTACTACTTCTAGCTATAGTATTAGAAAGTAGTCTTTATAGTAAAGCCCTAATCTAATTTCTAAAATCTACACAAACTAACCTATTATAGTATAGTATTACTAAAGAAAAGAGTCTTACTATATATAGCTACTACTATAGCTTTACTAACTAGTACTTATTCCTTATAAACGTAAATAATTTAAGACTCCTTATAACTATTAGAGCTTAAACTAAAGCACTTTTTTATAGGCCTAACAATTGTATATATAAGCAGTCGCTAGTTATTTAACTATAACAGCTATATTACTAAGTATATAGAGCCTTTCTACCTTTATATACGCTTATAATAATAGTGTTTTACTAATAGCACTTAGTTAAACTTACTTACTAAAGTGTAGACTTTAATTTCTAGGCCTATATACTCTATCTTATCTAATATCCTTCCTATTATATCTTATTTCCCTTCAATAAGCTAAGACTAGAGTTTACTATAGCTTAGTCTAGAAATTAGCACTAGTAGACTTAAGAAGCATAGGAACCTAGTAGCCTTTTAAAATAGTGTAGTTACTTAGCTAAAGAAGCCTAATTAAGCTTACCTTTAGGCTTATAGCTATAAAGCATTTATAATAACTAATAATACAAAGTATAGTAATAGTAAACTCTAAAACTTAGCTCTGAAAGCCTAGATTTGCTACCTTATTAGCTATTAATTATTTAATATCTAAAGAATATAGATTTCCTGACTTGCAAAGATAATTAACACTTATAATATTATATTTAATAAAGATATAGTATGCTTAGGTAAAATTAAAAACCTAATAAATAATCTTATATATAATAATATATTCTACTATTAGCCTAGATAGATTAGTCTGCTAGATAGTTTTTGCCAAGACTATAACACTATACTATAAATTATAATGTCTTAATAACACAAGGCGTTATTATCTAATTAAAAAGGCAGAATTAAGCTTGCTCTTTACCCCTATTAGAATAAGTAAATTTTAAGCCTATAACGCGCTACTATAGTATATAATATCTTAAAGTCTACACTAAGCAAATAAATTAATAGAATTACTGCCTAAGTAGATATATAATTAGGCATAGTAAAGCTTACTATAACTAAAGAGTAGACGCTTATATAGTATATTCTTAATCTATATTTATAAGAATTTGCACTCTAGCTAGGTAAAGTAGAAGATATAGCTAATAAACTACTAGCTACGCAGTATAGAGACCCTATAGAATAATACTTAGCTTAGCGCTTTATAAAGCGTGTACCTAAGCTTAAAATAGCTTTTAATTAAGTAAAAAACTAATAGAGAATATAATAGGAAGACCTAGAGGTAATAAACGCGTGGTTTTAGCTAGTAGAGGACACAAAAGCCAAATATAGAGTGTAGAATAAAAATATCTATAACTTTAATAAGATAGCCTTCTAAATAGAAGTTATTAGCTTAATAAAAGTTATAACTAGTTTAGAAAGATATTTTTAATCTATACAAATTTAGCTAGGCAACTATAAGTAGATTATAGTATTTTAGTGTGTTTGCGCTACTAAGTATACTACCTTGCCCTTTATTATCTATAAAGGGCAAGTCTATATTTTAGCATAGTATAAGGAGACTAGCATTCCCTATAATTAGAAGCTCTTAGTCTCTAAGATTGGCCAGACTAATAATAAGCTTAGAGTTGTATAATTAAAGCACTTTAATACGTATATAAGGCCGCGCATAGTAGGGTTATAAAAGTTACTTATTCTAGACAGCTATAAGATCTACCACTTCTAGAATTTTAAGAATTATTACCTAAAATAAAAGATTCTAGCTCTCTATATACTAGCGCACTTATCTTATATTCTTTAGCCGATTAATATAGCCTATTTTATACTGTTAAAGCTAAAGTACTTCTAGCGCATATGGGACTTAGCACGCTAACGCGTCTTTTATATTAATAAAAAGGGCTTTCTACTAGCCTTTTATAATGTGTTTTTTAATATATTTATACTAGAAAACTATAAAAAAGCCTTTAAGGCCTTTAGGCTTATTTCCTTAGATACGTTAGTAGTATTAAATCGTCTTAATGTGCGTATTTACACTCTACCTTAGGGTACCCTACTAGATACACTATAGCAAGCTAGGACTCAAAGTAATACTCTTAAGTTTAGATTCTAGTTAAAGCTTATACGCGACTCTTTTATTTAGTCTCTACCTAATACTAAATTAAGCTACTTATAGCTTATAAAAGGTGTTAAACTTATACTCTACTATAGTACACTTTAAGAGACTTATATTAAGAAACTTAAGAAGTAAATTAAGGTTCTAATAAAGTAAAAAACGCGTAAAAGAAAGCGCATTTAGAAAGGTAGTACGCTAGGCTTTGCTTAGGGAGCAGATTTAAAAGTAGAAAGCCCTTTTATTAGAATAAAGTTATTAAAAAGGGCGTAAGGTAGTAGTAAGGAAGAGGTAGGTTCTTTAATATAACGCTACTATATAAGGTGTAAAGAGCCTAAGCATAATATAAAGACCTATTAGATAGATACAAAGATAGAGGAGGAGTTAGATATTACCTTTAGTGACTTATTTTTAAATAGTGTTAATAGTAAATTAGAGTAATTTTATTATAAGTTACTATAAGACTACAAATAATAGGTTAACTTTATCTTATAATAGTACTCACTTAGTAACTAAAAATTAGATAAAGTATAACTTAAGATATAGTATACTTTACTATAAATTATAATAAGTATATTATATATTGCCTACGTATAGTATAGGACATAATATATTATATATTATAGGGAGTCTTATTATAAATTTGTACTACTAAGAAAGACTTTTTAGCTTTCCGTAGCTATAGCAGCTACGTAAAGAGGCTATATAATATAAACAGTAGATTAAATAGTAACTTAGTATATTATAAGTTACTATAAAGCAATATTAGTAGTGTTCTATAATAAGTTATAAGGGACCTCGAAGTTACTAAGAAAAGCTATTCGGCGGACTAATCTATTCGGGCTACTAATAGAATATATTACCTTAGAAGAAATAGTAGTATAGGTACGCTTAGTAGAGTTACCTATTTTATTTTGCTAGAATTAAACTATAAAGTCCTTCTATAAAGATAAGATAATTACTAAGGCGCTAAAGAAAAAGGATAAAAAGGCCTTCGAGTATAAATAAGATAAAAAGGTTAATTATAATTATCTAACACCTCTATTAATACTACTGCTAGTTAGACTTCTTGCCTAATTATTAACTAAAGATAATTAATCTAAACTATTCTTAAGAGTATAATTAGGCTAAAAATAAGTTAACCCTTAAGCTACTATATTTATAGTAGGCATAGAAGTAGAAAGTAGTAGTAAGTATTAAGGTAAGGCACTAAATAAGGCTTAGCTTAGATATATAATTACTATAGGCAAGAAGCTATATAGAAGCCTACTATTAGAACTACCTACTTATAAATATAAGCTTAAGTATTACCCTCTTTATAATATATAGAAAGAAGCTAAGCACTCTTATTTATAAAGTTATAAAGAAATAGAGTCTTAAAGTAAAGTTATAACTACTTTAGTAAAAATAGGAGGCTATTAAGTTCTTAACTATATATAGATATATATCTATAAGTTTAATAAGTAGTATTAATTATAGAAGTATAAAGTAAAATTTATAGTAAAATATAATTAATAGTAATATCTTATCTTATTAAATTCCTATATAGTAGTACTAGCTAGATTATTCTTTTATAATAGTAGCATATTTTAACTTAGAGCTAATTTAGTATAATATTGCTAATACCTTGATTTATGCAAAACTTAATAGAGAAATCTATATAAGAATATCTTATAGATATATATAATTAGGTATAAGTCTACAACTATATAAAGTACTATATAGGTTGCGCATTTCTTCCCTACTTTAGTAAAGGGAGTTTACTACTATACTTTATAATATAGGGTTTACTATAGTCTCTTATAAGTCTTATTATCTTATTAAGAAAAGACTTATTATCTTCTTCTATATTAATAATCTAATTATTGCCTATTAGAAGAATTATAAGTTTGCTATCGAAACAGCTATTATAAAGTTAAATACTAAGTTTAGCCTAATTAGGGGAAATAATCTATAGTAGTTTCTAGAAGGTAAAGTAATTAGAAACTATACTAACTAAAGAATTTTGCTTTTATAAGCCTTATATATTAAAAAAATATTTTACCTTGTAGATTACTATTGAATATAATATAAAATAGTAAAGCTATAATTAAATTAGTTTTACAAATAAAACTAGCTAGTAAAACTAAAATTAATTAATACTAGCGTAAAGTTAGATTTATCTTATATTCTATAGTTATAACTTACCTAAATATTACCTTTATAAGCTCTAGACTATTATATTTTCTATCTAATATAAGTAAGAATAATTATACTACTACTAATTAAGTTCTTTTTTACTTTGTAAAGACTAAATTACTAGGTCTATAGCTAAAAGGAGTAGACACTTTAGAAGTGGCCACTAATATATTATTTACTAAAAATACTCTTAATTATAAGAGTTTATAAGAATATGTAATACAAGGGCTATAATATTTCTCTTCCTAATAAAAATATATAATTAAACTATTTAGTAGCCTAATTACCTAAAAGGCAAGTAAATAAGATATAGTTACTATATTAATAATCGAGGCTAAACTACTAGCACTTTTATAGGTAGCTAAGAAGGCTATTTTTACTTTATAATTACTCTAAAAGCTTTAGATTACTATAAGCAATTTCTTAATTATAATTAATTATAATAATTAATACACTATCTGCCTAGTTACTAAAGAGATTAAAAAGTTATAGACTAAGATGCGCTATATAAATATCTATAATTATTAGCTAAGATAGAAAGTAGCTAAAGGAATAATTAAAATAACCTATTAAACATTAGAGAATATAGTAGCAAATAGTTGGGTTGCCAAATACCTTTTTTAATCTCTTTTTTTAGTTTGTGGTTAAAGTAGATTAAGATATAATTACCTTCTTTATGCTCTTTTTAATTACTAAGCAGGGGGCTCTACTTTTATTATTATATTATTTAAGATAAAAGCCTTTGTTGTGCTACCCCTAGGTAGTTAATTTAATACTACATAGTAGTAAATAGTTTAACTAAAGCCCTACTACTAAATAAATAGAATAAGTTTCTAAATAAACTAAAACTTAAAAGTATATTAGATAAGATTACTAGTTAAGAGGTTGCCTTATAGGATTTATAGTAGAGAATAGAGGCCATTAAAATAGAGTAGAGGATAGACTAATTACTATAAAGCGTTTAGCTTAAGGATATGCCTAAGCTAAGGGGGTATATCTAATTATAGGGCTTCTAAAATCCTACACTATTATTAATAGTATAGTAGAGAATATAAGGCTGGCGCATGTAAGGACTGAACAATTCCTTACAGGGCTAACCTATCGGGGACAGCTAGAATAGTTGAAAGAGCTAGTTGAATTGATACTATTCTAAGACAGTGGATAAGAAAGGGACCTGGGGGGCCCTTTCTTATATAGAGGGCGGCGTGGGGCACGAGCCCACGCTAACTACCACGCTAACACTAACTAGGAAAGGCGCCTTTTAGGAAGGTAAAAGGCGCAGATAGGGGAAATAGGGTGTGAAGGAAAGGTGATGGGGAGTGCTTGGCAGGGAGGCCAGCAGTTACCGTTACATAACCCCCCTTTTAAGGTCCGAAAATAGGAAGGAAAGTACGTGAAAATAGGGTGTTTTGGCGGATTTTCAACGTAACCAGCACTATTAGGGCCGAAGAGGGTTGCAATAGGGGCAACAGGCCCCTACAGTTCGAACGGTGGCCTTTGTGTCCAATTTGGTTGCCATATAGTGGAGATATTAAGGAAAGTAGTTGGAGGTGAATTGGTGGATTTGGAATTGGTTAGAAACCACCTCTCAGCGTTCGGCGTTTTGCCGACAGAGCGCATCCTCAGCTCCGACGCCATACAAAAACGCGGTCAGCAAAAAATTTTCCGGTCGGTTCGTTGCGCGCGGGCGCAATCGTATCGCATGACGTTCCCCAGTACCATAGGAGAGCGTTTTGAAAAACGTGTTGACCCGACCATGCGGTTTTCAATTAGGGCAGGGCAGCTCCAAAGCCATAGGTGCTGCCGGCGATAGTGGGGACAGTCGGGGGGTGGAGGGTCTGTCGGGGGGTGAGGGTTTGTCCGGGGTTTGAGGGTACCGAAAAGCCATAGGTATCCGGCGACGCGCGCGAGCCTAAGGGCGTGCAGGTGTTAAAAAGCGACAGGCACCTAGCTAAGCACGCCTGATGCGGCGCTTCGACCCTGTCTTCGCGGGGACATTGTCTTCGGGGATAGGCTCCAGGAAGGTGTCTCGGAGGGCAGCGTCCAGCCAAATGGGCAACCGTTTGGGTGGACCGGCTCGTTCGGGGTACTCTTGATGGTAAGCTTCGATCAGCAGGGGAGAGTTGACGAAGTTGTCGGCAGGGTAGTAGGTCGGGTCGGGGTCATGCCCCTCCCACGCTGCCCGGTACTTCAGTGTTCCGCGGTCTACTTTGCTGTCAAGGATACGAGAAACCGGCCACTCGGGGACTCCGTCCACCTCAATGGGTGGTTCCAGAGGTTGCAATTGACCTGGTAAGGGATCATTCGGATCCCTTCGAAGCCTGTCGGCGTGAAACACTGGGTGAACTCTCATGTATTGTGGGAGTTTGAGTACAAAGGAGTGGCCTTGCTTGCCCACAATTGGGTATGGTCCTTTCATTTGATGATCCAACTTGACTGACGGGCGTTCGGTAATGAATCCCTTCGGGGTGACAAAGACCTGGTCCCTGACGTCGAAGTCAACGGCTCGTCTGCGTTTGTTGGCCTGCTCCGATTGCATTTCCTAGGCAGTAGACATGTTGGCGCGGGCGGTGTCACAGACGAATTCGCAGGCTTTGGCGCAGGCCTTAACCCACGCCTTAGCCTTTTCTGAAGTGACGTCGTCCAGAGATTCGGTGACTAGTCGGGTACGCTCGCGCCAGTCCCAGTGAAAGTACGGCTGATGCCCGAACTCAATCTCGAAAGGCGAAACTCCGGTGCTGTCGTGGGGCAGTATCGCTTAGGCCCAGTCCATGCTGGGCAGCAAATCAGACCAGTTGTCTTGATGAAAGTTAATAAACGGACGCAGACGCTAGTTAAGGTACCAATTTATAATCTTAGTTTGGCCATTAGTCTGCAGATGCCGCGCTGTAGAGAGAAGTTGCGTGATACCCGTGAGCTGGCATAAAGCAGCCAAGAAGGCGGAAATAAACTAGGGGCCGCGATTAGAGACAATCGAGCAAGGGGGGCCAAAGACTCTAAATATGTACTAATAGTAGAGATCAGCGGCTTGTTCAGCGGTGACTGTCTTGCAGTAGGGCATAGCAAAGGCGCGCTTAGACAGACGGCAACAAGATACCATCGCGTTGTCGTACCCTTTCTTATCTTTGGGAAATGATTTGAAATCGATCGAGACATCCTACCAGACATTTTCGGGGATAGGAAGCGGGTGTAACAAGCCTGGCTTTCTATCCAGCGGGGGCTTGCTCCACCAGCAGTCTTTGCAATTAGAGATGTACCTACTAACGTCGGCGTTTATTCCCTTCCAGTGATACAACTGGCATAACAGCCGGAGAGTTTTTCGTAGACCTAGATAGGCAGTGACCTAACAAGCATACACCGCTTGAATTAGATGCGTCTGGAGAAATTCTATAGAGGGAACTACTAGGCGGTCTTTGTAGAGAAGCAACCCAGAAGGGGTAAGGGCGAAACCTGGTGATCCTAAACGGGCCTTTTCTCTAAGCGATTCGAGCACCTCGTGTGTCCGATTGGCATGCAGCAGGCGATCAATGAGCATGTGAGGATGGGCTCCTTTGGGGCTTATATCGACTTTTCCTTCCTCCTAGTCTGCGATCGTGACAGCTACTAGGGCTGCTTTGGCGGTATCCGGTGGGTGTGGGAGAAAAAACCAGGTTCGAGCCTCTCGATCCTTTTCCTTCTGCGACTTTAGCTCGTCCTGTTTCCTAGATAACGCATCGGCCACAACATTTGCGGTGCCTGGTCGGTACGTGATTTGACAATGGTACTCAAACAGCTTCTCAGACTAACAGGCTTGCCGTGGAGAGAGCTCACGCTTGGTGCTGAAGTATTCAAGGGCCTGATAATCAGTAATGATATCAAAGGGCTCGGCGGTTTAGAGACTAATCAGCTGCGCTCTCCATTCCAAAAGGCCCCGCATAACTGCTAACATCTCTTTGTCGTAAATGTCGTAATTTAACTCAGCGGGCTTTAGTGATTTCGAATACCATGCAACCGGGCGCCATGTGCCGTCCGATTGCAGTTGACTAAGAGAGCCCGCATTGACGCCGTTACTAGAGTCGGTTTCCATGCGGGTGATCCGAAATGGGGAGTACCAGGAGACTAGGACGTCGCTGGCGACGAGTTGCTTTGCGGCCTCGAAAGCGGCGCGCTCCTGTTCTCCGAAAGTGTGGAAGGCACTGTTTTTCAGTAGTTTGGTCAGGGGGCGAACGACCCGACCGTAGTAAGGAAGGAAAGAGCGGTAGTAGTTGCAGAAGCCCAAAAAGCTCTGCAATGCCTTGAGTGTTGTGGGCTCTTTCCATTCCCGAACCGCAGCGGTCTTCGCGGGGTCCTTACAGATTCCTTCAGTGCTAATGATGTATCCCAAGAACTTAGTTTCCGTTACGGCGAATTCGCATTTCTTGAGATTAGCTTGGAGACCAGCGTCCCTCAAGCGAAGTAGGACCTTGCGAACATGTTCTTCGTGTTCTAGGGGATTGTTAGAAAAGATGAGGATGTTGTCGATGTATGCTGTACAGAAGTCGTCTAGATAATTGCCTAGGACGCTGTTAATAAACCGTTGAAAGGTGGCAGGACCGTTGCAGAGACCGAAGGGTAAGACCCTGTACTTGTAATTTCCATACCGGGTTCGAAAAGTAGTCAGCGCTTCAGTCTCTGGGGTGAGCTGGATTCGGTAGAATGCTTGGCGAATGTCGAGCTTGGTGAAGAGTCTCGCTCTAGAGAGGCGCATAAGTGTCTCCTCGATAAGTGGGATCGCCGTAACGTCTTTTTTAGTAATAGCATTAAGCCGGCGGTAATTAACGCAAAAGCGCCAACCTCCGCCTGGTTTTTTGGCAAATAACACCGGCGAAGCGAAGCTGGCGTCACTAGGGACGATAAACCCACGCTCAATGTGGTCGTCGATGTAGGCTTTAAGGAGTTTAAGGTGTTCTAAGGACATGCTGTACAAAGGCGAGGTGGTAAGCGTGGACGGGTCTTTAGTAAGGTCGACATTGTGATCGACGCCCTTTTGGTAAGGCGGGAGGGCGTTGGAATCTGCTTTTGAAAAATGGGCGGGCTCCGCTCCGGCGTATCTGGGCTAGGGAAGCGCTTGTTCCATCTCGGCGAGCAGGTCGACTTGGGATTTGTTTTCCGGACCGCGCCTCTCGCTCTCGCGGTCCTCTATGAGTTTGGCCAGCTCGTAGGGGCTGGTACAACCGATGATCGCGTTGGACTTGTGGCCGCTGTTCAAAGCGAAGGCTGCGGCGCTCACTGTGTTGACGTCAAAGCCGGCAGCGTACAATTGTTCCCGTGTTGGCGCCTGAATGAGTTCTGGGAGGTCGGCCGGATCCCATGGGTCTGGTGGGTCTGCTGAACGCAATTCATCGTTCATCTTCCGCAAGTTCTCCTGCCGCGTCAGTGATTCGGTGGGGCGGAAGGGAGCATCCCAGGTCGTTTTGGCCGGGGTAGGTCGAATTGAATAGTTAATTCCTGCAAGAGCTGTCTGATCTTCGGATCAGCTTCTCTGGTAGGATCACAGTCTCCAGGTCTAGGGCTAGGGGTGATACCCGGATCCTGCCGCACAATTCCTGGGGCTGGTCTTGCTGGTGGCTTCCTTGGGTAGCGGGGACGGGGTGACCAACAGGCGACTCGTCGTCTGATGGCTCGTCGTCCGAGGAAGACAGCTCGACAGCCTCTACGCTACCATTTCCATCGAAGTCGTCCTCACAGCTCGGTTTCCGGTAAGCCTGTGAGTATGTGCCGATGAACGAGATGGTGGGGCTGGGAAGCTGAACAGAGATTTCCTTGGAGATACTCTGGTCAGCTTTCAATAAGCGAGTCGTTCGGCAGGTATAGTCCTGCTTTTCGAGTAGACCATCCCGTCGAGTGGCGTCGTCCTGGTGGGAGGGGTCGGGTGGTGGAGAAGTCCGCGGTAGGACGAGGTTGCCGGCAAAGGTTAGATTCTTGTCATCTTTCCAACAAAGGCGGCGGTCCCGAGCGTTAACCAGGCAGTTGGCCTGCTTAAAAAATTTTCTACTAACAATAAGATTGTGGTCCCCTATTTCACAGAAAACGAACTATGTAGTGATGCTGCGTCCGTTAATGTTGAGCTGGGCTGTGAAATAGGTGTCCACTTTCGCGCTTCTCTTTCCTGCGAAGTTCTTGAGGGGGATCGGTGTCTTCAGGCGGAGTAGTTTGGCTTTGAGCTGTTTTCGGACAGCCTTCATATACCTTAAAGCGACGAGGTTGTAAGCGCTAGCACCGGTGTCCATCAAGGCTCGCAACCTGAGAGCCAACCCTTGGAATACGATTTGCACTGGCATGACCAGCTGAGGGCCTCCGAACAGCTCGGGAACTCTCAGTGTCTTGCCGCCCGCGGGCAGCGATATCGGTTTGGCATCTGTGTTTTGTGATTGGAATTGCGGCTTGTCTAGATCGATTGGTTTGGTGGCCCCTATGTAAGCTACTAGGTTGGAGTGGTCTAGTAGCGCGCATTTAAAGCCTTGTTGTCTGACGAATCACCTGCCTCCGAATTGGAGTAGTAGGCGATACTAAGTTTGGTCAAATTAAGATCGTCCACTGCTTGTATATTCGCTTGTGTAGCTGTCTTCTTAAAATAGTCGCAGTGGCTTGAGTGTTTGTTCTCTGTCTTACTACATCGAAAACAGGCGTTGTGCTGAATACACCACGTCTTGTCGTGACTGTGGAGGGGCGAGAAGGGAACAGCGGGTCCGGAGCGGGGCGTTGGTTGTTCAGCTGCCGTGTACGAGGGCTTTGATCTAGAGGGTGATGCCTTGTAAGGGGTCCTCGTACGCGCCTGAAACGGGTTTGTCGTGTTGTTGTCGCGGAGAGTACGGCTGGCGGCGGTTATCTGGCGTTTAATCGCTGGGTAGTCAACGTTAGAGTCTTCCATCTCTTTCCAAAGCATTAACTTGAGACTTCTGGTCAACTTAAGTCGTAATTCGTCCTTCTAGGTTTTTGTGTCCAGTCTACCTTTCCTAGCTAGGCTCTTAAAAGCCTGCAGGAACGTCTGGGCGTCTATTCTATTGGAGAGGAAGAGCTTGTGAAACTTCTTGCGTGCCTACTGGGGAGCGAAGGGGTCGCAGTAAGTCTCTTCTAGAAATTCAAAAAGTGCTTCAGGTCCACAGTCTTCTTAGAGGGCCTGATTCGTTTGACGCTAATTTCGCGCTGCCTCTCGAGGCGCGCCTCTAAGGCGGCTAAGGATGGCTTCTGCTTGGTTGTCTTGATCGTCCTTGTCGTTGTCGCCTTAGTAATAGTCTGTGTTTACGCGGATCTTGTTGCGCATATCCTCTAGCCAATCTTTAATGCTAGGGCTAGGTTGACCTTTTCTGTAGTACTTGTCAACGTCGGGTAGCTTCGCGGAGCGTCCTGGCTTAGACACACTAGAGGGGGCGGCGGAAGCGTGTCTGCCCCAGGGCACGTCCATCCAGGCGCTGTTGGCGAGCTTGGTTTGCACGTATCTGGGGACTGGGGAGTAGCGAAGGGTGTCCTCCTGTTGTGGAGTGGGCACCGCGAGCTGGGGCGGATTTCGCGGTGCACGTTGGGGCGCGGCTGGGCGGGATGAGCTCCGCTCGGCCGCCTGAGGGCGGGGCGTTCCTGGGCCGGGGGGTTTCAAGGGGACTTCAGTGCGGTGTTTCGGACCATGACGATCTTCGACAGAGGGGAGAACTTTCTTGGGGCTGAACAAGTCTTGTCCAATGGCTGCCTGATCGGCAACATCGGACTGTGAGTTAGAATCTTCCAAGACTGCGTACACTGGGTGGTGAGGTGTTGTTGCCTTGAGTATAGCATAAGCTTGTTCAAACATATCAGCGCGCTCGCATAAGGCCCGAACGAGGACCTCCCATTCGGGGTCTTCTTTGGACTTTGTAACAGCCCTGGTCACCAAATCTGGTGCTGTCTCCAAAAACAGACCTCGAGAAAAGCGATATCGAGCCCGAAGCTGACAGGTGGCCAGTAACTGTTTCATTTCCAAACCGTGCTGGATCGATCGGTCTGGCTCGAATTTTCCCGTAAACGCGTTATACTTGCCGGTAGCTTTAAGTTCAGCTTCGCCTTGGTGCGCAAGCCACTTAAGCTCTGCTGTCGCAAATTCGTTGGTTAGCTGGTCCGCTTGGAGTGTAGCGACGTGGTGCTCGTGCTGTGAGTTGTAAAGAATTCCTTTGGGGTAGACCTTTTCTAGTAGTTTGATGATGCTCTTTTTCTTTGTAGGGCTGGGGTTAAGTGGGGAAATCTTCTTAAGGCGAATGTTGTGTAGACTATTGTTGGCGGGGTACAGGCGAACGTCCACCTCTGTATCTTCAATCCTGGAGCTGTCCGGGGGTACAGAGGACGCAGGGAACGTTCCAGGAGTCTCTTGGATTGAAGGGCGGCGGTTAGCCATAGTGCGGGCAGTAGTGGGGTGGTTGTTGTTTGTTGATTGTTTGTTTGTTCTCAGAACGTTGGGACTTTTTGAAGCGGCCTCTCTCAATAGACCTCAGGGCAGTGAAACACAAACTCCCTGGCGCTGGGGATCCTTCCCAGCGACTAACAAACTTCCTACCCTCGTGCGACAAGCAGAGGCGGGACTCAGAAGCGGCCTCTCTCAATAGACCTCAGGGCAGTGAAACACAAACTCCCTGGCGCTGGGGATCCTTCCCAGTGACTAACAAACTAATACACCCTTACCTACTCGCAGCGGGCAGAGGAGTCGTATTAGCGGTCTCGCAGACCTTAGGCAACCGCCTAGCACAACTAGTGACTAACAAGGTAAAACTTCCACTAATTCGACCGCCCGCGGGCAGCGTCTTAAGGGAGGAGTAGATATTATGTCGCCGTCCACGGCCAAATAAAATGGTTGGTCTTAGAATAATGTAAGGACTGAACAATTCCTTACAGGGCTAACCTATCGGGGACAGCTAGAATAGTTGAAAGAGCTAGTTGAATTGATACTATTCTAAGACAGTGGATAAGAAAGGGACCTGGGGGGCCCTTTCTTATATAGAGGGCGGCGTGGGGCACGAGCCCACGCTAACTACCACGCTAACACTAACTAGGAAAGGCGCCTTTTAGGAAGGTAAAAGGCGCAGATAGGGGAAATAGGGTGTGAAGGAAAGGTGATGGGGAGTGCTTGGCAGGGAGGCCAGCAGTTACCGTTACAGCGCACTACTAGTTTTATACTATTCTAGATAGTACTAGTATTAGGTTAGCACTTATTAGAAACTTTGTATATAGCTAATTTCTATTACTTAATTTATTAATCATATTAATTATTAAGATTATATTATTTTATAGTAACAGAAAACTATTAAATCTAATAATTCTAATATATAAGACGCTAGAGGTATAGTAGTAGTATAAGAAGCTTATTAAAATAGTAGTAATTATCTAAGCTATTATTAAAGTAGGAGACTATATATCCGTACACTGTATAGGTAGGAGTACCTAAGGGTATTAATGTTTTAATATTGCCGCACAATAGCATTACGTAAGGATTACGTAATGTCTGTGCGCCGCGGCCTATACGCTGCAGGATTTTCTCCTTTCTATCTATACCCTCTCTAGAGATAATTAATACTAAAGTTATTTTATAATAATATTTCCCTCTCTTATATAATTATTCTATACACCCTCTATACTTACAAATTCAGAGTATTAGAATTGGATATCTATATAGCTAGCTATAGAGTACCTATTTAACTCTAATTAGTAGTTAACTAACTCTTAACTATAAATTAGTAAGAGTAAAGATAGATTATATAAGTTGTTATTAGCTATATAATTTATTTTATTATATTCTATCCTCTATATACAAGAAAATAGTAAATTAAACCTTTATAAAGTTAGTAAGTAGATATCGCTACTATATAAAACAAAGAAAGTAATTATATAGGATATATAAAACCTATTCTTATTTATAAGAATAGTAAATTAACTCTTTTATTAAGTTAATAAGTAGATATTGCTACTATATAAGATTTAAGAAAAAATAGTCTACTAAGCACACTACTAGTAACTATACAAATATATAGTTAGAGAATAATAAATTCTAATAAAGCGTAACTTTCTATATAACTAATCTATTAAACAAACTAGTTATGTAATAACTACTCCTACTCCTACCTTGTATAAAGTCTCCGCCTTTACTACTTTTACCTTATAAGATAATACTAATATGCCTAAATATACTAGATTGTATAATAAGTATACTAAAGAAATAGGAGTATTAGAGGCAATACTACGCAAGGGAATAAGACCTAAATACTAAAAGAATAAGATTAATCTAGTAGATAATGCCTCTCTATTAGAAATACAATTATACGCAATGTATACTATTACTAATTATTATATACTATACTAAAAAGAAACAGCGTTCTTAGAATTATTCTAGGAAGGCTTGAAAGGATAAAAAGAATACTATTTTTTAAAGACAAGTTATGCGTTTAGAAGAGAGCTTATAATAGTCCTAAAAAAAAGGCATTATACTAAGAATAGATGCTAGAGCTATAAGTGCTAGTAAACTATATAAAATGGCTTAAGGCAATACTAATATTACTTATATAATACTACCTTCTTTAGCCTACTAAACTTTTTATATATAGACACTAAGGCTAATTCTATTTAAACTAGTTAAGCTATTGCACAAACCTAAATAGAGTAAGCTACTACTACTATAAGGACCTATATAGCTATAGGTCTCTATAAATATCTTAGGAGATTCTTTATATAAGTACTAAAAGTAATTTTATTTATATAAATAACTAATTAAACTACTACTCTTTGCATAGAGTACATAACTACTATTTTACCTACTTACTTGCAATTATTAAACGCTATGTGGAATAGAGCTACTACTAGTTAAACGCAAATTATAGGCACTATACTAATCTATATAGACTATACCTATACTATAATCTAATCTATATAAGCTTCTACCTAAGCACAACCTATTTTTAAGAAGAGTTCTAGCTACTAAGATAATCTAATTCTAAAAGGCATAGAATAAGGATAATAACTATACTAGAGCTCTCTATAATATATTAGTAGATAAGACTACACTCTTTATAGATCTATATAAATATCTAGATATTACTAAAGATTAATACCTAGATATTTTTCTAGATATTCATACTAGCTATATAGCATAGTATTACCTTTATACTATCTACCTTAGACAATTATAAAAGTGCCTATACAAAGCACTTAATAGTTATTTTAACACTACTATTAACTATAACTAGTATTAAATAGACTAAACTATAATAACTTTTATATAATACTAGTATAAGAACCCTAATAAGAGTGTATACAAAGTCCTAAAGGCAATAATCAATAGGCTTACCCTTATATAGAGAGTATTAGGTGTAAACTTTACTAGGGAAATACCCCTTTATACTGCTATTATATAAGTATAATATGTATACCTAGAGCTAGAGTAGGCTATATTTACTCCTAAGCCTACTTATAAAGCTCTATTTACTAATCTCTATATATTAATTCAAGTTACAATTAATTACTAATCTAATTAGTACCTATAAGAGGCTAATATATACTACACTAATTATAAATATTACTTTTTTATATAAAAAGAGAGATTACTAGTTTCTTATAGATAAGAATTTTGTAAATAATTTATACTATTATTATTATAATTTAGATCTTAATTAAATAATGTTTGTATAAAACTAAAGAAGCATTTTGTATACTATAAGAAAGATTATTAGTCTTCTAACTATTTACGCAATAAACACACCTATATAATAAAATAATATATTACCTTCTATATAGAGTATAATAATAAAATACCTTTATATAAAACTATTTACTCCTATATCTAGGATATAAAAGGGTATAATAATAAGAAACTTACTTTACATAAAAAAGAGGAATAAAGTAAAAATAATAAGGATAGTAATAACTAAGTGTTCTACTTAACTACTGCTGCCTATCTTTACTATATAACTAGCGAATATAGATAACATAAAGCTAAAGAAATACACAGAATAGTTTATTCTTAAAAATTAATACTATATAATATACTAAAGTAAACTATAAAATATAGGTATAGTAAAGATTTCTACTATTAGTAAAGTATAGCTAAAGGCATATGTATAAGAGAACCCCTATATAAAAATTAATTAGACACCTAGTAGTACTATAATTAGCTTTAGACATTAGAATTTATAAAAATCTATAGAAACTATATAAATTATAAATCTAATAGGAATAGTTAACTACTATATTCTAGACACTTAAACACTATTTCTGCTATTACTAGTAAATACTAATAGACTAGGTGCCTACTTTAATAATATTCTAAATATTATTATATAAAAGAACAGCACAACCATATCTATTATATATAAATAAGGACACTTTTTCTTTAATATAAGTAAGAAAGAAACTATCTCTTTCTTTACTAAATAAGAACTTCGCCGCCTCTATTAATAATTTAAATATCCGTATATAGAATGACTTTAGAAAATGCTTACTAATACTAGCTATAAAGTAGATGGCACTATACTAAATAAAATTTAAAAGTTTTACTGCTATTATTAATTGCATAAATAAGCTTTGCATTGCTTTAAGTTTACTATTAAGAATAATACTTACTTTAATTATAAAATTAGTATTAATATTTTATATATTATATAACTAAAAATATACTTTTTTAAGCTATAACCTTTTTAAAATTAATGTCTATAAAATATGTATAGGAAGCTCTCTATAAATACTAGATTTATATCTACTAAAATCTATCTAACTATATTATATATAACCTAAGTACAAACCTTATATTAGATAAGTTTACAAACTATATATAAATTATTAGCATAACCTATAGGCAGATGCCTATAAAAATATATTAGGTAATAGGGAAGGTTAAGTGTTTGCACGCACTTCTTTATAAAGCCTTTAATATTCTTAAGGGTAAACTAGAAGATTTTATAGATAAGAAAGAATTTTTTTTAAATAGCTGTTAAAGCTATTAATAATACTATAGGCCTAGATAGCCTTATATCTACACTACTAGTCTTTAGCGCATATTCTATATTTAGTATAGACTTTTTCTTATTACTTAATATTATTACACACGCGAATACTAAATAAAAAGCACTAAAGATATTATAGAAGAAAAGACATAAGACTAATATTAATTATGCGCTAAATACTTATAATAGTCTATTAGTAGTATATAAAGTTCTTAAGCTCCTACCTAGATCTAAGGTTATAGTCTAAAGAGAAAAAGGAGGATAGATAGGCCTATATAAAATTGAGGATATTAAGGATAAAAATATAATCCTTAACCTAAAGAATAGTCTAGTAAGGTTTTGCTATATATAAGTTAAGCTATACTATTATAAAGAAGATTACACTCTTCTACTATTATATAAAGTAAATAATATTGCCTCTATATAAAGGGATCTTTTAGAGAAAAGGAAAAGAGACTGGCTAAGGAAGGATACTATATTTCTTTTCTAGAAGGATACTAGTAATTAGAAATTATCTCTAAAGCTCTATATAGAAAGTGTAATTATAATATCCAAAGCTCTCTTTAAAGAGTTAGATTATATAATAATAAATCCTCTTATTACTAATAGTATATTTAAGATTCTTTTCTTTAACCTCTCTAAGTATAAGGGTAGAATCTTTAACCTTTGCCTTAGATAAGAAGTTAAGGGCAAGACTACTTAGCTATATAAGAAATTCTGCCTTATATTTACTAGGTGCTCTAATAAGAAAAAGAATAAAATCCTTACTTAATTATCTACTATCTGAAGAATAAGTTAGCGCCTACTTTTTATATTAGGAGTAGGCCTTTAGGCAATATATAGAATGTATTTTAAACTATAAGATATTATCTAGGCCTATGTTTAGTTTACTAATAAGCTAAATTATATACTTTATACTAAACTATCTAGAAAACTACGTATAAACTTTTTATAAGATATAAACTTGTATATTATCTAACTACTTTATAGTGTAGCTAAATTAGGTCTTTACTAGTTTAAGACTTACTATAACTACTATAAAAAAAACTTAGTATGAAGACTTTATTATTTAACCTATATTTACTAATTGCTAATAAAGAAAATTATACCTTTAGAATTACTAGCCTTTAGACAAATAATACTCTTAGTATTATTAATAAGAACTTTGCATAAAAAGAAGAAGAAGAGCTAAAGAAAGCAGCCTTTTATATAATAGATAAGACTATTCTTGCTAAGGACTAGCCTATTAAGTTTAATAGTAGAAGAATTTAACTTATATATAATACTATAGCTCTTATATAAAAAAGGCAAGCAAAGAGCTTTTATATAATTAACTCTAAGGATAAGAATACTACTTAGAGGTATATAGAGTAGTGTATAAAAGGCGCCTGTATTACATCTATATACTAACTAGAAGCTGTATTTAATTTGTCTATTACTAGTTAGACTATATTATTCTTATATAAAAATATCAAGGTATTAAACTTATAAATCTAATAGTATATTAATAATAGTAAGCGTAGCTTTACTTTTATACTATTAGATCTTTATTATACAAAGCTATTTATCTTTACTAATAGCTTATTTGCTAATAATAAGGACGTAAGCTTATAGCTAGGATTTCTAATTACTCTAGACAATACGCATTATATAGGTAATAGCAACAACTTTAAAATTCTAGCCAATACTATATACTAGAATTTAACTAAGTATAAGAGAATAATAAGGAGCGGTTTTGCGAGCAAGCTATATAATATTGTAAGAGGCTTTAATAATACTATTATTATTAGTATAACTCTCTAGAAGATTATACATACGATTAGTCTGCCGCTAATATTTATAGTTATTTATATAGATTTAAAGTCTCTTTATAACTACTTTATATAACTAGGAACTATAAATAAGAAGTGCCTTATAATTATTATTATATTACTTTGTAATTATATAAGTGCTGTAAGATCTCTAAGATTAGATAGTAGTAGTAGTAGTAGTATTGATTAACGTCCAGGAACGTAATGTTCTAGCCTCCCATGGGGCATGGGGACGTGCTAAGCTGTATTTACAGAAAGCATTTCGTGCCTGCCGGCTGGCTACCACAGTAGCCTTGTTGTACATAGCCCATCCTCCCTTTAATAGGTCTACCTGCTACTACAGGCACCTAGATACCTATAGTAGCCGGCCCTCATCTGTGAGGGTGTTGTTGTCCTGCCCCTCTCTCCCTCGCCCTTGTAGCTCTGCTCCCGTACTGTCTTCCTCCCCCTACCTCGTACGAAGTAGGACCTCGTACGAGTTAGCAAGCTGCCTTGTACCTTGAGTAAAAACCTCGTAGGGGAAAACCTCAAGCTTGAACAAGTAGTAGTAGTCGCCTGAGCGGTACTTAGTTTGGGTGAAAGGTTTTGACCAAGTCTTGGCAGAGCGAAAACTCTGCATCTTGGCTTTTGGTCTCTTTATCGCAACAGCGCCAGCTTTTTGCGGATAAAGAACGTGATTCTAGTAATCAGCTTGTTCAGGCGAACAATTTCATACTACAGGAACCCCCCACACGGTCGTGTGGGTGGAATCACGATTTTGGTGTTCCTGCCCTTTATCGCAAGAAGCAGCGCAACGCCTATAGACGCATTCTTCTTACAGTTAGTTATAAGCTGCGCGATAGGTAGCTAGTTAACCTAATTATTCTATATATAGTTAATATAACACTATAGATACGCCTTAAGGATAGTATTTATAATCTTAGTCTAACTATTACTCTTTAGGTAAAATGCTATCATAAGAGCTAGGCGTGTACTAACACTCCTATAAAGTTCTCTCCAAAAATAGAACGTAAACTAAGCTCCGCGGTCGGAGACAATAGTATTAGAAAATTCTTCCTTGCGCTAAATATACTTAATAAAGGCCTAGATTATAACTTCTATATTTAGTAACGGCAGCGCAATATATTTGTGCTGTTTAGACAAATAGTTAACTACAACTATAATATAATAATAGGTAACTCTACCCTGTGTATATTCTAGCAACAGCGTAATAAAGTTAATAGAGATGTCTAACTAGAATCGCTTAGGTACAGGCAATAGACATAGTAAGCCCTATTTCTACTTCTTAAAAAGCTTAGAATGCTAATAAGTAATATAGTTGCGAGTGTATTAAGCAACTAAGTCTATTATGCTAGGCTAAAAGTAGTGCTGGCTAACCTTGTAATACGTGTCGCGTTTGCCAGCATAACCTACTCTAGGAGGTTTATAGTAGGATTGTATAATATCTGTACACACAGCATCGCTAAAAGGGACATAGATCTAGTTGTAGTAGTAGACTAGACTATTTATTATAGAGCAGTCTAAGAGCTTAACCTTAATGCTATAATTGTAAATTACTGCTATAGGCAAACATTACATTCTATTTTATTTTGTCTTAGCAATCTGCTATAAGACAGCATCCTTAGTAGTAGCTTGTTTTAGGTAGTTAACTAACCTAACGTGACTCTATATAGAGGGATCCTCGTCTAAGTTAATTACCTATCCTGGCAGCCAACCCTTGCGACTTTCTAGAGAGTTGCTTTTAACTATTCTATCTATAGCAATCTCCTTACTTAATTAGTATAGCATCGCTACTAAAGCTATAACTAATTCCTCTAAGCTAAGTATTATATAGGCTAAGTATATAGCATGCAACGCGCCTTTAGCGAGTTGCTTAGTTAGTAATATAACTGTTATAGGGACAGGTTCGGGTGTAACTGCTAGCGGGGCAGGTTTGGGTGTGACTACTAGCAGAGCAGGTTCGACGTGGTTAGGCGTAAGTATCGTCTGCAACTAGTGCTGGAGGCAGTTGTCGTGGACGTCCCTTAGTAGATTGCCTGGGCGGCAGGTAAGTGAATCCGGCTTGCTGCCTTGCTTGCCTAGACAATATATAATCTTAAAGTTAAACTTAGATAAAAACTTAGTCTAGCGTGCTTACTACTAGTTAAGCTGTTTAGTAGTTATAAACTATTCTAATGCCCTATAGTCTAAGACAATGTTAATAAGCAAGCTATCTAATAGCTCTAGTTGCTATTTCTTAAACGTCTTAATAATCGCTAGTAGCTCTTTATTATATATAGCGTAATTGCACTCTACTAGGATTATTTTAGTAGATATAAAAGTAATAGGGCAAAGGACACTATCGCGCTATATTTGTAAAAGGACAGTAGTAATAATAAAGTTAGAGGCATTACTCTCTATCTAGGTTTTAAGGTCTAGATTAAAATATGCTAAGATAGAAGCTACTATTAAAGCGTGCTTAAGTTGCTTAAAAGAGGTGGCTACAGGCCTACCTAGCTCTAGGGAAAACTCTACTAATACCTCTTTACAAGTTAGATTAGTAAGCGCGTAAGCTAATTCTAAATACTAAATAATAAATTATTAATAAAAGTTCGTAAAGCCTAGAAAGAATTGTACCTTACGCACGTTAGTGGGGAACTGCTATACTATTATAACGTGGATCTTGGCAGAGTCTATCTTAATGCCATTAATAGTAAGGATAAGTCTAAGGTACTTAACTTTTTTAATCGCAAACTCGCACTTCTTAATATTAAGGTATAAGCTAGCCTTTTTTAAACGCTAGTAAACCTTTTAAACATAATCTTTATATTTTGCCAATATCTAACTAAAGATAAGAATATTGTTAATATATACTAAATAAAACTTATTAAAGTATTTCTATAGCGTCTTATTAATATAAGACTAGAATATAGCTAGTGCGTTATAGAGACTAAAAGGCATAATTAAGTACTTAAATAAGCTATATTATATTACGAATACTATCTTATATTTATTACTCTCTCTAATACGTACTTTATAAAAAGCGGCAATAATATTAAAAACACTAAACTACTATACGCCTAACAATTTAGCAAGAGTCTTACGTATATTAGATAGCGCGTTCTTATTCTTAACTGTCGGCGCGTTAAGTTATTAGTAGTTAATATAGATCTAGAGCCTACTATTAGGATTTTTAATAACTAACACTAGTGCTATAAAGTTAGAGGTACTATAATATACTTCTACTGTACTAAGCTTTTTATTAATATAGGCCTTTACTATAAGGGCCTCCTTCCTACTTATACTATATAGTTAGGCGGCTAGGTACTTTGCTTCGGGTTCTAGATTAATCTTATAGTCTACCCTAGGTCGATAAAATAGTAACTAATCCTCTAGGACCGTGAAAGCTTGCCACTTGTCCCAGATCTACACTAGCAACGCTTTATTAATCTTTTTCTTTATCTTATCTACTTAGTTTATCTTTTAATAAAACTTATTAAAATCTTTTTAAGTTAAAGCCGCGAAGTCTATACAAAATAACTACGCGAATATTACTTTAATATTAGCTGCGTCCGCTAACTTACTATTCTTATCTATAGATTTACTAATTTTCTCTAGCTATTATAGGTGTTTAGGGTACAACTACGTTGTATAGTAGTTAGACTAAAGTGCTATAAGCAAGGTAGTATGCCTAGAAATAACTATAATATCTATTTTAGTATAAGCTAGATTTAGTATAAATAGTTTTAGCAACTACTATTAATAACCCTTACTAGTAACTATAATATATAGTTTCTTTATATAACAATTACTTATATAGAAAGGCTTATTACAAGTTATTATCTTATTTTGCTAATCTATATTAGGATTGTGTGCGCTTAGCTAGGATATACTAAAAATAATATTATAACCTATTATATTAATAATATAGGCTAGCTCCTTACTAAAGTAGTCTCTATAGTATACTAGAAGCATAGCTGCTTTTATAAATACTTGTTTTATAATACTATTACTAAGACGTAGCTAGATAGACTTATTAAGAGTAACTATACAAAGTTTTTATTTAGAGATACAGTTATAACTAACGTATATATTTATTACTTTAGAGTCTATAAGGCTATTAATAGTAAACTTAGTGCTATAGGCAGACTATAGTTAATACTTAAAGACAAACTAAGCCCTATAGATTAATAGGGTTGTCTTGTTAAGCGAATTAGCGCGCAACTTAACAACCTACTAGGACTATAAGGACTATTATATTAACTAAAGCTCTAGCTCCTTAATCTTGCGTATAAGTTTTAGTAATAATTTAGGTCCCTACTAATAACTTTTAATAGAGATATCTAGTTTTCTAAATAATCTGTCTTAGTTAATGCTGTAGGGACAGAAGATAATAGGACAATATTGGCTACCGCGAGTCTAGCGTTAATAAGAGGTTTAATCTTATTAGTGAGTTGCTGTGCCTTCCCTTTATAAGGCACGTCTTTGTTTTATAATAGTGTCCTTTCTTACTATACTTAATATAGTATTCCTCTTCTATTAATAACTTTACCTAGGTATTAGTATAGCCTAAGATATTATTAGTATTACCTATATTATTATTTTCTAATTAGCCCTCTCTAACACGACCACTACTGTAGTTACTAGTCTTAGTGGCCTTAGGCGTAGAACCCTAAAGTTTTAAGATTATAGTCTAGTAGTAGATCTTTTTAATAAAAAAAGTCTATAAGTTAGAATTAGACTATTGTTTATTAGCCTC
Organism: Laburnicola sp. JP_R_19; assembly: GCA_031010545.1. Classification (NCBI taxonomy): domain Eukaryota; kingdom Fungi; phylum Ascomycota; class Dothideomycetes; order Pleosporales; family Didymosphaeriaceae; genus Laburnicola; species Laburnicola sp. JP_R_19. The sequence continues at coordinate 517,003 of VOIT01000010.1, read as the reverse complement.
TAGGCAGAAGGGTTTTAAGAGTTAAATAGCAATAATAATCTTCTACTAGTCTAGAACGTTAACGAGTGCAGTCGCGATTTTAAAACAGAATAACTATCCCTTAAAGCTCTTCTAATTGCTAATCCTTAATTAGTTACCCTATATCGCCGCGTATGCCTCTCCTATAGGATCCGCTACTACGTAGCTATAGTTTAACATATTAAAAATATCTTTTACTAACTAGAAAGCACCTAGTTTATTAAAATCTATATAATATTTAAGACGCTAGTAGGTAATATCTAGTGTATAATTAAATATAAACTCTATCTTAGTGTGCTTAGTAGTAAAGACGTGGTTATAGGCGCTTAGGCAGGCGCAGATAGAGCTTTTCTAGGGCTTATAGTTCTTATAGTCCTTAGAGCCCTTAAACTTATCTAGCTTATATAGCTAGTAACTAGGGGCCTAACTAATACCTATAAGTGCTAAGATTAATTGTCTATCTAGCATATTACTATAAGTAGTTTAGGTAGTAGCTATAGTAACTATAGGTTATAAAGTGCTTATAAAAGAGGCGGCGTATATTTAAGTCTAGTGCTATTAGATAACTTTAAAATTGTTAGGATTTAAGTCTTATTATACGTGCGCAGGGACATTAGATAGAATAAATAATATTATTTATAATTATTTCTTTAGGTCTGTAACTTTCCACTTCTGCTTTTTGTAGCGGGTATAGTATAAGTTCTTTAACTCTTTTAACTAGTTAATATACGCAAGGGTCTCTATAACTTAAGTCTAGCGCTAGCCTAAGTAATATTGCTTAATTTAGATATTGTATTCTGCTTCTAATAATAATAGTTGCGCCTATTCTACTAGTATAGAAATAAGCATAATATAATCCTCTAACTTCTTTTTATACTATAGTCCTTAATAGACTTTTTCTTTTAGTTTAGTAGTATTATTAGCGTAACTAATAAAATAGGCAAACAACAGTATAGGCTATTTATAAGTAGACGTGGCTTCTTATAGTAAGTTTCTATTATAGATATTTACTACTATTTCCTATTCTAGCTTTGCTCTCTTTAAGGGCACATAGAGAATTTTAAAGTATAATAGTAGTGTGTTAGTGTTTTTATTATATATAAGTTAAAGGCGAGTGTCTTTAGTAGGCTAATTAATAACTTCGAAGATAGACTTTCTGCTAGAGCCCTAACGCTAACCGCGCAATAGTGTATTAACTGTTAATTTTAGGTAACTTACTGCCTTCTTAGAGTTCACGGGCTCTATAGGTCCCTTTTTTGCAGGGATTTCTATTGGCTAGCTATTTATAGTTACCTACTTACTACTTATACTACTACCTAGTATATCTAAATTCTCTTTGTCTAAGTTTTCTATAATATAGGGGGCGGCGACAGGGGTCTATAAAGCCCCAAGAGTCAATTAGGTTGCTAAGTTTATTAGTCCCATAAGCTCAGCTAACGTGTCTATACGCGTAACGCCCGGATTCGCGTAATGCCCCGCTTTTTACTAGGAAAATTAAGAAAAACAAGGAAGTTTAAAGCAGTATAACTCTTTAACTACTTTTCCCTTTTAAAATCTTCCTTTATTAAAGTTATTAAGAAAGACTTTCTCTATAATATTAGCATTTTAGTTTTCTAATAATAATTAGTTTTAAGAAAAAAGTATAAAAGTCCTAAAGTTTAAGTCCCTAAAATTTAAAAATAATACTTTTTTAGGAGTAAAGTATACTATATAGAATATATTTTATATTAGGTTCTTTTTAATAAGACTCCTAACTAAAACGTTAGATTATCTTTTTATATTTTTAAGAAAAATACATTAGGAAAGATAATTCATCTTCTTAAGTAGCTCTTTTTAAGAAAAAGTTCTAATATAAAATATATTTTAAATAGTTTACGTTACTCCTAAAAAATATTATTTTTAAATTTTAGGGGCTTAAATTTTATGACTTTTATACTTTTTTCTTAAAACTAATTATTATTAGAAAACTAAAATGCTAATATTATAGAGAAAGTCTTTCTTAATAACTTTAATAAAGGAAGATTTTAAAAGGGAAAAGTAGTTAAAGAGTTATACTGCTTTAAACTTTCTTGTTTTTCTTAATTTTCCTAGTAAAAAGCGGGGCGTTACGCGAATCCGGGCGTTACGCGCACGGACACGTTATACCATGCACGGACGCGCAACGCCCGCCGAACACCAAAACCGTACACGAAACCCAAACTTCAACACCTCATAACTCCACCACTATAGCTCCAATTAATAATGCGATTGCAGCAATTAAAGCGCTTAAACTAGGAGAACAGTTCTTATACCAGATAATTGCTAACTAGTTCTATGTGAACTAAAGTACACTAAGCCGAAGACACTGAGGCTGTCAGCGCCCACAGGCAGCCAAAGAACGCGATTAACAAAACCTCAGCTAACAACAAGAGTTAGAGCTTGTACACTATATTAAAGACCTTATAAAAAGAGGGCTGCCTCCTACAAGAGAGATAATACAAAATTTTACATTCTAGATAGCCAACGAGCGCGTAAGCGAGAGGTGGGTAACGCGCTTTCTTGACCAACACGGCTACCATCTTATCTCAAAATGGACATCTAGAATTAACTCCCTCCGCCATAACGCTAATTCAAACGTTAAGTATAAGCTGTACTTTGACTTGCTACATCAGAAGATAAAGCAGTACGACATATAGCCGCGCCACACCTACAATATAGACAAGAAGGGCTTTATAATAGGTATAACAGGACGCTTAAAGCAAGTGTTTAGCTATTAAATATAGGAGCGCAAAGAGGTGCAAGCGTCACTCTAAGATAGTTCTTAAGAATAGATCACCCTCTTAGCAGCCGTCTGCGCTAATAGGGAGGCTCTGCCGCCAGGTCTCATCTATTAGTTAGCGAACAGCTTACTGCAGGCAGCTTAGGTGAACGCTATTAAAGCTAGGCAACACGACGTCTTTGTGGCTTCATCTCCATCTAGATAGACGAATAACAATATTAGTTTGGCGTGGCTAGAGCAGGTCTTTAATCGCTGCACGAAGCAGAAAGCGCGTTGTGGAAGAGACTGGCGTCTCCTTTTACTTAACGGCTATGGCAGTCACCTTATAAAGGAGTTTATCGACTACTACAACTCCTATCGCATACTCCTAGCCGTATTTCCCCCTTACTCTACCTATACGCTTTAACCTCTCAACGTCATGTTTAAACCTCTCTCCACCGCCTACTCTAAGGAGCTCTCCACCCACCTCTAGAGGAGCTAAGGGCTAGTACTAGTTAAGAAGGGAGACTTCTTCCCGCTGTTCTGGGGAGCGTGGGAGACCTCCTTTAAGACAAAGACTATCCTTAAGTCCTTTGAAGCTGCTAGTATATAGCCTATGGACCTAGAGGTTATACTTAAACGCTTCGCGGACAATGCCTTAGAGCAGCAAAACAACAGTGAAGGACGGTCCTCAGCGCTTACCAACAATAACTGGCGCCAGATAGAGCGTCTCGTACGCTCTGCAGTAAAGGATACCATCGCAGAAGAGTTAAAGTCGCTCTCCTAAACGCTCTACGGACTCTAAGTACAAAACGAGCTGCTACACTATAAGAACGATAGCTTAAGGGAGGCTCTTACTACTAAGAAGAAGCACAAGAAGTGTGGCAAATCTCTTAACTTGCAGCAGCGCTAGGAGTACTATAGTAGTGCTATCTTCTAGTCTCCGCGCAAGATTAGAGAGGCACGTGCACGAGAGATAGTAAAGTAGAGGGAAGAGCATAATAGGCAGCTTGCAAAGGCTAATAGGAAGGAGCTTCAAGCTGCTGCTAAGCTACTCTAAGAGTAGGAGGCAGAGGAGAGGCGTGTGGCGAGAGAGGCAGCCAAGGTGGTGAGGGAGGAGGAGAAGGCTAACAAGGCAGCTAAACGTAAGCGCTACCGAGGCTCACCATCCGACCAGCCCCACCACCCAACAGAGCCACCCACCTTAACTTCAACACGCCATAACTCCACCAGTATAAGCCCAATCGAGGCTGCGCTTGCAGCTATTAAATCGCTAGAACCTGGAGAACAATTTAGCTATAGACAGATGGCGCGAGAGTATGGTTGTAACCGTGCAGCGCTCGCACAAAGACATAAGGGCGTCTTAACCTCACGCGCTACCCAGGCTCAAAACCAGCAAGCTCTCCACCCACAACAGGAGCAGGAGCTCCTACTCTATATTAAACAGCTCACTAGCCAAGGCCTCCCACCTACACAAGCTATGATTGGAAATTTCGCCTCACAAATCGTGAGGAGAGAGCTTGGAGTAAACTGGGTTGATCGCTTTGTCCACTGGTATCCTGACGAGCTCATCTTAAAATGGACGACGGGCATTGACAACAGTCGCCACAAGGCTAATTCAGGGAGGAAGTACAGCCTCTACTTCGACCTCCTACGCGAGAAGATTGAGCAGTATCACGTTGAGCCTCGTCACACATACAATATGGATGAGAAGGGCTTTATGCTTGGTGTTATAGGTCGCTCAAAGAGGATCTTTAGCAGAGCCTCGTACGAGGAGGGGAAGAGGAGGAGTACTATCCAGGATGGCTCGCGAGAGTGGATAACGCTGCTAGCCTGTATCTGCGCTGATGGGTCTTACCTTGAGCCCGCTCTCATCTATCAGTCAGCCTCAGGATCGATATAGGACTCCTGGCTACAGGCCCTCGATCATGCGACTTATCAGGTTCGAATCTCCTCATCGCCCTCTAGCTGGACGAACAACGATATCGGCCTCGCGTGGCTTAAACAGGTGTTTGATCGCGGTACAAAGGCGAAGGCTCGATCTTCCTATCGATTGCTTATCCTAGATGGCCATGGATCTCACCTTACAATGGATTTTATTGAGTACTGCAATCAGAACAAGATCCTTCTCGCTGTATATCCTCCTTATTCAACCCATACGCTGCAGCCGCTCGATGTAGCTATGTTCAAGCCTCTGTCCACAGCCTACTTAAAGGAGATCTCAGCCTTTATGGAAAGGAGCCAGGGCCTTTGCTCAATGAGCAAGAGGGATTTCTTCCCCCTCTTTTACTAAGCCTAGCAGGCCTCCTTTAAGGAAACGACAATCCTAAAGGCCTTCGAGGCTACAGGCCTCTCACCCTTCCATCCTAAGGCTATACTACAGAGATTCAACACTAGCCCAAGCTCCTTAAGCAATAGCGAGTCCTCAGCCTTAAGTGCCTCAAACTTGAGGAAGACTGAAGGCTTACTGCGTTAGGTAGTCAAGGATCGAGGTAATAAACGAGCTCAAAAGCTAAGCCAGGCCTTCCACTAAATCTCAACTCAAAAGACCCTCCTTGAGTATAAGGTCAAGGGCCTACGCAAGGCTCTGATCAACGAGATAACGCGTAGGAAGAGAGGCAAGCCTCTCCTACTTAAGGAGCCTAAGGAGTATCAAGGTGGAGCTATATTTTGGTCTCCAAGGAAGGTGAAGGAGGCACGTGACCGCCGGCAGCTCCAGGAGCGCGAGGAGGAGCAGGTACAACACCAAAAAGCTAAGACAAATAGGCTTCGTAAAGAGACAAGACAGGCAAAGGCAAAGGAGAAGGAAATAAGGCGTCAGGCGAGGGCTGTAGCCAATCTAGTAAAGGAGAAGGAGAAGGCGGAGAAGGCTGCTAAATAGGCCTCTAGGGCAGCTGCTCGCAGGACTGCAAAACGACTCCAACAAGCTCTCAAAACATCTCAAAAGGGTAAGAAGCGCAACCTTAAGGCTCCTATAAAAGCTACTCCTAGAAAGAGATCTATCGCGAGGCCTGCAGCTGGTGGGGAGGCTTATAAGGCTGTTATAGCTCAACCAGCTTCTACCTCACGCAAAGGGCGCGCGATTAAAACTCCAACACGATTTCTATAGCTATATATATTAATCAATACCTATAGATATTACCACTAAAAACTATCGCGATAATAACTATTATGTGAGGCTCTACAGCCTCAAGTTGCAGAGCTGTTTTGGTGTTCAGGTGGCTCTGTTGGGTGGTGGGGCTGGTCGGACGGTGAGCCTCGGTAGAAGGCAGCTCGCAACGCTAAAAAAGCTATACAACTGTCCTAAAAGGGCAAGCACAAGGCCTTAAAAGCCTCTACTTAAGCTAACAAGCGTTAGAAACAACGTAGTGCTAGTACAGCTGCTAAGGAGGTATCATAGGCTGCACTAGCTGCCCCAGCTTTTATCACCCACCGCAGCCGCAACGTTATAACGTACTTTGCACTTGAGTCGGACACTCCATCGAGTCGGACACTTTGCCAAGACCCCACCAAGTTCTGTACTATTCACGATAGTATAGAGTCAACATAAACTATTTTCGATAGTCTAAATAGGCTAAACTATTTAGAATCTACTTCTATAAGCTGCCTACAGGTTTTTTTATTGTGCCTAGGCTTGCCGTAGCGTCCACAGCGCCGTTGAGCGGATTCGCCTCTATTAGTGCGCACCCTCTTCTTTGCCTTCTTGCCATCACTACGCACCCTAAAGTCCTTTAGAGTAGCCAGTCGCTGGCCCTCTTCAACTGTAAGGACTCCTTCTTGCTGCCATCGCTTTCTTTTATATGATTTACGTTGTGTAGCGGCCTCATTAGCAGCTTAAAGTTCGGCGTTGCGTTTGGTTATTAATACCAAAGAATGCCCTATTATTTCAGCGCCTTTGACGAGCTTTTCTATCGCCTCAACCATATAAGTTAGGGAACTATCTACATGCCTTTGAATCCTCTGCTTAACCAGCGTCGATTGCGACCCAAGTTCTGTACTATTTCGCGGAGTTTGCGACTCCCATGTACTATCGCGAATAGTACAAAGTGGAGGCGTACGCAGGCGGACGTCAAGCTGCGATATCACAGCTTCTAGGTCGTGGGGCACTAGGCCAGCACCTCGAAAGCCTCCTTTGATATTACTTTCAGTAAACGAAGCCTTGAAAGCAGCAATAAAGCAAGGCAGGAACTCGATTTTAGTGATGTGCGTGATGTGGTTGCGCATCAAATCCTTAGCTTGGCGCCCATACGCCTTTTTTAAAGGCGCGAAACAGCCCACATTAAGTGGCTGCAAGAGGTGCGACGAATGCGAGGGCATACAGAGAGTAACAATATTGCTCTTCTTATAATACTGTTTGAATTCAAATAAGTTGTAACTTTTATAGCTGTTAAGAATAAGCAAATGTGTTGTGCTAATAACACGCCTCTTTGTATGCTTATTAAAGTGCTTTAGCCACTATAGACTAAGCTTATTTGTTGTCTAGCCGTTCTCAGAGACTGCAATAACCTAATTATGAGGTAGATCCTTCTCCTTATACTAGGCGGAGAGGTGGTGCTTGCCCCTGAAGATAATGAAGGGTGGGATCTACCACCCCGTTGCATTGATGCCTTGGATGACTGTTGTCCACTCCCTATTGCCCTACTGCACCTGCTTTGGCCGTCCTTGACGCTTAGAGCCTGTGACTACTGCTCTAGTTGATATCATGCCTATTATAAAGCCTGCTTTATTAAAATTGTAGGTGTCCTTGTCTAGGATACTATGTTTGGCCTTCATGTTCTCCACAAGCCGGAACTAGTCTTGTATCACCTTAGGATCCTCCTAGAGAGCTCTTTTGTAGTTGTACTTTTGATTAAACTTGACTTTAAGCTCTGGCTGGCGCTTAACAAAGTTATAAGGCCACCTCTGGCTAACTGGCTTATAGTGGCGTGCAGCTACTAAAGAATCAGCTATATTTTTTATAGCATCAAGCCGGGGCGGAAATCCTCGCGTGTCTAGGTCGAGTATATGCTGCACAATTACCTGCTCCTCTCTTATAGTAAGTCTTATTTTGTTAGGTGCGCAGTCGCGTCTAAATGTCTTTCTGGCGCGTTAGTTGCTAAGTGTACTTTAAGAGACGTTATAGAGGGCTGCAGCGCGTCGCTAAGAGAGTGTTGCGTCTTATTTAATAGCCTAGATCGTAAGCTATATACCCGCTTCTTTTAACGCTAGTGGTTTATTGTGTGGTTGAGGCATCGCGTTGTACTATTGCTAATAGCACGTTTTAGTGGGGTCTTGGCAAAGTGACCGACTCGATAGAATGATCGACTCGAGTGCAAAGTACGTTACTATAAAGATAGACTTTAGAAACCTTAAAAAACTTAAACTATTAGCCATAGAATAGTTATATTTTAAGTTAATTACTTTTATACTTTAAAAGTTTAAAGAGGCTATAAACTTTTTAAATAAAAACTAAAAATTATTACTTTTATATATCTAGCTTATTAGGAAGAGAAATATTATAGACCTTTTAGTATATAGTACAACGCTATAAGGAAAAGCTATAGGTGTGCTAAAAACGTATTAAAAAAGGTAAAGTATCTTAAAGATAGGTTAGGATAGCACGTGCAAATTAGCACCTTATACTAGAGATAGTTAATTATAAAATATATAAAGTACTAAAGTTAATAATATAATATATAGTTACCTATGCGTAATATAAAATCTATAACTAAATATAAATTAAGTGTGTATCTATCTATTATATAATATATTTTGTCGAATGGGTACTCTACAGCTAGCTATACAGACATCGAATTCTAATACTCTGCATTGGCAAGTGTGGAGGGTGTACGGGATGATCGTACGAGGAAAGGAAATAACATAACAGAACGACTTTGGTATTGATTGCTTGTCTCTAGAGAGGGTGCGGATGGAAAGGAGAAGATCCTGCGGCGCACAGGCCGCGGCGCACAGGCATCACGTGATCCCCACGTGATGCCATCGTGCCCGCAATATTGAAACCTCAACACCCTCAGGTGCCCTTGCCCGTACGGTGTACGGACATATTTAATTATTGCGCAAGACCTTAAAGTTAATTACTATATCTATTCCTTGCTTTAAAGATGCTATTGCTATTACTACTAGATATATAGTATTACGCCCCTATCTAGAAGATATAAAGAATAATATAGCTAGATATAACACAACTAGATATAATATAACTAGATAGAACACAACTAGATATAACATAACTAGATATAATATAACTAGATATAATAGCTAGACGCTACTTAATATTAAAAACTATATAGGTGTCTATACTAAGAATCTATATAGCACGTAGATAGCTACTATAAAGTTAGATTACTATATTAAAAAGAATACGCATCTTCTTAAATAAAAGCCTTAGATTAAAGGTAGAATTGTAAGGGGCTGAGCGCCCTTCTATAGTTACTCGGCCTGCGGCCTCGGAGTTCTAGGTCCGTGCTCCTGCCAAGCCAGGAGTATATATATAAGTCCATAGCCAGAGTTACTATTAGACTCCATCGAATTCTTAAGTTTACTTAGGCGACTCTAACCTCTTAGTCCAAAGCCCCTTACATAGAATTCGATCAACTCCTTATAACGTGGGAGCTCGCGAGACCTCCCTAATACGTTAAGGACGCCCCCACAGGACGAACACGTAGTTAAGTTGGACATCGAGATCCCTCAACCCCACGGGACGAATACGCAGTTGAGTTGGACATTAAGATCCCTTAACCCACAAACAAACACAAGTAGTTAAGCTGGATATTAAGATCTCTTACCCCCACAGGACGAATACGAATACAATAGAGGGAACACTAAGGCCTTCCTACGGAAGGGGAGACATCCTTGTTCCTCGCCTAGCGCAATAAGTTACTAAACTCTAATAGTAAGGAGCTATAGAGGCAGACATTACTACTAACCTTACTAAGGAACTATATATAGGAGGCTGTAACAAGACTAAATGCATATAGAAGATTAAGCTAGTCTACTAGTAAGTTATCTACAAGACTAAAGGTTAATAGGGCCCTAGGCACCTCCTTAAAAAAGGGGTAGGGGCTAGAACATAGGAGACGCCCTTTAAGACGCGCTAGCACAAATTATAAGCTATCTCGCCAACTTAGAGCAACTCTAAGTCGCACTGGCGGCTTAACTAAACGCTAATAAGCAGCTCTAGACCTCGCTAGGAGTAATTGCTAATTAACTTGCCCAATTAGAGCAAAGTGCTAGAGTAGGGACTGTGCCCTTAGCTCCCCCCTAAACAATATTAGCGACACCAACAACTAGCGAAGCGCCAACAGAGCGTCGACGTCCCCGACTCCCTGACCCAGAGTTGTTCTCTAGAAGCCGGCGGGATTACCAGCGTTAGGAATACACAATAAAGGCTAAGATTCGCGAGAATCGCCCCTTATTAGGGAACGCAATTAATTACATTATAAGCAGGCTAATAGGTAAGGCAGCAGACATCGCACTAGCCTTTGTAGAGAAAGGAACCTATTCTAAAGATAAATTCTAGAACTTCTTAGACACAAGCTTCTATAATAAGTTAGCGGAGGAGCAAGCACGGAATAGACTATTCCTTAGCTAGCAGGGCAAAACCCCACTAACAGAGTTTAATGCCAACTTTATGCGCCTAGCCACTAAGGCTAACAAGGATAATTAGGAGAACCTGAAGAGTATTTACCGGAGAGCCTTACGCACGGACTTACAGGATAGGCTAATCACGCTAGAGATCCCTAAGGACTAGGACCTCACAATGCTTATAGACAGAGTTAATATAGTTAAGGAAAACATTCGCTGTATAAAGATATTAAAGCCCTTTTACGTAGCGGCCTCCTTCTCTACTAAGTCTACTAACGCTATAGATTAGGAACTCACACGCTCTAACACTGCGAAGACTACTAAAGCAAATCCTCTAAAGACTAAGAAGCGCGCCAAATAGGTCTTTAAGGAGGAGTTAGAGAAATGCTATAAAGAAGGAGCATGCTTCTGCTGCAGTAAGAAGGGACACAGTGTCTAGAGTTGTTACCTCTAAGCTGCGATACCCCTAACGCAAGCTAGGGCTAGCAAGGCCTAGGAAACAAACAGCAGTAACGAAGATGTTAATGGCTTAGCGGAGTTGGAAAACTAGCTCCTCCCCCTGGAAGTCGTCGGAGGGAGGAGACGAAGCGAGCTACGAAGGAACTAGAGAAGAACTTCAACATATATAGGAAGACATGGCTAGATTCAACACTAATTACTATAAACACTCTTATTAATAATATCGCCTTTGCGTATACTATACTTAATTCAGGGTGTTTAACCACAGCCTTTATATCTAAGAAGTTTACCAGAAAAGCTAACCTATAACGCATTAGTTTAAATAATCCCTATTAAGTAATAGGATTCAGAGGAATAACCTCCTTAGTCCATAAAGCCGCTCGCATGGAGATAGGCATTAAGGGGCACGTCGAAACAATATAGGCATATATTAATAGGAAGGAGGAGGACTATAAACTAGTCCTTAGTTTGCCATAGTGGAAGAAGAACGCTGTATTAGTAGCCCTAGGGAAAAGATCTATATACATAGGGTCCTCCTGCATAAGGGTTAAAGATAAGTAGGGGAAATAAACTCCTACTCCTAGTTAGAAAGTTTCTACTACGTCGTTTATAACCCTAAATAGAAGAAATATAAAAGAAAAGAACAGACTAAAGGTTTTTGCCGCATCCCTTAAGGACATCTAAAAAGCCTTAGCCTTAAAGGTTAAAATGGACCTAAGAGACCACCTCCCTAAATAGCTCCTGGACTAGGTAGAAGTCTTCTTAAGGGAACAAGCCGACAAACTTCCCCTATTATAAGGCTCTAGGATTGATTATTTGATCCCTCTTATTAAGAAGAATAGAGAGACCCTAAAGATCTCTTTGGGCCCCTCTATAGTATGTTGAAGGAGGAACTGCTTGTTCTCTGTAAGGAGCTAACAGAGTACCTTAACTGTGGCTTTATTCGGGTGAGTAAGTCTAGCGCCGCGGCGCCGGTGTTGTTTGCAAGAAAACTTGGGGGAGGCCTACGATTTTATATAGACTATAGGGCACTAAATGCCCTATCAAAGAAGGATCGCTACCCCCTCCCCCTCGTTAGAGAAACGCTACAGCTCCTTGCTAAGGCTAAGTGGCTAACAAAATTAGATATAATTTAGGCCTTTTATAAGTTAAGGATAGCAAAAGGAGAGGAATAGAAAACGGCCTTTTAAACCCGATTTGGGTTGTATAAGTGGCTGGTAGTCCCCTTTGGACTGGCTAATGCACTAAGCACTTTCTAGAGATATATTAACTTTGTTCTAAGGGAGTACTTAGATAACTTCTATTCCGCCTATATAGACAACGTCCTTATATTTTCTAGCAGATCTTTAGAGGACTATTAGAACAAAGTAAGACAAGTAGTAGAGAAGTTAGGCGAAGTAGGGCTGCACCTAGACATCAAAAAGTGCGAATTCGCGGTTACTAAGACTAAATACTTAGGATTTATTATAGAGTGTAGGAAGGGGATTAGTATAGACCTAGAGAAGGTTAAGGCTATCTAGGACTAGGCCCCTCCTACAGACGTAAAGGGTGTCTAGAGTTTTTTAAAGTTTGCTAACTTCTACTAGAGGTTTATAAAGAACTTCTTAAAGGTAGCATCCCTATTAATAAAGTTAACTAGGAAGGAAACTCCCTTTTTATAGGGGCAGGAGCAATAGTAGGCCTTTAACCACCTAAAGAAAGTATTCTGCACTAAACCTACGCTAGCCTATTTTAATGCTGAGAAGGAAGGAGTATTAGAGGCTAACTCCTTAGGCTAGGCCTTTAGAGCCTGCTTCTCGCAGTTTAACGCAGAAGGAATCCTTAGGCTAATTGCCTACTTCTTTACTAAACACACTCCTATAGAGGCAAACTATATAATCTATAATAAAGAAATGCTTGCAGTTATTAAGGCAACTAAGGAGTGGCATAACATACTTTAGGCTGTCCCCTACACGCTTATATACACTAATCACAAGAATCTTATATACTTTATAAAGTCTAGGAGGTTAGATAAGAGGTATATGCGCTAGGCTAACACCCTTAGCAAATACAATATAACATTCTAATATAGACTAGGAACTGTTAACTTAAGGGCGGATGCCCTTTCGCAACGCCAGCAGGACATGCCTGCTAACGCTAAAAATAACTAGGTTAAGTCCTATAAAATCTAACTCCTTAAGAAGGTCCCTTTAGGGAATAGAAATGTTAGGCTCCGAACATCTACAGCCCCAGCGATACAAGCTCTTCCTAGGAGGCTCGACCCCCCTAGAGAAGAAGGGAGCCGGGCCGAACACGAGGACTAACAGTCCTCTCCTCCCTACTTACTAGAAGAGTTTCCCCCTAAACTAGAAACGCGCCCCCTAGCGGACGTAGACTTAGACAAACTATAGGCTTGTGGCTTAGAGAAAGACCTAGTGTTAAAGGAGGTAAAGGAGTGTGTCCTTTACTATAGGCGCACTTTCCCCTCCTCCCTAAACCTAAAGGTCGCTATACAAGAATGTGACATCGATAATGCCAGTTACCTCTAGTACTAGAAACGAAGATAGGTCCTAGACTAGGAACCCCTATAGATAATGCTGGTTGCTGCGGTCCATAACTCCCCTATATCTAGGCATCTAGGGAGAGAAATTACCTACAAAATAGTCGCTAGATTATACTTCTTCATAGGGATGTTAGATTTTATCTGTAGATTTATTAAGAACTGCGACATATATAGGAGAACTAAGCCGTAGAGAGATATAAAGTAAGGGCTACTAAAACTCCTCCCCCTCCTAGACTAGATATAGAAGGAGATTTCTATAGACTTTATCACTAAGCTCCCTATAAGTAGAGGGAACACGAACATAATAGTGGTGTGTAACAGGCTAGGGAAAGGAACAGTCCTAGTCCCCCTACTAGACCTGGAGGTGGAAACTGTGGTGGAGGCGTTCCTCCGCTACGTCGTAGCCTACCATTGGCTCCCCGATGCTATAACCTCTGACCGCGGAGGTTAATTCGTGAGCGACTTTTGGAGGCATCTATGTGAGAGGATGAAGATACAGAGGAGATTATCCTCCTCTAAGCACCTGGAGACCGACGGCACCACAGAACGCATGAATTCCGTGATTAAGGCATACCTCCGCGCTTTCGTGCAGTGGGACCAGAAAGATTGGGCCCTACACTGCCCTATGGTACAGATAGCTATTAACGGGCAAGAAGCCACCTCTACTAGAGTGGCACTATTTTTCCTCCAGCATAGATATAATGTGGACCTAGCCAAGCTAGACGCGGAGATAGAAGCTATTAACCATCACTAGTAGGATTTGCAACCAGCGAAGTCCGCCAAAGCTTTGCTATAGAAGTTCTAGGAAGTTTTCGCGTTCGTCCAAGCCAAAATAGCTGAGTCCCAACAGGAGCAGGAGCGACAAGCGAACTAGCATCGGAGGGACGCTCCCGTATTAAAGGAAGGAGACAAAGTTTGGCTCTAGTATAGGGACCACCTGTCCAACTCCCGCCCTAATAAGAAGTTGGACTAGAAAAACGCAAAGTTCACAGTTATGCGAGTAGTAGACTCCCACAATGCGGAACTAGATGTTCCACCTAGAGTCTACCTAGTGTTCTTAGTGAATCGCCTACGCCTAGCTGGAGGAGACCCTCTCCCTAGCCAGGCCACAGATGACAGGAAACCAGAGGCTGTTATTGTCGAAGGAGAAGAGGAATGGGTCGTAGAAGATATCTTGGCCGAGAAACCCACCCGAAGGGGGAGGGGGCTATGGAGATTACTATACCAAGTCAAGTGGTTAGACAACGCCAACCTAACTTAGGAACCCGCTGCGAATCTCTCTGCTACAGAGGCATTAGATTGCTGGGAGATGTACACCTCCCTATTCCGAAATAACAATAAAGAGTTACCTACAGACTTCTATAGGAACTCCCTAAACTAACGAACACGCTGCAGCTTCTAATATAGGAGTCGCACCTTTAGTGGAGAACTCTAGAAGCCTCTACTAGAGGGAGGCCAGGACAAGCCTAGACCTCTAGCCCTCCCCGCTAATCACTTAAGGATTAGTGGGGAACGAGATTTTAATCCGCTTAGAAGAGTAGGGAACGCATAAGGAAGTACTACGAATTATCTAGGAGTGGCGGCTCTAATATAAGCTAATAGGAAGAGGGAGGGTTGTTCTCCCTACAACGAAATGATGTAGATCCTAAGCAATAGGAAGTAGGGTGATTAAGAAGGAGAAGGAGAGCTATTTAGAGGAGGATGTTACGAAAGAGAGGGAACAGACACGGTGTGACTAAAGGAATTAATTATTTAAGGAGCTAAGCTTCTAGCTAAGCTACATCTACGAAGTTACAGACTACGCAAGAGAACGCCCCTAGACCCCTATAATAAGGCTAGATGCAGGGGCAGAAAAATCCTGATATCCTAGGAGGATAAATAGGAACACTACTCCTCCCCTGTAAATTCACCCTTGTCTAGAACAGAATCGAGGTCTAACCCCTTAACCTTCTTGCGAAGGATAGCGACCTGATCAGGACTAATAGCTGTGAAACCTGGAACCCTCTTGATACGCTCTAGAAGAGCAGCGACCTTATAACCTCCTAACATCTCGCTAGTGCAGATAGTCTCCACAATATCTAGGATAAGATTGGCGAATTTAGTCTTAGCAGAGTCCTCTTGTAAGCCGCCCTAGATCTAAGATATGAATTAGCAAGGAAAAGGTCTATTAGAGAATTATTATATCTTGCCTAAGCACTTGCTAGAATAAATAATGCAAGCCTTATAGTTACGCTTTTTTCCTACAAGCCTCTACGCACAGAATATAACACTAGAATTTTTTCCTAGGGGAGGGAGATATGTAAGGGGCTGAGCGCCCTTCTATAGTTACTCGGCCTGCGGCCTCGGAGTTCTAGGTCCGTGCTCCTGCCAAGCCAGGAGTATATATATAAGTCCATAGCCGGAGTTACTATTAGACTCTATCGAATTCTTAAGTTTACTTAGGCGACTCTGACCTCTTGGTCCAAAGCCCCTTACAAGAATAAGTCTTATAATATAAATTGCCCTATACTAGTTTAGGTATAAGGTACTTATAACTACTAATAAGAACTAAAATATAGTTATTTTTATAAAGTAAAAGTCTAGGCTAGTAGCTATATACTACTCCGTAGCTTATAAAAGTAATTACTACCTAATATTAAATTTCTAATTAATAGTTTGTTGCTTTTATAATAATAGTTATACTAAGTAGGTGCTAAAGATATAAATAATATATAATTATATAATTATACTATAAAAGATTTATAAAAGAAAGGTAAAGTAAGACTAATATTAGAAAAGTGTACTAGAGAGCAATAAGTTATTATTAGAAAATAGTAGAGTGCTATTTAGTATTAGAAGTAGGGAGTGTGCGCGTAATTTATTATATATTATAATAGTAGCAAAGTATATATCTAGGAATTTAGTAGTTAATTATAAAGTAATAGAGTAGTAAGTAAAAGTCTAGTATCTAGTAATATAGTAGGCAGGCAGGCGAGTAGAGTTTTATTATTATAGGGTTAGTTATCTTAGAAACTAGGGGAGGCGTTAAAAAAACTTTAACACGCT
The DNA here is from genome assembly GCA_031010545.1 of Laburnicola sp. JP_R_19. Lineage (NCBI taxonomy): Eukaryota > Fungi > Ascomycota > Dothideomycetes > Pleosporales > Didymosphaeriaceae > Laburnicola > Laburnicola sp. JP_R_19. The sequence goes on along the minus strand of VOIT01000010.1, from coordinate 500,618 downwards.
CTAGTCCTAGGGCTTAGCACTAGTATATAATATTACTTAATATTATATAGGCGCTAGTAACGTAATAAAAAAACACAGTAATTAAACATAGTGGGGCCACTTAAAAACCAATAAGTGGAGGCAGTTTATACTACTGCCTAGAAGAGATATCTAGCTTATATATAACTAGCTCTTTAGTTTTCTTAATAAAATAAATAATAAGCTTATTAAAGAGTTAAATAATATTAGATAGCTAGTAGCTATATAGGCTATAGCTAAAATAGAATAAAAAAAGTTGCGTAAGTATCACTTAAGAATAAGTAAGAAAAAAGATTTCTTATTTAACTATACAATAATATTAGAGTTTTTATAAAAGCTTATAGTATATAAGGTATTATAATTATAGTTATTTATTATAGTTATATACTAATAGTTATATAGAATAAAATATAAAAGACCTAAAATAAGTATATATACTATTAATAGTTCTTAAAGCACTTTAATTACTATAATAGCCTAATAGCTAAAGACTTTACTTTAGTTTTAAATACTAATCTAAAATAGTTATAAGGTAGTAAATAGTTTTAAAAGCCTTCTTTACTACTTAGTTTATAGTGTAGTAGCCTCTTTATTTTTAGCTAAAGTTTAGCTACGCTAGATATTAATTATAACTTAAGCCTAACTTAGATAAAAGAAGAAATATATTTAAGTACTTTTATAGTTAAAAAGAGTAATAGGTTTTATATACTAAAGTAGTACAAAGTCTATTAAATATTTTACTCCTAATTTATATAGTTTATAAAGAATATTTTAATAGTATAGATTTTAAAGGTAGGTGTTAAGTACGTCTTTAATATTAGTAGAAATATAATTAGAAATTAAAAGTATAATCTTATTGCTTAATTTAATTCAAACGGTTATATTAATTAAGTTTATAGTATCTAATATGTAATTTATAAAGTTATTAGATTTTAATATAAAGAAAAATAATTTAAAGAATATAGCGCTACTAGATAAGAAAAATAATTTATATAAACTACTAGCTAATAAGAAAACTATTAAAACTATATAAGATTTTAAGGTTTTAAATAGTAAGCTACTAACTTTTTCGTATTAGGAGCAGCTACTATAAACGTAGTTAAGGCTTTGGTACTACTATAATATTAGTAATAATAAAACATAATAAATATATATATTAATAGTAAAATAGTATTAATTTTACTTTTACTTAAATTTTTTTTCTTATATACCTTTAAAAAGTAACTAAAGTTACTAATTTTATTACTATTAATTTTATATAGTATAAGTTTTATAATCTTAATAAGTACTTTAATTTAATCTACACTTAAGAGTTTATATAATCTAATCTAATCTATATCTAAGATTTAAATAATCTAACCTAACCTATATCTAGGGTTAATAAAACTTTAACCTAACCTATACTTAGAGTTTATACAACTCTAATCTAATTTTATACCTAAGCTAGGTATCTTAAACCTATTTACTAGCCTATATATAACCTTAACCTAACTTATATCTAGAGTCTTTACAATTCTAACCTAACCCTATACCTAAGCTAGGTACTCTAAACCTATTTACTAGCCTAGCTATAGTTATACTTCTAAATTTTAAAGAATTAAGCTAGTAAAAATACCTATTTAAATTATAGTAATATTTTATAAAAATAAAAGGTATATAAAAAAGAAGGAATAAAAACTATATTAAAATGTAATATAATACTTTTAATACTACTTTTACTAAGTAGCCTTATAGTTTTATTATTAATAATAACGCTACAATTAACTAAATTAATAAATAGTAAAATAATACGTAGATTTAAGACTTTAAGAACTTAAAATAAAGACATTTTTAAATAATTAATATAATTATTAACTTTAAACTACACACTACGTAAAACTTAATAAAGTACTTAATAGGTCTACATTAGAGACCTAAACTCACACATACATATATTGATGTTCCTCTGAGTCTTACCAGGATAATCCCAGCCTCGGATGCCTCGGAACATAATCCTCGTCTCCCAAGCAAGTTTCTGTACTCCACTCCTGCAGGATGATGCAAGCGCAGTGCAGATCGTCATAGGTTGTCGTCCCAATGTTAAATTACAATATTACACACGGTGCCACGACAAGTTTGTGTCTCTTTTGTTCATCTAATCTAGCTTTTGAAGGATTGTATAAAGAGCGCGAGAGGGAGGGACGGACAGACACTCACGCTGTACACCATACCACACCCACACACACAGCATACCTACTACACGGCGTCAAACAAATCACACCTACACAGCTATTTCCAACTCGGCGATACCACCACCACCACACCACCCCAACCAAACGAACCAACCCAACCAACCCCACAAAAATGCGCCTCTCAACCCTCCTCGCCACCCTCGCCACAACAACCCTAACAACCGCCCGCCTAGTCGGCCTCGCCACCCCCTCCACTCTCGCCCCCTCCTCCCCCTTCACCATCACCCTCATCACAGAAAACTACATCCAATCCGTCACCGACATATCCGTAGCATGGAGCTACTCCCTCTCCGGCTTCCCCTCGACGCACGGGCAATTCGCACAGTCGACCTACCTGGGACCCAGCAAGTCCAACCAGCAGGACAATGTGACGATTGAGACGACGGCGCCGGCGGGGCTGGAGACGTGGATGGGCAAGGAGGTGGTGCTGAGTGCGAGTTTGTTTAGTTTATATGGTCGGAGTGGGTCGCCGAGTGTGGCGAATTTTAATGTTACTGTTGTTGTGGGGAAGGAGGGGAGTGGGAATGGGGACTTGGTGAGGAGTGAGGGGTTTACGTGGGGGACTGGGCAGTGCTAGGGGGATTAGATTTAGGGAATTTTTGGGTGAGAAATTTTGTGCGCTTTTGGTGCACGGTATAATACTATGATGGAATGTGGTGGGGTGGCTAGTAATGCAGTGAGGGGGACTGAAGGATAGACTTTGGAGGACTAGGAGGGTGGTAGGGGGACGAGTCATATTATTGATTAATCAAAACCGTTGGGTTTTTGTATGTGTAACTGGTCGTTCGCTGCGGAAAGCGCTGTTTATACGTGAATACCTTGCGCCTGTCATAGCTCGGCATGATACTCTGACTTAAAGTCTGTTGGGTGTTAGTACTTTTCACCCTGGTCGAGGCAATTTGACTACTTACCTTTCAGCCATTCTATCACGAAGTTCTTCAGATACTGTTGAGCATAGATGACTGGATAGGGCGGCAAGAGCGGGGTAGTCTCATTCGGGAAGATGCCGTTCTCCTCCCAGTGATGCACCGCGTGAGAGATCATCAACCACGGTTCCTCGATGGTGTCGTTCCTGGCATCCGGGAACCAAAGAGGAGTTGCAGGTCTCCAAGGATCGGCGTTGCCCCCGATGATAGCCATACGAGGATACTCGATGCTGAAATTACCATACTTGTTGACTTGCCACACGTCCGGCGGCTCTGTACGGTTGTAGCCGGCGCGGCAGAAGTAGGTGAGATAATCGAGATCCAGGGTCCGAGAAATCAACGGTTTGATCTCCGGAGGAGTGTTGCCGGTCTGGATGTATCCCCATTCTGTGCATACCTGGTAATACCAGCTCCTGTAAGTGTTTGCAGCGTCGAGGTCTGTTGCCTGCCAGAAAGTAGCGTTGAGCATGGTGAAAGTACTCATCCTGAGTCTGCCAGAGCTTTGCTGCGTCTTGAGCTTGTTACCGTACCACCCGATGGCATTGAGAATAGTGTCCTCGACGGCTGTACCGTTTCCTTGCCCAGACGCAGCAATGAGACTCTGCACAGTCGCCCTTCGTGAATCAAGATCCGGGAAGTTGAGAGACCCAGACATGTTGGTGCAGTAGTTGAGAGAAGCTCGGGCTGTTGACGTCAGGATCCCAGTTCGTACTTTGCCAGCCGTAAACGTCAGTGAAGACGTTGGCGAAATCTCGGCTGTCTGTGATGCCTCCGAAGCCAAAGGCCTCTTTGAGCTGCTTGATCGAAGTAGTGTCATTCTTCATGAGGATGCCATCCAGCACGCTGATAAATGTCTGCGTGGCATGAACACAGTCCGGAGGAGCGTACAGTCTGATCGGCTCGAAGTACTCCCAATAGTCATAGATGGCAGTCGTTACGCCGGACGAGGAAATGGTACCCCAGAAAGTATCAGGATACACGACGCGCAGAAAAGCTGCCTGAGCACCAGCATATGAACCACCATACGCGATCCATGGAGTGTTGGGAGCTGTCAAATCTGCGTCGACGCCCTCGAACTTGACATTCCTCGCGAAGTAGTCGATCTCTGCCAAAGACTGCTCAGTGCTAAGGAAGCGCAGGTTCTCAAGTGCACATTGGAAAGGGGAAGCTCTCCCCATAGTAACGATGCTCCAGAATGACGCCTAGTCCGTTTGTGGCCTCGATAACCTGATGAACGATGCCTTTCTGGAGGAAGGGTAGACGGCCCTCTCCAGAGGTCTCTCCTCCAAGAAGGACGAAGACAGGTCCACCCGGCTTGTAGTAGGTGGCATCAAACCAGTACCTCAGATTGAAGGTGCCTGGAAGCACAGGTGTTAGCGTTGACCGCTGACAGTACGCCCCAGGCCGCCTTGTGCGCGTCACATGCAACAATGCTGGATAATTCACCAGAAAGTAGGCAAGCACTCTGCTGAGCTACGGTTCACTCACCATTGGTGTGAGGCTCATATCGTGTCTCATTGTGGAAGAAGTCAATCGGGATGGTGAGATTGCGAGCCGGGTACAGCGCAGTCAGGTCCACGTCGCGTTTGGCCACAGATTGACGATGTGCTTTGAAAGCTTGAACCTTTCGATGTCTTTAGCAACAAAACAATCTAAGTCCATGTCTAAGCATACCTCCTCGCGCAATTCTCCCGCGGTTGGGTTTCCGGCGCGCAATGCTGCGGCCTCCAGGCCCAACAGAGCGCCCGCAAAGAGTGTTGTGAAGCGCATTGCTACTGGGGCGACACGGTGACAAGAGGACGGAAGTTGTGTAGGAGCATGGCACACAATATATATCTAAAGACCCAGGGCCATGAAGATTGGATAGCTGACGCGCGTACAAGGGTAGCTTGATGGAGCCTGATTGTCGAGCGTGTTTCTGGAAGGTGGGTAAAGGTATGTACGGGGGTCTATGCTCGAAACAGCAGGCGCACGGGCGATCTGCGCAGGCCGGAGCATGGTGTCACCAGAGACCAAACGATAGCAACAGATGCCGTTGCTCGTGGCCGTATGTACAAAGCTGATCTCCGGCCTGTGGTGCATTCTCGTCAACGAAAACGGACGCAGGTCCCCTTATGCCCTAAACAAGCCTAAACAAGCCGCCGGCCGTATCAACGCTCGGTGCATCTTGGCAGCTTATGGCCCATCATTTTGCCCATCTGCTCCTTTCGAAATGTCACGCGAATAAAATTACACGACTAGCTATCTATTGATAGTCGGAATCTTCTCGCACCTGTCCTATTTATGGCCCACCTGGATTTCTGTTTAACTTTGCACAGTAGGCTCTGTGGGCATGAATGGAAAATCACCAAGTTACAGGAAGAAGCAATAAGACATTGTGGTCGCCGAGACTTGATACTATGTGTGCCCTTCTTTTTACGTACTTTACCGTGCCGACCTGGCTCGTGCCCCGCCCGGGCTCGTGCCCCCAGCCACCCCACCAACACGTCCATCTCATCATTTTCAACACGCGATAACTCAACCACCATGGCACCGATTGACGAGGCGATTGCAGAATATAAATCGCGTGAACCTGGAGATAATGATACGCTCAAAAATATTGCAGAAAGACATGGTGTTGATCGCTCAACGCTGGGGAGAAGGTGTAAGGGCGCGATAAGCTCCCGGCAGGATGGGTACGCGTCTCAGCAACTACTCAGCCCACAACAAGAGGAGGGACTCGTCAAGTATATTGGAGAGCTTACAGCTCGTGGGCTACCTCCTACAAGAGCTATAATCCAAAATTTTGCGTCAAATATATTGAAAAAGCACGTTGGCAAGAACTGGGTTTCGCGCTTCATCAACCGCAACCACGACCATCTTATCTCTAAATGGAGCGCTGGTATGGACGTTGTACGCTACCAAGCTAACTCTCATCGCAAGTACAAGTTGTACTTTGAGCTGCTGCATCACAAGATCGTTCAGTATAAGGTTCAGCCTCATAACACGTATAATATGGATAAAAAGGGCTTCATAATTGGCGTCACGGGACGCTCAAAACGGGTGTTTAGTCGGCTTCAATGGGAGCAAAAGAGAGTGCGAGCATCACTCCAAGATGGCTTACGAGAGTGGGTGACACTCGTGGCAACTGTTTGCGCAGATAGGAGTACTTTACCGCCAGCTCTTATATACTCGTCAGCAAACAGTACACTACAAGCCTCATAGGTGGACGAGATTAAAGCTGGAAATCACGACGTGTTTGTGAGCTCCTCACCAACAGGATGGACGAACAATAACGTTGGTTTAGCCTAGCTTAAGCAGGTGTTCAACCGCAAAACAAAGCAGAAAGCGCGGCTGCAGAGAGACTGTCGCCTCCTTATACTTGACGGCCACGGCAGTCACCTCTCAATGGACTTTATCGAATTCTGCGAAGCTCACCGTATACTGCTGGCCGTGTTTCCCCCTCATTCTACTCACACGCTTCAGCCTCTTGACGTTGTTTGCTTCAAACCTCTCTCAAGCAACTACTCCACTAAGCTCTCTACCCACCTCTTCAAGACCCAAGGGTTGCTGGCTGTCCAGAAAGGAGACTTCTTCTCACTGTTCTAGAGAGCGTGGCAGTCTACGTTCACAACAGATCTCGTCTACAAGGCTTTTAAAGCTACTGGTATATGCCCTATGGACGCCAACGTTATACTCAAACGCTTCAGCAAACGAGGCAATGAAAGTGAGCAACTGCCCTCAGCGCTCTTACCAACTGACTGGCGTCGGATGGAGCGCCTTGTACGCTCTGCAGTGAAGGATACCACGGCGGAGGAGTCTAAGTCGCTCTCCCAAACGCTCCACCAGCTTCAAGTTCAAAATGAGGTGTTGCAGCACGAGAACGATGGCCTGAGGGAGACGCTTACCGCAAAGAAGAAGCGCAAGAACGCTAGAAAGCCTCTTGACTTGTAGCGCGAGGAGGAATACCATAGTGGTGCTACCTTTTGGTCGCCCTCCAAGGTTAAGAAAGCACGTGAGCGTGAGGCAGAAAAACAACACCAAGAGGAGCAGGAGAGGGCTGCAAAAGTGGGCAGAAAGGAGCTTCAAGCTGCTGCTAAGTTACTTTGAGAGCAAGAGAAAGAGGAGCGTCGTGTGGCTTGACAGAGGGCTAAGGAAGTGCAAGATTAGATAAAGGCTGAATAGGCAGCTGCTTAGGCAGCCAGAAAAGCGACTTAAAACACCCAGCAAGCCTCTATAATTACTCAAACAGGCAAGCGTAAAGCTTTAAAAGCACCTCTAACAAAGCGCAAGCCAAAACGACCTAAAGGTAGTGTTGCAGCTCGCGCGGCGTCCCCAGAAGCTGCACCAGCTGCTCCACCTAAACTCAACTCCCGCGGTCGCACTATCCAAACTCCAGCTAAGTATAGATAGTACAAAGTGATCGAATTCCTTTATAGAGTAGCTACAACAAAAAATCTCGCGATAATACCTTTTGTAGCTGCTACAATAGCCTCATCTTTGTGGTGGTGAGCATGTTGGTGATGGGGCACGAGCCCGGGCGGGGCACGAGCCAGGTCGGCACGGTAGTTTTTGAACTGTAGTTGCGCGGTTAAGTTTTATAAGCTAGCGTATATAGATACGAGTCACATAGGGTTTCGAGTCACCCCACCAAAACGCGACACCTGCAGAAAACACGCGATATCTCTCCACAACGCTCATCAATATGGACGCCCGTGAGGTAGCTATACAATCAGCTATTGCTGATTACAATGCAGGCATTTATAATAGCCAGCGGGCTGCAGCTAAGGCGTATGGCATTCCTGCACCTACTCTCTCTGCACGTATACGAGGCGCAACCGATAGCCGTACCAGCCATCAACACCAACAGCGATTGACTCCTCTACAGGAGGACTTCCTAGTAGACTGGATCCTCGAAGAAGACGCACGCGCCTGCCCTCCCTCACACGCTCGCGCTCGAGAAATGGCCAATCGAATCCTACGTATGAACGGCGATAATCAGCCTATTGGCAAGCTCTGGCTATCCCACTTTATCAAGCGACAGCCACGCGTCCCTCAGTCATTGGTAGAAAACTCAAGGCTCAGAGAGCTAATGCAGCGACTCTAGAGCAGTTACGCGCGTTCCTAGAGCGCTACGAGCAGACTCGACAGCAGTTTAATATACAGGCGGAGAATACATACAATATGGATGAGACTAGCGTCGCTCTAGGAGTATGTACAAACACCAGAGTACTCTCTAGTAGTCGAAAGAAAAAGGCTTATATTCGATCACCAGAGAATCGCGAGTGGGTCTCTATAATTGAGTGCGTATCAGCAACAGGGCGGAAACTACGCTGCGCGGTCATCTTCAAAGGCCAGAGCCTACAAACTACCTGGTTCCCATCGTCCTACGTACCCAGCTGGCTGTATACAACCTCAGAGAATGGATGGACGTCAAACGCGATAGGTGTTGAGTGGTTACAGCGCATTTTTATCCCCGAGACGGCTGTAGGTGACGGCCAGTACCGCCTCCTTATCCTCGACGGTCACGGCAGCCATATTGACATAGACTTCCTATGGCTTTGCAAACAGCATCGAATTGAGCTTCTCTATCTACCTGCGCATTCGTCGCACGTCCTACAGCCTCTAGATCTCGCTCCATTCTCTGTAATCAAGTCTAGTTACCGACGCCAGATCCAGGAGCTCGCATCGCTCGACGACGCCGCACCTGTTAAGAAGGAGCGCTTTATTGCCTGCTACTATCAAGCTAGGGAGGAAGGCTTCACAGAGCGTGTGATTCGAGCTGGCTGGCAGGCTGCTGGTATCTGCCCATTCAACATCAATCACGTGCTCAGCTCGTCGCAAGTCTCCCAGAGGCCTACTACGCCTACGCATCAGCAGCAGCCTCAGCAGCAGCCTCAGAGCTTCCTCTCGACCCCTCAAGGCCCTCGCGATCTCTATATAGCGCAGCGCGACGTCCAGAGCGTCGAGAATCTAGGTTGTAGGACCCGGCTACTCCTACAGAAAGCAGGTAAGGCGCTAGCAGCTGCAAATGCTAGAGCTGCAGGACTTGAATTAGAGAAAAGACGCCTTAAGCATCATCTACAAACTGCTAGCTCTCAGCGTCGTCGAAAGCGCATTCAGATAGACCCAAATCAACGCTTTGCAGAAGTAGAGACTATTAGAGAGGCTATGCGCGCAGCTGAGGCTTTAGCAGCTCAGCAACGTAGATCTACTGTAGCAAGCGCTTCAGAAAGGGCTGCAGTAGTTATAGCAGCTGCATCTATGTGTACTCAATGGCAATTATAAAGGCGTTGTAGAGAGAAACCGCGTGTTTTGTGCAGGTGTCGCGTTTTGGTGGGGTGACTCGAAACCCTATCTGACTCGTATCTGTATACGCTAGCTTAATCTGTAAAAGGTTGAGTTGACTATGAACGCATCTGAAGCAATGAACAAAAGAAACGAGCACAGTTGTTACTGCGTTGTATCGTCTCGTCTCACTGATCAGTCTACAATGGCCCCGAAATCTCAACAGAATTTCCCCGTGTCTTGGCTACAATGCGAGACGTTCGCACATGACATGTGCATTCTTATGGAAATTGTACTGTATGCAATACATTCGGCACCTACGCCCATATTCATATGGTCACACACACGAGTAGCGAGTAAAATTTCGAAATGTACTTTAGACATCGTTAGATGTGAAGAATACCTTAACGGCGGAGGCCTGAGGATATCACACTGTCATGGGCACACGGGGCAGGGAAGATGGTAACAATGACGTTTTGATGTGTTTGTAATGTAGGTACGCAAGGAGTCACGCTCTTCGTAGAAGATTCTCATGAAGAGCGAGGAAGCGTGAACTATGAGGGACCTCTCGGTGGGTTTTTCTGGCAACGAAAATGCACGATCGTTTGTGCAGCCGCATACACGACATCCAACGCAAGACGCGCAGATGAAGGACGCTCCCCGAAGGGACTTGTGGGATGTGTCTGAGACCAAGTGGCTGGTGTGCTGGTTGCGCCTATGTATCGAAACCATATTTCAAAGACTTTGGTGAGAATTCGTACCCAGTCAGGCCAGCGGGTCGTGAGCCTGCTCTTTGCAGTACTCGTTTGTTGATAAACCCTTCTGAGCTGCCCAGAGCCGGCATGCTTGTCCTCGATGTCCAACCGTCCTGACTCGGCGAGATGGTTTGAAGTGAAGGTGGTGGGATTGGTGCAGCAGCGTCTGCGGAGAAAAGTTCACGCGCCAAGCCCACCTGCGCTAGCCTACAGCCGCGAGCTCACCACCAGCTCCACCGCTCGACACGACGACCTCGCAACTAATATCGACCTTCCAGAACCGCTCGTGCGCACGTATCGCCGAACCTAACGAGTGGAAACTAGGCACGATGACGAAGAAAAGAAAGAGGTACCCCGATCTCAACCAGAAGCTCGAGCGGCCATGGTGCTTCTACTGCGAGCGCGACTTCGACGACCTCAAGATCCTCATATCGCACCAGAAAGCGAAGCACTTCAAATGCGACAAATGCGGCCGCCGACTGAACACCGCCGGAGGTCAGTCCGCCTCGTCTCCCACCATGCCTTGGCATCGTAAACTAACAGTTCCCCAGGTCTCAACGTACACATGACCCAGGTCCACAAGGAGCAGCTACTGCAAGTCGACAATGCGATTCCCGGCCGCCAAAGCCTCGATATCGAGATCTTCGGCATGGAAGGTGTACCTTCCGAGGTCATTGATCAGCACAACACGCAGGTCACGCAGCAGCATTTCGCAGAGGAGGCAGAGCGACAGCGGGCATCAGGCAATCCGGCGAGGGGCGCGCTCAACGGGGCGCCGCACAAGCGCACCAGGAAGCACGAGACCGTCGACGAGATCGCAAAGAGGGTAGAGAAGTACAGGATTGACAAGGCGAATGGGACGCTGCCGCCGCCTGTGGCCGAGATCAAGCCTGAGACTGTGAGTATTGCGAGCGCGCGTGTCCTCGGCGTAGTAGACGTGCTACTAATCCTATACTACAGACGCCACCGGCAGCCGTACCACCTTTCGCGCCACCAGGTGCCGCTGCGCAGTTTCCCCCAGGCCAATTCCCCCCCGCATATCCCCCCGTACCTGGTGTCTCAGGCCTCCCTCAACGCCCCGGTTTCGGCGCCCCACCTCCAGGTACTTTCCCCCCGAACGGCGCAGCGCCAGGCACAGAGGCTATCCAGGCGTCGTTGGACGACCTCATTGCGACGGAGGCGCAGAAGGCGGCCGCAGTCGATGCACCGCCGGCAGACAAGAAGAGCAAGAAGGACAAGCACATCAACCTCGTGTTCTACGACGAGCTTCTCAGCCCGGAAGAGAAGATGGCGCGTTTGCCCAAGTTTGGCGAGTTTATGCAGACGTGATGAAGCGGGGGGAGGATTTCACGATGTACATGCATGATAGCGTATTGAGCGGCGCGAAACTGCTTGTGGGGAGGATGAATAACACAGTGATGTGCAAGGGGCGAAAGGATACGCTCAAGCTTAGCTGGAGACGGTGATCTGGTCCAGCTTGGGATCTTCACCACATTGTAGCATACGCAGTATCAGCCTGAGAAAAGGCAGAATTACGACTAAGACCTTTGGTCCCCAATATGCCAATTGTAATGACGACGTATCTGTGGCAGGCGTGATGTCCAACGTAAATCAACGAAGTTCTTCATTGATCATACTCAATTTCTTCCAGTTATTCACCCTCTTCCTCTTCATCCTCATCATAATCTTCACTATGCTCATCCACGCTCCGATTATCACTCGCACGCGCCCACTCCGCGCTCTCATCCAGACTCCGTCCCCAATCCAGACTCCGCGAACTAGCTTCCAAGATGCTCTCCCCGCCAACAACGGACATCTGGTCCTCACCTTCCTGCTCAGGCATAGGCTCAACCTCCCTCAATAAACCCTTCTCATCTCCCTGTCCCAGCTCGTCATTCCCCTCCGCGGCGACAAACCCCACGCTCTTCCCGTTCCCATGCCCGCTAGCCTGGGATTGCGGCCTCCGCGTATCGTCCAACACATCTCCGTTCCAGGGCCTGCATTCTTTGACGACTTCTCCGCACCGCAGACATGTCCAGCCCTCGCCTTCTTCGCTGGCGATGCGTTGCGCGAGACAGGCGAAGCAATATACACAGCGACATGGTATCGTCTCGTACGGGTTGGTGATATCCGTTGCAGCGGAGCCCACGACGCCGCCGCCGCCTGCAGACTGCGATATTACATCCTGCTCGGTGACGGTGGTGGGGTTCTGATCGCGGTAGCAGATGGCGCAGGTACGTTCGGGGAGGAAGCCTAGTTCGCCGGTCGCTTTGGTGGTGTCGTCGTCGTCTGAGGGGGCGGGAGCGCGACCGAGGAGGGCCAGCATGGAGGATTTGGCTTTGCGCAATGTGCGGGCGAGGATGCGGCGCCAGCGGGCGATGCCGACGAGGGGGAGGAGGAAGAGGAGAAACTCGGTGAAGGCGTGCCAGACGAGTTGGCGGTTTAGATACTCGAAGGAGACTTCGCGGCTGGTGGCGTGCGAGGTGGGCGTCAGGCGGAGGCGGAGGAGCCGGTCGGTGAGGGTGCGGTAGCGGCCGTTTACGAGGAAGACGAGGAACGAGGCCAGCGAGGCGATGTCGTGGGCTGAGTCGAGGGATTCGGTGATTTGCGAGGCGAGCTTCATGGCCGGCGATTGTGGGTGTGTAGTCTTCTTGCGCGGCGAGGAGGTAGTCTTCCCACTTTGTCCAGGCGTATCGCCCGCCGACGGTGACGATGCCGTAGGCGATTTTCTGCCATTGTTTGGGGGGCTGTCGGTCGGGCGCGCTGCTTCGCGCGTCGGTGTAGCGGAGGCCTTGGAGGTGCGCGCCGTAGCTTGCGTTGTTGTTCCAGATGCTCAGCTTGAAGAGCACGAGTCGTAAGGCGAGGAGTATCTCCGGCGCCCATGCATCTGTGAGGTGTGTCCCGAAGTACTTGAGCCCTTCTCCGACCTGCCCTTTGAGTAGATCTAGTAATTCTTCGTCCAGGAGTTCAGCGTCTACCTGGCCGACGCGGAAGGCGGGCCGTGTGCCTTCGCGCCCTCTTATCGAGTCCCATACTGAGCGCGTGCTGCTACTGAATGTACTGAAGGGGAAGGGGAGGCGGGTGGAGCTGGGCGCGGCTGAGGATTGATGTTGGGTGCGGGCGCGCTGGGCTCGACGGGCAGCTATGCGTTCTTGTGCTGCGGCGAAGTCGGCGGAGGGCATTGCGGGCGCATTGGGCGGGAAGGAATCCGGCGTGGACAAGGGCCATTAAGATGCGACGGGAGGTCTCGAGGTCGTGGGAGGGAAACGTGATAGCGTGATCAACGAGTGTTGGGCCGAGGTCCAGCGCTGGGCTGACGGCGGGAGAATGCTAGGACGGGCTGGTGAGGTGCATGGTTACCCAACACGAGGAACGCATGCTAAATGCAAATGCCTCAGGACTGGAGATGATTTATATGCTGGAATCGTGAGAACGAGTGGTGGTCGTTGCACGCATGTGAGCGGAGCGTGTCTACGGGGACGAGACGCGCTGAGCCGGTAGGGAGCAGGCCGAGACCGACGAGGCTGATACGGAGCACTGCGGGGGTCTTTTTCGCGCCCTCGAGCGGCTGCAGGTAAACATTCTCGAACACTGGCTGCCTCATGGTCCTTCTGTTTCCTGGGTGAGCAGGACACTCGTCACCTTCCACCACCACCACGCAGCTGCCTAGTCGCTTGTAGCCGCCCGCCACCCGAGTATCGCCACGGATCCATAGACAGCTCGCATGACCCCACCACGACCCCAATATTGATACAACCTGGGCTTGAGCCATGGACGTCGAGTTCAGCGCGATCGAGGTGCCGGCGGAGGCGAACCCTCTGACCGAGGGCATCCTGTACCATGTTCTGCGGTCGGCGTCTTCGGATCCAACCCAGATCCAGACGGGCACGAAGCAGCTGCAACAGTGGGAGAAGGCACGCGGATACTATCCATTGCTGCAGGTACGGAGCTCCAAATTTGCCATTGTTTGAAGCCTGACCCCTTGTAGGCTGTCTTCCTGGACAAATCCCTCCCGTTTGAGGTCCGTTACCTCGCCATTATCCAGCTCAAGAACGGCATCGACAAGTACTGGCGCAAGACAGCTACCAAGTATGCTTGAACCAGCAACGAGTGCAGCACGCATATTCTGACTATTTTCAGTGCAGTCAGCAAAGAAGACAAAGCTACCATTCGGGTGCAGCTACTCGAGAGCGCAGTCAACGAGGCAGACCAGCGTCTGGCCCTGCAGAACGCCTTGGTGGTCGCAAAGATTGCTCGGTACGAGTACCCAAATGACTGGTGAGTATATCTAGTATCTCATCTATGGCAGCTCCTAACTTCCGACAGGCCGGATGTTTTCCAGCAGATCCTCCAGATTTTGCGTACTTCTGCCGACCCGAACGCTTTTCGACTTCGATTGTCCCGAGCACTCCTCGTACTCTTATACATCATCAAAGACTTGTCTACGGGACGCCTTCTGAGAACACGGCAATACGTGCAAGACGTGGCGCCCGAGATACTGAATGTGCTAGGGACCATCTATGTGACCAAGGTGCAAAGCTGGCAGGCATTCTTCCGCGATGGCGGGGATGACGAAGGCGGAGCTCTCGAGAATATCGAAAACAGCCTACTCGCCATCAAGATTCTACGCCGACTAATCTTGGCCGGCTATGACTTTCCGTCGAGAAACAAGGACGTACAAGAGTTCTGGACACTGTCGCGCAACCTCTTCGGAGAGTTCATTCCATACGTGATGGACGAGGGCTCTCCCCTTGCGCCACCGGTTCGCAAGCTTGTAGAGAAGCACCTGGTGCAACTCGCCAAATTCCACGAGAAGATGGCGTCGGAGCATCCGGCGGATTTCGCCCTTCTGCCCAACTCACTAGATCTAGTCCGTGCATACTGGGGCCTCGTCGCTCGCCTCAGCGAGACGTGGGGCTCAAAATCTGTTGATGGTGCCAAAATCGGCACTGATGGTGACCAAGAAGACGATGCGCCCATCCTCGAGCGTCTAGGCTTGAAGGGACTGCATCTTGTCCGCGCTTGTGTGAGGATGGTCTTCTATCCAGTCAGCACATTCCGCTACCGCCAGCAACAGGAGAAGGACGAGCGTAAACAGGCCATGCAGATGATTCAGCAGGATCTCTTGACCGATGATCTTGTGCGCGAGATGGTATCCGCACTTGTCACTCGCTTCTTCGTGTTCAGGCCGAGCGACCTCCGCATGTGGGAGGAAGAGCCCGATGAATGGGAGAAGATGGAAGAGGGCGCCGAGGACTGGGAGTTTGCGGTCCGACCTTGTGCAGAGAAACTGTTCCTAGACCTTTCGAAGAATTTCAAAGATTTGATCATCCAGCCTCTGCTTCAAGTCTTCCGCACTGTTGCGAGTGAGTACTCGGTTCAACACCCACGATGCACATGCTAACTGAGGCAGCTCCGGAGAATGAGGACATTTTGTTCAAAGACTCCGTGTACACCGCGATCGGTCTGGCGGCGGACGTACTGCACGAGCATGTCGACTTTGATGCTTTTATTACGAATACTCTGGTCCCAGAAGCTCAGAAGCAGAAACCAGGGTACAACATCATCAGGCGCCGCATCGCCATCATCCTCTCACAGTGGATAACAATTAAAATTTCGAAAGACAAGAAGCCCATTGTCTATCAGATATTCCAGCATCTGATGGATAAGAGCGATCCGCTCAACGACATAATCGTACGAGTCACGGCTGGAAGAAAGTTCAATGCTGTGGCGGAAGAGTGGGAATTCTACGTTGACACCTTCCTGCCGTATGCGCCAGTTACTTTGGATAGACTCATGGCGCTTGTGCAAGAGGTTGAACTTCAGGAGACGAAGATGGCACTGTTAAACACTATTAGTATTATTGTCGAACGGTTGGAGCACCATGTGAGTTTTTGGATACGACCTGAAGAAGTCGGACTAACATTCACTAGATCACACCCTATGCGAATAGCATCATCTCCCTCCTGCCGCCACTATGGGAGCAGTCTGGCGAGGAGCACCTAATGAAGCAAGCCATCCTCACTATCCTTGCCCGTCTCACGAACGCTATGAAAGCCGAGTCTCGATCGTTTCATATGTCCTTCCTCCCAATCATCCAAAGCGCCATCGAGCCCGGTTCTGAAACCCAGGTCTATCTTCTTGAAGACGCCCTCGACCTCTGGTCGTCCATTATCGCCCAGACACACTCCGCCCCAGAACCTACTCCACCCGAGCTCCTGAGTCTTCTACAATACCTGCTTCCATTATTCACAATGGACAACGACACGCTCCGCAAAGCGATTGAAATCACGGAAGCGTATCTGCTTTTGGCCCCTGCATCTGTTCTAGCAGATAACTTCCGCCCCGAGCTGCTTCGCTGCCTATCTGAGCTCCTGGGTAACCTGAAGCCCGAAGCCAGCGGTACCGTCTCACATCTGATGCAATGTATCATCCGTGGTGCAGACGACCTTGGCGGTGAGCAAGCAATCAAAGTCCTTGTTGGCGACCTCATATCGACCGATTTCCTTGCCAAAGTCCTCACCGGTCTACATGGCGCATGGACACACCACCAATCTCACGGGCCCCTGCGTGAACTACCCTCTCGAGCCGTCGATGGCGTCGTTGAAACCGACTACTTCACTGTCCTAGCTCGGGTCGGCCTTGCGTCGCCAGCCGTGCTGCTCGAGGCACTGTCTTCAGTCGGAGGCACAGAGTTGGAGAAGACGCTAGATTGGTTACTAGAAGAGTGGTTTGGCCACATTGAGAACATTGGAGATCCACCAAACAAGAAGCTCATGACGCTCATTCTGACGCGACTGCTTGAAACAGGCCAGCCCTGGATCATGGGCCGGCTGCAGAATTTGGTGGTTATGTGGACGGATGTTTTGGGTGAGCTGCTTGATGGCATGGACGACAAGACGGCAGAGTACGTTCGTCTCTATCTTGAAAAGACGTTTTGCTAACCATTTCATAGCTCGCTCTACTGGCCTGAAGAACAAAATCCGTACGTCCCCAACGAACCCGAGGCCCCCGAGGACGCCCGCAAGCGTAACCTAATCTACTCCGATCCCGTCCACCGGCTCAACCTCGTGGTCTTTGTGCGCGAACACTTGCAGCAAGCTATCCAGACGGCGGGCGGGGAAGCGCGGTTCCAAGAAGAGTGGCTGAGTCGCGTAGACAAAGATGTCCTGAAGGGATTTGGGGATTTGGGTATCATGTGAAGAATGAGATGAAGCGTTGGAAATAACATGCATGGGAGTGCCTAGTAAAGCAATATCGAGAAAATGAACAGTATTATAGCGATGAGGAGGAAGTGCAGGCGGGCGGAGGGCAATGCGAAGGTCTGGCGGTGCGGAGACGCGGTGGATGAACTGTCGCTTGTGTCAAATAAGGTTATACCGTGCCCGTGCGCGTAACGACCCACGTCGCGTAACGACCCAGGAACAACGCGCTCACTACTTCAAAAATGAGGGTATTGCAACAGCTATAATAGCTATTATTACGAGATTTTGTAGTAGAGTAGTAAACAAAGGCATGCGATTAATTTGTACTATCTAAATTTACTTGGAAGGTTGACGTTGCGGCCACGGCGGGTGGTGAAAGCTGGGGCAGCTGATGCAGCCTGTGATGCCTCCTTAGCAGCTGCACCAGCACTACGTTGTTTCTGACGCTTGTTGGCTTGAGTAGAGGCTTTTGAGGCCTTGCGCTTGCCCTTTTGGGATAGTTGTATAGCTTTTTCAGCGTTGCGAGCTGCCTTCTGGCGCTCGCGTTCAGCTGCCTTCTGGCGCTCGCGTTCAGCTGCCTTGTCAGCCTTCTCCTTCTCCCTCACCACCTTGGCTGCCTCTCTCGCCACACGCCTCTCCTCTGCCTCCTGCTCTCGGAGTAGCTTAGCAGCAGCTTGAAGCTCCTTCCTGTTAGCCTTTGCAAGCTGCCCGTCATGCTCTTCCCTCTGCTTCACTGTCTCTCGTGCACGTGCCTCTCTGATCTTGCGCGGAGACCAGAAGACGGCACCACCGTAGTACTCCTGGCGCTGCTGCAAGTCAAGAGGTTTGCCGCGCTTTTGTGCTTCTTCTTAGCAGTGAGAGCCTCTCTTAGGCCATCGTTCTCATGGTGTAGCAGCTCGTTTGTACTTGGAGTCCGTGGAGCGTTTGGGAGAGCGACTTTGACTCTTCTGCGGTAGTATCCTTCACTGCAGAGCGTACGAGACGCTCCATCTGACGCTAGTCGCTCTCCTTAAGCGCTGAGGGGCCTGCTTCGCCTTCATCTTGCTTCCTAGAGCTCTCTCTCTTGAAGCGTTTGAGTATAACCTCTGGGTCCATAGGCCATATACCAGTAGCTTTAAAGGACTTAAGGATAGTCTCTGTCTTAAATGAGGACTCCCACGCTCTCTAGAACAGTGGAAAAAAGTCCCCCTTCTTGACTGGTACTAGCCCTTGGCTCCTCTGGAGGTGGGTGGAGAGCTTCTTAGAGTAGGCGGTGGAGAGAGGTTTAAACATGACGACGTCGAGAGGTTGAAGCGTATGGGTAGAGTGAGGGGGAAATACGGCTAGGAGTATGCGATGGGATTCGCAGTAGTCGATAAACTCCTTCGTGAGGTGACTGCTATGGCCGTTAAGTATGAGGAGACGCTAGTCTCTCCCACGACGCGCTCTCTGCTTCGTGCAGCGATCAAATACCTGCTCTAGCCACGCTAAACTGATGTCGTTATTTGTCCATCTAGATGGAGATGAAGCTACAAAGACGTTGTGTTGCCTAGCTTTAATGGCGTCCACCTAAGCTGCCTGCAGTGAGCTGTTTGCTGACTGATAGATGAGACCTGGCGGCAGAGCCTCCCTATTAGCGCAGACAGCTGCTAAGAGGGTGATCTATTCACGAGAGCTATCTTGGAGTGCCGCCTGTACCTCTTTTCGCTCCCACATCCGACGGCTGAACACTCGTTTTGAGCGTCCTGTTATACCTATCATAAAGCCCTTCTCGTCCATATTGTAGGAATGGCGCGGCTGTATGTTGTACTGCTTTATCTTCTGATGTAGCAAGTCAAAGTATAGCTTATACTTAACGTTTGAATTAGCGTTGTGGCGGAGAGAGTCAATTCTAGATGTCTATTTGGAGATGAGATGGTGGCTGTGTCGGTCAAGAAAGCGGGTAACCTAAGCGTCGCTCACGGGCTCTGTGGCTGTCGAGGATGCGAAATTTTGTATTATCTCTCTTGTAGGAGGCAGCCCTCTCTTTGTAAGGTCTTTAATATAGCTTACAAGCCCTAACTCTTGTTGTGGGCTGAGTACTTGTTGATCGCGATGCTTAGCTTCCCGTGGGCGCTGACAGCCTTGGTGTCTTCGGCGCAGCGTACTGTGCGGTACACCAAACTGGCGAGCAATTTTCCGGTATATAAGTTGTTCTCCTGGTTTAAGCGATTCGATTGCTGCGAGCGCATCGTCAATTGGTGCCATGGTGGTGGAGTTATGACGCGTTGAAGTTTGGAGCTTGTCTGGTGTTTTGGTGTTCCTGGGTCGTTACGCGACGTGGGTCGTTACGCGCACGGGCACGGTAGATCGTATATACCCATTCAGAATGTGAATAAGCTAGCGTATACAGATACGAGTCACATAGGGTTTCGAGTCACCCCACCAAAACGCGACACCTGCAGAAAACACGCGATATCTCTCCACAACGCTCATCAATATAGACGCCCGCGAGGTTGCTATACAATCCGCTATGAACGATCTTATTACAGGTCTTTATACTAGCCAGCGCGCCGCTGCGAAGGCGTACGGTATCCCTTTGTCAACGCTGCACGGTCGACTACGTGGCGCAACAAACAGCGCACTCAGCCATCAGCATCAACAGCGGCTGACTCCTCTACAGGAGGATTTTCTGGTAGACTGGATCCTCGAAGAAGACGCACGCGCCTGCCCTCCCTCACACGCTCGCGCGCGAGAAATGGCGAATCGAATTCTGCGTATGAATGGCGACAACCAGCCTGTTGGCAAGCTCTGGCTCTCACACTTCCTCCGGCGCCAGCCACGCGTTGCCTCTGTAGTCGGCAGAAAGCTAGAGGCTCAGAAAGCTAATGCAGCAACACTAGACCAGCTACGCGCGTTCCTAGAGCTCTATAAGCAGACTTAACGGCGGCTTAACATACAGGCGGAGAATACATATAATATAGATGAGACTGGCGTTGCTCTAGGGGTATGTACTAACACTAGAGTACTCTCTAGTAGTTAGAAAAAGAAGGCTTACATTCGGTCTCCAGAGAATCGCGAGTGGGTCTCTATAATCGAGTGCGTATCGGCGACAGGGCAGAAACTACGCTGCGCAGTCATCTTCAAAGCCAGAGCCTACACTACCTGGTTCCCAGCCAATCCGTGCCTAGCTGGCTCTATACAACCTCTGAGAACGGATGGACGTCGAAAGCGATAGGTGCTGAGTGGCTACAGCATATATTCATACCTGAGACGGCTATAGGTGATGGCCAGTACCGCCTTCTTATCCTCGACGGTCACGGCAGCCATATTGATATAGACTTCCTTTGGCTCTGCAAGCAGCATCGAATTGAGCTCCTATACCTACCTGCGCATACCTCGCACGTCCTACAGCCTCTAGATCTCGCTCCTTTCTCTGTGATCAAGTCTAGTTACAGACGTCAGATCCAGGAGCTCGCATCACTCGACGACGCTGCGCCTGTCAAGAAGGAGCGCTTTATCACCTGCTATCATCAAGCTAGGGAGGAAGGCTTCACAGAGCGTGTGATTCGAGCTGGCTGGCAGGCATCTGGTATCTGCCCATTCAACATCAATCACGTGCTCAGCTCGTCGCAGGTCTCTCAGAGGCCTACTACGCCTACACGTCAGCAGCAGCCTCAGCAGCTCCAGAGCTTCCTCTCGACTCCCCAGGGCCCTCACGATCTCTATATAGCGCAGCGCAGCGTCCAGAGCGTCGAGAATCTAGGTCGTACGACCCGGCTGCTCCTACAGAAAGCAGGTAAGGCTCTAGCAGCTGCAAATACTAGAGCTGCAGGCCTAGAAGCAGAGAAAAGACGCCTTGAGCAGCAGCTAGAGATATCTACCTCTCAGCGTCAGCGTAAGCGCGTTCGAGTAGACCCAAATCAACGCTTTGCAGAGGTAGAGAGTATCAGGGAGGCTATGCGCGCAGCTGAGGCTTCAGCAGTCCAACCACGTAGATCTACTATATCAAGCACCTCAGAAATAGCTGCTATAGCTACAGCAGCTGCAGCGCTTGAATCTATGTGTAGTCAATGGCAATTGTAAGTAGCGTTGCTGAGATATCGCGTGTTTTCTGCAGGTGTGGTGTTGTGGCGCGGTGTTCGGAAACCCTATGTGTTCGGACACTATATGCGCTAGCTTATCTCCCATTCTCAGAGATGGTTCGGTGGTGATATGGCGTGAAGTCGTTGTATTGTGTCGTTTCGTAAGGCCGTGTGGACATGTTCGTTCGGAACCTACGGTAAAATCATGAGTTTCTGCTTCGCCAGGACATGGCTGGCGTAAACTCACAATCTAAATCATCGCCGGCGCCGCGCGCTATATCTGGGATCAATATACGACCACATTGCTCACATGAATGACAACACAGCAAGCGAAGCAAAGCACAGCAAAGCAAAACTCACAGCTCAAGCACCCCACACCACCATCCCATCCCTCGTCCCACCGTCGAAACTCCCACATCGCCCGCACAACCGCCACGCCTCCCCCTTGCGTCTCGACAGTTCGACCGCGTCCACGGTCGTTCAGATCGCCCTCGTGGTTTTGTGTGCTTCGTTTTACATTGGGCGCGGACTGCGTGGGTGGCGTAGATGATGACTATGATGAGGAAGAGGATGTGAAACCACACGCCTCCAACACCGCCGGATCATTCCTATAATCCCACGCTCCACGTGGCAACCCGCACCGAAAAGAAAGACCATTGTTATCATCATCATCGCCATCCAGACGCACACCACCACCCACACCCGCAGCGCCCCACCACATCCCAAACCGCCCGTCGCGATCGCGCGTTCGAAGCTCCGCACGCGCATTATGCGTCACCCACGGCGTATACGCCCGACACGATTTCCGATGCAAGAGGTATATCTCGCGCACGGCGTAGTGCGTTTTCCCCTTGCGAGCGGGCCGTGTAGGCAGCGGGGCGCAGAAGGCGGCCAGGTGGTGGAAGAAGATGCCTTTGAAGGATTGGGTGTCTTGGGTGCATGTGGCGGTGGGGTCGCAGTGTTCGGTTAGGATGCCGTTTGTGCCTAGGGGGAACGCCTGTGTGTCCGTTGTTTGCGATGGGCGTGGGGGAAGTTTCTGGTCGGCGAAGGAGACGTGGGGGATGGGTGTAGCGGTCCAGTTTGTGGCGCGGATTACGTTTGTGACGAGCATGTGGGCGGCGGTGAGGTAGGTGAGGTTGCCGGTTGCTTCCCAGAGGTTGCGCAGGGCGGAGAGGATGACGCCTTGGTTGTAGGTGTAGAGCATTTCGTTGCGGGCGTCGCAGGCGGTTTTGCTGTGGTTTTGTGCGTAGCCTGTGATGTGGAAGCCGTCTGTGTAGAGGCCTTGGGCGTTGAGCATTCCGCTGTTGGAGAGCCAGTTGTACCCGTTGATCGCGTTGGTGAGGTATATGGGGGAGTATTCTGGGGAGTGGGAGGAAGAGGGGCATGCGAGGGTGGAGCCTTGTTCGTGCTTGTAGCGCCATGTCCAGGAGGGATGGGCGCGGTGCACGGCGCCTAGGAAGGGCGAGCAGTTGTCGTCTCCTGGGAAGGAGAGGTACATGCTGACGCTTGCTGCGATGAAGAGCTGGTTCGTGATGGTGTTTTTGTACGGGAGGAGACGCGGATTCCATGTCATGCCTCCCCCGCAGAGTTTCCAGTCCCAACCCTCCTCAGCCAATTCGTACAACACACGCGCGCGATGCGCAAACGCGGGGATAAACTGCTGAGCATGCCAGTCTCCGCGCCCGTCCCCATTATCCGGATAATGTCTCTCCGAATGCGCCTTTATAAGCTGTATTGTTTCGAGCCAGCCTAGAACCACCCACAGCATATCGTCGTAGGCCTCGTTCCGTATCGCGAAGTAGTCTTGTCCGAAATAGTATGTTATAATATGTCCGAAGTACTTGTTTATTTCGCTCTCCATCAATTGCGCTGCGACGTCTGGTTTGCGCGACATATCGGAAGTAAATGGCATTGTGTACGAGAGCGAATGCGAGAGGGAGTTGAGCGTTGCCGCGAGGTGGGTGCTCATGACTGCGGCCGTCCAGTCTATCGCCGTGGTCCATTTTCCGAGCCATAGGGCGAAGTATTTGTTTTGCATGACTGATAGGGCGGTATGGAGGTCTCGGAGCGCGTGCGTCGGCGTATTATGGGAGGCTGTAGCTGGCGTGGACTCAGCTGGGGATGCAGGCTGTAAAACGTCTTGGTTGTTGGCCTCGTAGGCCGGCCCATGGTCTTCATTGTTAGTGGTTTACTCAGGTTTTACGGGGTAGAAATGCCTTACAATAATGAGAGCTCTCAGCACCAGCGAAAGACGGGGTAAGAAAGCATAAGAATAAGAGCAGGACCGCACACCATTGCCTCCACGGCGTGTCCCGCACGATCATTGTGGAGCAATATAGTACTATCAAACCATCAGTTTCCTTTGATTCTGCGGCTTTCGCATTGAAGTATTTTGGAGCAACTCACAACATCGACCGACCACTGTCGAAACGAAAGTGTGAGGCTTGTAGTGAAGTGAGGGGAAGCTTTCAGCTCATGCCGGCGTACGCTAAGCTCCCCTTGCCGAACCGGAGCTTCCTCATTTTAATGTTGTGGCGGAAGCAGTCCCTCCTAGATGGTATGACTCTACTGATCAAAGATAAGGTTTGGTGCTGTCCTATACACTTGCTTGCGAACTGGAAATGTGAATGAAAACATTTGAAAGAAACGACTTTCTATGCCACGTGAAACGACGGACCCCTGCACTAACGTGTCCGTGCGCGTAACGCCCGGATTCGCGTAACGCCCCGCCCAACACCATCTCCGGCATCCCAAAGATGAGGCTGTAGAGCCACCCACAATAGCTATTATCATAAGATTTTGAAGTGGAGTAGTAAACAGAGGCATTCGATTAATTTGTACTATTTAAATTTACTTGGAAGCTTGACGTTGCGGCCGCGCCGCGTAGTCTTAAGTGGAACTGCTAATGCAGCACCTGCGGCCTCCTTAGCAGCTATAGTACTAACCACATGTTTCTGACGCTTTCTACTCTGTAGAGATGGCTGCGCGGCCTTTCTCTTAGCCTTTTGGGAAGATTTTAGAGCTTTTGCAGCGTTGGCTGCCTCCTTCTGGCGAGCGCGCTCTGCTGCCTTCTCAGCCCTCTCCTTCTCCCTCACCTTTTTAGCCTCCTCTCGCGCAGCACGCTTTTCCTGCTGGATCTTCTCCTTATATAACTTAGCTGCCTTCTTCAGCTCTGCTGTCTTTGCTTTTTGAAGCTGCTGCTCCTTCTCCTCCTGTTCCTTGACTGATTGACGAACATGTGCCTCCCTCACCTTCCTTGGTGACCAGAAGACTGCTCCACCATGGTACTCCTTACGCTGTTGAAGATCTAGAGCTTTGCCCTTCTTTCCACGCTTTTTCTTGATAGATAGCGCCTGCTTAACCCCATCTAAGATAGATAGATAAATAGAATTGATTTACGTCCAGTAGACTTGGCTGAGAGCCTTTATCTACATAGGCCTCCCGTGGGGCATGGGGGACGCGTCTCTCCCCGTAAGGGGGAGACGGGTCGTGCAATAGCTGCTCTATAAACGCCTGTTAACTCTCCTAAACTCCTCCGTGCGAGTAAAGTAAGAAGTCTAGTCTAGCGCCTATGTGCGCAGGATCTTGTCCCTAAGGGAACGTTATATTTACTTGCTTCTTCAATTAAGCCCCATTAGAGCTAGTTAGCTTAAGAAAGGCGGCGAAGTCCTCTAGGCAGCTGAGGAGCTGCCGAAGGTACTTTTGTCCCTTGCGGGCGTTCGTTAGAGGCCCGCTAGGTCGCTAAGGCTAGCTGGCGAAGCGTCTTCGTGCTTTCTAGCAGTAGACTAGATGGCTAGGGGCCTTTTCTTTTCTGTATGCGTAGGTAAGGGTTGCGTTCTTATGTCTAAATTTCTTATAATACTAGGCGTAGTCACCGTGCATAGTCCTAGTTAACAAGAGTTTAGCTAAGATTTAATAGCTAAGGCTGAGCTCCGCTAGTGCAGCTGTGCTTATATAGTATAGGCCCCACTAATTGTACTATGTAGAGAGCTTCGTCTTGTGTTGTCTCTACTATTCTATTTCTGTAAGGCGGTAATAAATCTAAGCGTCTAACTATAGCCCTGTAATTGTGGGCTTAGCAGCTTGTAGTTCTAGAGGGTAAAAGCTATAAGCCTTTAGGTCCGCTAGGCAATCTGCTTTTTTATTTCCCTATATGCCTATGTGTCCTGGGGACTAGCGTACTCGGACGCCTAACGTCTCTATGACCTGTTGGCATTGGAGGAAGGCCTACTAAGAAGAGGGTGGTGCGTTCCCTCGTAGGCACTATATAACTGACGTGCTGTCGATGCACATCCAGATTCGTTGCATGCGGAGGGCCGGATCGCGCATTAATCCCATCTAACTCATGGTGGAGTAGCTCATTTTGAACAGATAGATGGTGGAGCGATTGACGAAGCTTCTGTGTATCTTTACTACTCTAATCCTTTACTGCAGAGCGCATAAGCCTATCCATCTTTCTCCAGTTATGATTGCTAAGTCCTAATAAGGAGCTATCTCCTAATTCCTGATCCTAGGCGAATCTTTCAAGGATAGGATCAGGATTAGGAGGTGATATGCCTGTTGCTTTAAAACAGCTAAGGATAGTTAATTCCTTAAAGGAGGCGTTCCACGCATTCCAGAATAGTGGGAAGAAGTCAGCCTTCTTAATAGAAACTAGGCCTTGACTTGTGTAAAGGTATCTCAATAGTTCTTCTAAGTAGGCAGTTTAGAGAGGCTTAAACATAGCAACATCAAGTAGCTAAAGCGTATAAGTTAAATAGGGAGGCAGGATAGCAAGGAGGATCCTGTTCTAATCACAGTAGTTAATAAAGTCCATAGTAATATAGGAGCCGTGGCCATCTAGGATTAGGAGTCAATATAATCGTCGAGTCTTCTCTTTTGTGCAGCGATCGAACACCTGCTCAAGCCAGGCAAGTCCAATATCGTTATTCGTCCAGCCAGAGGATAATAATGTGATAAAGACTTCATATTCTCCTGCCTTAATATCATCTACCCAGGCTAATTGGATGCCCTTGTTAGCAGCCTCATAGATGAGGCTTGGTGGCAGAGCTAATCCATCAGCGCAGATACATGCCAGGAGTGTGATCCACGCGCAATTACCATCCTAGAGTGATGCCCTAACCTCCTTCTTCTCCCACATTCGCCTGCTGAATACCCTTTTTAATCTGCTAACCAGACCAATTAGGAAGCCTTTCTCATCCATATTGTAGGTATGACAAGGATCTATCTAATATTAATCAATCTGGCTGTGTAGGAGCTGAAAATAGAGGCGATATTTATCCTCTAAATCAGCCTTGTGGCGATTGCTGTCCATGCCGACTGCCCATTGCGAGATGAGATGAATGCTGTGCCAGTTAATAAAGCGAGTAACCCAGCTCTCGCTGACTACCTCTTTTGTAAGCAGGTGGGTAGTATGTGTAGAAAGTGTATATTGTAGAAGTATCTGTGTTCAGATGTGTATATGCCTTGTGTATCGTACATGGAGTGATCAGAGGCTCGTATATAACGTGTTCGATCACTCATCCGCGCAGATCACTCATCCGCACACCCCACCAAAATCGCGACGCGTCCTCTCACAACTCTCGCAATGCCGCTCCCCCAGCACGTCCAGCAGGCTCAAAAAGAAGGGAGACTTAGTCTCTCAATGCAGGCGATTCAGAATAAGCAGGTTAAGAGTCGCCGCCAGGCTGCGCGACTATATAATGTCCCTGAAACGACTATCCGCGACCGTACCAGAGGTGCTCGCCCTCAAGCTATCGCCAACGTTCAGAAACGAAAGCTACACCCTACTGAGGAGCAATCCCTAGTAGAGTGGATCCTAGACCTCGACCGACGCGGATTTCCGCCCCATATTATCAACGTACGACGAATGGCAGACAATCTGCTCGCCGCGCGGGGCCAAGAGCCACCTCCACAATCAGTCGGCGAGAAGTGGGTGTCGCGCTTTGTCAAGCGCCAGGCAGAGCTCCAGACTAAGTGGAATCGCAAGTTCCACTCACAGCGCGCAAGATCTGAAGACCCTGTCGCGATCCGCGCGTGGTTCAAGCTCGTAGAGGAGACGCGCCAGTCATACGGCATCCTCGATACAGATATCTACAACTTTGACGAGACTGGCTTCTTGATGGGTATCGCTGCGACGTCAAAAGTCGTTACAAGCTCTGAGACAGTCGGCCGTGCGGCGACTATACAGCCAGGTGATCGCGAGTGGGTAACGACGATTGAGTGTATCAACGCGTCTGGCTGGTCTATCCCACCCTTCGTGATCCTGCAAGGGAAGCTCCACCAAGCTAGCTGGTATCAAGGCCTACCACCTGATTGGACTATCGCTGTTAGCGACAACGGCTGGACTACGGACGACCTAGGCTTCGAGTGGGTAAAGCACTTCCACCGACATACTGAAGCCCGTACGATAGGGGCCTACCGACTACTCATCCTTGACGGCCACGGCAGCCACGCAACGGCTGAGTTCGATAAGTACTGCGCAGAGAACAAGATTATTACGCTCTGTATGCCCTCTCATACGTCGCACCTGCTCCAGCCGCTCGATGTTGGCTGCTTCTCGCCTCTTAAGGTTGCGTACGGCCACCAAGTGTCCGAGCTTGCGCGACAACACGTCTTCCACATTGACAAGCAGGACTTCTTACAGATATACCCAGGCATCAGAGAGACAGTTTTGTCAGAGCAGAATATCCAGGCTGGCTTTCGGGCGACAGGGCTAGTCCCAGCCTGTCCAGAACGCGTCTTGTCGTCGCTGACAGTGGTTAGGACGCCGTCTCCGCCAGGGGCAGCGGCCAACGCTGAGGTCGCATGGACGTTAGAGATGCCGCATACTACTGCTCAGCTAGAGCAGCAGGCTCGATTTATCCAGGACCGCCTTAGTCGGCCTTTGCAGAGCCCTACTACCCAGGCTATCCGCCAGCTTGTTAAAGGGTGTCAACTTGCGATGAATTCAGCAACGATCCTTGCAGAGGAGAATAGGAAGCTCCGACAGGCTATTCAGCGGCGGCAGCGTAAAGAGCAGCAGCGCCGACAGTATATAGCCCGTGGAGGAGCTATGCGGGTAGAGGAAGGTCAATTGCTTGCTGCAGAGGCCGAAAGGGTGCTCCAGCAGGTAGAGCAGGCGGGGCAGCCAAGTAGGCCTCGAGCACCGCCAACCTGCAGCAAGTGCCACGAACAAGGTCATACAAGGACTCAGTGTACTACTAGATAGCGCGCACTTAATAAATCTATTTACTACCTATTTTATTGCGTTGTTGAAGAGCAATTGTAGGAAGACGTGTCGCGATTTTGGTGGGGTGCGCGGATGAGTGATCTGCGCGGATGAGTGATCGAACACTAGTAGGCGAGCTGACTCATGAGACTAATGTCGTCATGTGACATAGCTCTAGGCTGCTTACATCTTTAGCTATTGTAGAGGCGAAATTTCGTATCATCTCTCTTATAGGGGGCATGTGTCTCTCTATAAGTCCTTTCATATATTGTATAAGCTCCTGCTCTTGTTGTGAGTTGAGCTTCTGCTGGTTGATTGCCTTGGCTTTCCGAGGTGCCTGAGAGCCTTAGTGTCTTCAGCTGAGCGTAGAGCGATCAATACCGTGTTTAGCTGCTATTTTCGTATATGAAAAATCGTCTCCTAGTTCTAGCGATTCGATTTCTTCAATCGCAGCCTGGATCGGGTCCATATTGGTGGAGTTACCGCGTGTTGAAGTTGGGGCTGATTTCGGTGGGCGGGGCGTTACGCGAATCCGGGCGTTACGCGCACGGACACGTTAGCGCTACCCCACACACCAGCCTCCGTCCCTAGTTTCCTCCACATGTTACACAACACCTTTCAGGCCCCGTTTGAGATGCTCGATGCGCGATTTCATCTCGCTGACTTATTCTCGAGTTCGTTAACTTGTTGAGGCATCTAGTTATATACGATTATTGCTTAGCATGTTAGATTGAGAAGCAAGGACTTAACTGCTGTACTTTCACACGTAGCTGCAGCACTAGTAAGCTTCTCGATGGCTCGACGAATGTGTGATCGAAAAGGTCTGCCTTTTCATTTTTAAACTAGATACGAAGACGCGGTATCATCACATTGTTGATTCAACTTGATTGGCTGGCTTTCGCAGCCACCTTCAGCCTCTCGCGAGCATGGGCGCTACTCCCCGCCAAAATTTCCTCTCCCACCAGCCTTGTGAGGATATCGTTGTTCCATTCCTGAACCTCGATATCGTCACGCCCATAGAAGATGGCCTTAAGAAGTGCCTGGTGGTGGATGCAGGCTCCGCCGCCGAATTCCATCCAGACACAAGTCGTGTCCAATCCCCAGGAGCCGCATAAGAGTTGGCCGCGGAACCAGAAAGCCGGTGGTATCAGCTTCGCAACCCTAGAGAAGACAATGCAACTGAACCCAGGCCAGGGGTGCCGAGTTGATTATCTTACCTATAGTTCATTAACGCAACATGCAAAGCATCCGACGTCCGCAGACAACACAATTCAAGTTACACGGCGAAAATGGGTCTTCCTGGAAACAGCTACCACCGCAAAGCAACTCGCGCATTTACTGACACAACATGTAAGTGTAACGTCGGTAACTTCAATTCGCCACGCTGACAGCAGGCACAGCGGCCCAACGATGTGCACAGTGTGCTCTGGTAGGCTAAAACTTTGTGCGATGTGTGCATTTATTGGTGGAAACAGTATCGCCAGTTTTCTGGAAAGCGAAGCAATCCAAGTCCTGGGTTATCATATGGCTATCACGCCACGATTCTTCAATTTCCCGTACGTGCAAATAAGCACTGGGAACACAGTCGAGCAATGTGCGTATGACTTAGACCAAGAGAAGATAATTGAACTCGATTAGACACTTTTTACTCACTACAGTTCATGGAGAAGTACAAACTCGGAGATAAACCGTTCGAAGCCTCCCGTTCAGACACCTCACCCAGCTACCGCTTCCGTTGCAAAGCAGGTGACCATCATGAGCATGAATGGCACGTTACCTGCATCCGCCTAATCTTCTCAAAAGGCAAACAACGATTCTCGGGATTGGTTCAAGTAGACCCGCTCGACAATGCAGTGTCGGAAGGTCTGAAAATGCTCATGACGAGAGACGAAGAGATTCCACCTGGCGAAGCCGAGAAATACGCAGGGCTCGGCCAGATTCTGTCCGAAACTATATACATCATCACCTCCACATGGACAGTCTTTCTAAATGAGGCCGAAGCACATTTGCAGATATTGGTAATTCTTGACCACATCTCTTGTTAATATCATAACCGCTCACCACAGCAGAGCCAAAAGTGTGAAGACGAAGATCTATCCCCCACCGAGCAACTCCGATACACGCGCGAGCTCCATCAGCTGTGGTCTTGTTACCGCAAGGTACTTGACATGTGTTTAATTTTGCTTTTTAAGCTAAACAGTTTAATTTTAAACTAGATAAAGTATATTAGGAAAGTTTTTTCAAAAAGGCTGCTTAAACGTGCACATTTGTGCGCATTTTTGCACAAGCAATTTACTAGCATAAAAATGCGCAGATGTGCGCAAACATGCGCAAACATGCATAATTTAGTCTGAATAAGTAATTTTTTTAAAGCTTTATAACTTTTTAACTAGTAAAGCTATAATTTTAATTTTTTAATAGATTTATAGAGAAAATACTAGCCTTTAATTATTTAATTTAAAAATACTATTCTTATTACGTAATTAGTTAGTAATTAATAAAAATCTCTTTATTTTACTAGTTACTATATATATTACATAATATTATTATATATTAATATAGTACTAATAATATATTATTTACATTTTTTAAAAAGTTATTAGATAGACAGTTACTATAAAATCTAGTGGGTAGGTGTGTACGATTATATAGTCCCTTATAGTAGTAATTAGTATAAATTATAGTGATTTTACTGTAAAATACACTAAGAAGGCTAGCGCACTACTATTTTACACTGCCCCTATACTATTCTAAATAGTACTAGTGTGGCTTAGTACTAGATAGTTACTTCTTGCAGTAGCCAAGCTTTTCTAACAGAACACACACAATTAATTAATTAACCCACTACTTTTCTATCTCAACTTATTAAGAATACCCGTATATTTGACAAAAGTCTTAATAAATATAAAGTAGTTAAAAAGTTATTAAAGATTATACTTTTTAAAATAGTGTTTTTTGCTAAGCCACTAATTTTCGCCTAATCTAATTCTTTTAAATTATTATAAAACTATATTTTTTCTATTTTTAAACCTATAAAATCTAGAATTTAGGATTAGGCAAAAGTTCTATATAACACGCTAGTAATTAATACTATTATATTAACTAGTAATTACTATCTAGTAAGAGACTTTAACTTTATACCTTAAAAAATCTTTCTTAAAGCTTACTAAGTAGCTTACTAAGTAGCTTACTAAGCTTTTTTAAATTCTAGCTAATTATAGGGCTTTATTTGCTAATTAATTAGTATTATTTTAATAGTATAGGTACTCTAAGTGCCCTAGCTACTTTAGATATATAGGTAGTATAGGTGCATATTCTTATATAACCTTATATATATGCATACTAAGAAAAAAGTAGTATTACTAGTGCACTTTAAGCGTATTTAGTGCGTAGGCGTGCGCAAAGCCGCCTAGGTGCTATAGGTACTTATACTCGCTTAAAACTTTTCCTAATATAGTGTTAATTTAATTTACTATAGACTAATAAATAAGTTAAAATTATATATATAGTATTAAATTAACAATTTAAAAGTAGAATAATAAAGGCTTTTATTTTTAACAATATAATAAAAAAATTAAAACCTTTTAATATTATATAGATTTTAAGTGACGTGGTTCACTAGCAAGTAACCCACACCAGTAAGCGCGCCACCTTTGCCAAGACCCCGCTATTACCAACAATACCATTATAATACAACCACCTACTATGTCTTCTAAGCTATCTAATAAAGCTCGGTTACTTATTGCTATTAGAGCTATTAAACAAGACCTAAATCTTACAAAGCGAGCAGCAGTAGGGCTATATAACGTTAATTACAGAACGCTTAATCAAAGACGCAACGGAACAACTACACAACGCAATAACCCACCTAAATCAAAGAATTTTACTCTCCTTAAGGAGCAGGCGCTTGTTGATTGTATAATCGAGCTGGACACGCGTAGATTCCCTCCTACAAAGCTTATGATCCGCACAATAGCTGATTCACTACGTTTACAGAGAGGAAAGCTACCTATTAGTATTAACTAGATAGACAGGTTTATTAAGCGCAGACGTGAAGTTAAAACACGTTAGTCTTAGTTATACAACAACTAGAGGGCATAATAGGAAGATCCTAAGGTTATAAACGCGTGGTTTAAGCTTGTGGAGGGCATCAAAGTTAAGTACGGTATTACGGATAAGGGCACCTATAACTTTGATGAATTAGGCTTCCTAATAGGGGTTATAGGGTCTTAGCTTGTGGTTATAGCATTAGAGAGGCGTGCGAAACCCAAATTAATATAGCTAGGCAACCACCAGTGGATTATGGTGATCTAGGGTATCTGCGCTGCTAGATGGGCAATCCCTCCCTTTATTATCTACGCCGGCAAGCGTCACATCTCCACCTGGTACGAAGACGTGTCAATTCCTGGCGATTGGGTAATCGCTGTTAGCAAGAACAGCTAGACAAATAACAAGCTTAGTATTGCGTGGTTAAAACACTTTAACGCGTATACAAAAGGACGCGCTAAAGGAACCTATTGGCTACTAGTTATTAATGGCTATAAGAGCTATAACTTAATTAAGTTCTAGGATTACTATAAGGAATATAAGATTATTACTCTTTGTATGCTGCTACATTTGTTACACCTGCTGTAGCTGTTAGATATAGGCTATTTCTCCCCACTAAAGAAGGCATATAGTGCTGAGATCTTAGGCTTGGCGCGTTAGCTAATAACCTATATTATAAAGATTGAGTTCCTTCTAGCCTTTAAAACTGCGTTTTTGAAGGTTTTCTCTGCAGAGATAATTAAGGGTGGTTTTCGCGGTGCTAGGCTAGTCCTATTGAATCCAGAGGAGGTGTTGCAGCACCTTGACATCCGCATCTGTACACCTAGTCTGCCCATTGAAGAGCCTACTACCTGGGAGTCTAAAACACTAAGTAACCTACGCGAATTTGAGGCGCAATCAACACTAGTTCGCAAGAGAATTAGAGATTACTTCGATTTATTACTAACTTTAACTATGCAGGTGCTTAAGAAGCTTAAAAAAGGCGCTCTAAGTGTAATGCATAGTTAGGTACTAGTGTTAGATGAAATTGCAGACTTTTGTAAGATAATTAAGGAGACTATAAGGCGAAAATCGCGTAAAAGGAGGTATATCTAGCATTAGGGATCACTTATAGTAGCAGAGGGATCTTAGCTAGCCACTCCTAAGGACGCTGGTGGACAGAAGAAGGGTAAACAGTTGTTAGGTACTAGTCGCGCTGCAATAGGGCTATTAACTTAATAGCGTTGTGGCATCTGCAGATAACCTAGACACAATGCGCAAACCTGCTAGGGAGTTAAAAAGGAAGAATCTGAATTAGATGTATTAACTTAGTATATATTTTCAAGTAGTATTGCGACACAGTCTAATAATGAATAAAATAGTTTGGTGGGGTCTTGGCAAAGGTGGCGCACTCACTAGTGTGGGTTACTCGCTAGTAAACCACGTTATAGGTTAAGTTAAAATTATATAAACTACTTATTTAATTTAATCTATACCTAAAGTCTATATAACTTTAACTACCTTTTTATACTCTTTTTAATTACTAAGTAAAAGACTCTACTTTTTTTATTATATTATTTAAAATAAAAGCCTTTATTATTCTATTTTTAAGTAGATTAATATACGCTATATATAACTTTAACTTAATTTTAACCAAATTTATAATAAATAGCTATAATAATTTTATATTTTTAATAGTGTTTAAAAAATTAAATTAAGTTAAAGTTTTATATAATTTAAATTAGATTAAAGTTAGGTTGTATAGATCTTAAGCATAAGTTAGATTAGGTAGGTAGTCTATATAACCCTAATCTAACCTATACCTAGATTACGTAAGACCCTAACCCAACCCATTTGCCAGCCTAATAGTGGTAAAAACAAGGCTAGCGCCAGGGCCACCGGAACGAGACAACACAACACCCCAAACCATCACCACTCCCTCGCTCATCCTCTGCATACAAAATCCAGCTATGCGCACGGCGGAGGAAATAACCTCGAGATGGCCTCGTTGATGGACGTGGAGTGGCAGCCTGGACAGCGACATAGCTGGATGATCGTTAGCGCTTTTCTGTCTTTCCCGCATCATGCACGTACCTTGGAAGCACCTGGCAAATCACTCATTCCACCAGGGTAGTCAACGCAGGCGGCCATCTGCGCAGCTGTGGCATTTCGCGTCGTGCTCTGGTACAGGCAGAGCGATGAGTTGATCACGTCGAAGCACGCATATTCGGTGTCGGTGGGGCAGAGATTTGTGTTCGCTTTGAACAAGGAAGGACGAGCATCCGCGCCTGCGCAAAGAGCGTATAGCGCAAAGAGAGCGATTTTGGGGAGCATTTTGAGCGATGTGATGAGGATAGAACACCAGACTTCCTCAAGGGGAGGTAGTAGGTGGGTGATATTGTTCCTCCGTCGTCTTCTATGGCGCTTGGCTTCCTAAACAGGCACGTTCCTAGGTTCCGCTATGGTGTGCTCAACATTGAACTTCACGCCTGCACAGTTATCTCTCATATGAAAATAGCCGGCCCCTTCTGCCTCGCGAGTTCATGCGAAAAGTCCATGTGGCGAATACCTTATTGCCGGCAATTTCGAGCTACCCATCCCGTGTGGAGCGCCAAATGTGGAGCAACGAACTTAACATTTTTGATGCTGCGTTCCAGGATGCAAAAGTGTTGAGCAATACTGTAGATGGGGGTAGATTAAGCGGCGACTTTGATTCGAGCTCGTCCTCCAGAGAGCCCGGACGTCTACCAGGCCACGGCGATAGTCTTCAATATATCCGTCTTCCAGATGTTTCGACAGCTCATATCGAGCTGCAGATCCCATGTGCCCGATACCATTTGATCCGCAACACCAATCAACGGTTCTCCCAGCCTGATGCCATCCTGGAGGTCTCAACTTCCCCCAGGAGCACTTATGACACGGACTGGCGGAGATACGTTGCTCAGCAACTCTAGGCTCGAGTTCTGACTTAGCATTAGATCTTCTCGTTGCCCAGCAATCCTGACTGGGATACTTTAGATGCTTCCGCCACTCTCGTGTCCACTGTCGAGAAGTTTCTGAACCACCGGAGAACCATCACAACGCAGTCACGATGCATTGGACCGCCCACCTCGCCCTTTTGGCTCTTGCGAGCCCAACCTCCGCACTAATTCGATTCCAATGCTCTCAGCTCGTTGTCGAACGCCTTGATCCGCTAGTCACACCCGGCCAAGTGCCTTCTCCCCACGTTCACCAGATCGTGGGCGGTAACTCCTTCAACGCTACTATGGACCCTTCCAAGGACATGCCTGGAGAGAGTACCTGCACGACTTGTCAGTTTTCTGAAGACTTCAGCAACTACTGGACCGCTGTGCTATACTTCCAAGCCCGCAATGGAACCTACAAACGCGTGCCGCAACACAGCAACGTAGGCTTCGAAGGTGCGACCGGCGGAGGGATGACAGTATACTACATGTCAGATCCGCTTTACGATTCAACGCCCAAGAGCAAAGTGACCGCCTTCAAGCCGGGCTTTCGCATGTTCGTTGGAGACGTCAACGCTCGCACTAAAGATGAGGCCGCACGCTTCCGTCAGCTCACGTACACGTGCATGTCGGACCCCAGCTCCCGCGAAAAGGAAGTCGTACACTTTCCGGAACATGTCTGCAGTTATGGAATAATGACTTCGGTCCGTTTCCCCACCTGTTGGGATGGAAAAAATTTAGACGCGCCGAACCATATGTCCCACATGAGGTATGCGATTATGTCCCTTAAGTTGTGAAGTCGAAATACTGATGCCAGGCGTGATAGCTATCCTGAGAGCGGTACCTTCGAGTCCGCGGGTCCGTGTCCGGCCACACACCCTGTGCGCACTTCTCAAGTCATGTACGTAAGGTCCCAAGTGCAACGTGGATGTGTCTCAGCCACAGCGTGCGTTCCGCCGGCTAACAGCCACGATGCACTTTCCCTATTGTCTTGAGTTATGCTGACGGCGTACCCTTTCGTCTAGGTACGAAGTCATCTGGGATACATCAAAGTTCAATGACCCCGCCGACTGGCCCGAAGACGGCTCGCAACCTTTCGTGTGGTCATTTGGCGATCCAACTGGCTTTGCCAACCACGGCGATTACGTGTTTGGCTGGAAGGATGATGCGCTGCAGAACATTCTGGTACGGATATAGTCATACGTGCTTCAAGTCAGACAGAAAAGGTGCTGACCGTGCATCACAGGATACGGAATGCTACGCGACGAGCTGTGGCGGCAAGCAACAGTCCATAGCGGACATGAACAAGTGCGCTGGCTTGAAGCGCACGGTGGAAGAGGATATTGGTGAGGATGCTTGTGAGTATTGTCCTGGCGCTTTTAGATGAGGGTTCCTAACTGAGTTCTAGGGCTCACTGAACTGCCGGGTGGTTACACACCTGAGCAAGTCAACGTGCTTTGAGTGCAATTTTGACATTGGAGCTCGATTTGCTATACCTGAGGAAACATGACATCCGATCAGATGTAGCACTCAGACTGAAGTTTCGGTACTTGTATCATGCTAGGGTTGTTTATCACTATCATAGACTGTCTACAGAACTTATTCCACATACTGCAAAAACTTCTTTGGTTCACTTGTCCCACGTACTGTAGACAACAGATTTCCAACTGTTTGTTGTTAAAATATTTGTCTGCGACCTTGGCCCTTGATTGTCTTTTCGAATCAACGCAGCGCTTCTGACCCTGACGTTTTCCAACGTTCCGATCGGAAGTTACCTTACTCTTGTGCTACTCGTGTTCGATGAGTCAACGCCCAACCCTCTGCCCCAAGCTCGCCTCGCACAAAGAGTTAGTGCATGAGCACCCATCAAGGTTCACTTACCTGCTGTTCATCGTACTTTGACTATCCCTCCGCACCATAGTGGTTGGGCGTGCATGTTGGTACTGATAATCGGCTCTGCAATGGAGCTGGGGCGCTTTAGCTAGGGCAAGATGTTGAGTGACGCCCAACAGCCTGTGCTACCTAGTATCAAGCGCTGGGCCGCGATTTGCCGCCATATCCGTACGACTGTCATAATGCTGATCATCACACGTTTCTTCGCACCTCTTTCGTTTCCCCATTCGAGCAGTGAACTCTTATTCCATGGATATGGTAGACCTAGCATGCGGCTCGTATACATGGCTGTTTCTCCGCACATTGCCATGTATGAAGCGAGGGGCGGACTTTATCAAGGTATGCAGAAGTGGATGAATAACTCTAGAAGGTCCAGTTCCAGAGTTCCTCGAATGCTTTCATAGCCAGAAGAGGCGTGTATCCAGTGTTCCCTTCAGCGTTGAAAAAGACTTTATCACTGTCCTGCACCAACGTTGCCTTTGCAATATAAGACACCGTATTGCTATCGATCGCGGGAGTGGGTCCAGTTATCACCAACTGAATTGGGTCGTCTTCTTGTTTCTTATTCGCCTCTCGCAGATAATCTTGATACGCCGGAAGACTGGCGATCTTTTCTACGCGGATAGTGAGCAGACAATCCACAATACAACAAGAGGTGCGAAACGTACCCGCGAACTTTTGCCTGAGCTCTTCGGTGTCTTTCGCATGTTTTTCGTATTTCTCGTCCATCTTCTGTTTTAGATGTTCCAATGCAGTTTTCTTGTCGGGAAACCAGTCGCTATAAGCCAATTTGAGTTTGAAGGAGAAACTAGAATCGATTAACAATGCCCTCAGGCGGCCTCTCTTGTAATCATGGTCATAATCGATTTTGAGTAGATACAGAATGCGTGCCGAGAGTGCCACTGCTACAATGCACGTTAACTTTTGGTTTTCGGGCGCTCTTGTGAAAAGGCAGCGTATACCTTTGATTGATTCTCCGAGCTGTTTTTCCTCCTCAAGTTGCTTTTTCTCCTCGTCAATCGTTTTCTTGCCGGGAAGATTCGGTTCCTCGACTCGAGACATGGTGGTGTTCGGCGACGGTCGGCTACTTCAATTGTTGTGTTTGGCAAGTCGGTTGAGCTTTAATGTATCGATAGTAGGTATCCGTGCTGGTGATAGGCAATGATTGTTGGATCAAGATATTGGTGTATGGTAGAAGAAGGGAATAGGCTAAGGGCCACATTGCTCTTATATACTAGTTCTCGCTTCCTGTGAGTCAACTACATCCCGCCTTGGTACGAGCTCACGTCGCACGAGGAGCCAGTGATGGATGACTACATCGTGGCCCCGGCTGAGGTCCCTATGACTCGATCATACCCCGCGGTGGTTGAGCTCGCGTTACACGGGGAGTCAGTGATCTATGAATGCATCGTGGTCGTGCCTTTCTGTTGATCGAGCTTCGTTGTGGGAGAATCTAACCTAGCTCCACTAACCACAACTGTCTACAAGTCTACTATACCTCACTGTGGTGGGAGCTCACATTATACATGGTCTGGGCTTCCTATAAGTGGAGCACATCCTGCGGTGGGAGGAGCTCGCGTCGTACGTGGAGTCAGTGATCAATGACCACTACATCGTGGTCGTCGCTTTCTATGAGTCGACTACGACCAGCTGCGGAGGAAGATCTCATCATAGATGGTCCCAGCTTCCTACCTTAGGTATGAGTCAACCACATCCCGCCTTGGTATGAGCTCAAGTTGCGCATGGAATCAGTGAACGATTTTTGCGTCTGCAATCGCGTCTACCTAGGTATAAGTCTGTTCAGCTTACCCCGCGCTTTCCATGTCAAGAGTATCTCCATAGCCGGGAGGACGGTTGTATCCTGGAGCTGCAACGGTTGTTGTGGCTCTGGCTTCCGAAGAGACTATCCCGCGTCGCTGTGTGGGAGCTCGCATCATACACGGCCCGGACTTCCTAGTCGACCATACTTAGGTCTCGCATCGCACGAGGAATCATTGATCCATGACTAAATCACGGTCTTAGATTCCTTTGAGTCAACCATATCCCACGGTGGTAACAGAGCAGGACGACATATATAAAGTCTAGTCTCTGAAGCAGATATACTTATAACTCCACAAACAACAACTACAATATCAATACTATCAACTTAACTTTGCCCGTACTCCACTACAACACAACAGCCTCCATATATTCGGCACCTGCATTCTGGTAACGACGACTCAACCCTGATAGTCTTTGATTTATTCAACTTATAAACTATCTCGGATCCTCGCACACTCAGTCTTACGCACAAGTCGACATCTCCTCTTCAGCCACCGAACCACACTAATACCATCACGATGCCTTGGTATTATACAGTCCAGTACAGGGACCCAAGAACTGGTGATACGGGTGATGGTATAGTGTCAGAAAAATTGCGTCGACATTTGCGCGTTATAAAAGAAATTATTGAAAACGATCTTTTCAGCCCGGATGAAGATGAAGCTTGGGATATTGATGCTACGCGTCAGAGCAATAGCGACAGATGGATACAAGAGTATGCACGGGGAGACCGCGGGTTAACGTATCCACCCATAAAACGAGATGGCACCTCGGACAG
Organism: Laburnicola sp. JP_R_19; assembly: GCA_031010545.1. Taxonomy (NCBI): domain Eukaryota; kingdom Fungi; phylum Ascomycota; class Dothideomycetes; order Pleosporales; family Didymosphaeriaceae; genus Laburnicola; species Laburnicola sp. JP_R_19. The sequence goes on along the minus strand of VOIT01000010.1, from coordinate 460,482 downwards.
AACTGCATTCATAAGCAGAGGCTGTAAGTATCTATTACGGCTACGAGAGCCTAGTCGATTGTTGCTATAAGCAGAATACGCTAATTCAAACGTAGTACTCCAAGCAATAAAGGACACAGAAGAATATGAAGAGGTATTCGGGTCGGAGGAAGATTAAGTCGGAGGTGGGGATGAATACAGAGGAGCAGATGCAGCTCAGACAAATGCAACGACTTGGTTTTGACTGCAGTATAATTGTGGACGTTTCTTGCTCTACTCTACTACGCTGCACTATTGCTTGATTGAATCCTGCAAGACTTCTGTTGTATTAGGTAGTGCCCGAGCCTTTCAATTTGCCCATGAACTAGTTAGTACTCTTCGTCTTTTTGGTTTGTTGTAGTGGTTGTTCTTTGTTCATTTCCTCAACTGCACAAAAAGGAATAACACAGGAAATGCTACAAACCTAGCATCTAGAACAAATAGTAGTGGCCCTTTGCATTCAGCTCCCACTGATACCATGTCTAGCAGTCTATATTCTGAATTTAAATTACCTATATTTCAAAATACGAGTCTATAGCTGCTGGCCCTTTGTACGCCTGTTCAGAAATTCGATGCAAACAAGTGATCAAATATCACCCCTTTTAGACCTCATTCTTCGCATTTTCAAGGCTTTCTAGTTAGTATGTGAATCATGTCTTCAGGTAGACCATTCTCGCTAACTAGTATATAACTGGTATTTCATCTCCTCATGTTAGATAGATAGATAGATAGAATTGATTTACGTCCAGTAGACTTGGCTGAGAGCCTTTATCTACATAGGCCTCCCGTGGGGCATGGGGGACGCGTCTCTCCCCGTAAGGGGGAGACGGGTCGTGCAATAGCTGCTCTATAAAAGCCTGTTAACTCTCCTAAACTCCTCCGTGCGAGTAAAGTAAGAAGTCTAGTCTAGCGCCTATGTGCGCAGGATCTTGTCCCTAAGGGAACGTTATATTTACTTGCTTCTTCAATTAAGCCCTATTAGAGCTGGTTAGCTTAAGAAAGGCGGCGAAGTCCTCTAGGCAGCTGAGGAGCTGCCGAAGGTACTTTTGTCCCTTGCGGGCGTTTGTTAGAGGCCCGCTAAGTCGCTAAGGCTAGCTGGCGAAGCGTCTTCGTGCTTTCTAGTAGTAGATTAGATAGCTAGGGGCCTTTTCTTTTCTACATGTGTAGGTAAGGGTTGCGTTCTTATGTCTAAATTTCTTATAATACTAGGCATAGTTACTATGCATAGTCCTAGTTAATAAGAGTTTAGCTAAGATTTAATAGCTAAAGCTAAGCTCCACTAGTACAGCTATGCTTATATAGTATAGGCCCTACTAATTATACTATATAGAGAGCTTTATCTTATGTTATCTCTACTATTCTATTTCTACAAGGCAGTAATTAATCTAGGCGTCTAACTGTAGCCCTGTGATTGTGGGCTTAGTAGCTTATAGTTCTAGAGGGTGAGGGCTGTAAGCCTTTAGATCTGCTAGGCAATCCGCCTTTTTATTTCCCTATATGCCTATATATCCTAAGGACTAGCGTACTTAGACGCCTAACGTCTCTATAACCTATTAGTATTAGAGGAAGGCCTACTAAGAAGAGGGTAGTGCGTTTCCTTATAGGCACTATATAGCTAACGTGCTGTTAATACACATCTAGATTTGTTGTATATAGAGGGCTAGATCGCGCATAATATACTCTAGCCCTTACTATACCCCTATAGCTTCTACGTTAAACACATAGGAGCGTGCATTAAGTAAGCCTTTGCCTAAGCTAACTTCTTATCTACCTTAGTATATGGCGTAGCTATACGTAATATGCTTAATCCCTTTAAGGCTCTACTTTAAGCTGTTAGAGAAAACTATAACTTTGTCCTATAGGAGGTGTGCCTACTATTCTTTAAAAGCCTTAGCCACTTCTCTCTTCTTTACCCCCCTTATTAGGTCTATCTAATAGTTAGACAAGTAGTAAGGTTTTATAAGGACTAGTCTTAGGACTAGGTTAAGAGGTAAGCTAACGCGCTTAACAATAGTCCTAGGTTGCTGTGGGCTTCCTACACCTCTGCCCCGCCAGATTTGTGGGGTCTGTGCCCACTTAGTAAAAGAGTATCTATTATCTATTGTTTGCAGGTGTACAGCAAACCTAAGCTTTGCCTCTTTAAAGGCAACTAGGCTTAAGGGCAGACTAGCATCCCTAAATAGTGTAGCTATAGGTGTAGTCCTATATACAGGTAGGACGCCTTGTGCGGCGAGGGCTAGCGTCTTATAGACAATATCGACGTGGTCTCTAAGCCTGGCGCTAACCTTATTGGCCTAAGCCTGTCGTCGTATGCAAGCGGGCTTCATGCGACCCCTATACCACGCCTCTGCTCTATAGAGTAGTCGTGGGACGATGCAGGTAATAACGGCCTTGCGCAATGAAGCCGCCAGGGGGCCGCAGGTAGTTCGGACCAAGCTTTGAATATAAAGGGCCACCTTATAGGCCTTAGCAGCTCGTTTAGCAACATATCGCTTAAATATAAGCTTTTAGTTAAACTAGACTCTAAGCTATTAGAGTGCTAGCTGCTATAGCAAGTCCTAATCCTATATAACTAGATGGATTGTTAGTGTGTTGTTAACTACGCAGGGTGGCGCTATAAGCCCTCTCTAGCAGGTAAAGTATATTATTTCTATCTTTTTAGGTGCAAAAGCTACTTAGTTGTTGTCTCCCTACTATATAACGTCCCTAACGTTATTCGCAACAAGAAGGTTGCTCTCCTCTAAAGTGTAGGCTACCCTATAGAGGCAAATGTTGTTAGTATATCTAAAGCGTAGATTGTTGCTAGCTTTTATAAGTTTAGCAAGGCATAGCGTGTATAGTACTAGTAAAAGTAGCGAGCCTTATAGAGTGCCGCATTATACTAGGTGGGTAGGGGTAATTAATTTGCCTAGCCTAACCCTTACCTGCCTTTCTGTAAGAAAACTGTTTGTTAGCTAGAGAGCCTTAGTGGCCTAGCCTTGTGCCTTCATGTGGTGTAGCAGTTAGTTGACTAGGAGGGCATTAAACGCCCCCTGTACGTCTATAGTGACTATGGTCACGCATTTCCCCTAGGCGAAGGCCCTCTCCACCTCGTGCGTGAAGGCTGTGACTATGTCTATCGCGGACCTCTTCGGCAGGGCTCCTGTGTGCTGTAAGCTAAGGACCCCTTCTGTTATTGCTATTTAGGCTCTTTGTCTAGCAATAATTCGCTTAAATCCTTTACTAAAGCAAGATAGCAAGGTAATAGGCTAGAACGCCCGTAGGGTGCTCCTATCCTTCTTGCCCACCTTAGGTATTATAGTTACTTCGGCTAGCTTCCACGCCCAGGGGAAGTAGCTAAGTTAGAGGCACTAGCGGAAGATACCGCAGACGCGCTCCTAAATAGTATACCAGTATGCTTTAAGTAGCCTAACTATAACTCTATCTAGCCCTAGTAAGGTACTAGCGACACTAATAATATTCCTTTCTACTTCTTCTATTAAGAAGTATGTGTCCTATAGGAGGGTAGGCCCTTCCTATAGGGATAGAGGTGCATCTAGGTTGTTATTTGCGTTAAAGCGGCAGAGGATGGCTTGGCGGAGGGCTTTAGCCTTCCTCTCCTTATTGTAGATAGGCGTGCTGTTGATAATTAGTGGCGCGTCTGGGCGAGTAGGCTTAAGGTAGTGCTAGCTAATAATTTTATAAAGGTCCTTATTATCTGTAACGTTGTTTATAGTGTGCCGCTAGTAGGCTCTTTTTGCCTTTCGTACGACTGTGTGGAAGATACAGGTTGCGTCTGTGGGTCCTTGACCTGTGTGTCCGTCTATCAAGTGTAGGTGTTGTCAGCGAGCCTCGCGGCACTCGTCTATCCACTAGGGGGCAAAGCGCCCTGCCCTATAATTGGCCTTCCCTGCCGTGTGTATGCCCTTATTAATAACCTAAGTAAGAGTGTCTATACATGCTTCTAGCTTATTACTAGTTAGGCTAGCAGGGTTAGGGACTTAGTGTATTCCTAAGGCTACTATACTAGCGAACTTTAGTAGCTAGTCTATTAGAACCTAGTAGTAATATTATTTAAAGGATTATTGGCCACGCCCTAGGATTATAGTGACCTAGGTAACATAGTCTAAGCCGCATTGCAGGTCTGGTTAGACTACCATTCTTGCGAAAGGAATGTTTAAGAAGGTAAGGTTAATAACGTAACCTACCTAGTGCGTTGCCTAGCCTAGCTCCCGAATAAAATCTATGCCGCTCTTAGCTGCCTATTTAGCAAGTTTAGCTCCGCCTTATAATGTAATAACGCTAGGCTTAAACATATTATGCTTAGCGTTGAAATCCCCTCCCACCACACAACAAGATAGGGGGGACAAATAGGTAATATAGTCTAGGACCTATAGAGCCTACAGTTATCTATAGGTGTTTTGTGAGGGATAAGTAGGGTAGCAATTAGGAATGAGATACTGAGTTGATTATAACAAGCTGAACAGAGAAACTGCTTAAGTAGCAGAATCGTGATCAGCAACTAGTCTACATCAGGTTGGTGGTATCATGTGATATCGTACTCCACACTAACATGTTTAGTACAGATATACTATTTACTTCTACCCACTATAGGTCCCTATTCTAAAGTAACCTTTAATGTGTAATACAAAGGCCTGCCCCCTTCTAGATATATATTATTACCCTTAGCCGTTAGGTTACCTATTCTGCTAGGTCGTCCTATGCTTCCACTAGTGGGTAGTGTGTGTAGCTGGGGTGCGTTAAGGTTTGTGTGCCTACGCATGTAAACGGTTCCTGTATATATAGGACATTAATTCCTTTGCTATAAGCTATTTTAAGGGTGGTAATATAGCTAGGCGAACCCTTACCTACATTAACCTACCTAATCTATATATCCTTAGCCTTCTTAAGGGCGCGCCGCTAGTTTAGTAGTTATTCTACTATAATATAGAGGAATTGTTTATGTCCAAGTCCACTTCCTAGAACAAGACAATGTGCCTGTTCTAGGGGTCTACGCTCTGCGCAGATAGCTATGCCAGGTTTAGGGACCTTTAATAGGAGGCATTTTTAGTCAGCCTAGAGTTCTGTCTATTAATTAGTGTCCTAGCCGGCATTAGGGCCTAGAGGGCTGTACGCTTTTTCTAGGTTTCAATAGTAGTGGGCATGCTGTTCTAGTCTGTAGGGGCTGCCTACGTGACTAGTAATAATTCCTAGGAGAGCTGTTGTTCCACTAGCTATTGTACCTATTACTTAACTAGGTTATGCACCTGCTAAAAGGCGCGTTATCTAGCGCGTTAGAGCACTATAAGCTCTTTCTTAGTAGGTTTAATAATCCTACTATCTACTCTCTAGGGGGTTGCAGGGCAGGTGTTATGGCCAAACTAATAGGGTCCTTAGCAGTTCAGGCACTTCTCCTTATAGGTGCACTCTGCGCCCGCTAGTCTAGCATAGCCTGTGATTTTCTCTCTATGGTGGGCGTACCTGGCAGCCTTTGTACACTTCGTGGGGTTGCAGTAGCCCTAGCAGCCGTCTTCGTGTCGTACTATCGCCGCCTTCTTAATAATTTCCTTAGACTAGTTGCTAGTTCTAAAGAGTTAGAAGGACTGTACTAGTTTAAGGAAAGAGATAACCTAGGTAATTAGGCCTCTCTTATTATAGCTATATCTAGAGGGCCGGCAGCTAATTAGCTGCACCTTAGTCTAGGCAGCAGCCTCTACCTTAACGTCTTATAGGGTAATAGAAGTTTCTTCCCCTAAAAAGCTCCTATAGGCGCACTAGACATTCTAAACAGCGTAGTTATGCCACCTTTATAGGAGGGTAGCCCTATTACTATTAATAGCACAAATTATTTTAGCCTAGTTTTCTTGCTCTATAAGTTGGTTGCAGATTATCTTGTTAGCTAGGGTTAGTGCCTATCTTGTCTTAGTAGCTGTGGCCTAGGGAATGTTAGTTATCTAAAGTCCTATTACTCTATAGATAGCCTGCTAGATAGCTATTAGTGCTAGGTTAAGGAGTTAGATTGTAGTAGGCACTGTAAGTAGGATGTAGATGTTGTTGTCTTGTCGCGCCTGTGTGGTGCGAGCTGGTGATACCCGTGCACATCCTCTTTAGGACGTGCTTCTAGAAGTGGGATAGTTGCTCTCCCTTAAGGAGGATGCAGCAGCATTTGCGTAAGTCTTATAGAAGCGTTGGGCGGCGCTTAAGTAGGCGCTGCTGCTATTGCTGTCGCTAGCTAGGCTGCTAGTATTGCTGCCTGTATTAGTGACTGAGGTGGTAATAGCCTGGATAACTAGGCGCCGGAGGTCGTTCACGATCCCCACATTCTCAGGGCTCTTATAGCTTATTATATAGTTGTTAATAGCCTCTGCTAAGGCTGTAGTGATAATCTTGCGCCTCTAAATAGCATGTATGGCGGCGGCGAAATAAGGGGCGATCGCGCTGGTGACGTCGTTAGTTGCTGCTGCTATTACTGCTCCAGCCCTGTCCTAGGTGTTCGCACTACCACTGAGTTAGAGGCGTGCCAGCGCGCGGATATCTATTACGCGGGACCTCTTAGAGGTGCGAAAATTATTCTATCTTGAGGACTTGGGTCCTCCTGGCCCGGTGCAGCCCTCAGAGGGGGGCTGCTTGCAGTTAGGGGTTACCTTAGTCGCCGCTGCAGAATCTGCAGTTTCTGCCATTTTCCTTACTACGCAATAGCGCAATGAGTAGAGGGCGGAGGGAGGCTAGAGTTCGCAAAATCCAGCCTGTTTCAACTAAATTCAGATGAAAAATTGATGGAAAATACCAATCTCGGAATTTGAGTTTTGAGTTGTCGGTGTCATCTCCTCATGTGACTGCTCGATTGATAATTAGCATCATGGCTGACGATTTTTTAAGATACCTATCGTTCAAGATACACGGGCACAGTCACATCATTCTCTGATTGCTTTACTACCCTCTCTTGACTTCTTTAAAAAGAGGGAAAGACTTAATGGTATAGACTCCGGGCTCTCATTTCACTAAAAGTGCAGCCGGAATAGAGCAAGTGTCACTGGCTCAGTAAAAATAAAGGTCCCAAAACATTGTCACATCCTTAATTCACGGAAAATCCTGTCCTAGTTTGCTATATTCCATACAAAATGTGAAGTTGAGATTGTGAATTACTGCAAACAGAGGGATATATCCTTTGTAAAGTGCGGATCTGACACCTTTACTTAGTAAACCTAGACAACTACAATTCCACAAGCCAGCACGACTCTAAAAACAAGTACTATTCCACAAACAATTATAATATCGATATTATCAAGCTTACTGCCATATTATCCTACTTAAACGCAACAGCTTACACATCCGCGTTACTACCAATTACAACTCAACTACCAGAACAGTTGATTGATTCAAATAGAAGGCATATTGATCTATCGCTAACTAAACTTCACACCCAAGTCGGCAACTCGTTTCAGCCACAGAACTAAACTGGTAATGCGTACCAATCCGACTCAAGAGTTTTACCAGGTCACATACCCAGGGGGCCAAGGGGTAGTCTCAGTGGGCGCGTGGAGGTATGCAAGAGCTGTCCGAGAACATGGATGGCAATTGGGAGATTTGCAGGAAGCAGATAGGTCTGTTTTTGAGTCTATGGGAGCAAACGATGGTGGGGTAAGGTATATAGTAAAGGAGGATGGGAAACGGTACGCCTGGTATTTCATAAGCAGAGACTGTAAGTTCCTACTGAAACTACCATGCGCTATTTGACCACCCTACAGGCGCAATACGCTAATTCAAATATAGTGTTGGAAGCCATTCAGGATCATCGGAGTTTTCGTACGAGCGGAATGCCAATCCAACCTCCGGAAGACCTCGAAGCAACGGACCCAGAAGATGAAGGTGGCAGTTCTGATGATGATGGAAATCCAAATGAGGATCCCGAAGCAACGGACCGAGAAGGAGGCGCTATGGATGAAGCCAGTATGGATGAAGACAGCATGGATGAAGACGATATGGAAGCAGAAGAAGGAGAAGAAGAAGAAGAAGAAGAAGAAGAAGAAGAAGAACGTATGGAAGAAGATGCCGTGGAAGAAGCCAGCGTGGAAGGGGAAGACGTTGATTCGGACGACACTGACCGAGAGACCGACCGACACCTGGCGCACAGAACAGAGCACGCCTGGCATCCGAATAGATAACAGATATCGAATAATGGTGGAATAGAGTTGTGAAGATGTTCACAGGTGAGGCTGCTATAGACATCGTTGTCTTACACGATTTGCGGCATTTTTACAGCGTTTAGTGTCGAAGGTTTCCTTTATACATAGCTTTGCGTTTAGACAGCCATTGATCATTTCCTTGCTTTATCTCAATATACTGCATGGTTTCTCGTCCCGACTTATCAGGACTCTTCCATCACAGCGACCTATCTCAATATGCGCTCATAAAATCGCTCAGTATTCGTTACCGTGCATACTTTAGATACCCTAGGTATTGTTATCGGGTGTTAATTGTGTTTAAAAAAACTTAAGAGTGCTACAGACCTGTAATGCTTAATTCATGCCAGTGCTTTATTCGATTGTTCGATGCTAGGTACATGGCCAAATACCACCTCTGCTTGACCTCAAGGTTCGCACATCGCATAGTTATGGATTTCACGAGGACTCTGAATCCCAACAGACTTGGCTTGCAAACTTGTGTTGCTTTAGTATTGTCTCCGTCGTGGAAGATACCATGGTGATTCCATTCCGCACACAACACAGCAAGAGGTAACGCAGAAGGCACTAATACCTCGCACACAGTGGGGTTGATTGTGATAAATACACCAGACGGATTGCAAAAAGATCTGTCATGCGCGATAGACGAGTAAGGAAAAGCAGCTCTCATATTGATCCTGTATAGGTATTTCTGGTGTGATTTAGAGATGACCATTCCGACATATCTGAGCTTTTGATCCCACATGCAGACTGGACCGCCACTAGGTGGTGCGATTATTGGTGAGGCCTTTGCAAGACTCACAGGACAAAATTCTAAGTACATCTGTTACCCTAGGATAAGTAATACTAATAGTAAATATATTTTAGATAAAGGCCTCACGAATTATTACCTCGCCTAGTGCCGCTCTTCAAGTGCAAGATGGCAATAGCGAATCTCTGTTGCTTTAGAGTCTACACTATTTCAAATTCGTCACAGTCGCATGCACTATTCTTCAAATAAAAAATCCATTAAACAGAATTTGTGTTCCCGATCCTGGATTATATTTTTTGGGAAGTGCGACTTGAAGGAAGCAAGTGGTAACAACCAAGCAAAAACAGCACCCAATACATCAACACATGCGTCATTCATCGCAAGTCCCAACACTCAAGTCAACCTCACCTCCTACCGCCACCGCATACCACCAGGCTGAGGCTGAAAACCGATGTCGACACAGCCACCTCACCGGTGTACACCAGTGCACCCACAGCGCCCATCCCACTCAGCCTCACGAAAACCTCCCGCCACCCACCCACCACTCAACCTCTACATCCCACCGCTTTGCACGCCTGCACAACTAATGCCAGGGCACACCACGGCCCCCCCTCAACACCGGCTCCCCGCCAAGCCCCCTCACGTCACCATCCCTGCAGTTTGCCCCTCACCGTTCCGCTTCCCCACCCACCACGCATCTCCCCATCCCAACTCACGGAACTTACCCCGGCAGGCCCAAGACGCTCAAAGCTTGACAACCGAGTGATCGAAGCGTGGCGCTCACTACTGTTCAGATGAGGCAGTGAGCGGCCAGGCTAGTCGTGTGCACAGCAGGGCTGAGCAGACGTTCTCGTGATACTTGGGCGTGCGGGGCTGATCTTTCTACCTAGGTACTAGGTAGGTAGGTAGGCAGCAGAGTGGGTGGGTAGTCATGTGGGTCGTTGGATTTATATGCAGTGGTGAGATGGGGTTTCGGACGACTGCAACCTGTATCTTGAGTTTAAGAGGGTACCTTATTCCTGTTAGATACCTACGTCTTTCTTCGTCGTGGGACAGCGACCATCCATCCATCTGTGCGTCCCAACTGCAGCGAAACGCACCGAAACAAGGCACCCCCAACACGAAGCCAGCCAGATCAGCAAACCAGCTCCGAAGCACAAGTACCCTACTTACATAGTTACAACGTCGACTCACCAGCCGGCCGGCGATCGATCGACGCACCTGCGACGCAAATAAGTCAGCCGTGTATCATCACCACTAGACACCAGGTTGACACGAGCAAACATCCGACATCATATGGCAGCCTGATCCCCAGTCCAGCTTTAGTCACCGTCTCGCACACACACCGCACATCGCGCATTTCCGCCATCCATCCAACCCAACAAAGCCGAGACGCAAAGAAGCCCTGCACCAGAGCACCAGATTCAACCCGAGCACCCAAATCCACCATACCTACCTACCTACCTCCATTACATCGTAACCCCCTTCACCCCACCCAGCCACCGCTCCAGGAACCGAAAACCGCACGCCAACTCTCCTCCTCCTCCAACACCACCACCACCACCCCCACCAACCATCCCACAATGTCATCCTCAACCCCCCACAACCCCTCTCCCTCCTCCCAACAACTCACACCCTACACCTCCCAATCCCACTCCTCCCGCCGCCCCTCATCGCAGTCCCCCCGCCGCCCCTCCCACCACTCCTCACACTCCCAATCCAACCGCGACCGCGACCACGACCACGGCCGCTACGACGAAACCCACTCCCACGACGAAAAGCGCCCCACACTCGGCGACACGATTGTCCTGATCTGGGACTCGATAATGGGGGCTTGGGAGCGGCGGAGGCCGTAGACGGTGAACTTGAGAGATGGGATGGGATGGGATATCTACCTGGAGGGGGCGTTTAGGCGTAAGGCAAGGCGAAGATAGGAGGGAGTTAGTACGGGCCAGGGCCCGGGGAGAGAGGGAGCATGTGCTGCGAAGCGACGCGCCATGCTGTGCGTGTCGGATGGATTGGTTTCCTGCGGCGGCTAGCGAATGCCATGCATGGGAGGATGGATGGACAGATGGGAAGCCGAAGCTGGCAAACAGGATGACTTCAGCTTATGTACAGCTAGTAGTAGTCTACCGCCATGACGGCAGACAGCACAACCAGCCACAGCCATGGCCGCAAACACAGCCATATCATCCACCCACACCCCGAATTTCCTTAACATGGAATCATAGATACCCAATTTTCACAATACAATACAATACAATACAATACAATAATACCAACAAACAAAATCACACACCAGGACCACAGCCTCACTCACCCGTACACGCAACAAGCAGCAAACTAAAACCCCAATCACGATACCAATACGATTCCAAGGTTTCAAATTCCCGTAGGTAGACTACTCGCCCAATTTTCCCCACCAGAAACTCCTCCGCTGCCAAACCAGCGAACATGAATCCAACCAACACCATGCTGTCTAAAAACTGCCCATGAGGAACCACCGCTGTGCAAAAACAGAAAGGCGAAAATTCCGCCGTGTGTATGCCATGCCATGTATGCCTGTCTTTCCCGAGCAATCTGAAGCACCTCCTCCGTCTATAATCTTACTGTGTCACTGTATGAGTGAGATGAGATGGGATGGGATGAGCCCCAACCCAAACCGGCGATCGAAACAACAAGACGCCGACGCGAAAAAAAAAGAAGCGCCGACCACCCCAGAACATCAACTTCAGCGCTTGAAGTCTTGTTGCCGAGAAGAAGAGAAAGGCGCGCTTATGAGTAAAATGCCAAAGGAAAATACGACGACCCGGGTCCCCAGATCGATCCTGCTTTTGAAGTGTCTGCGTAACCCCCTTGTTCCCATCCTGTCTAGTATGCGCGGCACAGCTAATCCCTGCGCCTGTAGTGAGGCGGCACAGTTGGGGTTGTGCGTCGCTCGCCCCGGGGATAGTAGTACCCGTGCCTTCGCCCCTGATGTGCCATTTTGTCCTCCGGGTAACTCCGTCTGCCACTTCTATGGCTGTAGTAGAATCATGTACGAGAACTCGTCGGTTCGACCCAGCATAATTCGGCGACTGCGAGCGTAGAACCGAGTAGCGCTCAGTTGAAGATCTGGCCAATGTGACGCTCGCTTTCGGGCTTCCAGGTGCCTGTGCGCCAGTCAGTATATTGCAACGTATTGGCGGGTCCCCAGGGCGCCATGAGCAACGTCGGCTCCGCCGCGGCGGATATGGGCAACAGTAAAACAGACACAGTGCGAGGCCAGAAAGATACAGTCACACAGGTCGAGTAAGGAAGTAGAAGTCTCACGTACCTTCGAACTGGTGCTTCACAAATGCCATCGGGTCATCCTCTTCGCCGGCGTTCATCGTTTTGATTCCAGGGCTGAAGCTCGTGATGGGAGAATGATAACGTCGCCAACCTTCTTCGGCTGCGTCATGCCCGTAAAGTGTTGAAATGTGATGTTACCCTTGCTGGTGCTCATGTCAAAGTACGCGGGGTTGTTGAAGAACGAGAAGATGGTGTCGGTCCATACACCGGGTCCGGTGAACTCAATAATGCTCTTGTGGTCCTTGCTGAGCCTGCCTTCAGCTTTGCGCTTCAGTGTCTCCTGTGTAATATTGGCGACCACATCGACGAGGACGGGGTGACCGGGCTTCGACTGGATGGTCCACTGGCAGAGAACTGGATGCGTCGCGCATACCATTCGGCCCAGTCCGGGCGATCCGGATCAGCTTCGATGCCAATGACCATGCCATACGAGTTACTGGGCACGTCGGACGGTATCCAGTCCGCAGCGCCCTTCAACGCGGTAGTGTCAATGTCGGAGTAGATGCCACCTTTGGCGAGGAGGATCAGATAGCGGAAGAAATCGGCCTTCAGGACCGGGACGGGGAGTGCGTTGTAGGCCTCGAGGACCTGGGGGACCGAGGCGTAGAGGTATTTGATCAAGTGCACGGCCATGTTGTCCGTGATGACCTCGTGCACAAAGGTAGGGTGGTGGATCGTCCAGCTGGCCTCAGCCTCGCGGAGCTCTTCCTTGAACTCGCCCTGGGCAGGCGTGTACTTCCACGTCTGCCAGATGTACGCGGGGAACTTGGAGTCGACGTCGTAGGGGAACTGGTACTCGAGCTGCTTGTGCAGCGGCTTCTTGTGGAGGTCCGCCAGGCTGATCTGCTGCGTGGGCTTCTTGGGCGTGTCGGGCGTGTTGAAAGCCTTTGCGGCCTTTTCTGCCTCGGATGCCTCGGATTTTGCCTTTTGCTTCGCGTCTTCTGGCTTCGGCTTCTGCATGGACGTCGGCTTGGGCATGTCGTTGGCATTGCGGTAGGGCGCGGGTGAATTGGACGTGTGGTGGGTCTTGAAGATGAAGAAGAGGGTGAGGACGGCGAGCGAGAGGACGAGGGCTTTCTTAAAGGTGAGCATCGTGACCGTGGGAGGGCCAGAGCCAGAGAGAGAGCTGTCGGGAGAGGGAGGGCGGGTAGAGCGAGGACGAGCCTGACGGGCGGCGCGAGAGTGAAAGGAATAACTGGCCGGACGCAGAGCAGCGTGCAAGCCAGGGCAGGAGGCGCGGGAGATATAATGCAGGTGTGATTTGATCCGCGCTGGGGGTCGGTGCGCCGTGAGCGGGATCCCTGTGCTGGGGCCGCTGGGCGAGGGTCCAGACTTCCTTATCAGCAACCGCTCGCGTTGCACAGCTCCGAACTCAGCCTATTCCAGGCGATAGCAGAGCACCAGGGAGCCTGTACGGCGTACTGCGCAGCAAGGAGACAGACAAAGAAAAACGAGCGAAAGAGCTGGGAATCGACAGGCTGAGGACGAGCAACAGCACAGCAACGGGGCGTGGTGGTTTTTGTTTCTGGCCAGCTTCATCGAACGCCCGTTTCAGACATGGGCTAAGCTTCGGAGCGGCGTCGATAGCGTGCTGTAATGCCAAAAAGTGGGAGCCCCCTGCCCAGACCGCTACCTGCCTCTCCGAGTTTTCGACCTGGTGATCGCTGTCAGTCTGCGACGGTCGTGGTGGAGCGGCCGCGCAATCACAGGAAGATGCCGCAAACGACCTGCCAGCCTCTTCGCGCTGCACACTCATTCCAGCGCAGCTGCCAGCGCGCCGAGCTGATCGAGGGCCACACGTTTACGACGGCCATGCCGCCCACCGTCCCCCCACTGCACGCCTGATTCGCCGATACTGAACGCTGCTATCGCGAAAAGGCCGTACTGCCCCTTTTAGCTGATCTATGATCTATCTACAGCATCGACCCGGCCGCTGTAGGCGAAACACCGTGTGATGTCACCGACGCGTCCTCGCTACTGTCTGTGCACTTTGAATTCGAGATTGACGACGTTGCCCTGGAGCAGCATTACGTGGGCAGGCTCCCAGACTGAAACGTAGCTGTTTCCGTCCTCGACATATAGTTCACGGCACAAGTTATGCCCAGGTACGGCTGTCTACACAATTCCGCCGCTTCCTGTTGGCGCTGAAGATGGCAAAAAGATATAAACAGCACTTGGTTAGTAGCCCACGTATCCCTGGACTGGCTGCGCTGTATTTAGATAGTCTACACGATGGTCCTCACATGTTGCTGCTGAGACAGACGGTCGGCTGATCGACGCCTCGTGGCTATGCGCCGCCCGCGAAAATGACTTTCCGACAACACCTAGCCTTCATCCCACGCCCTCGGAACCTCGAGCATGAATGCACCACGCGTCTCCCATCCCGAGCTTCTCTTGCCATGGCTAGCAAAGAAGCCGTGCAGCTTCATCTCCAGAGAGCCTCGATTAATGAACACGTGTACAGTACTGTGTAAATATTTCTGCTGGCCATCAACCACCACCCACCACCCACAATCGCATACCATACCCCATCTCCAACTTCAACAATCCCATACACATCTATCCGCGAGTATGCATCTTATCTAATTACCCGGGCCCCCATATCCCGAACCCGTATTCACCCAAACTCCCCCGCCGATCATCCGCCTCTCGGGACAGTGAACACCACCGCTTATCTCTACAGTACAATCAATACATGCACCGGTGCTCGAGAAGCCGCATCAATAAACCCTCTACCCCAGCCCAGTCCAGCCCATCGCATATAGTACCATCTACTGAGGGGAACCCTCCCAACCATCCCGTCCCGCCAACCCACACCTACACCCGCGCATAAACGCCCCCCAATCGTAAATATCCTGACACGATCTTGCAAAACGCCCACCGCGCTCAAGTTGAATCACCACAGTACTGGTGCGCGTATAATTCGCAGCCTCATGCGGGAAGGGAGCGGCCCGGCCATGCGTGGAATTGTATTCCGACTCTTTTATTTGCAGCAACGCACAGACAGCACGGACCGGTCACAGACAGAGACCGGGGAGTGGGTGACGCGTCCCCTCGCTAGCGCGCCTTACGAGTCGGGACAAGGGCATTCCGTGCTAGCGCGGAAGCTGGGGAGAAGGTGTTGAAACGGGAGGTTGGCTTGGCTGGGGGGTTTTTGGAATTGGGGTAGAAGGTACGGTAGTTCTTTCTCTGCCCTACCATCGCTACTATCCTTCGACGCAGCGCAACAAAACAACAACAACAACACACCATCCATCGTCCAACCGCTTCCTCGTACGACACACCACACCATCCCATTTCTTGCTGCTAGCTAGACTACCATAGACTACCATGCATATTCTCTACCACCTTCCTACATACCCCAACATTCCACCCACCACCAACCAGAGCGACAAGTATACACGACACCGTTTTGTACCACGAACTAGGTAAGACCGCTGAATGACACCGGTGCGTCAAACACCATACATCGCAGTAGATAGGATATATTGCGCACGCTTTGCTACTTGTCGAGGTTGAGACCTGGGGATTTACCTTCCTTCCTGTCTTCTATACAATACCGTGGTCTTGCATGCGACACACTACGTCGTTCTAGACCTTTGACGGTTTGACCTGTCCAAGTGCATGGCAACGACTTGTTAATGGATTTGCACATTGGTTTAACTGGACTCCATCCTTCGTCCACATACCCGCTGACCTGCAAACACTACCATTCCCAACCATAATCAAATCTACACCAATTGCCCATGCCTATTTTCCTCAAGAGCTGAATACCCTCCCCAACCTCTCTGGCATTCTTCTCCCTCTTCATCCAATCCTCAGCATCATACCCTTTTGTATCCACCAGCAAGTGCTTGGCCTCATCCTTTTCCCTATTTTCTCTTATCCATTTCAGTAGCCGCGCGGGTAGCCTCCCAGCAGGCATATTCTGGAGAGTCTGGGTATCCGAAGGGATCCATCCTTGGGAGAGATTGATGTATTCGATTTGACGCCAAGCGCCATTCCAGTCGGGGCAAGAAGACCCGGAAGGCGGGGTCCACCCGGGCGCGACGCCGTTAAGGACCAAAGACGACCGAGGACCTCCTGGGCCCCATGTTAGTGCTTTGAGCCAGGTGCAGCCTTCGAGGTCGAGCCACTTGAGGCAGTACGTGTTGAGCGAGAAGCGACGGAGGATGTTCGCTGCTTCGTGCCAGTCATTGTCGTGGTCGGAGTAGATATGAGTGCCTCCTAATGAGACGGTCGTATGCTTCCCTACCATGGAGGTCGTAGCTGCATTCGGAGTTGTGCTGGGACGCGGCCAGTAGGCTAGCGAAAGGTGAGTCAAGGTCTTGAGATGCGGAGACATGGCCAGCAAGTTGGTCCAGGATGCAGCATTTCCCGGATGCCCAAGCGAAAGACGAGTTAGATTGGGGAAGATGGGAACAGTCAATGTAGCTGGTAAAATGAGAGACGTGCTCTCCTCAGCTTCATCTTCCCAAGAATCGACTACTTCGATAGGGGCCTTCTCTTTGCCTTTCGCACTTGATATCGAAATGTCTGCCATGGCGTTCGTTAAAGCAGTACCAGGCCGCGAGCGCTGAAGCGATTTTTCCAAGTCTTTCAGCGTATACCCATCATTCAACAGACCTGTCAAATCCAAGAACTGCACGTCTTCAGACCCTGAAGCGCCTTCGACTTCATGGTCGTTTTGGAATAAGATCTTGAACGACTTGAAACCCATACATGACCTTTCCCCGTACACCGAGAGGTAGCTAAGCAGTGCCTCTTTGAATGCTATTGGTAAGGTTGGGAGGTAGTGTTGTTCGTACACGGAAATTTCTTCCCAGTTTAACACCATCGATCGAAGGCAATGGTGTTGTAAACTACGGGACGACGGTAACCGCTGTTTAAGTTATAAATCTGCTACTCAATTCATTCTCAAATGTACGAGTCCGGTCCTCTCACCTGGATGACCACATACCTTGAACTCCTCAGTATGTACCCTCGCCAGCTTGCAGAATTGGCCCACACCGGATCCGGTCGCATCCGCCCTCTTCAAATTCCGTAGGTGTTCCGGCGCCCACCTGCTCCTGCCCAACCAACTAGAGGGTGCGGCGGGCCCGGGAGGTGGTCTCTGGCCCGGCCGAAGCGACATCCGTGTACGCGCGTCTGTCTTTGGTTTCGGCGCGTCAACTTCTGCGATACCCAAAATGCGCCGCAGATCCGGCGGGACAGTGCGGTGACTGACTATGTCTGTAATTTCATCTCTGCGTTCTGCAGTGGGCCGTGGGGCCTGTTCACGTCGCAGCTGCTGTATGCGTTCGTTTACGGTCTGGGATGAAGGTGTAGAGGCAGACGCAGAAGAGCGAGAGCTCTGCAAGGAAGGGTGGACGTAGTTCGGTTTGATCGAGGTGAAGGCGGGCTTGTGCTTCTTAGGCATGGAGAATGAAGAACGACAGTAGCTGGACGGAGACGAGCGAGACTTGGAATAGTGAATCGATTTCTGATATGCGAGAGGATGCTGGTGGTTATTAATCGAGGTGTAAGTGTATGCTCTATCAAGCGGAGAAATGAGTCAAGCGCGCGAGGCGGAGTGAGAGCAGAGTAAGACCAGAGGGTGACTCAGTATGACTTGGAGAACACGACTGCCAGGGTGCAATGTTTGGTGCATCTACAAAGGGCGCTCGCCATTGAGCGTCGGCCGCCACTTCCTTCGCTGAGGCGCGCGCAGTTGGAGGGGCAAGAACGAGCCGGCAAAACCTTCTCCCGACAAGCGAGCCACAGAGTTGAATCGCCTTTCGCCGCTCCACCTACGACCCCAGCAGGACAGCAACTCCAAGTCACCCGTACCAGCTCTCATCACTCATCATGGGTAAAGTTCACGGATCCCTCGCTCGTGCCGGTAAGGTCAAGAGTCAGACGCCAAAGGTACTGCCCCCGCCCCGGTTCGCCCCCCTCGCAGATTACTCACAAGTGCGCAGGTTGAGCCGCAGGAGAAGAAGAAGACGCCCAAGGGCCGCGCCAAGAAGAGACTCACATACACCCGCCGCTTTGTCAATGTCACCATGATGGTTGGCGGCAAGCGCAAGGTAAGTTTATCGCAGCCTTGCCACGCCGCCTCTTCTAACGTGCGCAGATGAACCCCAACCCCGGATCTTAGACGACCGAGCGCATCCACCCTCCTAGCGAGCAATCTCGAGCAGCATGAGGAGCGAATATACGACAACGACTGTTGGAAACCCGAGGAGTCGCGATGAGCGGTCGCATTGGGTTGGAGTACGGCGTTCATATGGACTGGCGATGGACACACGGGCAGACGGGTCGCATCGGGTCATCTCCACGGGCACGTATGCCAACCCTAGCGCAAGCTCCCAACCACAGAAAATACGACAGTATTGAATGACCTGTTTTGCTGCGATATTTGTGCCTCTGTACCTGTACTGTGACCGCACGACGCTGATATGCAACCAACTCAGAGCATAGCGGAAAGTGGCGAAGGACCAAATTGACGATGTGGGCCAGCCAAAGGCAAAGCTGCACTGTACCTCGACCGGGGCGCGAAACAGAACGTTCCGTCGTCTAAATGGCAAATAGAAGTACGCCTGGCGTCAAGTGCGAAAACGTTTCGTGTATACTCAGATCTATCCAGCCGCCTTATACTGAATTACCTTCTCGTGCTCCTCCTTCAGCTTCCTCCAATCTAACTCCTCGAATCCAAAACTCCATATCTTCTCCGCAACACTCATCCCGTACTTACTCTCTTCCCCACTACTCTTCCTCCCCACATGCTGGAACAAGCTCGGACTAATCGCCCACCTCAGCTCCCCTTTCTCTTCCGCATACTCTTCGATCAGCACATCCGGCGCCCCTCTCCGCCGGCCCGCAAAATACTTGGCGAGCGTGAGCGCGTGAACGCGGGGAAAAAGTAGCGCCTGACTGCAGCACCCATACTTGGGCATGAGCGACACACCCTCAGGAATCGGAAGCACAGTGATACGACCAAGCGCAAAAAACAAGCCCACCGCCGCAGCCAACAACCCAGCCACCAACCCCATAGTCCCCCTATCCAAAACCCTCACCTTCAACCCGGGATACCGCTCCCTCAAACCCACCAACACCCCCAACGGCACCGCCACAGCGCCCACACTCCTCACCAAATACGCCCTCCATCGCTCCCTATTCCAGCCCAAAAACTCCTCCGTATAGAACAGCCGCAGGTAGAGAAACTCAACACTCGCATGCGCCTCGGCGCCCTTCTGCTCCGCCTCTTCCACCCCCCGCATCGCCCGATGATACCACCCATCCATCGCCACGACGTCGTCCTCCACCACCGCAATGTACGGCGTATGCACCCCCGCACAATGCTGCAGCACAAGCCGGTAGTCCAACAGCGCCTTCTCCAGATACAGCGGCGCATCGTCGCGCTCCAGATTCTCGATGTGCCGCATCTCCGTCGCGCCCACGTCGTACGTGAGCACCTTGTCTACGAGCGCGGTGAGCCATGATTCGCCGTATGCGGGGTGCGTTTTTGGTGACGTGTGCGCGATTAGCACGGCGAGGTGGATTTCTGAACGCTCGGGCGGGCTGAGGTCGGCGAGGAGGGAGCCGATTGTGGAGTGGAGGTAGGTTTCGCCGCGGCGGGCTGTGGAGGGGATGGCGATGCAGAGTTTTTTGGCGCTTGTGCTGGAGGGCGTGGGAGAGGGGGTGGTGGTGTTAGGCGCGGCGGAGATGTGTTCGAGGGCTTGGGAGCGGCGGAGGAGCGAGTATCGCGGCGCGTAGCCGATGCGTGGGTCGAAGAAGATGGAGGTTGGGTCGCGCGTTGAGGTGCGGTAGAGGCGGTATGTGGTGCAGAAGAGGACGAGGGCGGCGAAGAGGGTGGTGAGGCGTGTGGGTGAGAGTCTCATGGTGAGGAGGATGCTGGTGGACTACGCATCAGATGGAGATGTAGGGCATGCGATGCGCTGTTTAATGAACGTGGGAGTAGGAATGGAAAGAATGGGATGTCTGAATGATTGTGGGGTGGAGAGGAGGCTATGGGGCCATGGTGAGCGGTGTTTGAGGTGGAGTGAAGTCGCCATGGGGAGATTGTCCGAAATGGATGTGCTTCGGGCGGCTGCAGATTGCTGTGTTGGGAATAGGGCGAGGGTGGTTGTTAGTGGGGACCGTTGTTAGGCGAAGGGCCGACGACATCTCGTTTATCTCTCGTTTATGAATCTCGCTCCCCCCTTGCTTTTAAGCAATGGTAACATGCATACTCATTGTAGGACTAGCAAAAGAGCGGCTCTTTCTTCTACGAATTTACTGCGAAAGTCGTATTTTGAAAAGTGGGCCCGCGCCCGGCTGTCGGACATCATTCGCGTGTCTGTAAAAAGCCAACAGCAACGAGACAGATGCCTGTAGTAAAATGCAATTCTCAAGTACGGAGAGATGAAGGCAATGACGAGTATCCAGACTGGGTTCCACACGTCGGCCCATATTCACAAGTGTTTCTTCTTTAGTAATTGATCTGACAGCGTCGACTAACGGCAGTAGGATAAAAGGTGAATCAGTATTCGAAAGACTGACAAAACCATCCCAATTTAATTCACGCTCTCGCCGCCCATGGGTATTGTAAGGAAAGTACCGAAACGCCCACAAAACCGTGATACCATCAATACCAGCTCAATGCGGCGCGCTTTCTAAAATCCAGCGTCGCGGCGTCGTGCGTACAGCACGCATATACGCAAAAAAACTTCACACCTGCGACATAATGCTCGATAAGTCCAGCCGGGGCTTCGAACCTCCAGTCTCTAGGTGAGAGCTCGATTCGCTCAGGATGTCTGGCGTGTGCGTTTCGATCGCTTCCTCGGTCAGTGCTACTCCCCCTTCCACCTCGACTTCGCTCCCCGCAGATGAATCTGAGTAGACCGAAAGTTTCGAGCCAGAGCTGTCGGATT
This sequence comes from Laburnicola sp. JP_R_19, assembly GCA_031010545.1. Classification (NCBI taxonomy): domain Eukaryota; kingdom Fungi; phylum Ascomycota; class Dothideomycetes; order Pleosporales; family Didymosphaeriaceae; genus Laburnicola; species Laburnicola sp. JP_R_19. The sequence goes on along the minus strand of VOIT01000010.1, from coordinate 439,303 downwards.
CCACGTCGCTTGTGTCCATGCGTGAGGTCGAAGTCTGCCGCCTCGACGGCCCGTTTACATCCTCGAACCCCCCAGTGTACGTGTTGTTTCTCAGATCAATACGCTCCTTCTGCCTCCGAACACGTCTTAGGGCACCCAGGTCGAACTCGCCCATGTTTGAGTCATCGCCAGGGTCACGAGCAACGGCCGTGCGGGGCATGGGTAACGTGATATTCGAGCCCGAAGAGCTGGACTCTCGCGACGGACGGAACAAGCCTTGCAGCGCAGTCCAAAGACCTTGGCGCGAGAATAATGAGAGACGGGAAAGATCGCGACCAATCTCTCCAGAAGTACGATGTCCCATCATGTAGAAGCGGCGGTGATGACGACGAGAAGAGTCTAGAACATCCGCCTCCGATTAGGTCGTTTGGTAGGTCAATACGCTGGATTGAGAGGGCGTAGATGGTGACTCGACAGCAATGTCTGAGCCCAACGGCGTGCTTGCAGTGGGAATAGTCGTACTAGAAAGAGTGAGCGGGCTCGGGCGGAGACCAATCTCTCGCATGATGCTTGCTGGTTTTATCGGAAGGGAGTCTGCTTCGCGAGGATGAAAAGGGCGAATCTCTTCGGTTAAGACAGCCTCGACAGAAGTTGATATTCGGTCCCTATAATATGGCCGACAGTGGTGGCACGCAAGTAGGGTGCAGCTGGGGCTCCACTAGGCACGCTGTCAGCACGCTCTCTCCATGGTGTGTTTTGCTCAGTGATTCCCGTGGACACAATCCCCAGGCTCGCTGTACGGGACGCGATAATGTGCAGCCGACGTACCTCTTTCGGGAGAGTGCTGTTGAGAGCACCATCGTTGTTTGGCGGATCGTCTGGGTTAGTAGCATCGCTGACGACGGCATCTCTAGCCCATCCACCTTGACGGATGTTTGCGATCACTCTGTTCAGCTCGATCTTCTGCGCTTTGAGCTTCTCGAGTTGTTGATCCGTATATAGGCCATATTCCGCGGCCGCAATGACGCTGTCGCTCAGCCCGATATACTCTAACTCTCGGCGCAAGCCTGACTTGGTTGATTTAGCACGCGCATCCGAGCCCGTTGTGGGTTTCGATTCCAAGTAGAGTACGTCACACTCCTGGCGACATACGTAGAGGAAGCCAAGCGTTTGAAAGTTTTCGCAGTTGGGACATTGGTCGTAGCCTGACTCGCTGAGCGATATGCGCTCCATGGTGATGTGCGTGCATGCGGGTGCTTTGCGCTTCGCGACGCTACGTGTCTTCCCTAGGTATTAGCATGGCACGCGCCCTTGGAGCGGGCAAACGCACTCTCATCGTGGGCAGCGCGTAACTGGCTGGCGCCTGTGGTCAGAGACTATAGATAGAGCGGCAGCGCTATGCACACAAGGCTGCGGCTAGTTAGTTGGGAGACGACGTCGCGAAAGTTGCGGTTGTACCTGTCAAGTGTGCAGAGGAAGGAGGCAAGAAGCAGGAGTGACTCGGAGGCCTGGGGGAGCCGGCGGTCCTACTCTTGCATCCGACGAGAAGAAGAATAGGTAGGCTTCATAGGATGCGGGCTGCAGAGTAGGGCGGCCGGGACGAGGTAGTGTTGTTGTGGTATTGGGAGTGTGCACTGCTTGGCAAAGGTATCGTGGGCGAAGGCAAACGGCGACCGGCCCATGCTTGCAGTGAGAGAGCGCGGCGTGAAAGTCCAGGTCGTTGGGGCGTTATGTAGGTTGTTTCTACTTTCACCTCGACGCGGCACCGAAGCAGCACAGGAAGTGACAGCACCTGTGACCTGACCTATCTCTTTCCAGACTGCCAGTTGCTTTTGCATGGCGCCCGAGCCCTGCTGCCGCTGTCGCTGCCGCTGCTGTTGCTGTTGCTATTGCCCACGATGGGTCTTTTCATCGCTCGATGCAGGGCCATGCCGCCGCGCATTCTGCAGGCCACACTCCCTGCGCATCCGCCGCCCCTTTCTCGTGGCTGCAGAGTACATATTCTCGCTTTCGAACTATCGCCGTGTCGAGATGGCGTCCAAGCAAAGCACCCGCCTGGCACCAGGTACTACCAGCGTCCGCGGTACCGGCTCCAGCGATTCAGGCACATGCATCATGGCTCGATGGATGCTGCAACGCCCCAGCTGCATGTTTGGGACTCGCGCCGCCACCGCAGATGTCGCTGTGAACACAAGCTAAAAGATGGGCATCACAAGCTTCTCGTCCCTGTTCCGAGCTGGTGTCGCCGACTCTAGATGCCGCGAAGCCTCCAGGGCTGACATCTGCCGCACCTGCGCTAGGCTGCTTCTGACGGCCCGAGGGCCGACAACAAACACGCCCAGCCATGGGCAGCTGCTGCACCCCCATCCTCACCAAACACCTCGCGCCTCTCTGCACCATCCCGCCCCACGCGTCCACGTCCACGTCCACGCTCCCGTCCACGCGCCCACGTCTGCCATCGAGCGCGCCGCCATGTCCGTCAAGTTCGAGAAGGAGACGGTCAAGTCGTCGACCGAGTCCGTGGCGGACACAGCTGCCGAAGCCATGGCCAAGGGCAAGGACGACCTGCTCAAGAACGTCGGCGAGGCCATCACCAAAGGCCAGAGCAGCGCAAACGGCTATCTCGCGGTGAGTGGCGCGCAATTGGCTGCCGCGCGCGCGCATCCGTACTGACTGGACACCCGCCAGGCCTACCTACAGCAGCTGCAGGAGAACCCTCTGCGCACCAAGATGCTTACCTCGGGCGCCCTATCGGGCCTGCAGGAGTTCCTCGCCTCGTGGATTGCCCATGATCGGAGCAAGCACGGCAACTACTTTACCTCTCGCGTCCCCAAGATGGCTCTCTACGGCGCCTTTATCAGTGCCCCGCTCGGCCACGTCCTGATCAGCATGCTCCAGAAGATCTTCCGCGGGCGCAAGAGCCTCAAGGCCAAGATCATGCAGATTCTCATCAGCAACCTAATTGTGAGCCTGTGCGCCGTGCCTGCGCCGCAAGCCTGCTGACGCGTCCAGATTTCACCCATCCAGAACTCGATATACTTAGTGTCCATGGCCGTCATTGCAGGTGCCCGCACCTTCCACCAGGTTCGCGCCACGGTGAAGGCCGGTTTCATGCCCGTCATGAAGGTCAGCTGGGTCGTATCGCCCATTTCCCTGGCCTTCGCCCAGCAATTCCTACCCGAGCACACCTGGGTACCCTTCTTCAACATCATCGGCTTTATAATTGGTACCTACGTCAACGCGCACACCAAGAAGAAGAGGCTTGCTGCCCTGAGACGGAAGCACTACGGCGACGGCAGCGGCCGGGACAGGGACATGAGTGGCCGAGACATGGGCGGCAGGGGTCAGGCTGATTATCCTTCTGGCTCTCAATACCCTCCCGGGTCTTCGGGTCTAGCGCCTCGACGCGACTACTAGGCCGTTGGTGCCAGCGATAATAGCCTCGTGAGTGCGATTGCCTGCAAGGGGGATTGTTGTGCTAGCTTTTACTATATCGTACAGACGAAGTCCTTCGCACCACGTCCTCGAGAAGAGATGACAAACGTATGATTCGGGAGCGAACAGCTGATTTCCTAGCGCCATTGATATGGGAAGCGCCCATGGTAATGATAGCAGCGCCGCGACTCTAGGGCGCTGGGCTATATTATGTATATTTCAGTTCTTGTTTCACTATACTGGATGTTCCTCTGGTGTCTTTCTTGGTTCTGCGAATATATTGATTTTCACGACTACTACTCAGCCTCGTTCCGTTCTTCGGTTCACATATTTGCGTCCCCCGTCGCTTCCGTCCGCAACCGCAACGATGCCCTCTGTCGGGCTCCATACTCCTTTTGTGCCGCCCGACCCGACGGTCAAAACCCAAAAACAACGCACTTTTCGACCTTGAGTCACCATCGTGACTTTCTGTTTCGGCAATGGTCCACGATATTTTGTCTGACACCTAGCATGGTCATACTCCCCGCGGCCAGCTACATGGTCTGGGCGAACCATCATACTGTCACTTCCGCTCGATTTTTGGGTTGTCATGGGCTAATGACAACAGGGTCCGTTCACGATTCGACCGCTTGACCAAACGCGGTTCGATTTTACATGGCAAACAACGTACGTGTCACCAATAACATCCTACTACCTGAGCAAGATGGGTTACTCGTCGATTGGCATGCCCAGGCCACCCACAAGCCAACGTCAAGATTGCGCAGTGCGAAGCAGTGTTCGCTCCTGAACAATGTCCCAACCTATTCGACTATATAAGCAGCTTATCGCCGGACTGAGAGTGACCCACTTCTCCTACACACGCGTATGGCTGCACTACTTGATTTAGCTGCATACTACTCGCTTACGCCCTAATGACATTCGGTCCTACACACCTTAGTCAAGTTGTTGACCGAGCTGCGGTCACACCGAGATACTCTCCGTATCACCCATACCAGAACGACTCTGACCCCGAATTGTACTACCGCCACCTACCATCACGTGCCCCTCGTCCATTACCGTGCACCGCACTTAAACTACAGGATCCTCGACTCAAGTGTGACCGGAACCGGGGTGGACATCGACTGGGCGGTCGCTTTCATGTCGCACCTAGATCCCAAGAATCTCCTGATGCAGCGGCTCTCTTGAAGACGTCCGCATACGGGCGGCATCGCTTGAGAGGGAAGGGCATACCAAGCGAAATTCCGTACCGCATCTTCAATAACCTGGATGAGATTTTTCGCTGGCCACTTGAAGAATGCCGTCTATCTGGACTTCAGAAAACTAGGGCCTGATGTGTCTGGGGGCGACTCATTCCCAGGGATGTCTCGACCCGAAAGTGAAGCGGATCTCGATCAACCTCAACAAGCTCACCCTTCAGCATGCTAGATCCCGCGACCTTGTCGGTGTGTTGATTCACCATAGATTCATGCATACTTTCTAGTTGCTTGTGGTCCACAAAAACTGAGAAAGAGTCGGGCTATGGACGTTTGATCACGGGCAGCATTTCGGCAAGATCTTGTTCGCCATCAAGAAGCTGTCCGATGTCCATGGCCGACCTCTCACCCCACTCGACTTCGGTCACACTCTCGGACAGTCACGCCTTTTCTACGATGACTACTGCCAGCAACGCAAGCCTTATCACCGGCGCCGAGGTAAGGAAATGTGGTACTGTAGCCACTGCTACTCTGACGTCGATGCATTATCCGAAGGAGAGATTGACGAGTGGTACGGTGGAGTGTGCAAGCCGCTTCTCAATCTCCCGGATGCCCTTCATGCGTCTTCGGTTCAAGTCTACAACGATCACCGCCATATCATTGAAGAGGTACCCCGCGCAGAGGCCACCCCATCAACCAAGTCGAACGAGTTCATCTTCCAAGACCGTCCCGTCCTCGTCCAGCCAGCCACATCGACAACTTCTTCAGCATACGGCGGGCGTTGAAAAAGCCCGGGTCGCGCTACATGGAGATCCACGAGAAAGTCGACAAGGATACCTTCATGCGTTTCCTGGAGCTCCTGCACAGACTCGTACGGCCCGGACCCAAAGCACATCCACGCGCTAGGCAGAAAAGGCCCTCCCGTGATCAAGTCCCCGACAGGCTCCGAGCCCTATCTCCTCACCGACATGCGCATCTACAAAATGGGCGCGCTAATGGGCTTCGACGAGCTCAAAGGCGTCGCCCTCGACCGCATGTACAAGCACAGCATCACGCACGAAGACCCCGTCGGGCTGCTCACAGAACTCTATGCAGGCGGCGAACCCGACGGCGAACTCAAAACGTTGACGCGCAAGTTCCTTGCTCGCGTGCCTGACGCAGATTGGATGGGCGTGGGGCCCGCTGCGCCCCCCGTCGAGCCGTCGAACCTCGCGAAGCTGGAGAGCGATCTCTTGGGGTATAAACCGCGCTTCTTCGACCTCTTGCAGCAGAGCAGCGCGCTCAAGTATGAGGTTAGTCAGGCGAGGAGGGACTTGGTGGCTAGCGGGATGTACGCTGTGCCTGGTGGGATGTATGGGACTGTGGGCGGCGCGGGACTGCAACAGCGGAGTTTAAGCCCGCCTACTATGGGGTTGTGCATGGGGTTGCAGGGGTTGGGGAGGCCACAGGGGTATTTGGGGTTGCCGTGGGGCCCTGGGGAGGAGGTCGAGATGAGGGCTGCGGCTGCTGCGGCTGCTGCTGCTGCTGCGGTGGCGGCTACGGCGGGGGACTCGTATCTTGGGAGGGGGAGGGGGTATTCGGATGAGTATGAGTATGATTGTGATGATTGGAGGACGTAGGGGGGGTGGATATGTGAAAGTGAGTAAGTGTGTCTGAGGTTCTGCTGTACTTGGTGGGGGTTTGAAGTGAATTGCCTGTTTTTTTTTTGGGTTCCGGTTTACGACTTGTATTGCTATGCGAAGATTTGTAGATGGCGTGATGGACGGATCATGATCACGACGTTATGAATCTATCTGGGTGCTGGTGGGCGGGACGCTAGGTAGGTTGTTGCTATGCGGAAATGAGTGTGCTTTGTTTTTTTATGAATGATGTAGAGATTGGGTGGATGGGTACTTGGCTCAGCAATGAATTTGGTCGGGTTTGACGATTTCAACGCTGGTTTAAGGGGTTTGATGTGTGCTTGAGGATTGCTCGGTGATGTGAAGGTGTTGTAGTTGTGAAAGCATGGCAAATTCCGACTTGCGTGAAATGGGAACCTCACACTGGGTTTCTAAAGTTTCGTGATGATGTAGACGCTACATTTTCTTTGGTAAGACTCGCCCCGAGGAACCGGTACTTCACCTTTGCTGACCTTTTTGCTTAGATTTATAGACCAACTCAACCGCAGTCTGGCCTCCGTGTTACCTGTCCGCTAGCTCGATCAACCTCACGCCAGATCATTTATTTTCTCAATGAAGCTCTCTACTATGTTGTTAGCATATATCATCATGATTGAACCCGTCCTAGCTTCGAGCTGGATTTCCGGCTCCGGAAGGAATACTTCCAACACACCCGCCTCATTCAACGTCTCTGAAGCCAAGTCCAACAATCCCCAGATGGGCTACGCAGAGTATAAGTAACACAGAATCCTACCATCATACACCCCTACAGCAAGACATGACTAACACTCCCTTAACACAGTCATAACATCCAGCAGCACCACCGGCAAACCCATCACCCCTTAGCCCTTCCACGCCGGCATCTGGTACCCAAACCAAGGCTACGTCCGCCGCATCCCCTACTGCTTCGTCGACAAGCGTTTATCCGGCAGAATCACAGACTGCAAAGTCGAGTCCGCACTCGACCTCTGGGCCACGGCACTCGGCGTCAAAGCAAGCCCCTCAACCCGCCACAGTCTCGATATCCAAGGCCCAAAAGACCCGAACGATTACTGCTGCACGCAGTACACGTATGGGCTGGAGAACCAACCCCTCCTCGAGAGCGACCTGCATTGTGAATGGAACACTGCGAAGTTTCCAAAAGATACGCTTGCGATCCATTGGGTGGATGATATCAAGTTGAATGGGATGGTGGCGCTGGCGACGTTGGGGTATAGGGCTGAAGAGCATGATGCTACGGCGGGGAGGCATGGCATGTTGGTGGGGGACGAGGCAACGGCGGCGCATATTGCGCATGAGTTTGGTCATGGTGAGTCTCGAATCATTTGCATACATACTGCATCCGCGGCTGGTCACTAACATTTGGGCCGTCCTCGGTCTCTCGCACGAACATCAGCGTTGGGACCGCGACGACCACAACGAGTTCCGCTGCCACAACCTCGTCGACATTACCGACGCAGTGACCCATCTCCAGAACGGCCGCCCTGCTCTCGACGAACAAGCAGCTCTGGACTTGTTATGCACAGACCGGGACCTCGCGCAAGAGTACGGAGCCCCAAGCTCAGGTTACGGTACGTAATCCCCCCAGCACAACTATTCCAAACCAGCATACCAAATCGTGATTAACTTTCCACCTCTCCCTCCAGTCAAAGGCGACAGCCTCGACCCCTTAACCAAGCCCATCTTTGATGGCCCAGGTGGCTTCGACATCGACTCGATTATGATGTATCCGTCTATGACGGGGAGTTATGAGACGGAGGAGCATGCTAATGTTGACGACGCGGTGTTGGTAAGGATAGAGAAGAATTCGGAGGGAAAAAAGGTACCTGCAAGTGACTGGAGGATTTTTCTTCCAACAAGGGTAAGTGAAAAGGATGCGGCGTTTGTTAGGAGGTTTTATGGGTGGGATGAGGAGAAAGCGAGGGCGTGGCGTGATAGGAGGAGGGGGTAGATGGGAGGGTGGGAGGGGGTTAGTTGGTGGGGCGCGTGTGTTTCCTGTTATAGATTATAGTTGGCGGACACTGCGGAGTAGAAGGTATCAGAAGTGCGGCGATGGGCGTGGGGAGCAAGAATGAGCTGACTGTGTTACGCGGTACGGCGCAGCACTGAGCGTTCGAGCCTCGCGATTCAATCGTCCTGCCCTTCCACTCGCGTTGCATCTTTAATGCTATCTCAGGTCATAGACTTTTGCCTTCAAATGTTTCTTCTAGACTTTCAGCGCCCCAGCTCCATGTGGAATGTGGAACAAAGCACGAGCATGCCGTTTGGAGCGCGCTTTCCGGCACTGACTCCTCGTACGACGCGAGCAACTATCACGGCGGGATGTGGTCGGCTCATTGGAAGCCGGGTCCTTGTACGACGCGAGCTCATACCACGGTGGGGTATAGTCAACTTATATAAAGCGAGGATTTCGATAGAGTTGTCAATCACTAACTCCTTATGCGACGTAAGCTCGTACTAAGGCAGGGTGTGGTTAACTTATCTATCACTGACTCCGCGTGCGACGTAAGCTCTTACCACTGCAGGATGTGATCAACCTATAGAAAGCGAGGACCGTAATGTTAAATGTACCCAAGGTAGTCATCCATCACTGACTCCTTGGCGACATGAACTCTTGCTAGCAATTCACTACTAGAAGTGACAGTTTGGTATGGAATGCAGAAGGTCAATAAATTATTCTATGTGATTGCAATGAGATTCTCGATTGCCTATTCATTACCATGCTTCAAATGTAGCGAACGCTCGCATCTTACAGCCTCGACCTTCTTATATTGGCGACATAATTACCTCGTCTGTTGAATGTGAGATCATACGTTGCCTCTTTCTCAAATATATGTTGAATTTATTTCCTCAATCTCATTGGAAACAGAGCCGTAGTCGTCCTAATCTATATCGGACATGTTCTCGTCTTGCTCTCCATCTTCGCTTTCGTCCTCATCAGAAGAACTTGACTCGCTTGGCTCGCTGAACTCGCTTGGCTCGGGAGACTTGTTTGGCTCGGGAGGATCTGGTCCCGAATCGAGTACATCCATCACTGTATTCAAATTAGCGTATTACTCTTACATGAGTATTCGACTAGGAAATTGGAACCGAAGTAGACACTTACAGCCTTCACTTATAAACATAGTCTCTTTATCGTTTAGGAAGACTAAAGCACCATCATTATCTTCCGCAATACTCGTTATAACGTCCATAGTTTCATCCTGAGGATGATCTTCAAACCACCAAGCGGGGCCATCCTGGGAGTCTTCACTATCTCCGTCCACACCATTGGTCAGTGCACCATTATCGCCTCCGTGATCGACTCTTGAATTAGCGGCCTCTTGAGCATCAGCTGCCCTTGAATTTTCGATGAGCGTTCTCAATGTATTTATATAGTCTAATGCGTTTGGTGACACTAGCCCAGTTCGATGTCTTCCCATCTCTTCGTCACCCCCCTCTGGGTATGCAACCAGGTGATAAACGTAACGCGGTTCGTTAGCATTGGCTTGATTTCGTGGCATGGTGGTAGTATTGGTATGGTTCGATGACTGGAGACGAGTCGTCGACTTATGTGTCAATGTATTTATGTAAATTAACGGGAAATTGAAGTTGATAGGATTAAGATTGTAGTTGTTGTTCGTGGAATCGTAGGTGTCTGCATTTAACAGGTCAACGTGTCAAATTTGCACTTTATAGATGATATACCACTCTGTTTGGTAGTAATTCACTACTAAAAGGTGATATACCTCATAGAATAGGAGAGACCAAGAACGTATGCTATGTGATCGTAAAGGAATTCTCGATTGTCTAATCAATCCGTATGCTTCACATAGGCCTTGTTTGACGAGTAACTAAGCGCTTGGAGGCATCATCTACAAAGTTGGCAATTAAGAACACACGAGAACTACACATTGAATGTATAGTCTGTTAATTTAGCACAAAATTGGCAGTATGGAATTTTTAGTGCTAAAAATGGCACTAATCATCAAGGAGACGACTCAGAACCCCAGCCCTTCACGCGAAACTTGTCTCATTCTTCATTCACTAACTAGATACAGTGCCATATCTACTCGACGCTATATTGAATTTTACTCAAGTTGTGGCTGTGAATGTTCGAGGGCTTGGTCTACTCCAGTCGGCACTATTATATTCACAGCACTCGAAAAACTCTAATCCTGCTAGACATTAGTAAAAAAGAGTAGTAGTGAAGGAAATAACATGGTATCATTAGAGTCTTATTATATGATTCTTGTGGCAGGTACGCCGGGTCACTAGCGCATGAGGCTATCTAGACGCATCTCAGCACACTATCCGCACTTTCGCTTATAAATTCTATACCTCCGTACTCCGTACTATTCCTGTGACAGTTTTATTGGGAAGAAGGATTAAGAAATTCCTACACTGCCCCAAACGTCGGCTACAAGATTAACTCTCTAACACAATAGGTATGAAAAGTGAACTGGAATTTAGCAATTCTACTTAAGAAAGCCAAGATCTGTATCGCCGGTCAGAGGTTAGGAAACCTTTCTCGCCCAGGTTTGCCATCGAATGGCTCATATCGACCATATGATAGACCTCCTACACCTACTCAAAAGGAGATAGGACTGTAAGGAACTTGCCCAGACACAAAGAGAACAGGCCTCTACGAGACGAAGTTAAAAAGCTCCTTCCTAGGCAGGTGTATAAACTGCCTCTACTTATTTGTTTTAAGTAGCCTACTATATTTAATTACTATATTTTTTGCGCTTTTTTTGTAATCACCTTTTTACGCTCTTTTTGATTACTAAGCAGGGGGCTCTGCTTTTTTTGTCATGTTATTTGAGATGAAAGCCTTTGTCGTCCTACCCCTAGGTAGATTAAATTAACGCCACATAGCATTATACTATGTACCTAACATACGCAAAGTCTTCTTAATTATAGATAAAAAGCTATTTATCCTTAACTACCATACCCAAAAGTAGCTTAGCCCGTACGTTACTAAGAGCAAGTAATCGCCATCTCCCAGGAATCAAACAAAGACGACAAAGGCCCAACAAAGACGCGTGAGCTACATTATCGCGCACAACAGTAGCCCAGTATCTAATATCCTATCTAAAAGCACATCACCTAATAGAAGCGGCATATTATTCCACCCCACCACTTACAACCAGCACCTACCTCTACACTACTATCAGAATTTCACCCCCCAAGCAATCTACCCTCGCAAGCCACTACCTCACCCCAATCTCCCCTCCCCTCCCCTCCCCTAACATCCCAACCCAACCCACTTTCCTATTATGCTCACGATCGCCCCCACTGGTGCACACCACACCACACCAACTCCCCTAACCGCATCAAGCTAGCCCTCGTCCTATTACGCGGTTCCCGTCCGACGCCTACGCCCCATCACTGCGCTCCTTTCAAAGAGCCGGAGATTCCCAAACGGCCGGGACGACGGACACCCGCGATGCGAAACTCGCCTTTTTTTGCCTTTGCCCTTTTTTCTTTTTGCGGATCGCAACGCGATGCTGTGTTTCGGGCGAAAGAGGTGCGTGGTTCATTTCTGGAGAGCTTCGCACTTTGTACCGTATTGTTTGTGAGGGTTTGGGTGAGGTGTGATGTGTGTGTCCACTGTGTGTGTGTCACGCGGACGTCGTGCGAGAGGTCAACTGGGCTATGAATTCAGCATTTGGCAACTTTGAGGCATCGCATCGCACGAGACGTAAGACTTAGACTTGGAAAGCGCGGAAGGGAGGGAGGGGGAATTTATTTATTTGATTTAATTTTTTTTTTTTTTTTTTTTTTTTTTTTTTTTTTTTGCAGAGCAGCGTGACATTTTCTGGAAGCTATGCTATTTGTGAGATCCGATACGATATATACAGAGCACTTCTAGTATCTATATACAACCAAAGAGAAAATAACAAGAAACAAAACCATGCGACAGACGTCCACCCCGGACTCGACGCCAGCGAGTCGTTGCGCCATAACGAGGCATGACCAGCTTCTAGCTAGTTTAAATGGGCGACGCAACCTCAAGACCAGTGCCGTACTGGATGTTCATGACAGGAAGCCCAGAGAGCGGGTTCATAGCGCCGAGCACATGCGGGCACGAAGGCTGATTGCTAACAGCAAGGTCAAGCGTGCAAACTTCGTTGTACCCATACATGCACCCGCTAGTCTGGATATTGTACAGCGCCGCATTCTCCGCGATCCACGAGCCAGCCGGACAGCTAACGTACGTGTTGATCGAGTTGGCCGCCATGAGCGGCAGCTTCCCATCAGGCGTCTTAATCAAGCCAGCGCAGTTGCTCATGTCGACGTCTTCGTACTCGGCGGGGACGCCGCCGCCCTGTGTGGGCTGCTCCTTAGCGCCCGCGCCGACGTTGAGGTAGTTCCACGCGTCGTAGCTGATGTCGAAGGCGCCGCCCGAGGTGTCGATCTGGAGGAGGAAGACGGAGCGCCCGTTGGCGGTGACTTTTTTGCAGAGGTTGTTGCAGTCGGGTTGCATGGGCCAGTAGGCGACGCGGTTGGTGTCGATGAGGCAGCCGAGGACGCCAATCGAGGACGAGTATTGTTCGTGCGGGGTGATGGAGACGCCTGTGGCGACGGCGGCCGAGGCCAGGGAGAGAGTGGCAGCAATCTTGGATAGCATTTTGGGCATGGAAGATGTCAAATCTTGTGGGAAAATGGGTATCGATGGATGGTCTGGAACTCGGTTCCTCGAAGATGTAGTCGTTGTTGGTGAATAGTAGCTGGACTAGACAACAATGGCCTTGTGAAGAAAGGAGGGTGTGATCTGAAAAGACAGTGTTGAATGATTGAATGGATGGATGTCAAAGAATGTTCAAAGAATGACTTAAAGGAATGAATAGAAGTGGAGAAAGGCTGTGTGGTGCTTGCACTGAAGAATAGAACTGGAGAGCGGCATCGAAACGTCTTTATACTTGCTTCTGAGGCGAGACCATGTCAAGTTGGCTTTGCCGTGATCGCACACACCGACATGTTTCGAGTCAGACGAGTTGAGCTTCTGGAACAATCTCCGGCATGTAGACGGACTCTCACTGGAGGAGTGCAGGCGTGCTACGCACAGTCATGTAGACACTTTTCCTTCGGCAACTCAACTGGACTTTTACGAATACAATGCTCTTGTTTCATAGGCCAGTTTTCGAGTCCAGCGAGGAAAACTACGCATACGAGTAAGTACAGAAGAAGTCTCTTCAGCGATGGTGTGTAAGCTTCTCTACATGGTCCTTCTGGGCTCTTGGTAGAGGTGGTAGCCATGAGGCAGCAAGGCTGGGCATGACGTTCGCCGACGTCCACCGCCTGTGCCACCTACACGTCCGAAATACTTCGGAACGATGGAAGTCCTGTTGAGGCACAGCTAACCATCGGATGAGAGCATTTACTGGCTGAAACCGTAAGCTAAGGAAGGATGGCGGTTCGTCGGACTGGAGTGAATCGAAACGGACTGGATTATAGCACACGTGCGGCGCCAAAACGGACCACAGTGCCCGTTCCGTAGGTGCCCCGGTGGCGGGCCGCCGCCTCTGACAGGCGCGTATCCATACGTGCGATCCGATCCGTGGTTGTGTCGATGTTCGAGAAAGGGTGTGGAGCACGTTCCCCTACATACCGCCGGCAAAGTCTGCCCAGTCACACGTGGTTCGCCTGTAGGCTAGTCCAGCTTAGCATAGCGCCGTCCCCCACCACGAGCGACCACGCGTGGAACTCAACGCCATCTGCAGGAACCGACCCTCCCAAAGTTCCTGCATCTCGATTCCAAATGTCCTTATCCTGCACCTTTTCGCAGTACTTTTCACAGTAGTGATGTAGTCAGCTTGCATTTTCTGAAACTGTGCTCACCGGATGGTCATGGCCGTATTACGTGTGCCACAGCTAAGCTCGCACTCAGGTCTCGGAGGACGGAGCGGCATTTCGGAGGAACACAGTCACTCATCAGCACCTTTGCGGCAAAGCAGCTGCAACGTCCGTTGGGCGTACGTGTGATGAACAGGGCCACCGGGCAAATTCTAAGGCGCAGTCGATGGTGCTGAGTTCTCCAGTCATGCACCCTATAAGATGGTATACGACAGTAAACATCCCCTCCAACATCTCAGCGCATACCTTATTCTTCAACCGAGTCTCGCGATACCTAGGCAGTAGGAACACAGCAGATCCGATCCACCGAAAACGAAACACCAACTCCCCACCTCCGGCCCAGCGCCTTATGAGGCCCACAGACATGCTCTGTGGACCTGATGATCCTGATACACCCGGCACCGTAAAGGTCTGAGACATCCATGTCGCGTACTGCACCGGAGATCGTAGATCCTGTTCGTATCACATCGCCCGGGCCCTGTACCTAGGTAGCCAAAACGCTAGAAGCTGCAGTGGAGTGTAGAAACTTTAGTCATTAGTTCGGAAACGAGTAGGTGGTAGCACGCCATGTGTATGCGTATCATTGCAATCGCCGTCACTACTACGTCTTCCAAAGGTGTCTCAGACATATAGCTGCAAATGAAATCACATGTGATTTGCGTATTGCGTATCGAGGAACAACACGCAGTATGCCGCCCTATGTTCAAATACTATAATTCCATAAAGCGAGTCAACCCGCCGTATTCGTATACCACGCCCAACCCTCAAACCAGTCAATCCCATCCCCTCTCCCAGTCCCAGCACACACCTCCAACCGCCCCTCTCTAATACGACCCCTCCACCAAAGAATTCGCCCAAGCCTCCACATTAACATACCCATCCCTATCCTTATCCCCCATCGCATCCGCCTTCCGAGCATCAAACCCCAGCCTCTTCTCCGCCTCATCCGGCATCCCATCCCCATCTGAATCCACCCTCTTCGCCCCCCCATTAATCGTCCCCACCCCCCCAACAGCAGCCTCATCGCTGATCGTCGTCCCCGCCCTCCCGTAAGACTGCACCTCCGCCACGAGCGCCTTGTCCACCGCGTCCCGCACTAGACTCGCGCCCACACTGCGCGTCACGTACGTCAGCGCTGCCGCGGCACTCATAACGCGCGCAGGGCCCGGAAATCCATATTTCTTAGACTGGATGGCCAGCCCGCCGTACGAGGAGCTCGTAGCGGGGATTTCGGCGCCGTTGAGCGCCCCATTTCTATCAGCATCGTGCACGTTCTGCGAAACATAGGCTTTGAAATTGGCGTTGCCGCGTGTGAAGGGTGCTACGCCCGTGCTGGGCCCCGAAATGAAGTAATTGCCTATGATATTGGCGTTTGATTCGCCGGCGCTGTCGCCGGCGATGTAGCCGCCTCCGCCGCCCCAGTTGTACACGACGTTGTTGGTGAAGTCGTTTGTGCCCTTTACCTTTGGGTTGCGCGTCTTGTTGTCGATGTAGAGGTTGCGGAAGAGGCTGATGCCGTTGCCGAGGGACGTCTGGATGAGGCCGCCGCAGGAATGCGTCTCGAGGCCTTGGCCGATGATGCTGTTTTGGATGGTGATGTTGCCCACGTCGCTGCCAGAGATGCTGAAGGTTTCGTCGCGGCCCCAGGTGACGCTCACGTGGTCGAAAATCATGTTGCTGCCTTCTGCGATTGTGATTGCGTCTTTGCCGCTGCTGCCGCGTTTGCCCATGCGGATACGGATGTAGCGGACGATTGCATCGTCTGCGTTGCTGAAGCTCCAACCGTTGCCGTAGACCGTTATGCCATCACCGGGGGCTGTTTGGCCGAGGATGCTGATGCGTTTTGAGACGACGAGGCGGCCTTTGATGTTTATGACGCCGCCGACTGCGAACACAACAATGCGGTCGGTTTTGGAGACAGCGTCGCGAAGGGAGCCGGCACCGCTGTCGTTCAGGTTGGTCACGATGTAGACAGAGCCTTTACGGCCACCGATTGCATTACGACCGAAGCCTTCGGCGCCGGGAAAGGCCAGGCAAAGCGCAGAAGGGATGAGAAACAGAAGGGGGAGGAGTTGCATCTTGACTGGATTGATCGTGGACGACGCAGAGAAGCACAAGACTGAAAGGCCCACGAGCGACCTAGCAGACTCTCCGGATACCCTCCTCTTTATATCGGATGGGTTATTTCGCCGGTTCGGAGGATGTCAGAGTTGTCGAGCTCGTCACTTAATCTATATGCGGGACAAAATCTGGGGTATGGGGTCCTCCAATCAGACCCGCTCATACGAACAACGACAACTCAAAACGTCTTCAACCCATGTTAGCACCAAAGCCTAATGTGTGAGTGACGGCGTACCTAGTGGCGGAATATATTTCAATGCATCTTCCATATTCCTTCTTTGAGCGGAGGACTCTGGGCTATCCATGAAAAGCTCATGCAGTCTGCCTCCAAGCATCGACAAGCACCGAACCTCCCGCAACCACACCCAGCACTCCAACACCCCAATCACTCAAAAAGCCCCTCTCTTCCTCGACACTCCAATGCAGCGTCATAGGCATATACGCAACATTACTAACCAAATCTTTCCACCAAACCCAATTCTCCCTCCTCTTCCGCTCCTGTAATAATTTTCCCTCCTTCTCCCATCCTCCACCAACTCCTTCTCTTTCTTCGCATCCGTCCGTGACTCTTCCCGGTAATAATGCAACACCGAAACACGCACGAGTTCCAGCCCAACCTGCACAGCCCAAAACCTACTACTCCAACACCACCACCTAATCTCCCTGCTCTTCCCCAACCTGCTCTTCCCTGCATCGCTCGTAAGAACACCCTTGCTCGCTAGATAGGCGCCATTCTCGAGTACTTGGAATGCAACAAGACTCGCAATCTGCGCCCAAGTAATCCGCCTCACTACCCTTTCCTTCGATCCAGCACCCGCCCTCAACGGCGTATTCCACGTCTCCCTAGCCCACGTGTACAGCCCTGCGAGTCCCCACATTCGCACAAAGATGCGATAGTCGGCAATAATGGCGGCAAGCGCTTTCGCGCTCTCCGCTACCTGCGCGACGAGCTTGGCGCTGCGCGGGCGGGGATCGTCGCGATGAGTGTTTCGCCGGGGAGGAGTACATGGTCTGCTTTCTCGGCGATTGTCGTCGCGAATTTCGCGAGGCGGCGTTGGAGGACGCGCGAGAGGAGCGCATAGAGGAGCTCGAGGATGTAGCCGAGGGTGCCGAGGAGGGCGTCGGTGGAGCCTGGGCTGGCGAGGAGGCTAGATAGGCGGACGAGCGTGCGATCCACGCGGTGGGCTTGTGTTATGAGGTGTCGAAGGAGGTAGATGCGTAGCTTGCGTAGAGTCGAGATGTTGGGTGCGGGTCGTGGTGGTTTCGCGGGCTCGGATGCGGATGCGGATGGCGAGGGTGTGGATGCGGGAATGCTGGCCTGGGAGGGGGTTGTTGTCATCGTCGGTGCATGCGGTTCTGATGACATGACGCGCTTTGGTAACTGCAGTATTAGGGAACGAGAAAGTCTGCGACAAAGGTGAACGTACCGGCAGCAAACATATGAGAGCTGGTATCACATGTGATAATTCGCCGGGCTGCCGAGCTTTGAAGGGTCTAGGGCGGAACAGGTTCCGCTCAGCATCCTCCACCTACGGCTTTCCCTCCACAAGTTCAATCGCATCCAAAACCACCAACGGCCAGCACTACCCCCTGCTCATCCTCATCAAACTTCCAATTCTAACTCGCATCCTCCGCCCCATTCCAACCACCCCACCTCTTACCATTAGCATCATTAATATTGTCATATAACTTGTCGTTTGAACTTGCATTTCATCTAACAGTGAAGTTTCACCAAGACCCCACACCCCCTCACATATACCTCGTGCCTCACCCCTTTACATAGGAAAGACAAAACTCACAACATTACACCCAGTGACCCATTATTATCCATAGAATCCACGTAGAAGCCTACAACGCCATCATATTCTATAGAGCTCCTGCGAGCCATGCGCTATAGTACAAATCCAGCTTCCGTGCCTCTCAACAGGACATGTTTAGGAAGAAAGAAAAATAATACAAAAATCCAACCAATATACACCCTAAATGCTCATCTTACACTACATCGACCAGAAGCGCTCTCCAAAAAATCTATCTCCTTCCTAGCTTCCACCTCGCAATCCTCGTCTGTATCTCATCCCACGCAAAATCCTTCCTCTTCAAGCCCTCCATCTCACCCTCCTGCAGCACCACCGTAGGCGCCCCGCTCCCCTCGCCCAAATTCTTCACCTCGCCTCCAAACACATGCCGCGCCACTCTCCGCAGATCCTTAACCGTCACCGCCTCGATCTTCTGACACATCTCCTTGACGCCCACCTTGCGGCCATGCACCTGGACTTGCCTGCCCAGGTCCTCCAGCTCTACCATGCGCGACTCAAGGTTCATGAGCAGACTGGATCGAAGCTGGTTCTTGGCCCGCCGTACCTCCTGGTCCTTCAATGCCGCGTAGCCCGTTTCCGAGCCAAGAGCACTGAGTTCGCGGCACATGACCTCCAGCATCTGTGCTACCTGCGCCGGAGCGCATGCAGCTGCAATACCGAAAAGGCCGGAATCGGTGTACGAATGGTTAAAGGCAATGCAAGACTCTACCCAAGCGTGCTGATTGAGTACGTTGGTGTAGAGACGCGAGTACATGCCTTTTCCGGGGCCGCCTGCGCTGAAGGAGCCGCCACCACCGAGCAGCGTTTGGAGTGTTGCGAGAGCGTAGATGTCGGGCGAGGAGATAGGGAGCGCCTCGAACGCGAGATGGATGTGGGAGAGACGGGGGAGAGCGGGGTTTAGCGGGGGTGGGATCGGAGGGAGAGTGAGGAAGCCGCCGGTATAATGCGAAGGGATTGATGTATCGATTGGAGGAAAGTTGAGGTCGAGGGACGTGTCTACGGAGGCTTTCGAGGTGGCGGAGGTGGAAAGGTTCTTGAAGAAGGGTATCTTGGAGAGTAACTTTGAGGATTGCGGTGGTGCACCAGTCGGTGTGGGTGCGATGCTGTGAAATTCGGTTGTGACGAGCTTCCTGCTATCGTACTCTCGACCCCGGCCCCAACCAGTGATGGCCCAGTTCCCTTTTGCATATCGCCAAAGTATTTCTCTGCTAACCGGACAGCCTCGCCATGCTCCACGCCCGCAAATGCGACCACCATTCTTTCTGGCTTGTAAAACTGCTTGCGGTATGCCTCGACTACCGAGCGGTTGATGTGTGGTAATCTCTCCTTGGGGCACAACAACGGGTTGCCCAAGGTGCCATCCTTGTAAGCCGCCATATGCACCAGCTCTGGCAAGATCAGCTCTGGCTTGGACCAGATCTCACCAATCTCGTAGTCAGCCGTTTCCAGCTGCTGTTGCACCTCATCTTCGGTGATGAGCGGATCGCGTATCGTTTCGGCGACCAGGCCCACGGTGGTGGGTACGGCCGAGTTGAAGGTCGCTGACTGGTACATGAGCGATTCGCGGGATGAAGCGCACTGGATGTTGCCTCCCAATGACTCAATCTTCTCTATCATCTGGTCGCCTGACGTGGAGCCTGTGGATTTGAACGCCAGGCGATCTATGATATGGCTCACGCCCCGCAGCGCATCGTTCTCGTATCTCGAGCCGGCATCGACGTAGACGCCGATGCCAGAGAAATGGCCCGGGAGGGCTTCGGTCGCGACGCGGAGACCATTGGGGAGGGTTGTGATTGCGTCGAGCTCGACAGGGTCCTTCTCTTCCGCGACCGCCGTCGCCAGCCCTCGTCTACCGGCGCATGCTGCTGATGTGGTAAGGGAGGTAGAAGCGTGAGAGAGTGCCCGCGACAACGGTTGGATCGAGCGAGGCCTTAACATGGCCGGTTGCGGTGTACGGAGCGATGCGGCAACGATGGCTAGGAGGACATGGCGTAGGCTCAAAAATTCCAGCATGACATAAGCACGAGAACTCCCCCGACCTCGAGCGCAGTGGTCACGTGCTGCGTCGCCAAGAAGTTCCAAGGGCGTCCTGAATCATACAACGCCATCGCGCGGAGGTGAAGGCCCGCGCCGTCGAACCTTGGGCGCTCACCGCTGGCGACAGTGCCGGTGTTCGGTGCATCGTCCATCTATCCATTGATGGAGTAGTCTAGAAGCATGACTGCGGTCAACTGGACCCGTCTCCCGACGGTGCAGGTGTGCAGGTGCAGGTGTGACCTATATCTTGACATGCGCCTGCCGCACGAGGGCCAGCCGCACTTCTGCTGCTCTCCGTCTCTTGCTTGCCTCTTCTTGCTGCTTGGCCCGTATCCGCCCAGCGGCCCCTAGATTATCCTCGACGTGCATTGCCTCAGACCCTCACCGAACCGACGTGTGCTGCTCCCCGTCAGCCCGCCAAACACAACGCCCTGCATTCACAGCCGGCGGTCGAGGCTGTTATCAACCCGCCGCCACCGCCTGGGAGAGGCCTCCCATCCCACCACCTCCCTCATGTTCACGAACCCCGCCCCTGCCACCATCACATCCTCACCGCAGCACCGGCCAGGCCTGCGCAGCTTCTTGAGCCTGAGGACCTACACACACAGCCTCCATTCGGACGCCGCAGGCACCCAGGCTGCGGCACGTGAGGACGAGTCCTCGCCGGCCACTCGGCCCAAAAGAAGGGACCGCCCTCGAGCAGCAACCGTAACCCCGCCCGTCTCGCCTTCGTTTTCAACGGCCAGCACAAGCTCCAGCTCACGCATCGACGCCTGCCCCACACTTTCTCGCGCCCGTACCGTCGACGCGCAACCTCTCCTGAGCCTCACAGCAGCCCTCTCGCCGGCGATGACGCGAAACCGCGCAGAGGCATCGGCGCCACCGCTTACCGTCCGTAATACTTCGGGTCCCATCCCAACAGCGCCCATGGCGTCGAGTGCGGCCGGCCAGGGCGCCACGCCCGATGTTGCCTCCCTCAAGGGCCTACCCCATATCCGCTTCATCATGCATCAGGACCCACGAGCCGCGAGACCGTCCCTATCCTTCGCCACCATCACGCGTACGCTGCCCGACGAATCGGCCGTCATAAAGGTCGGCCGATACTCCGAGAGAGACGTCCACCCCGAAGTGCCCAAGGACGTGCCCTCGGCCGCTGCCGTGGGCTTCAAGTCGAAGGTGAGCCGGAAACACTGTGAGCTCTGGTGCAAGAACGGGGAATGGTGGATCAAGGACGTCAAGAGCTCATCCGGCACATTCTTGAATCACATCCGGTTAAGCCAGCCGAACCAGGAAAGCAAGCCTTTCAAGCTCAAGGACGGCGACATCATCCAGCTGGGCATAGACTTCCGCGGCGGTGAAGAGATGATTTTTAGGTGTGTCAAAATCAGGATCGAGTGCAACCGAGGGTGGCAGCAGGCCCTGAACGCCTTCAAGTGAGTTTCATCGGGATCCTATACCTGCGCATGCTGATCGTCCTAGCAAACAAACTCATCAGCGACTACGGAACCTAGGCAAGGCTAAGAAAGAAGGCGACAATGCTTCGATGCACACGTCTGAATGTTCCATTTGCCTTATGTCTGTTGCGGTAAGCTCTCGCGCGACACGATTAACTGCGCCACCACTGACGCTGCAGCCATGCCAATCATTGTTCGTCGCACCCTGCTCGCACGTTTGGCACTACAAATGCATCCGTCCGATTCTGAACGGTCCTACCTGGCCAAACTTCCTCTGCCCGAACTGCCGAGCAGTAACCGATCTCGAAGCCGACATAGAAGACCCGCTCAATTTCGAAGAATGGGAGAGTGATGCTGCAGAAGAAGTCGGTGCCCCAAAGTTGAATGGCCGAAACTCGCAAGAGGATCGCCACATCACCCCGAAGGCCTCTTCCAATGCCCTGAATACGCGTTCCGAAAACGGATGGCACGCGAACAGTCACATGAGTTTTGGTGATCTGGAAGCCGCCATCTCGAACATCAGCATCTCAGATTCTCTCAACGACACCGCTGATCTGCCCGTACCAGAACCTTCCACGCCACAGCGGAATACAACATGCTTCACTTCTTCCTCTGCCACTCAACCCGTCCCAATCAACGTTTCGGCAGCAAACGAGTGTCTTGGATTAACGCCGCTACAGCAGATGTCTCAGAACCGTGCGGATGGACTGACGCCAGACCGCGCTGCTGAGGGCCCTATGACCCCACGAAACAATGCCGGACCATTTGTGCTCGATGGCAGTGGCAGCACTGGGCGAGCTGCTGGGCAGCGATTCAGGGACACAGACCCGTCGACTCCGGAAAATACAGTGCAAAGTCGAGCGTAGAGTGAGGATTGCTTATTTGGGTATTGGGCATTTCAAGGAGTCGATGGCGTATTAATGTCTAGGTTATGAATGCCCCGACTGTCATTAACATCATCTCTCGAAAGTGGGGCAGCCACGAGGTAATGTATCATGTTCTGCGACAGTTCCGTTTGTGTAATCCCTACTATCTTTCTTTATCTTTTGGGTTGTCTATTCAGGCACATTGGGGTTCCTAGTACTCCGATGCCTGGGTTGTTGTGTGAAACAGTGCAGCGGATGGTTTATTGACCATGCGTGTGGTCATTTTATTAGAGACTTTCTGGGCAGACAGGAATGGACTCAAGGTTGACACACATCGTTACATTCTTAGTCCACGGTGCAACTAAACATGAGACCATACATTCAACCAGAGACAGCCTGGAATGGTCCAGATTGCCTCTATTGGAAATCTTGTGGGCTAGATCCATGCCGTCATCGCTATGCAAGTGTTGGTAGATGATAAGTAAGCAGCGTCAGGCATCGAAATCCAGACTCTACGACCACTCACTACGTGACCAAATCTCTACAGCACACCTATTTGTTAGAGAATTCAAAAGAGTCTAACCAAACATTCCACCCAGATGCGCACCCTCGAGATTCTCCTGGGCCTTCTTCCATTCGCCCAGCAATGTCAGCACCTCTCGTCTCGTGTCTTCAATAATGCCGTCCATTTTTATGTCGTTCTTATCATAGCCAAAGGGGTCTTCGAGCTGCTGGCCGATGCCTTCGATGCCGTAGAGGGTAAAAGCTACTATAGCCACGATGGGTATCGACCACCACACATAGTCGTCTACAATGGCGAAGGGGAGCACGCAGGTAAAAAGGGCTAGTACCTGCTTTTGATGGATGCTGGGAGGGTATTAGAAAGTTTATCTTTGAGGGGAGATGAGAGAGGGCAAAATGACTTACAGATGGGCAACTGGAATCGGCGTTGAGCGGATCGTCTCCATCCGTCCGTATGCGTCGACCAGCGAGTTCACCTGCACAGTCATTTGCGAGGCAAGCGGAGCGTGGAACCAGCCTCGATCTACGCCCCTTCGGATATAACTCTCGACCAGGACGCTCAACTGCAGCGCAGCAGACTCAGGCCTTCGTCTTCGTATCCTCTCAGCCTTCGGGCAACAAGCTCTTGTACACCTCCTTTGGCTGATGCAACCCGTCGCCGTCGTGGGCGCCATTCTCCGTCTCCTCATCCGCGTGGTCTACATAGCTCGGCCTCCGCGAAAGAGGCAGCGGCGACCTCGCCCCAAACACCGGCTGCTCCTGCTGCTCCTCCTCCTCAATCGACGCAGGCGGAATGTTAAACTCGGCCCTCAGATTATGTTTAATAGCGTACAACACCGCAATCAGCACTTTAAGCACATGCTCGGTATCCCTCCTCTGCGCCTCGCCCAGCCTCCCTCCATCGTCCTTGCCATGCGCATTGCACAGGAACACTCTAGCTAGATTCCGCACGCTCGTCCCGATGGTCGTGAGACAATTGCGGCCTGTCCAGAAGCGGTCGTAGGAGGTGGAGTTGCGGAAGACAAGCATGAGGCCGACGACGATGGAGAGCGAGGGGATGATGGTGGCGGGGAGGCCGAGCGAGGAGAGCACGTGCGTGTCGAGGTAGACTATTAGGACGGTGAAGAGGGAGTGCAGGAGGACGGGGATGAGGATGATGTTGTGGATTGCGCCTTTTGCGAAGCGCATGACGAGGGGGATGCGGCGGGGTTTGCGGCGGAAGGAGTGGGCGAGGGGGTAGGTTGGGCGGCGTGAGGGGGACATTATTATTATTGGGATTGGGATTGGGATTGGGATGGATTGGGGAGATAAGGGACGGGGTCGAGGTGTGGAGTGGAGGTCGTGCGTGTTTGGGTGGGGAAGTTGGCGCGTGGGGATTTAGAGAAGCTTGGACGCGGGGCTTGGTCTCGACTCCACGGTCTCCACCTCAAATGTTCAGTTCCTGAAGCGTCAGCGTCCCCTCTCCACTCCACGCTCCAATACTCTATGAGCTGGTACCCTTCTCATCTTCATGGATTGTCGTCTCTCGCTGCACGGCCGGACTCCGGACGACGATTCCTGCCACCTGACTTCATCTTATGATGTTTTTCCCGCCAGCTGGCGATCGGGCCGTCTCTGACAGTACAATTCGCAGCCGTTTCTTCTTCTGGTGCTCCGCCTTTCTGTCATAGGCGCAGGGGAGCGCTACCGGCCTATCATTGTGCCGCCTCTGTGTATTTTTACTTGGACGAATGCGAGTTCTACTGGTCTAGATTTCTCAATGGTTGCCTACAATGCAGGGGTACTGAAGGAGCCTCCACTGACGAGTCTCGTTACTGTACCGACAACCTGCGAAACTGTGACGGTTGCCTCGTGGGGGCCAAAAAGCGGGCGTAATTCAGCATAAGTACGCACTGCGCTTTGGGGGCGATTATCTACTCCTGGGGCGATTGCTTCCCCTTGCAACACGCCAGGTAATTACTAAGTCCTAAAAGGCATCGAATGCGTCTTTGTCCCTTTTTTTCTTTCTCCGTTTTCTTGCCTAGTTCCGACACTATAGCGACGTATCAGAGTTCGAAACAGCGTCCGCTGAGCGCCGTCACCGAATATGTTAACAGGAGCAGCGCGCAATCCGAGAATGACGATATAGATCAACGACCAGTCAAGGGAACCTCTGGACGCGATCGGGCATGGGAAACGGGTGTTGCAAAGCGATTTCCTTGAAGTGCTGGAGCTGCGAGTCTGCTCGCCATGTTGTCCACCGTCGCCTGCGTGGGCGTTTTGGTTGCGGCGCACGAGTCGCCCGTCTCGGAATGGAACGTCGCCCCGTCCGTTATTTTTGCCATACTGGCAGCTATGGTGAACGCGAGTCTGGCTTTCGCACTAGTCGAGGCCGTCAATTAGCGATGGTGGATTCAGGCACTCGAGGGCGGCTCCACATTGAATGACCTGCATCGAGTGTGGATGTATGGCACGAGCTTCGGATCCGCACTGATGGCTGGAAGACATATCAATCTTATTGCACTGGCATCTGTGGTAGTGACGATACTCGCCATCGACGGACCGTTGCTGCAGCGTGCGATTTCGACAAATGCCAAGGAAATGAGTGTGAGCCAGTTGCCGGTCAATATCACGCTGGCCGATCAGATACCTCTAGGATACAGCGGACTGGAACTCAAAGGAGAAACTCGAAACCTGCTAGGATCCCCGTTAGTCAGCGAAAAATTTCAAGAGGTTATACGACAGTATCAGCAGCGGGAGCCTATGTCGCGCAGTCCATCACCGGATGTCATGGAATATGCAGTGGAGATATTGAAGCAACAGGTTTGCAAGTGGATTGTATGGAAACGACGACAAACACGCCGTGGTTCTTTCCCATGACTAAAAACGATTCCGCGGGTATGGGGGAATTCGCGCTCGTCCCATCCCCCGGCGAAATATTCAGCATCTCCTTCGCATGGTCCGGGAATCAAAACCCATCAAAAAAAAAACCACAAAAAGATGAGTTCCGGCCACTCTTACCGATCACGGACGGTCGGCCTCCCGATGAAGCTTTCATTTATATGAATCTGACCTGGTCGCCCAATGGAACGAAACCTGACGTCGACAGACTCCGCCATTACGCCGAGAACTACCATCTGTACGCCAACTTCATACATCAGAAGAAATGCAAACTCTACCCTGGATCTGCTACATACCCTGTTTTGATCAAGAATAATAGCGTGGGCCTCACGGCAAAAGAACAGCCTCCCGCTTCCAATGCGATCGAACTAAGAGGGAAATCCAAATTCTTACCCGATCACTTTCAGAATACTCCCAAAATGATAATGGATGCACTCAGTACATGGAAGTGACACACTCCCGGGAGAGGAAGTTGGTGGGGGAATTGCGCAGCGCCGCCTGCAGTTTGGAGGGGCGGACCAAGTCGAGAGACCTACTAGCGGAGTGTTCTATAGCTGACGTGCTACCCAGTTGACTATATAGAGTAGGGTAATGTCATAGGTTGTACTTTCATCTAGTTTGTGGGGGTGGAGATGATAGCTTCTCTGTCCAAAAGGAATGTGAGGGAATACGAAGCGCTACGCTCTATGGGTATTAGTAGGGCTTGGCCCTGGGTATATAGCTATCCCTTCGGACATCTTTTGACCTTCAATCAAGTCTCTATACTCCAAAACCTCATCCTTGGTTTGCTATCCTTCACAAAGAACGTTTAAAGGGCAACCCAAATTTCAAGGAAGCGGTACTGTGTCGCCTTCGTCCTCGTTGGGTTGGTAAGAAATCCTGGATAAGTTGTTTTTTAGAGTTTTCTGGAGCTAGGAAGGTGGTAAGTTTTGGAGGATTGAAAAGTGGCAGGGTTCGGAGCTTATCTATTGTAATACCGGGGCGGACTGAGAGTGAGTTCAACATGACGAGCCAGCAAACTGCAGCACAAGTCATTATTTCATTAGTGCCATCGTGTATAGCCATTCCCTGAGTCGGTATACAAGTACGATATGTGGCTTGTGGACTGGGTGGTAGATATGAGATGTATCTCAGAAAGCTGTAGAGGTCTATGTGTACACTACACACCGAACTTGTAACAGTGTTTAGAGCAAGGCTGAAGTTGCTGCCTATAACTGTTGCCTATAGTTGCCTACACTGTTGCCTAGAGCACCCAGGAGTATGTATCTGAGCTCATACTCATATCAATACAAACAAGTGTTTTCCCGACTTTCGCTTTGCACCCCGTAGTTACTTAACCGCTACAGAACTAATATCAGGCCCGATGTCGGATTTTGAGACCTATCGGTGAAGACATCGATGTACAAAAGGTACTATTTCAATATTGAATACCATAGGTAGATACGTGCATCTGTTCCGATGAAGAAAGTGATTAAGCTATATACCCGTGACAACACATGTAATGGCCGTAGAAATATCCATCCCCAAAGTTCCAGCACACCGACATCTCCCAGCATGGTGTCATACATAACAATGAATCCGATTATAAATCCCCACGGCATAACAAGCAGCTCGTTAGGTCTGAATCCTAGTAGCATCCTCTATCCCAAGGGAAGCAGCTTCTACCACTACACCCTATTAGCATGTCCTTGATTCGGTGACATCGCCTCATTCTTACAATCCTGATTGCATTGGTAGTACGTGTTCCACCCCCCATAAAGTTTCTTCGCGCTTTCTAGTTCGTCCGGCGACTTAGAGTCTGTCTTGTACTCCAAGCCACTATCCCTTATTTTCCCCGCAGTGATCATATCGGTGGATATTCCGATCTCCTTATCGTTTAGTTTGAAGATGTAACAGCTGTGTTCAGCGTAAACGTGGTATGACGTGGAGCCAGCGCGGAAGGCCATCATAGCGATTTTGGCGTGGGGTCTGGCTTGGTATGATGTAAATACAAAAGTAGTGATAGTGTAGTGTTGTGGATGAAGAATTATGAAGAGATCGAAGAGATATCGTAGAGCTTTTATACTGCGTGAGCGATCAAGAGTCACGCCTTGCACCATGGAGTGACGAGAACAAAATCGCATTGACTAAGTTCACATTTGCCACTTCATTCTTTTGACTAGCTTCACATGCAGTACTGTTTTCCTGTGAGTCTTTCCAAACCCATCATTGACTGCATTACCGTGACTACCTTCAAACCCACCACTGAATTCACATAACATATCGTTCCCCGTTTAGTCACACATTCCTACAAGAGCTGGAGCTAATGCTGAGCAAAATAATAATGGCAAAACTTCCGATCAAGTCCCCAGTTCACAGCTCATAACCGAATTCGCAATCAAACTGTGATTTCTTCAAGTGAACATTTACCCAACTTCAATACGTGACCTCAACATTCCTCTCCACATTATGCAAATACCCCTCCTAGCTACTTCCACCTCCAAGTACATACAGCCAACCCAACTTCAGAGAGTAGAAAATCCATCCCATCCCACCCCCACATCCCAGTTTCCGAAACCGTCAACAACTCCCCAACAGTGTTTCGTTTCCGCCGTCCCAGAAAAAAAAACACGCATCGCAGACCACAACTTCCTCAACAGCACCCAATAAGCTCAGCTGATACTCAGACGCCCCTCAACAGCATCTCCTCACTGCTATCCGATGCCGAAGCTTCGTCCCAGAGCAACGCAGTCCTGTATCTCCTATAGCATCCTTGTTGTACTCCGCCCTTACTACCATCTACCTTCCCTCCTTCGTTGTAATAGCCACGCTCGACACGGCCGCGCAGCACATGTCTACCCTTGATGATACCGCGACATCCAAGTCCTCGCGGTGTACGATATAGGCGTAGCATAGACGAAAATGTCGTGCAGGGTGGTGGGTCTGCGCTTTTGTCGACCATGCGCATTGCTCGATAGGTTGGAAAGATAACCTCACTACCTCATCAACTCACGACCACATGGTGTTTGTTAGTCCTCGTTACACAAAAAGAAGAGTCCAGACTGCGGGACTTGTGTGACTCGGTCACTTGGCCACACCCACACCCACCCGTCACCTTCCCCACCTCAACGTCAACACCTCGGCGCGGTTCCCAACCCGACTCGGAACATAAGCCCTTTGTCATGGTAATAACAGCTGCGGATTGAACATGCAGGCCCAACTGAGGTGTGGCCATCACATATAGCCCACGCTAGTGCCCCAGCAGTTCCTATCACATTTAGAGGGGCAAGCAAACATTCAGGCAAACGCTTCCGTACTCACACCTGGCTTAGTGCGATAAGAAAGGGCGCGACGGCGAGAACGATCCCTGTTCCGAATGCCGCTGGTTCGGTGGAGATGCATGCAAATGCACTCTCTCAGAGTCAAGCTATAACGACCAGATATTCAAGCAAATGCTGTCGCGAGCAAATTTCAATTTAACCCTTTGCTAGGGGATGGTAGATGTATGCATATATGCTATGTGAGTGATGAGGTACTAAGGCTAGCCACTGGGGCAGGACACATGGGTACCACCTGCAAGAGCCTGACCACGTGACACCCTTGTTGAGGTGGAAGGTGCTAGTCGTCTCATTGTTTACGCGCCATTGCGTAATAGTATATAGCCAGATCTCCCCATCTGCCCCGACCATCAACCTTACAATCCACTTTCTACTCCCGATCTGCCCCAACCATCAACCTTACAATCCTCGCACCGGCCAAAGGTATGGAAGCCGCACGCGGTCAATCAAAATAAGCCCCAACACCTATGCCAAGCGACAAGGTCAATTCGCGTCCTTCTGCCCAAGAAAATAAATCGGCACAGCATCATGATCATCAGGACAAGAAGCGTAAAAGGGGCGATGATGACGCCTTGTCTATCTGCCACGAGTTCATTGGCTTCCACAAACTTCTCACGCACTGTTTTATAATCCACCTTTCATGCAAAGTTTTGTAATTCACCTTCTACGCTCTTTTTGCTGGCGATTCGATTCCATTGGAGATTCGGGAACGCCTTTCTCGTCCTACCCCTGGGTAGACTTTCCTCACGCAACACAACACAACGTAGACTTTTCGCGTTTTTAAAAAGAAGTAATGTTGTTTAAGAGTAGTGACGATGTAATTAGTACAGCAAAGGGAAGGACGGGGGTGGAGATCCCATCCTGTTGGGTTTTTGGCTCCTTGAGCGAGCTTGCACGGCTAAAACGTTTAGATTGATTTGCCATATGAAACATGACGTGATCTAACACAACAGATAGATAGAACACCATGTAATATATCCTATATCCCCCGCCTCCAATATACCTCCACCTCCACCTCCACCCCTCCCCGCCATTTAAAAAAGAGAAAAGAAAAACATGAACAAAAAGTCCGGGTATCATACTCGTCCCTATCCTCATCCTCATCGTCAGCGTCATACTACCATGCATACGCATCCTCACATCCCACGGCCACCATCCGTTTATCCATCCATCCACCCATATACGCCTTCGCGCGCATAGAGCCTAACCCACCGAAAAGAAAGAAAAGGAGACGAAAACAACCAGAAAAACGCGCCCATGCACACAGCAGCCAGCCAAGCCAAGCCAGCCACGAAAACAAGGGAACAACGCTCACTCTCCGCTCCGTCGTCCACGTATACCAGCCAGCCAGCCAGGTAACCAGCCAACCACCCCTCCCCCCATCTCACTCCAACCCTAAGCACTCCCAGGCGGCCCCCCCATATTCAACAAAATATCCAACATATCCATCCCCCCCACATCGGGCCCCATAGCCGTCTGCCCAATATCCGCCCCCCACTGATCCAGCAACGGATCCAACGGCAACGCCAACCAATCCTGCTCGCCGAACCCGCCCGCCGCCCCAGATCCACCAGACCCCCAATGTTGCGCCTGCGCCTGCCACCCCCCGCCACTGCTGCCATTGAGCCCACTCGCGGTAAACCCCGGCGGCGGCATGATAGAAATCTGGTTCGAGTTAGGATCGTACGTCTCGCTTGAGATGCCGAAGAGCGGGTCGTGAGGGATGGTGGGAGTAGCGCGGCCCGACGCGGTGATGCCCCTGATGCCCGGGGAGCCGGGTCTCGACGACCCCGTGAAGGCGCCAAACGGGAAGTTGGGCGACGGGCCGGCGAGGTTGGGCGGGAGGAACGAGGGCGGGGGCATGCTGGGTGTTTGGGCGCGGCTGCGCGGCGGCGGTGTGCCCGCGCGGGAGATGCCCGTTGACCCGTTTGCGGCGAGGCGGACGAAGCGGCCGCGGATGCGGTGCGTGAGCGTGTCGACGAGGTCCGCGAAGCGGTTGCCTACGTGGACATCGTCTACGATGGAGGTGCGGAGGGCGTAGACGGCGCGGTCGAGGAGCGTCAGCGTGATGGCGACGTCTTCTTCGGTGGCGCCGAGGGCGAACGTCTTGAGGAGGATGATGGCCACCGAGACGATGCGGAAGAAGGTGCGGACGGGCGCGTGTCGTAGGTAGTCAGGGTACAAGCCTTCGGTTACCACTCGTAGGACGTTACGGCTCGCGTCGACGACCTCGTGGATGTGATGTCTGTCGTTGCCGTACCACCTCACCAGCGTGCTAAACGGGATTGCGCCGCCATCGTCCTTGCGCGCGGATGACGCCCCCAACCCGTTCGGCTGTGCGTGCGACTGCTGCGGCGTGTTATGAGTGCACCGTTCCACAACAGCCTGCAGAGCCAACGAATTCACGTAGACGCGTGTATACTCGTACTCGATCATCAGGACATGGCGAAGTTGCGTTGGGACTTTGAGTTGTCAGAGAAGGCATCACAGAACAATGGACAGATACGGACCTTGCGATGCAGCCTGATCAAAGCCGCGTTTCCAGTCTACAAGCGGCGTCTGGAAGTTCTTGAGCAGCTCCTCATACTTGCCCGACTTCAGCAGCTCGCGAGTTTTACGGCGATTGGGAAACAGTTTCATGTTGCCTACTTCCATAATCTTGCTAATGCGGTTCCAGAAGTCGAGCACAAGATCTTGTATAGCATGGCGCTCCTGAGTAGCAACAGATTCTAGAGGCAGTCGTTGGCCGTCCGGCCTCATGCCATGATGTGGAGGTGGTGCCTTGATCCGAGCGACCCGCTCATGGTACAACTCGAGGGCAGTTCGCTGCACTACAAAGTCGTCCTCACGCTTGACCTGGGAAGCATGGAGGTGAGTCCTAGTCTACCGGGTCTGGGTCACATATATAACGAGCAGATCTTTCAAGTGATTCTTGCGTCGAAAGTAGGCCTTGACGGTTGCATGGGAAAGGTGTTGGTTGACCTCCTCGAACTCGGCCTCGCTGGTCTCATCAAAGACACCAATCTCAAAGGCCAGCGACATGGCATTGCCAAGCAGCATCCAGCACATCCGATCGCTGCGCCAGCAGGGCTCCAGCCAGCTGTCGATACGCTGGCCACCATCTCCCTTCAGAAGATCCGATTCCGGTCCGTTTGCCGGAGCATCGGCATCGACAAAGTCATCAGGCACGACTAGCTCGTCGTCATCGTCACCCGGCGGGAAATGAAGAGCACGGGGATGCCACTCGGTGAGGAGCATGAGGCTTTCTACAGTGCCCAGCGTTCGCAGACCCTTGCGGGAAAGAGGATTTACGTCGGAGCCTGGCTGCTGGCCCGCTCCACAGAAACCGCCACCAAACTGCTCTTGTCCAAATATCATGCGGTCAATCATGCCTTGCAGGTACTTCCACAGTTTCTCATGGATCAAATACGCGCGTGATATCGCGCCCGGACCTTGAGGGAAGTCTGACGTACGGAACCGGTTGCGATGGTCAGCAAGGTTATCACCAACATGGGCTCTTCTTTGAGCAGCTTCGCATGCAACGCATGGTCCCGGTAATCTGGAACGACAATCGGCGTCAAGGGCGAAAGGTACGTGTAGAAGTAGTCGATGTATCTCACTGCCTCTTTCGCAGTCATCCAGCCCGCACGCACAAAACGGAACTTCGTCCACGCTTGATAGCCTCGGCAAAGGCCGCCTCATTCGGCGGCTCGGGGAGGGTGGTATTCTGCTGCGAGACGGGCGGATCAAAAGACGGCTCTGCGGTGACCCGTGAACGGTTCCGCGCATGTGTCGCCGTCGGTTGTGGGCTGGCAAAGTTTGCCTGGGAGCCTGGGGTACTACCAGGACCCATCATCGGCCGATGAAGGCTCGAGGCGCTGCCCGTCCGATGGTGCTCGATGTCGCCGTTGCGGCCGGCTGCCTCGAAGAGCAGGTTGAGCGCATCGTGTCCGCTGTATATCTCGCCCGTCTGCAGCACCGCCGTGGTCGTGTCGTTGAGCTTCTGGTCCTCTTCGTCGTTTGCTCGCGAATGCCCCGAGGTGGTCGGCCGGCGCAAAGGTTCGTAGCGTCCTACCGAGCCGCCCGGGGTCAGAGGCTGGGAAATGTATGCGCTGCCATTTGCGCCATTGAGGTGGACAGGCGCCAGCTGAGGCTCGTCGTCAACGCGCGCCCGCTTCCTGCCGTTGCGGGCTTCGTAGTCTTCATCCTCTTCCTCTTCGCCGTCCGTCTTCCGCTTGCGACGCGTGGCGGAGAAGAAGCATTCTTTGCTCTCCTGCGGCAGCGGACACAGGGGTCGTGGGGATTATCGACGGGACCCAGGTCGCACCGCACCTTGCGGCGGCGGCAAGGAATGCATGCCTGGTAGGTACGCGTGTGCGAGGGTGGTTGCGAATTGCGGGCCGGCGGCGAGGCATTGGAGAGGCCGCCCGACACGGTGGACATGTTCGAGGTGGTCTAGGTGGTGTGAGTGGGTTGGTGTCGGCTTGCGACGGCTCTTGGGCTGTAGTTCGGGTCTGCGAGTATCGCGCTGATTCGGCGCCGAGAAAATCGCGTGCGCAGAATGGAAGGGAGGGAGGAATTGGCGTGGCAAAGAGAGGCGAGCGAGGTATGACGCTGCACAGGACCTGTTGTTGAGCTCTCAATTGCCCTTCTCACCATGTTGGCGCCCGGCTGGTCGAGGGATCACGAGAACTGCGGGGGACGCCCTCGCTCACCTCGAGCTAGCTCCGCCTGCCGTTTGATCCACTCACCGACTCGTACAAGCAAAGCTGGATTCGCTGCCCTCGTCATGCCCAGCTGGCCTCCATCATAGGCTCTATGTGCACTGTGTCATGGTGTACGCCATGTGACTGTCTCTTGCCATGGCCATTACCAGCCCTGATCGGCCAGCCCCGGCATCAGCCACTGTGCGACGCCACGGCACATCACCGCACGACCCCTCGTTCGCAGGAAGACAGAACACGGGACCTTGAAAGGCACAGCAGAGCAACGACGCAAATTTCTCTGAGGTCAGCGGTATCGCCCATCACGAGTCCGATATCAGTAGAAATTCGAGACAGCCTTCTGGCTCTCCACGTCCCAACCCCGCACCCCAACACCACCCCCACCCCCATCTACGCTCGTAAACACCTTCCCAAGCACAACCCCACTCAACCCAGCCCAACCACCGCCCACAATGCCCCTCTCACCCCAAGACCGCTTCACCACCGAAGCCGCCCAATGGGACAACAACCCCAAACAAGTCGAAAGCGTCGCCAAAGCCTTTGCCGCAATTAAACACCACATTCCCGCCTTCACAAACGGATCTTCAAAAGGTACCTCAACATAACACACTACACCTCAACTATATATAACTCCAAGCTAATCCCCCACCCCAGACCTCGACGTCCTAGAACTCGGCAGCGGAACCGGCCTCCTCTCCTTCCTCCTCGCCCCCCACATCCGCTCCCTCATCGGCGTCGACCCCTCCCCCGGCATGATCTCCGCCTTCAACAACAAAACCGCCGCGCTACCTAACCCATCGAAAGCGAATCTCACTGCGATAAACGTGCTCGTGCAAAGTGCGGATGACGTGCATCTCCAACGCGCCTGCGCGGAGCTAGCTACGCGTCGTGGGGAATCGGGAAAAGAGGGGCCGTATCGCTTTGATCTGGTGGTTTCGCATTTGACGCTGCATCATATACCGTCTTTATCGGAGCTTATGGGTACGCTGAGGGACTGTTTGAGGCCGGGGGGAATGCTTGCGTTGACGGATTATGAGGATTTTGGGCCCGAGGCGGTGACGTTTCATCCGGAGAGTAAGAGGGCGGGTGTGGAGAGGCATGGGATTAAGAAGGGGGAGATTGAGGAGGTTATGGTGGGAGCTGGGTTTACTGAGGTGCGGGTTGAGCGGGCGTTTGTGTTGACGAAAGAGGTCGAGGAGGAAGACCCGACGCGAGAGATGGATTTCCCGTTTTTGATATGTCTGGGGAAGAAGTGATGAGATGGTGTGATTTAGAGGTCTTTCATTAGGTCGTTGACGGCTTTGGCGGCGAATCGCTTGCGCTCTGCTTCGGACATGCCTTCGCTCGTTTCTGGCAAACGTTAGTGGTTGAACTGGATAGACGGGTAGAGTGTACATACCCTTGATAGCCACCATGCGGCGCATCAGCCCTTCAAGTTCCTCCACCTGAGCTTCCTCGTCGTCCTCCAAGCCATGGACCGCATTCTTCATCCCAAACAACTCCATACCCATCTCTCTCTCCTCCGCATCAAGACCCTCTCCAAACTCCTCATCGTCGAAGCCCAGGTCTTCGTCCCCATCACCACCGTCCCAGTCGTGCGACTTGAGTGCGTCTTCCACCCTCTTGACGCCCGTCTCTTCCCCGAACTCATTCTTTCCCTTGGCCTCGCTATCCACAAACTCAAAACCGTGCTTCATACACAGCTCGTCCCAGTCCTCGGAGCTCTTCTCCAGATATGGCGTTGTGCTCTGCGGCATCGCGACCGCCAGGCATACCTGGTCGCCGCCATACCCGCACGCTTTCTCGATCACCTCTGCAATTGCTTGCAACGCCTCCTTTATCGTGTCGAGGTCTTTATCCGTAACGGGCTTTTTGAAGCAGAAGAGCCAGGCTCCAAGCACGGAAACGACTTCTCGAGCTTCAGGCTTGGTGAACTCGGCGTGCCATTCGGACACGTTCGGGATCTCGTCGATCCAGATCGGAAGCTTTGCCGTGTAGTATTTCGTTTCGAGGTGCCATTCGTGGCTGAGGCCCGCGGTGGTGTCGGAGACGAGCTCTGGCGCGGATCCGGTGAGATCTGTATGTGTGGGTAAGCTTTCACGTTCCACGTACAATTAGGACGACGTACCTTTGAGCAAGGTAAGCACGCCTGACCCCGGGGCTCCAAGTGCGAGGATCCGCCGCGGGTTTCTGATCTCCATGGCGGGGGTTGTTTGAGAAGAAAGACGGGTGCGGCGTTTCGGAGGTGTGGGGTTCTAGCTCGAGCACAGCACCCCCACGTTAACCAAATCGTCGTTCAAAAATGAAATACGAATGCGCAAAACTTGAGATGGGAGCAAAGTTCACAAAGATGCTGAAAACAACCACTGGCACATGCCTCCATTCATCATGTTCTAGTCCTCGTCACACACGTTGCAACATGCTGCAATGGCTGAAAACTCTGAATTTTGATCTCAGTCTTGAAGCTCATAAATCTGAGGGTATCCTATCCCGGAACTTCGTACCTTTCACGCCGCGTCAACCCCGCTTCCGTGTCCGTGGTTTGCCAAACCGCAGCTGTCTCCTGCCACTGCGCGCCAGGGTACCCGTTGCCCGTTGCTCATGCCCATGGGCCGAATGCTTCTTGTGATATCCGCATCAACCAGATCCACGCTCAACGTCCGCCCCTTGCTCCCCTCGCCCTGTTCACCGTGGCACGACCACGCGCAAGACCGACACCTCTTCCTCTAGTACCTCTGGATCGGAACATGGGTGCATTCCTGCGGCAATCAGTATACGTCCAAGCTGTATTGTTGGATGTCCGTACCTCAACATGTCGGGCACGATGAAATAGCGGACGTGCGAGCCGCGGATGTAGACTTGTTCGAGATGCGCGACGCGGCCGTCGCGGGCGGTGACGGTGATGTCCTTGAGCTGGACGTTCATGTTGTCCTCGGCTAGAGCATGTCAGCACAGGT
Source organism: Laburnicola sp. JP_R_19 (assembly GCA_031010545.1). Taxonomy (NCBI): domain Eukaryota; kingdom Fungi; phylum Ascomycota; class Dothideomycetes; order Pleosporales; family Didymosphaeriaceae; genus Laburnicola; species Laburnicola sp. JP_R_19. The sequence goes on along the minus strand of VOIT01000010.1, from coordinate 402,504 downwards.
ACTGCCACCAATGTGTGAGGATTTACCTTCTATCAGCTTTCCACGGTAGACCTCGCCGGACGTAATCTCGAGGGTGACGATATGTCCCTAGGCCCGTTAGCTTAACTGCGATGGACGTTGGGGTAGGGAAGCAGCGTACAGCAGCCTCGTTGAGGAGCTTAATCGGGATACCAATGGTACTCGTCATTTCGCCGGTGTGTAGATTATCTTGGGGTGTGGTGTTGTCCGCTCAATAGCGCGTCGCGCGTCGTGGGCGCTGGTATTCGTGGGGTGTGATTTTGGAGTCGGAGCTTGGACCACTTTCACGCAGCTCGCTTAGTCATAGTCGACTCTCTCCTCGACAGCATTGCGAACTCATCAATCACATGCATTTCATCTTACCGATGAATATCTCAGGGACGTTCAACGTCTTTCGCCTGATTAGAGAGCCGGCCCTGTGTCTGCCGCAGCACACTGTCTCTACGTTCAATCATCTACCAGTGCCCCTATCAAAAGCTTTCCCGAAGAAGGATGGCGAGAAAGAGGTAGATATCAAGGCTGTTGTCCTAGACAAAGACAACTGCTTTGCAGTCCCACATACCAACGAAGTTCACAGACCGTACCATGTAAGTATTTTCTCCATACCCCTACTCTTCATGCTATACGATTCGTCAGATACCTCGAAACACGGAAGCATACCTTAGGTATTAACCCAGGCAGGACAAATTCCAAGAACTGCGCCGTACATATCCTGGTTCCAAACTCCTCATAGTATCCAACACAGCTGGCACCGACTCCGACCAAAATCAAGCCGAATCAGCAATTCTCGAGAACAACACCGGGGTCAAGGTCCTCCGACATTCTACCAAGAAGCCCGGCTGCAAAGAGGAAGTACTGGCGTATTTCAAGCAGCATCCGGACTCCGGGGTGACTTCGCCTGCTCAAATCGCAGTCGTAGGCGATCGATTGTTCACGGATGTGATGATGGCGAACTTGATGGGCAGTTATGGCTTCTGGATTAGGGACGGCGTCATTGAGCGGAAGAGTTTAGTAAGTCGACTCGCACGGTGATCCGGCGTTGCTGTGAATTGTGAATGAGACGTGCTGATCATTAAGCAGTTTGCGAGAGTCGAGGATAGGCTTGCGATGTTTTTGCTGAAGAGGGGCTACTCCGCTCCGGACCCCAAGAGCCAGTTCGAATGAGAAACCCCGTCATGAGCCCTAATCACGATTTTGTAACAACATCAATGTTGTATAACTACTTGTACAATCCTCTTCGAAATAAATTTTAGGGTTACCACCTAGCCATCTCATCTAGCGCATAAAGATACTGCTTTAGTTGTCGGCAACTGATGCGTCACGCCTAACCGTCTGTTTCATCAAACACGCTGCTTACTTTTCAGCGCTCAGCACGATACAGTGAATTACCCTCGGCATCTTATTACATTATTTTCTATGCAGATCTGGCTAGAAGCCTATATACCTGTAGCAATATTTGCATAGGGTCAGCCCCCCTACACACTTTGCTAGTAGGACTTAGCATATTTATAGTATCTTATTAGCTTATAAGGCAAAACTAAAGGCATTAGCTTAGATACTTTTTAGCTACTTTAGCTTTATAATAAATGTTACGGGGTGCGCCAGTTATTTTGATGGAAAAGGCTACAATTAGTTACGTATAGAGGTCAATATGTCCGATGCACATTTTTCATTCATTCATATCCGTTTATAGTCGACCTAACCTTTTACCGATGTACAGATGGTAACCAGTAACAGTTGCCTCAGCCCTGCAAGCACAAGGCCAATCAGCGTTGCATAGATGGCTGACACCTGCTCTTGCCGATCTGCTAAGCATTTTAAGTTGGGTCAACCTTCGACCTTCCCTTCTATACCCACCTTCCCTGATCCTTCCGCGATTTACCGCGCTTCGTATCTTGTACAATGAGTTCCTCTGTCAAGCTAGCGAAACCGCCACCCTTGAGAGGTCATCTGTGTTTTCGGTGCAAGCTCATGTTCTTGTCGTTACCGGAAGTTTGCGAAGGCCGCTGGATGCATCATGGAAGCATGGGCGACTTGGCGCTTGCTGCCCAATCTGGGTGTTACATTTGCTTCACAATTGTGTTGGGATTGCAGAACGCTTATAATTGGCACGAATACATTGGCCATACGCTGGCAAGCATGAACCAGTTTATATCTTTGCCAGAAACGATCTTTATCAACTCTGGATGGCCGAGCCTGGGCCCTGAAGACCCAGGTAGCAGCAAGTTGCTGCAAGGATCAATGTTGGACCTTTGGAAAGCGGTACGGGAGACTCCTTTCCCCAATATCTTTTCCAACAGATGATTGCAAATATCTGGCATCGTCTGAACTATCACAGGGATTGAAGCCGAGGAGCAGACATCTGTCATCGCGGGATCTACATTAGATGACTCTAGGCTACATCTTGCTCGTTCTTGGCTCGATAATTGCTTGGAAAAGCACGAGGTCTGCAATCTCGGGAGGGACACTGAATGGTATCCGACTCTTTAAGAATACGTTTACAAGAGTCCCGTGATATTATGCCCTCTGGGGGATACGTCACGTTGAGCCATCGTTGGGGTGGGGCGAAGTTCATCATTTTAACATCCGAAAACCTGGACTCCATGAAAGCGGACATAGCTCCATCGGACCTCTTAAAAACCTTTCAAGATGCATCTTACGTTACATTGAGTATTGGATGCGAGTACCTTTGGATCGATTCTCTTTGCATCATTCAAAATTCCGAACAAGATTGGCTCAAAGAAGCATCGACTATGCAGAAGGTCTACAAAAACGCTTTGTTCACGATATCAGCAACACAACCACGAGCACTAGAAGAAGGGCTATCATCTGTTTACCAATTTGATCAAGTCAACTATGCAGTGGGAACAGTAAGTAACTCTTGGGCAACGACCATGATTGGGATACACGCTGACATGTCATACCCGTCCTTAAGGCCCGCTTGGGAAGTGACCAGAAAAAGACGGATATCAAGATTGAAAATAGAAGTATCTATGACTCTCTTATTCGTGATAGTCCCATATGCCGAAGAGGCTGGGTTCTACAGGAGAGATTCCTGTCGCAACGTGTGATTCATTTCGCAGCTGGCCAGCTAGTGTGAGTTTCATCTTGACAGGCAAAAATTCGACTACACGTTTAATTAACACGCCGCTGTCTAGGTGGGAGTGTGATACTCTAGAGGCCTGCGAAATGTACCCATCTGGAATGCCCTATGTGTGGGCCTATCTATCGCGAGCGAAATGGAAACCACAATCAGTACACCAAAACATTCACGGGACTGAATGGGTTCACGAGACTGAATGGCGCCACGCATGGCGCGGGATTGTTTCAGAATATACTGGACGTCACTTGACTAAATCTTCGGATAAGATGATAGCCCTCTCCGGTATAGCGACCCATTTCCAGGAACAACTCGAAGATTCTTACTTGGCTGGACTATGGAGGAAACATTTCATCAAAGATCTGGAATGGAATATACCGTCTTCCCACAAGCTCGACTGTCCTATGATCTACCGAGCGCCCTCATGGTCATGGGCTTCAACGGATGGCCATGTTGACTATGTTACTAAAGGAGAATGTATGGCCCGGGAGTATTTGGCGGAATTACTCGATGCAGAAATTGATCTCATCGACGTGAACAACGGTACCGGGCCCGTACGGGCGGGATACGCCAAGCTAAGAGGAAAATTGTTAGCTCTCCGCTACGATACGGTACCTTGGACATCTTCACGTGTGATTCAAGTTGCGCTGTATGATGAACGAGACTTGTATGAGGTTTTTTGCGGCACATTTGCCTCAGATCAGGCTCGACAATGCAGGGAGTCCACCAGAGGACCTTCATTTCTTCCTAATCTCAATAGGTATAACTTGGGAGATCCGGGGACTTCTGCTACAAGAGATCAATGACATCCCGGTCTTTGTTCCACAATCCTGTGATGGTGATTTGGATAGGATCTTCCGCAGAGTAGGATTCGTCCGTTTTCAATCATACCGTGATTACACTGGTACGGAAAATTACATCGATTGGGTCATAGACATGATCTTGGAGCTATTTAAAGAAGCTGTAATTACTATTATCTAGAGTACCACGGCAAAATCGATGGACTATGATCAAACCGAAAGCGTATTCCACCACGACGATACAATCGATTTTCTGCTCTTAAAATGTCTTGCTTTATCTGCTTAGTCGTTTCCTGCACGTATAAGTCATAGATCATTTAGAATTATTCGTGTGGTTTGTCTATGAGTTATCACTTTGAGGACGAAAATGAAAAAAGCATGGAAACGAAGATGAGCGCGACACAAAGGTAACTCTCGTTAACTTCACCGATTCCACATATTAGAGTACCAGTGCACATCAGAACCGCGGAGACTGTACGACATACTATAAGTAGATGATAGTACTTTATTAGTGGAGGTCGTGGATTGCAGCCCCCATTTACGAGATCCAAGTCTCCGACGACTTCCAAGGTTCGTATTGCATCACGTGATGCCACGGACTTCCGCAACACACGCTTATGATGGGGAACACGACAATACAAGCGACGGAAGGGGCCACGCCATCGTTTGGGTCGATGAAGACCGTGGAACTGTGAGATGGTTTTCGGGTTGGGACACGAAATACGATCTTCTAGTCCGGATCATAGGAATTTTCTTTCCGTAGGCGTGTATAAAATGGAGGCAATCATCCTCTAGGACGATCAGACCGTCATCTGCCGAATAAATCTTCCACAATTTGACACCACCTTTGAAAGTTTTCAAAATGCAGTTCCTCAACTCTGTATTCCTGGTCTCCCTGCTCTCCACGAGCCTCGTGAGCGCCCTCGCCCCTCGCTCTTCCGTCAACGGCCCTTGCACTGGCGCCGGCGGCGCCCCTGGAGTCTGCATCTCCACATCTTCTTGCTCGAGTGGCGGTGGTTCCTTCATCTCGAACGCCTGCCCAGGCACACCCGACAACATCAAGTGCTGTGTCAAGACGTCCTGTGCGTCTGGAGGCAACTGCCGCTGGACCTCTCAATGCAGCGGCACCACGCAGTCCGGTCTCTGCCCCGGCCCAGCCAACTTCAAATGCTGCACAGCAAAGCCTTCCAGCGGCGGCGGCGGCGGCGGTAACCTTCCCGGTCTGAACTCTGTCCAGACCAAACATGCTCGCACCATCATCGCGCGTGCTAAGAAGGACTTTTCGAGCAGCCAGCAGAAGCGCGCTTGCTACGTCGCCATCACGACTGCGTTACAGGAGTCTTCTATTCGTATCTTTGCAAACAGCAAGGTCCCTGCGTCTTTGAAGATTCCCCACGATGGTGTTGGTCATGACCATGACTCCGTCGGCATCTTCCAGCAACGTCCTTCCTGGGGTACCGTCAAGGAGCGTATGAATGCGGTATATATAGCCTATTTCTTTCATTGAGTAGAGTGCTTTGCTAACAGAATGATAGTCCACAAGAGCCCACTTTTTCTTCAATGCCCTCAAAAGGGTCAGCAACTGGACCACCCTGGCGATTGGAAAAGCTGCACAGAAAGTCCAAGTGTAAGTCGATTGAATGGCGTTTGCAAGCTCCGGACTGATCATTACCCAGCTCTGCTTACCCCGACACGTACAACAAGCATATCGCAAAAGCTAAGAATGTCTGCGACGCTGGCTGGTAGAGGGTGAATCCTATCCAACAGGGAAACCAGTATTCATATGATGCCAATGGCCGAGAATGGAGGACTTCTTTTGTTGTTTCTGAATGATGTACATTTACACCAAGTCAGCAGATGTTCCCAGTCACTAGAATATGAAATATTTAACAAATCGGAAACCACCTGATACTCAATTTACCTCCCAGGACAGTTCGTCGCCGTCGATTTCAGCAAAAGGTTTCATGCTCATCTCCCGAGAAGTTGGTCCATTCCCATTGGCCATCATCCTAATAAGGCTGCGATTATCGCCCTCGTCTTTTCATGAAATGAATCAGCACAACGGGCAGCCTCTCGATATTCGCTGGCCCGAACGCCGTCGCCTTCCTACTATAATATCTGCTCAATTAGCTGACCAATATGTGCGTTGTTTTGCCCCAGGATATGTAGTGTGAAGTTTGAATGGAAGATGTATACAGGTTAGTGATTTCTCGCACACTCGTAGAGCTCCAATTTATGTTCGATATGGAACACAAGAGATACGGTATAACGTGTTTACAAGCGTGCCGTCAGTACAAGCGAGCCGTCAACCCTACCAACTTTCTACACTTAAAAAGCCACGTAGTTTAACAACACATCAAAATTCTATTAATATAATAGCTTTCCTAAATCAAGCAGTATCTATAGAAGCCTTCTTGCACGTACGTGAGTTGTGCCCAGGCTCCCTGCAGCGCGTGCAGCGCGCTGAAGCCTGCCGGCTCGCACCTGACCGCGCCTGGCTATACCGCGTTTCTCCCTCTAGTTGCTGCTCAACAGCCTTCTGAGCAATAATATCCTCTCCCTCTGCCTTTGATAGAGTGCCTCGCTTCTGGATCCGCTTCTTTTTGCGCTGTTTACGCGTTGTGGCTGCCTCATTTGCCCTTCGTAGACTAGCTATCTCATCGCGCATAATCACCATCGAATGCGCCATTCTCTCAGCCCCTCTTGTAAGCCGATCAAGCGACTGGATAACTGATGTAGGAGAGGATCCTTGATGCCTTTGGATCCGCTCACGAACTAGAGTTGACTGAGCGCCTAGCTCGCGCGCGTTGCTTGGTGTTGCAGACTCCTATAGGGTCTCTAGTAGGGCTGCTGGCGACGGCGTACGAAGCTTCACATCAAGCTTTAATATCACCGCCTCTAGACTGTGTGGGACTAGCCCAGCGCCTCGAAAGCTTGCGCAGATATTCTCCTTTGTAATTGACTGGTCGTAGGCGGCGCGGAAGGCTGGTAGGAACTCAAGCTTAGTGATATGGTTGATGTGGTCGCGTATCAGGCCCTCGACCTGGCGCCCGTACGCCCGCTTCAACGGCGAGAAACAGCCAACGTCAAGCGGCTGCAGAAGGTGTGACGAATGTGGCGGCATACAGAGAGTGTAGATCTTGTTCTTCTTGCAGATCTCCTGGAATTCGAGCGAGTTGTGACTCTCATGGCCGTCAAGTATCAGTAGCTGACGCGCGCCCACTCTACGCTCTACTGTATGCTTGATAAAATGCCGTAGCCAGGCAACACCAAGCTCGTTCGTAGTCCAGCCATTGTCGCTGAGACCAATAGCCCAGTCACCTGGTATATCGTCGCCCTCGTACCAGGCAGAGAGGTGGTACTGGCCAGCGAAGATGATAAAGGGCGGGATTGCCCACCCAGCAGCGTTGATTCCGTGGATCGCCGTCACCCACTCACGATTGCCTGGCTGGATCGCTTTTGGCCGGCCACGCCTCTCTGAGCCAGTAACGACTAGCTGGGAGGATATTTTACCCATCAGAAAGCCAGTCTCGTCGAAGTTGAAGGTATCCTCGTCGCAGATACCGTAGGTGGCCTTTGTACGTGCTACTAGCTCAAACCAGGCCTGTATAACCGTCGGGTCCTCGCAGAGGGCTCGCTGTCGATCGTAGGGTCGATTAAATCGCGTTGTGAGGCTGTCTGTTCGCTTGACAAAGTTCCTAGGCCACTGCTGGCCAACGTGGCCTGCGCTGCGCTCAGTGAGCAGCTTATTCGCCATATCTCGTACAGCACCTAGAGTGGGCGCAAAGCCTCGCGAATCTAGGTCAAGTATTTGCTCAACAATCACCTCCTCTTCTAGCTTGGTAAGCTTCTTTGATTTGGGCTGGTAATCGCGTCGCGCAGCAATTCCGGCGCGTCGGTCGCGCAGCGTTGATCGAGGGACGTTAAACGTTAAGGCAGCGCGATTTTCGCTCTGAATCTGATTTTTATTAATAGCTGAGATAGCAAGGAAGATATCTCCTTCGTTATAGGGCAATTGAGTTGTAGTTGGTTGAGGCATTGTAGTTTGCTTATCGCGCGTTACGGAAAGTTGGTGGGGTTGACGGCTCGCTTGTACTGACGGCACGCTTATAAACACGTTACCGCGTTGTGCATATTCGCAAACATGTCGCAAAGAATCAGTGGAAGTGCCGCTCAAGGACAACTGAAACTCTGTACGACCACCGACCCTAATTTACCGATGGATAAAGTTGCGTATTCTGACGAGATCGTTGTAGGTGGAAAGGAAAGGGAGAGAGGTTGTGGCTAGCGTATATTATTTTCCTTCGGGATCCGCTCGGATCTATCTCGCGGTCTTTCCGAGGTGTCCAAGCGCGGGTCCCTTTTCACAGTTTAATAATTCTCAACCTCTTTCGTCGGAAACTCTCGACATGCCGGCTGCATCACAGCTCTCCCGTATCTTTATCCTTATGTCTTTGAGCTGTAGCATATTTGCTTGAGCTTTTAGAATTACACCTATTCCGTAAGGGTCAGGAAACCGCCCTTGTGCCATACCTACCTCGTCTTCAACAAAGGTAACCCGACCGGGATCTCGGGGCATCTCGACATGCCTGCACAGTAGCGATCATCCGGATTGTAAATCAGAATGGTCAGGAGCTAGGTTGGGGATGTGGAGAGGAGATTGCGGGGTCGAGTGGGGCAGCTTCAACGTTGAGCCACCCTTGATGCGCTTCGTGTACTTGTGTCAGATTTGAGCACTATTTGAGCTCATTGAGATGGGGGGGTCTGATAGATAAGATGGATGAACTGTCGTGTTCTTCTCTCCTATGTTCAGCTAGTTCTAACTTTTCAACTAGTGCGCCAAGCACGGTGGTCCCTGCTTAATTGTACCGTATTCGGCCACTCAACGCACAGACCCCACTCAACGCACAGTTAACACTAAAAATCGTATATTTTCAACACCTCATAACTCCACCAATATGGACCCGATCGACGCAGCTGTTGAAGCTTTAAAATCCCTGGAGCTAGGAGAACGTCCTAATATATCCCAGGTTGCTCGGGAGTACGGCGTTGAGCGGTCGCGGCTCTCGAAGCGCTATCGAGGGGTTCAGGGCACCTATGCAACTCGGGCCGAAAAAAAGCGACTCCTCAACAATACACAGGAAAAACAGCTACTACAGTACATTGATAAGCTGTGTGTACAAGGCCTACCCCTACGAGAGAGATGATACGAAATTTCGCTGGAGAAATAGCACATCAAGAGCCAGGAAATCACTGGGTTAATCGCTACATTGCGCGGCATCAAATTGACCTTATATCGCGATGGACATCTGGCATCGATAGCCAGCGCTACAAAGCCGATTCAGCCTTCAAATACGCCCTCTATTTCAAGCTTTTAGACGATAAGATCAAGCAGTACAACATCGCACCGTCAAATATATACAATATGGATGAGAAGGGCTTCTTGATCGGGGTAGTGTCAAAAATGAAGCGCGTGTTCTCTCGACAGCGATATAAGCAAGGAGGCGTCAAGCAGGTACTCCAGGACGGCAATAGAGAGTGGATAACGACGATAGCTTGTATATGCGCCAACGGCAGCTCTCTCAAACCTGCCCTAATATATCAGGCGGCTTCTAGCAACATCCAGGACACATAGCTACAAGATTTCAATCCTCAAGAGCACCAGGCCTTTTTCGCCTCATCACCATCTGGATGGACAAACAACGAACTTGGGATTGCCTGGCTTAAGAGGTGCTTTCAAGAGGAGACTAAGAAGAAGGCAAAGAGCGGCTATCGACTCCTAATTCTTGATGGGCATGGCTCACACGTTACTATGGAGAGTTCTGCAATCAAAATCGAATCCTCCTAGCTATCTACCCGCCGCATTTAACTCATACGCTACAGCCTCTAGATGTCTGCCTTTTTAAGCCTCTTTCAGCTGCATATACAAAAGAGCTCTCCGAATTCATGTACAACAGCTAAGGACTCACATCTATCACTAAGCGCGACTTCTTCCGCTTCTTCTATAAGGCATACAGAGTTGCATTCGCCAAAGAAACAATTATTAACGCCTTCAAAGTTACTGGCATCTCTTTGCTGAATAGCAACGCTATATTGAAGAAATTTAAGGATCTAGAGCCTAAGAGGCCATCAAGCAGCGATAGCACGTCGTCAGTACTCTCTGCAAGCGATTGGCGTAAAATTGAAGGACTTCTACGACAGGTAGTTGAGGATCTTAATGATAAACGCGTCTCGCAGCTGTCTCACACAATACACGCAATAGCGACTCAGAAACAGCTCGTCCAGCACGAAAACGATCGCCTTAGAGATGCCCTTTTCAATAAGAAGAAGCGCCGTAAGCGTGGCAAGGCATTACTACTTGAACCCTCTAAGAATTACGCTGGCGGCGCCGTCTTCTGGTCGCCATTAAAAGTTGAGGCTGCCCGCAATCGCTAGGCTGAAAAAGACGCTAAAGCAGAAGAACTACAAGACTAGAAGGAGCGCAATAAGCTAGCTAAGGAGCAGAAAAAGCAGGAGAAATAGGCTATACTTAAGCAGAGGGCGCAGAAAAGGATGGCTGCAAAAGAGGTTAGGTTGCAAGAATAGTAGAGGAAGGCGGCAGAGCGCGAAGAAGATCTACTTGCGCGCGCAGCTAAAAAGCAACTCAGGACTGATATATAATTGGCTAAAAAAGGTAAGGCGCGTAGCCTCGAGGCTCCTGCACCTCCTGCTTATGTTATTAAGGACCTAGAGGTTGATGTTGAGGATCTATTAGTTATTGAAGGGGTGGTGGAGGCATCCGGCCCATCAACGCGCACTCGCAAAGTACGCCTCCCACAGAGGTATCACACGTAGTTTATCGTTGCCAATCGATTTATCAAGCTTCTGCAAATGCTACTCTAAAAAATCTAGTGATTTTACGATATATATAGAGCTCTGCAGCTTCAAAAGTAATAGTAGTGGCTATCCTCAAACTGTGCGTTGAGTGGGGTCTGTGCGTTGAGTGGCCGAATTCGGTACAGATCCAACCTCAACGCGCTTGTTCTATCTGATAGCTGCATATCTGACAACTTGATAAGGCACGTTCGCTGAACTCTTTTCGTCCATATCTGTCCAGCAAGGAAATCGACTGCAACTTTTGATGCGATCCGCCATGGAAAACGACCGCAACGGTACATCAAATGGCATAGCCAACTAAGTCGGGTGGGGTAATTTCCGACACCGGGTAGTTTCCGACAGCCCCGCAATCGCGCTCCCCCACCATGCACGCTGACCGAAAAATAATTCTTACTGTTGGGAGGACTTGTTGCACTAGTGCTGAAAAGAAATACTTGATAACGATTTACATTTGTTGATAGATGGATTCTCATTGTTCTATCTACTGAGGAGCGAAGTATATCGCGGGGTATGGAAGCTAGTCCTATATAGGGCTCGCTCCACACATGTAGTGTTTTGCAACACGACAGAGGCCTCAACGACTATTAACAGAATGCTCGCTCCTCCACACACACCTTCCTGTGATATACCTGAGGCCTTTGAGATTGTTAATCCGACACTGGAAGTCTTTTCTTTCTCGATATTGATTGTACACATGAAGGATCGAACATCTGAACTCGAATGCGCTAGGCAGAGGTCGTAGGTCTCTGCACCCAGCCCTCAACTCGGACTGTCACCTTATTGCTATTAACAAATCGTTCCAGGGCGCGGTTTGGTGATGCCTTCGTGAAAGCGTCCGCAGGGTTGTCTTCACCGTTAATCCATCGGATCTCTGTAATCTCGCGGCATTCATATGACTGGCGCAGTGCCATGATGTCAATCATGAGGCGCTTTTCCTTGGTCGTCCCAAGCTTTACAAGGCACTCGTATAGGGAGTACGAGTCTGTACAAATAACTAAGGGAACTGCAGGCAGACCAAGGCGCTCTGTGATCATCCGTAAGGTAGTGGCAACAGCAATGCCCATGTCAAACCCGTTGACCATGCCGTAGATCTCAGAGGCTAGTACGCTCCGTGTAACACGCTTGCACTTCGTTGAGCTGTAGTGTATTACGTTGCCGCAGATTGTAAAGGTATTGTCGACATCTGTGGACTCATTAACAAGCATGAGTATGAAGCCTAGCTGCGAGCTAAGGTCCTTGTTGTTGGCAAAGGAGCCGTCCACGAATACCATCAGCTTAGCGTCGATAAGGTTGACAGGTACGTAGCGTAGTCCACAGTTGAGATTCTCCATCTGCCATTTAAGACGCTTGTTAAGCGCCTTGATGTCCTCATCCAAAGGTTGCTGCGCTTAAGCTGCCACAGACAAGTCAAAAGACGCTTCTAGTTGACATATTAACGCAATGTACGCCCCGCAGGCGCGCTGTTCAATATACTATTGCGCGCGATTAGGAGCATTAATGTCCACAAGCTTAATCTTTCCTCCTTGTCCCTTCTACTTAAGGTTCAGGGTTGCTTTGTAGTTGTCTATATTGCTAGCATCTATTATAAGTGTGCAGCCGTTAAAGTCTAGTTGCGCGTCTAGCGTTAGCACAGTCTTTAGCTTTAATCTAAACTGTGCCTTCTCAAGCCTTTTCTCTTCATGCGCTAAGAATGCAGCTGTTCCAAGCATAAGGGTATCGTCAGTCTGCATACCAACAATGCCAAAGTCATCTGCATTGCCGTTTGTCACCAATAAGCATAGGTCGTATGTTGACGTAGACATGTCCAGTTCCTCACAGTAATGTCTGTGGTACGTTGTCCACCAATGGACTCCTGCTTCCGCGATTCCATATAGCGGCTTGATCACATGGAGCAGCGTGCCTTCTGGATATCTAGGTGCTAGCTCAGTGGGGAGGTGTGCGAGTATTGTCCTCTTGAGATTTGTCTGCGCCTGTGGATATGCCTGCGTTATATCGCGGAGCTCAAGATTCATCCCACGTCGTACGAGCATGGGCGCCAGGGCCATAATCACACGCTGGCTACAGCGTTGAATGGTCGGAGATTGCGTCAAGATAGCCTGCTTGCCATGGTCCTAGTATCCTTAGATAACAAGACAGGATTTTTCGTAAGGCTTAGTTGTCTTTCCCTTAACTACTCGCACTAGACGCGACTTGAATATACAGATTCCACCATGCAATTCCTAATCGTATTGTTCAAACTTAAACACTCCACAGCCTACTAGGTCACTAATCTCTTAATCATCAGATGCCTCAAAGGGTGCGCCAGGCGTTGTGATGACTCTATTATTGCGTAGCTTTATAGCGAGCTCAAGGTTAGCCTCTTCCTTCTTGGTTATATAAACGTTTGCCTTCCTCTTGTTCCTTAATCCTAGGGGGCGGCCTCTCTTGCGTGGTTGCGCTGCCAGCGGCACTGTTGTATCTGCAGGTGGCGCGTGCTACTGTTGCGGCGCATTAGGGTCACTCTAGAGGTTGTCTGGTCTGTAGTACGGCTTGACAACTGTCGACTGAAATGTTGTCGGGCTATTAACTATGTCGATAGTGACGTCGTGGCCGTCTATGGCGGCGATTTTGTACGGGCTATTCTAGCCGTCCTTTTCTCTCTATACTAAAACCTTGCTATGTAGCGGGAGCGCAAGCATGTCTGCGGTAGCAGGTCCGTTGCGGGTGTTTAACGCATCCGCGACCTGGCGTTCAGTGGTAAGCTTACGTAGGTCTTTTATCGCCTTTTGAATAGCCTCGCTGCGCTTGATCATTGACGGTGACGGTGGTAACTCTATAGTTATACGTGGGTATGCGCCAAAGACTAGTAAGGTCGGGACTAGACCGTCAGGGCCGGCCGTGTCGTTAACGGCTTTCACAGCCATCTGAAGGATCGCTTCATCGGACATAGTGCCAGCAAGCTCAGCGTGGAGTATATCCTATGCGCGGTGTAGGGGCGCGTGATACCTCTCTATCTTGCCAATAGACTAATGCGCCTCTATAGGTACTTGTTTGTATGTAACTCCTATAATCTTTGCTTCTGCGCGAAATTCTGCACTTGCAAAGTTTGTGCCTGCGTCGTGTGTGAGGATGTCTGGTGGTCCTTAGTAGGTGTTAATCCACAACATCCGCAGTGCCTGCCACGTCTCCTTAGCTAAAATAGCGTTAAGAAACTTTGCGCCTTAGAACGAAGTTGATGAATCTACTACGTGCAACGTAGGCTTGCTTCCTAAGTACATTACGTCCACAAGGATCTCGTAGTTAAAGTGATGGTCGTCCTTAAGGGTGAACTTAAAGCGGCGCGGCGCGGAGCTATTAATCTAACAATGATGGCAAAGCTTCGCAATTTGCTCAAGAGTTCTTTCTTCAAAGTCGTTGTGACCAGCGTCTTTCAAGAGCTTGGCTAGTCTCATAACAGCTAGGTGTCCAAAACGGCGATAGAGCCGTCTTAACTCTGTCTCTGTAAGAAATGCAGTTGCACGCTCTCTCTTGTTAAGATAGAACTACAAATGTCCCTATTTGCGGATCACAGGGATGCGTACATTGCCCTAGACAAGCTTATCTGTAGTGTTGTTAAAGTAGACTTTCAGCCTATCCATGTCCGCAAGGCATAGCAAGAACGGTGTAGGCGCATCTAGCACCTCAAAGTCGATTTTTCCAATCTCTGTCAGAATCTGTGCGGTGCCAATAGACACCGTAACACTGCCTTTACCAAATTTAATAGACATTTTTCCTGCTATAGATATGTCCATCGTGACTGTAGGGTCTTCCTGTATGAGCGCAAGGTACTGTTCCTTGCCAACTGTAGATACATTAGCGGCGCCTATATCAGGAAGGATTCCTTAGTACACAGATCGCGTGTAGCGGTCCTCAATAAGGAATTGCGACGCTGGCGATAACGGTGCGTCTCTGCTATATATGTCTTCGCCAGAGACATAGTGTATAAACGCTTGATCTGCAAGTTATTGCTCCTTGAAAAATTGATGTTCCGCGTACGCAGTTGTGAAGTGCTGCTTGTCGATGTCATACTGCTGATCGCTGTCATTGTCGTCGTCCTCGTAGTTCTCCTCTCTCCAGCTTTGCTAATTATACTGGTTCGTGTGCTCACTACCTTCATACTCTGCAAGGTGTACAGAGAAGTCTATAGGCAGTAGTGTGCCTGTAAAGTAACATGCGGAGAAGAACTGCGTGCAGGCAGCTTTGCGTTCTTCGTCAGTATAGTTGGTTGACTAGCAGCCCTCTTTCTGGCAGACAAAGCACTTCTTCCTCCAGCGTGGCGTCGTGAATTCACATCTGCTGTCGTTGCTGTCGTTGCTGTTAAAGCGCTGATTGCCTCTGTTGCCTTGGCCTCCTCAGAATCCGCCTGCGAATCCGCTTTCGCCTCTAAATCCTCTTCGAGCTCTTCTATTCCTGTTGTTGTAGCGGCGGTTGAGGTAGTACTAGTCCATAGTAACTGTCTTACTCCCTATAAGCATTTGTCTCGTTTGCTGACGTGCAAGATGCGTCTCAACTGCGGACCGTAGGTCTGAAAAGAGTCCTTCGCAGATTATGGCTGGCTTAAAGAGTGCCATTTCAAGTTCTGGGACTCCACAGCACGCGTTGATGACAGTCGTACGTAGGGCATCCTCACCCTCAAAGTTCTTACCAAGCGCGCGTTGGCACAGCTGTAGCTTGTCAAGCAAGATCTGCAGCACCTCATATAAGCTCTTGTCAGGGTTCTCCGTGCGCGTACGGGCGAAGGTTGTAGTTGTCCAGTCTGTGTAATAGTGTTGATGGTGGACGTCATGGTCAAAGTGGTTCTTAATCGCCGTGTACGCATTAGAAAAGCTGTCGTCTCTGTCCACAACTTGTATATAGAACATCTCTGCTCGCCCTGTAAGAATACGAGGAAACACGGCATGGAACTGCTCTTCGTGGATGTCCACCTGCCAACAGATGCTAAAGAAGATCTTGATTTTATCATCAAGCAGATCGTACGCGTCTCCCGTGTATTTCTTGCCATTGTCCCAGAGCTTAGAAAACTGCGTGATTGTGTTGGCATTAAGTCGGTCGTTACGGGACCAGCGCGGCGGCAGCGTCTTATACGGGTCATGTAGTAGCTCAGGTGGTCTGCCAGGTACACCGTTCATAGGTTGTTGTGGAAATGGCGTGATTTCGCGATATGCAGTCGCTGGCGGCCGTGTCTGCAGTCGCCATTGCTGCGATTGCGCGCCTTGTTCCCACTTTTGTCGAGACTGAGGTCTTCTAAGCGCACTACTCATGAAGGGTGATTGTTGACCGTCAGTGCTCTGGTGTCTTGGCAGTTGGGTTTGCTCTGTCTGGTGCACTGGTTGTAGCCCCCGTGTTTCAGATCGGTTTCGAGCGTCGTGTCCCGCTCCGTGCTGCTCGCCTTGCTGCTCGAGCTCCGGCTGCTGCTCGCCTCGCTGCGAGTGCTCCGGCTGCTGCAGCTGTGACTGCGGCGCATGTGTACCAGCTGGCGGACTGTCCTGCGGCGATTGTTGCTCGGCCATAGGAGTTGTCCGTTGTGTGTTCTGCTGACGCTTGTACGCCCTAGATCGTTGGTCAAAAGTCGTGGCTTGGAACTCCACGGGATCCCATTCAGGAGTGTTCTCCATAGTTGACAGATTGTAGAGGGAATCAGCAAGCCTCGCGCAGTTGTTGCCTGTGTAGACTCCTCTATGCCGTAGGACTGACTTTAGAGATTTTAATATATCGCGGTCAACCTTAAGGAATAGCTCCTTTGTCCATCCTTCAAAATCGCAATAGTAGTCTGCACATAGGTTATTGTCCCAGACCATTGATGCGTTGTAATTGTGGATGATTTTAGCAACCCAGGTTGTTGCGTGTATCTCGTTCGCGTCTGCTGGTGCGGGTACGTCCTAGAGAGATGTGTTGACGGATTCCAGCGCTACTGGATATAGGCAGTCTCCTATAAGGTGCTTTGCAGTGTATTTAGCCCAGCGTGAAGCAGCTTCCTGGCGTTCACTTGAGCCATGCTCTGACTGATTATCGCGTAGTTGAGCTTGAGCATCAGCAGCGTCTGCGACGCTGTTGCTGCTTCGGTCGTCTGCCATTGTGCTGGCAGGTGTTGTTGACTCGTTGTCGGTGTAGTTGTCTCGCTGGTTGGTCGTTTCCGGCGTGTGTTGGTGTACGTAAATGGATCGTCTGGGGACGCTCGTACGAATGAATTGTATGCGTTGCTGACGCGCTCTGTGTCCGCGGATCGGCCTGAACCAGCAGCTTTAGAGGTTGGTTAAGAGTGCTTCGTGTTATCTCTGCCTCGCTCTGTTCTTAGCACAGTCTGCATCGACCCGAGATTTCTCACGTCGGGCTGTCAACAGTCTGTCTCTTCTTCCTTGCTGTCTGTGATGGCTTCTCGCGATCACTGATCAGTGTTGGGAGGACTTGTTGCACTAGTGCTGAAAAGAAATACTTGATAACGATTTACATTTGTTGATAGATGGATTCTCATTGTTCTATCTTCTGAGGAGCGAAGTATATCGCGGGGTATGGAAGCTAGTCCTATATAGGGCTCGCTCCACACATGTAGTGTTTTGCAACACGACAGAGGCCTCAACGACTATTAACAGAATGCTCGCTCCTCCACACACACCTTCCTGTGATATACCTGAGGCCTTTGAGATTGTTAATCCGACACTTACAACCTTAATTCTTTATTAATTTCAATTTTTCCTTTTGCATTGTTTTCTCTGACTTTGAATAGCTAGTTATATAAAAGGAGATGTCTAGAACGCACTTGCAGACCTCAAATCTAGGGTCGCTTTAGCCACTACTGCTACTTAATATAGGGTACCACGCAACACTCTTTGCGGCCGCTTTAATAGTGCCTAACCCTACCTGTATGCCCACAACGGTGCACAGCGGCTTTTAGTTATTTAAGAAGAGCATCTAGAGCGCTGGATTCTCTGTTAAGAAGCCCTTAGTTACGCGCCAACCTATGCGCAAGTGCGAGCCATCGCAACGGCCGTTCTTAAGCGAGAGGGTGACTACAAGAACCTGGGGAAGGAGTGGACTAGTCAATTTATGAGACGCCGCCCAGCTATCAAGTTAAAGTTGGGCTGCCGGACTAGCTGGGAACGCATAAATGCGGCCACTCCTAAAAGTATTAGGCAAATATTCGACCTGTACGAGACCGTGACCTGGATTCCCCCCCGACACAGGTACAACGCCGACGAGGGCGGTATCATGGAGGGCCAGGGAGTTAATGGGCTTGTCATAGGCTCCTCGCAAGAGAACCCTAATGCTGTACTAGTTAAGACAATAAATGCCCGTACTTAGACCTCTGTAGTAGAGTGTATCTCTACGCTTAGCGTCGTTTTTAAACCTTTAGTTATCTTTAAGGCTAAGAGTATCTAGGAGCAGTAGTTTAAGAAGGAGTTTTTGACTTAACATCCTCGCTGGCATGTTACCTTCTCGCAAAATAGGTGGACAAGTAATGATATTGCTGTTAAGTGGCTGGAGAAGGTGTTCTTGCCCTAGACTAAGCCTGACAATCTGTTTGAGACACGGTTGCTTATTGTTAACGGCTATAGTAGTTATACCTTAGACGAATTTATAACTGCATATTACATAAATAATATCCACTTACTCTTTATCCCTACCTATACTTCACATATACTCCAGCCTTTAGATCTTAGTTATTTCTCTAGCCTAAAGGTAGCGTATTGGCGCTTTGTTAGCGAGTATAGGGCTAAGACAGATGCAACAAAGCTTAGGAAGGCTAAGTTTCTCGAATTTTATGCAGAAGCGCGTAAAATTGGCCTTTAAGAGCAGTGTGTCTGATCTGGGTGGAAAGCAATAGGGCTGTACCCTAAGAACGTGAGGAAGCCCTTGGGTTCTCGCTGGGTTGTGGTGCGCAAACGGCTGTCAACACCACCCTCTTCTACTAAGGATATTAGGACACTAAAACGTGGCAGCGATGTTGTAAAGCTATTTTCTAAAAAGAGCTTCTTACTAACTATATAATAGTGTGTTCGGCTTACCGCTAAGGCATTTAACTATACCTTAATAGAGGTTACTACAAAAAATTATGAGATTGCTTCCTTGCGTAAGCAGGTTAATTAAGCAAATCTGCTAAAACGCTGCAAAGTTGTAATTGATCTAAACAAACGCTTCGTAAGTCTTGCAGAAGTTCTCTTGTAGGCTAATTAGGTGCCCTCTTAACGTGTTCGCAAAGTGAGAAACGCATCACAGAAGGTTATTATTGTAGAGGAGGAAAGTAGCTCTAAAGAGGAAGCAGAGCAGCTATTAGTTCGACGTTTGGCGCGAGAACAACGACGAACACAACAATATCTTAATTGTGATTTAAGCATAGATAAAGAAAGCAATTAAATACTTCAAATACAATTTTTTTTATATTTTTACAAATCTATTTAATAAAGTTGTGAGCATATTCGCAACCCAAGTGGTGGCAGCGGCGAAATTTTGCGGGGTGTCGGAAACTACCCGGTGTCGGAAACTACCCCACCCGACTTATATTCCCACATCATGTCCTTCTTGTCCCACTCCACTGAGGTACTCGGGGACCCTTGATCATCTTCCATTCTTCGAAATTACACCCATCATCGGCCGGGAATATCCTACAGTGAAAGTGACGGATATCTTGCGTGCGCCGAACGCAGAAGAGCAGATCCGCGATCTAGCCGTCATTATCTCGGAAAGGGGCGTTGTATTTTTCCGAGACCAAGATGATCTTAATATTGCGGATCAGAAGAAGCTTTGCGACTTGCTTGGGAAGCTAAGTGGGCGACCTGAGGATCATGGGTTGCATGCACACCCAATCTACCGCGATCCGGGCAACTTGCCTCTGTCAGACGGAACGACCGACGAGAATATGTAGGTGATTATCAACAATTTCCCAATTGAACCTAAACTTTTATTAGCTATGTGATCAACTCCGAAGCACAGAAGAAGATATACAAAACAATGGCTAACCGCGGTATCGCCGAACCACGGGACCTTTCTCGAGAGTGGCACAGTGACAGCACATTCGAGAACGCGCCATCAGACTTCTCCTTCCTCAAGATGGAAGAGACACCCCCTCATGGCGGCGACACGCTTTGGGGCTCTGGCTATGAAATTTACGACCGCATATCGCCATCCTTTCGATCTTACCTGGAAACGCTAATGGCCACTTGCGCGCAACCCGTCTTTCGAACTGCGGCGCAAGCAGGCGGATACGAAGTCATGAGCCCAATGGGAAGCCCACTGAACGTCGGTGACGAGTTTGCGCCAAGCCATCCGGTCGTACGTACGAACAGAGTTACCGGATGGAAAACCATCTTCGCTGGTGCTGGCTTGCATGTAACGAAGATTAATGGCGTATACAGTTATGAAGACCAAATGATAAGGGAGTACGTGATGAGGCTTATCACTCGAAACCATGATTGCATCGCAAGGATGAAATGGACGAAAAACGCCGCAGCGATCTGGAATAATAGCTGCGTCTGGCATGCAGCGACGGTGAGTTACGCTACAGCATTTGTAAACCCGAGCTCATTGTACACAGCCTGATACAAACCTCGTGGAAGGTAACAGAGTTGGCGTAAGGGCGTCGAGCATCGGAGAGGTACCGTATCTGGATCCGAAGTCAAGGTCGAGAAGGGAAACGCTAGGTATTCCGATCGTGTAGCATACTGATCATAGCATAGTGAGTGGCAAATGATACTTAATATGATGGATATTTTGATACGCAAGTCAATTCAGGATAGGTAGTGGAACGGAGCAAATCTTCAAGCGAAATACTCGTGTCGTGCACGCGTCCAGTGTGCGTGGCTGAGCTGGTGGTGCTAGCAGTGTCTTAGCGTGCTTTGCTTCCACACGCTCGGCTCTGGAAGCAACCTTCCTTCGAACTCACACTCGATCATACAGCTACTGGACGAAAGTTTGAGCACAGGTGGTCTTAGTATAGCTCATCCTGGGGTAACACATTATACCCAAACTTTCTTCTTCCACGACAACCCTCTGCCTTCCAGTTGCATCAGTTTTCACCTTCCTGAATTCAATCTCCTACAGCTCAGGACCCTAGCTTGACACGGATCTCCAACGCGGTGTCATTGAAGCTCTTTTGGACGCTGCTTTCAAGAAGCAGATTTCTGAATTTCATGCTGTTTTGTTGGGATCGGCTTGATGTAGGGAGTATGAGGCCATGCGATTATTGAAACGTCATGTGTCCCGTGGACGATGACGACCCGAGTTTCGATCCACGTTCTTTCCATGACTGCAATAGCTACAGGTTACACACGTCTTTCGGTCTTTTTGGGGTTGCTTGCCCGCTTGTTCGTCGCTTCCGAGATTGGTCTTCGTCGTCGTAATCTCCGGTGTTGACTGCCGTTCCCGTGGGCCACGGTTCAGGTAAGTACTACCAGACTGTCTGACAGGGTCTTCGTCTTTGTAGTGCCCAAACATTCTTCTCTGCCGCTCGTCTCTCTTCACTTCCACTCCTTCGTCGCCACTCCTCTCTGCAGAGCCAGTACGGTATTCTTACCACGTCTCTGCAAAACCAGAACTGCAAAACCTTGCACATCATGCGGTCTATCCTTATTGTTTCACTGGTCTCGCTGGCTACACAGCATGTCTGCAGCCACTCTACCGCCCGTAATGGATGGTCGCCGGGGAGGCAGTCGGTCGACCTCAATGCCTTTCGACAGATCCTTGACACGGGTACGTACCTTTATCAGCTAATATTTCCAACGGCTAACGTTACACAGAGTATACGAACGCAGGAAGCGTGCAGTCAAACCCGTCGATCGTTTCTCTCAAGCGGGCAGACCCAGCAGACACTGCTACCGAGCTAGTCAAAGTCACCGTGAGTGATTCTATTCCGTAGTAACCTGAGATGAGTGCTTACTATAGGCCTCGTTGCAGGTCCCAGGTGCAACCTTCCGACTCGTCAACTACCACTACGTCGACAACAACGGTATCGCGCACTTCTACTTCAAGCAGACAGCGAACGGTCTCGACATTGACAACGCCGACTTCAACGTCAATATTGGCCGTGACGGAAAGGTGTTCTCATTCGGAGACTCGTTCTTCAAGGGAAGGCCCCGTCGAGACTGCGAGGTCGAGATGCCGTCAAGCCTACGGATGCACTCAAAACAACTGTTAGTAAGCTACAGCTTCCCATGTCTACCGACAACGCCACAGCCGAGCAAGTCGAACCGAATACCTATGCCATCAGGCAAACTACTGGCACTATTTCGGAGCCAGAGGCTCGTCTTGTGTATGTGCAGAAAGGCGACCACCTCGCTGGGGATGGAGGATTGAAACTGATACGGGAAGCGACTGGCTTCTCACATACGTTGATGCAGAGAACGGTCAAGATATTCACCACGTAGTGGACTACGGTGCAGATGCAAGCTATGAAGTCTAGTAAGCTCACTTCTCGGTTTCAATCCAAAGCTGACAGTCCTAGCCCATGGGGCATTAATGACCCCACTGAAGGCCAGCGTGTCGTTCTCACAGACCCCTTCGACAACGTAGCAAGCGAATTCGGTTGGCACAGTGACGGCACGAGGAACTATACCACCACCAGAGGCAACAACGTCATTGTCTCAAGTAACTGGGACAACCTTGCTTTCGAGGATGACTGGGCTGAAGACTACCTCCACCTGCCTCGACCCACGGAGCCAAATTTGGACTTCAGGTACCCTACGACCCAAATGAGAGTGACTACAAGAGCTACATCAATGCATCCATTACGCAGCTCTTCTACACACAAACACATACCACGACCTCCTCTACAAGCTAGGCTTTAATGAAGATGCGGGCAACTTCGAGATCAACAACAATGGCCAGGGCGGCCTTGGTAACGTTTTCTCATCGCATCGCCCAGGATGGCTCCGGTGTGAACCGAGCTGTGTTCTTTACAGGCCCTCGGAAGGCTTGATGGAAAGAGTCCACGGCTGATAATGTTCATGTGGGACTACACCTTAGTACCGAGGGACAGCATCTTCGACGTGGGTTTGTTATCCACGAGTACACCCACGGTCTCTCCAGTCGTCTGACAGGCGGTCCCGCCAACGGAGGCTGCCTCGGCCGCTTTGAAAGCGGGGGCCTGTCTGAGGGTTGGAGCGACTTCTACGCCACGGCTGTCCGAATCAAGCCGGATACTTTCGAACTACCGACTACACCATTGGCGCTTGGGTGCGGAATATCCTCCCGGAGTCCGCGAAATACCTCTACTCTACCAATATCACTACCAACCCCCTCAAATACAGCGACCTAGGAGCCATGTGGGGTATACACGACTTGGGAACCGTCTGGGCGACCATGTTATACGAAGTCCTCTGGAACCTGATCGACAAGTACGGAAAGAACGACGCTGCAACCCCCGAGTTCGACGCCAACCTCGTCCCCACCGACGGCAAGTATCTAGCGATGAAGTTGGTGCTTCTAGGCCTCGCACTGCAGCCTTGCAACCCGACTTTCGTGCAAGCACGGGATGCGATCCTAGATGCAGATCGAGCGCTAACCGGAGGCAAAAATTTGTGCGAGATCTGGTCGGGTTTTGCGAAGAGGGGATTGGGCGAGGGGGCGCTGTCTATCTACTCCCATATGGACAGCTTCAATGTCCCTGATGGCGTGTGCTGAGTGCTGAGTGGTCAGACTGTTTTCCTTTGATGTTACTATTCCACTTTCCTTCATCGTCTTGGAGTATCAAGGTTGCTTTCCTATAGTTTTTCCCTTGAATGTTGAGCCATGATTGTTTTCCTTTGTTTACCCCCATGCGAGAGAAACACGTGTAATGGCATAACCTTGCTCTCCATATATCTCGGTACTATCAAAGTAACCCTTACCTGCCCAAACCTCATGTCCGTCTATCTGCAAAAATAAAAATAAACTCGTGATGCCTCAATCGCGCAAGCACGCAAGCACGCAAGCACACAAGCACGCAATCACTCCATAAAATCAAATCAAATCCACTCCAAACACCCCAGCACTTTTCACACCAGAACCAGTAGAGCTCCGCCATCGCCATCAAGCTCAACATACCACCCCAGAGAATCCAGTCAACCCACCTCAAACACCCCAACCAACACTTCCCACATCCACACCAGAACAAACACCACTCCACCATCGCCACCCCCCTACTATTCGCCACACCAGCCTAGACCACCCTCAATATCAGCCCTTAGAAATATTCCCGGCCCAAACCACCATCTACGAATAGTAAGTACTCTTACACCAGACTTACTATTCCCTCGATACGCACACGCGTCCTTCAGAATCGCCCTTCTCATCCAGGAATCAGCGCAGTCTATCTAGTCTTAGAGGAGATAGGAGGAGAAATCGCGCGTGTAGTGGGAGATGAGGTACGGGATGGTGACAGATCTACACGATAGAAGGTGATGGATAGCTAGACGAGAAGGAAGGAGAAAGATATGTTAACATATACTTCAGGTATCCATCCATGCACGCGGTGCGGTGTCTTAGGTAACGAGTTTATCGCATGGCTAAGCACCACCTTTTCAATATTCACACAAGGTCAAGCTCAGTATACCTCTACGCTTCCAGACTCTTGGGACCGAAGCACCAATTCAATCAGTTCCTTGAATTCGCACAAGAAAAGTCTACTACAACGCAAAGTCACCAATACACAAGACACTCGCACAAGCCAAAGGACAAAAGACAGAAAGTTTGCTTGATCATTGGATATATCTAGTCATCCGAGCTACCCCAGCAAAATACCACCAAGTATGCCAAATCTTTGAACAATGAGTGTCCCGGGCGACTTTTACTCCCAGTACTTCTCCTCTCCTGCCTGCCATTACCCACCATTGATCAAAGAATCAGGCTTGGTTCAAAAGACCGCCGCATAAACCGCATACCATACCAAGACTCCTCCAGGATGTTCGACCGCACTTCACCACTGTGTACGTGGCGTCTGCGACATAAGCCAACCGGCGCGGTCATGATGGAACCGGCAGGGAACCTCATTGCACTCCAGCTGGATGTGCCTGGTCGAGCACCGCCAGCGGGCGCACTTGTCGCCACTTGCGGAGCCTATACGATTGAGACATGGTGAGTAAATCTCCGTACTGTGATAATTTGACGTCACTTACAATTCAAACAGGTCGCACTCGCATCGCAGTCGAGGTTCTTGACGTAGCACTCCATACAGGGAAACACAAGCTTGGGCAGCTTAGTGTCACTGCCTGGAACGATAAGGTGCGCTGCGCCTCTGAGATGGTCGCCGTTCTCGATCTTCAGGAGAGACTTTAGCGCGAGTTCCAACCTCTTTTGCGTGTGCCGGAGGTCGTTCCTAATTCGATCGGCGGTAGACACCTTCTCGCGCAGCTGAGCCTCTAAATTTTGGATGCGAGTGTCCAACGGACGGACATGCTACAAATGTTCAATCAGTATATCTTACATGCACTCGACTGATAATGACTTACCTGCTTCAGATCATCGAGCTCATCGAGAAGCTTGATCTTCGCGTCCTCCAGAGCTGCCAGTTTTCGTTCCGTCTCTCTCCTACAGGGTAGGTGTAAGTATCCCAACATGTATAAAGAGCATCCGATATTCTTTGACTTACAACATCTTCTCTCTAGTTTTCTGGGTGTCGACCAGGTTATCCGCTCGGGTTTTGTGGTCGAACATCTTCGCCTCGCTGCGAGCGGCTGCCTCCTTCAGCTCAGAAATCTCCTGGTCTCTGCTAGCGATAACTTGAGCAAGCTTCGCGGCACTTTCTTCCTTGTCTTCGATACCATGGGAGCGAAGATACTCAGCCTCATTCCTGGATGCTTCGAGTCGCTCCCGCATGGCTTCGTAGTCTGCCACCTTCTTCTCCAGCTCCTCGATCTCCAGCTCCTTCTTCTGAAGCTCGATGTCTTTCTGACGAATATCCCGACTCATGGCCGCCTTATAGTCTCTGTTGAGGTCAAGTCGGTTCTGAAGCTTATTAAGCTCCCTCTGGAATTCACCGAAGTCAGGTGGAGTCTGTATGATTTGAGCTCAAGTCAGCAAGTCCATAGACCACCCAGAGCCTCCGGTTACTTGATGTAATCCGAAGCGCGATGAAAGATGATGAGCAACAATGTACGTACCTTCTGCGGGTCCACAGCGCGTTGGGTCATCCTGCGTCGCAAAGCCGCAACCTCAGCCTCTGCATCCAGCTTCTCTTTCTTGAGATTTGACAATTGTGTCATCATGTTATCCCAGACCACCATAGTGCAGCGCACTATAGGCTCGTCTGCTGTACCGAACACCGGAGCAACGGGCTCGACTGTTATCCCATCGTTGTCTGTTGGGAGAGACTCAAGTGCGTCAAGCTCAATAAGTGATTGCGCTGGCGCCTCGCCGTGCTGGCACCCCGGGCTTATATCGAGCTCGGCTGGGGCCTCAGGCTCAGAGGATGGTGTGGCGTTTAAGCCTTCCATCTCTGCCATCATGTTCTCCATCCTAATCGTATCTTGTTTATCATACTCCTGCCCAGCCAACGTCGTGGAGCCACTTGTGTCGGTTGTATCGGCATAATTAGAATTGCTAGGTAAACGAATGATTGGCTGGAAATGGATTCCGGGTGGGTGTTCGTCTCGAGGCTGCTCGACGGACTGAACACGAACGGGAGGAGTATTGGGCACAACCGGTGTCGCTGTAGACGGGGGCACATTGTCGCGCAGTCGACCGTTGGGCACTATAAAGCAGATTAGCCCTTACTATACTAGAACGAAACTTCAACAACGAGACAGGCATCGAGTCAGCACATGATGTGAGCACGTACCATTGACGATCGAGTTCTGCGTCAGCGTCGGTTTGGAGGACGGTTTCGCGTTCCACGGCTTTGAAAGCATGAGGCCGGTGAGATCCGCAAAGATGTCTTTAGACTCTTGGCCCAAATTGCTCTTAGCCAGATTGCTAGCGGTCAAGCCTAGAGATGGGGTATTAGCCAATTTCTCGGCACGTCTATGAGCTGGAATCTGCTGGTTCAAGAAGTTCGTCAAGATGTCAGTGGACATACGCGACGAACTGGACCTTGACTGAGGTGCACCCTCGGCCATATTGCTAGAGTTAGAGCTAGAGTTAGAATCGAGTTGTAGCAAAGTCTGCAGGCGTTCGGACGGTCCACGGGCTTTGGGCATCGTCGCGCCGCTCGCGCCGCTCGCGAGGCTGATGAGGTCGTCTTTGGTGACTGTACCGGTTAATAGCTGCCAGAGTAGGGAGGGATGAGATCTTACACATCTCCATAGTCACAGACAACTATGCAGATACGAACGAGTGAGTGCGTTGTCGGAGTGAGAGGAATTTTTGCGGTGGGGAGATTTTTTTTTTGGAGGGGCGAGGGAGAACGTGATAGCGCCAAGGCTCACGTGATTTTGTTGTGGGGGAAGGAGCAATGTATGTCGGCAACGGCGAGTCGTGGTGAAGGCAGGTCGCGACGCATACCCGCATACCCCCATAAGAGAACACTCAGTGAATGGGAAGCTATGAAGGACCCTGGGACTTTTGCGGATGACGTTGTGCGAAGGGTCATAGGCGGTCTGCGCATACTCCTGGGGTATTGTTCTCTGCTCAATCTGCCTGTGAAACACCTATTATGAGTTAACTCAACGTAAGGAAAATTACAAGGGTTAAGTTCGTAAGAGGATTTTGGAATTTGAAAAATAATTTTCTAGGAAGAGCGACAACGATTCCTTGCGCAAAAGTAGATATATAGCTACCGAAAGACAAGCGGAAAGTACCGGAAGTCAGGGAAAACACAATGGTACAGCATGGAAGGGACGCAACATGACATAGAACCACAATTGTCTCTTGTAGACCGGATGAAATGGCGGCCGCAGATGCGCGGGCGTTGATTTGATGTAGGGTGTGCCCCATTCTGTGAAGTAGAGTGTTTACGTGGGTTCTTGCCGTACCTATATAAGCAGTGTAGGGAGGTGGAAGAGTGGCAACATCGAGCCGCGCAAAAGTGTAGGCCATCCCGCCCTTTCTGTCTTGACGAGCACCCTTTAAAAGCTTTATCTTCCAAAGCGCTTCAGCTCCCACGCGCGAATGGGGGGATATACAATCGCTGCCCAAGCAAAGCCAACGTAATTGCCCATCTGAGACATGTTAGCCATTTCATTGCCTTCTCGATTTTTGAGGCCACTCACATCAGCACCGTATTCACCGACTAATTTTGCAATGGGTCCTATGTACCAGACCTGAGCCATGCTGAGGATACTTCCTACCCATCCGATAAGAAACGCGGCCAGGGCGGCAATGCCCAACGGCAGCTTCTTCCTGTCGTTCCACACTGCCCAGTTAAATCCCGAATTTCGCCTAAAAATGAGATGCTCTTCCAGGACGATGGCCATCCATATGGACACCCAGTAACCCATAAGCGCGAGGAAGTTCGTGAAGATCTCGGCAAGGTGGTCGCGGCCAGCAAGTGCGCATACTGTGTAGATAATGACCCCTACAGTATTCCAGACCACCCGTGGCACCATGGCAGCCCAGCGTCCGAGGATTTGCGCGTCGATACCGGAGGAGTAGGTCGGAAGAACAAGATTTGCCACAAGACCCAGTGCTACTACGACACTGCAGAAACGGCCGAAGCCGCCAAGGGCTTTGAACCCTTCGACAATGAGTGCGCCTTGGGAGACACCGTAAGATGCTTCCCAGGCTGCGTTGGTCGCTATTCCACAGGCCAGTCCTATGCCGAGAACAAAGGCGAATGTAAAGCTCGCCGTGAGCCCGAGCATGGTCATTGTAAAGATCTTCCACCTCGCTGTGTGCTCTGGGTAGTAGACGAACATATCTGCAGCGCCTCCACTATACGTAATAGCAGCCGCGAGAGTGAGCCCGAAGAATGAGAGTCTGTTTGCGGCTAACGCTTCGCCAGAAACCAAGGATGGGGCTGATATGTTGAAGTCCGGGCCAGCTACTCCTGCAAGGATGCTCAGGACGACTAGCTGTGGGAGCCAGGCGTACCGCTCGTAGTAATGAAAGACTGCGTAACCAAAGGTGGTCACAGCCCATGTAATTACCGCCACTATGATGATGCCGACCACAACCGACATGTGGTTGTCCGATACTCCAGACAAGATCTGCCCGGCGACCACACAGTCGATCAAGGAGTACCCCAGGAGCACAATGATATTGAGGACGACGACGAGTTTAGATGGCCACCACCCCATGACGTACCTTGAAAAGATCAAGGTTCTGTTGCCACTCCTTGGTCCGAATGTTGCGATATAGGCCACAGCGAGACTCCCAACCAGCATGCCAAGGACGGCACATAGGCACGAATCTAGGAAGCCCAGCTCAAAAATAGCCGGACCCAGCATCCCCAACGTCACGTTGTTTGCGGCCAGGTTTATGGAAAACCAGACTATCGCGATCTGGGAGTATCCCAAATTGCGTAAGTCGTGGCGCTCATCCGGCTCCACGCGCTGTATGCCTCTCGACTCCAAATTGTATCCCGCCAACTGTTTCTCGAAGCCCTTCCACATTGTCTGCCATCGCCCCGCCAACGTGTCGGTGGCTGGTTGCGCGTCCGCATTGCTCGTCGGAAGGCCGTCATTCGGAGCCAGGATCATGCGCGAGGTCTTCTCACGGTCGGTAGCGGTGGGGAGGCGATCGGGCTCCATAGCGTCCTACGCTCATCAGCAGCGTCTCCAGGGGGTTGCAAAGCATGATGTCCTTTCGCAGGTTTTAACCTGATCAAGTTCGGACCGTATTTCTCAGATCGCCAGCCTTTCACCACCCTGTGCAGGCAGTGACGGGCTGGCGAACACCGGCCTCATGCAATTGCTTCTCGTCAATACCTTGATCGGGTACTCTGCTACTCAGCTGCTTGTTAGACTTTGCCATACTTGTAGTTCGCGATGTGTATGAGCGTGGCGTAGATCGAAAATTCCGGTCACTTGTAGAGAGGAAGGAGCGTAGGATGGAGAGATCGGACGCGAGGGGACGCCGGATTATATTCTTTTTTTTTCTCGTGTCGGCTGGAGCCCCGCACCAACGCCGAGCATGCAAGATCGCCGCATCTCGAAGCCTTGCAGAGCTCGCACGCTGTCATAAAATACCGGCAATGAGAGTCTTGTGTGTCAAAATGTTTGCTCAAACAGCCCAAATGACGCGCCACTAAGTTTTCGGGTGTCTGTTGAACTATTCCACAGGTGTGGGCAACTCGCGTGCACGTGCCGCGTACGTCATCGCTTGTTCACGTATCGTGTTTGATCACGTAATGCACGCTATCGCGTAATGCACGTTTTCGGCAATTTCCGCCCATCCACAACTTGAAGCTGTACAGCTTGTATATATTGTAAAATCGTCGGATTTTCTAGAGTAATAATCAGAAGAGCTTATTTAACAAATATAGCCCTTCTATTGGCTACCTGTAGCGCTCTGGGAGGCGTATTTGACGTGTGCGCGTCGTGGGCGCGATCTCGGGCATCTCGGGCTCGTCAACTTTGACAGGCTGTAACTCAGGCTGTACAAGCTCAATATCCTTTGGATTTTTTGCTGGAGGCTTAAGGCTATGTTAATTACCCTTTTGGGAAGCTTTAAGCTCATCGCGGAGTTGTTTTTCAATTGCGCGGGTCTCTCGCTTTTCTTAAGCTTCAATAGCCTTCAGCTCGCGCTCGCGAGCGCGCTCTGCTTAAGCCTGAGCCTTTTCAAGGCGTCGCTGTTGCAAGAGGGCTTGCTTTTCAAGCTTGCTCTGCTCTCTGAGCTGGGACTGGATGTCCTTTTGAAGCTGTATCTCCTTCTCCTCCACGTCCTTTTGTGCCTGCCAGTCGCGAGCCCTCTGGACCTTAGCTAGCGACCAGAAAATCGCGCCACCGTTGTAATCCTCCGGCGTCTCGAGCGCCAGGGCCTTACCCAGCTGGCGGCGCTTGCGCTCGTTAACGAGGGTCTCTTTGAGCTGAGTATTTTCGTGCTTAAGGATCTGATTTTTCGCTGAAATCGAGTGGAGCGTACGCGAGAGTTTGGCAGCCTGAGACTCGTAAATATCTCCAACAACTTAACGTAATAAGCCCTCGATTTTACGCCAGTCGCTGGCGCTAAGGACCGACGTGCTGCTCTCGCTTGAGCTGGGGCGCTCAGGCTCGCGAGTTTCAAATCGCTTGAGGATCCTGTCGGGATCTAAGGGCACGATCCCAGTAGCCTCAAAGGCCTTAAGGACCGTTGCTGACGTTAGCGCGCGCTCCCAGGCGGCCCAGAATATCCTGAAAAAGTCCCTCTTTGTAATGCTGGAGAGGCCCTGGCAGGCGTCCATAAAGCTCGCGAGGCCGTTGCTGTACGCGCTCGCGAGAGGCCCGAAGACGCCCACATCCAGCGGCTGAAGCGTATGGGTGCTGTGAGGCGGAAATATTGCCAGCAGGATCTTATTGGCGTCGCAGAAATCGATAAAATCCTTTGTTGCGTGAGATCCATGCCCATCAACGATCAAGAGGCGGTACGACGTCCTTGCCTTTGCTTTCGTCTCGCGGTTGAACACCTGTTTGAGCCAGCTGAGCCCGATATCGTTATTGGTCCATCCTGAGGGCGAGGAGGAGAAAAAGCCTTGTGAATTTCAGGGTTGAAATCCTGGAGCCAGGTGTCTTGTACGTTGCCAGAGGCTGCCTGATAAATGAGGGCAGGCGTGAGGGTAGAGCCGTCGGCGCAAATACAGGCTATTGAAGTTATCCACTCGCGATTGCCGTCCTGGAGCATTGATTTGAACTTCCCACGCTCGTATTGCTCGCGAGAAAAGACGCGCTTTGATTTAGAGAGGATTCCAATAAGAAATCCCTTCTCATCCATATTGTAAATATGGCGTGCGTCAACGTTGTATTGCTCGATTTTTTTAGCTAATAGCTTGAAGTACAGCGCGTACTTGAAGGCCGAATCAGCTCTGCGGCGTGAGGCGTCGATGCCGGATGTCCATCGCGATATTAAGTCGAGTTTGTGGCGCTCAATGAAGCGCGACGGCCAGCAAGTCCCAACGTATTTTCCAGCTATTTCTGACGCGAAGTTTCGTATCATATAGCTTGTAGGAGGTAGCCCTCGCGCTGAGAGGTCTTGAATATACTGTACGAGCGTTGCTTCCTGCGCGTAGCGTTGAGCATTTTTTTTTTCGAGCTTACGCGCCGTCGATAGGGTTTTACTACGCGCGCGCCGCGACAGAGTTGACCGACTAACCCCAAATCTTTTGGTGATTTCTGTATACGTAAAATGTTCTCCTGGTTTTAGCGATTCGATTGCCGCAAGAGCCTCGTCGATTGGAGCCATATTGGTGGAGTTATGGTGGGTTGAATATTTCGCGATTTTGGTGGGGCGCGTGCATTACGTGATCAAACACGATACAACTTCTTCCCCTCAACACCAACAAAGGTTGCTTCACCCAACACCAGAGCGCTAACAGTACTATACACGCACGCATTCAGGGCGTCGTCTCCCTCTAACACGCTGCATAGGTGAATCGTTACGGAAATCATGTCTGGGCAGTCCTGTGTCTTCTGCCCATTCCAGCGCAGGTCTTTCCTCGTCCAGGTCTCCGTCGTTCTCCGTGTATTTGCTTTCACATCTTTCCGGAGGATGAATTTCTACATCGAGCGGAGCGAATCCCGTCCGTCTTAGAATGTGCCGCGACTACTTTCCTGCGGCAGAGCGATACTCACCTGGATCGGATTCCGTCCTCGCGCCAGGGAATACTCGCAGCCGGACAACAAAGTATCTGGACAAAAGTGATTTAAAGACATCATATACGTGGTGTATACCTTCCCGGCAACGCTACCGGACGAGAAGAAATTACAAACAAGACCTTCCAACCTGACGCTAATGCCACTGTATCCTTCTCCTCTGATGGGCCCTTGGACCGCATCGCCGATTCAGCCTAGCCGAAGCGAACATAAGACATAGTCCCTCATACTAAAAAGAGATAGCTCCTAGCTTGCAGCTCCTTCGCCTTCACTCTGTCATCTCATCACCATCGACTCTAGTGCTTCCAACGACAAGGTACACTCCACAACACGTACCGTCGTACAATCTGTGGACGATCAGTGTACCTGCGCCACCGGCTACCCCGCGACCCCCTCCCCTCGGACTCCCTTGGTCATCCATCAACAACACACGTATCAACACGGATCGAAACGAAGCTCGCAGTCCGTCGAGGCCGCTGCGGAGGGGTAGCGTATACGAAGTCGTTGTAGGACGAGGACGCCGACCCCCCGGGAGGGCGAGAGGAAGAATCGTAGTTCATCATGCTGATGCCGCCATTCTCGATGTCTCCTGGACTGCTATCCTCTGAGCTGATCAGTACTGGAGCGGTAAGGGCAAAGTGCGTCAGAAAATGTACCGGATAGCCTTCTTCTCCTCCTTCGAGCTTCCCACCATGTCATCACAGCGACGATGAGTGAAGGCCCTCCAATAAGGAGGGTGACTATTACTTCCCAGGAGAGAATGGGCATGGTTGTTTAGGGTGAGAATGGAGGTTGGAAAAGTCTTGGTACTGTCCAACAGTGAGGAGATGGATGTGAGTTTGGACAGAGAACGCGACGATGCCTGCGGGATCCAGACTTTATCAACAATCTTGCGCCAGACCGGTCAATGAAACAATTACCAGGCTTCATTGTCCACTCCTCACCGTGTCGTGATTTTCCTGCAAAGCTGTATTATGGCGGTCCGGGCACCAATGAAATGCTGAGGGTAGGGCAGGGCCAAGGAATGTGCAGATTTCGCGTGCTGCCGGGCCCGCAAGCGGCCTAGCGCCAAGGGGCGCGCACCCACCTGGGCGACGCTGTACCACGTGACATCGAGGAAGCGGTCGCAACGTCTATCAATGGTCTTGGTCTTGCGTATATGCTAGCCCAGTCCACGGTCTACCTATCAGCCAATGTGGATTCCTGCAGGCATGTTTCGTGAATGCGATCACGCGTGCGCTGGCTGCTTGATCGAGAGCTGCCCTGCCGTGCTACCGTCGTAATTCCAATGGGGACAGTTGGCGGGACTACTCTGGCTGGTTGCTGGCTTGTTGCTTACGCTTTCAGTCCCCCACACCCTGACTAGGGCAGTGGTAGGGCGAAGGAATGTGCAGACCTTGTTCGCTGTGCACCCCATAAGTGACGGCAGAACCCTTCTGTCTATCGATGGTCTCATGCATGAAGACCACCTGGGCAAGACTCCGCGCACATCCGGTACCCATATCAATCAGTCTGGATTCCCTCGGGCGGCGCAGACCATCTCCTTCGCTAAGATAGTACTTACTATCCAGTAACGTGGCAATTATAAAATAGCAATAATAGTTGTTTTCTCTGTATAAAAAAAAGAAAGCTTCGGACAAAACTTCTTCGCAAAATCGTAACTACTATTTTACAAAACGGCCCATCACTGCCAGTGGTGCAAAACCTTACATGGGACCCTTGTTGCCTCCGTAGGGTAGGGCGAGGGAACGTGCAAATCTTATTCGCCGCGCACTCCTGCGAATCAATCTATCCTTTTACCGAATAACCAAAAACACCCAAAAAACGCCCAATCCCCTCCCCCCCCCCCCACTGTACCCACGCACCACCCTGCCCTACTCCTACAAGCGCCAAAAATGGGTATTTAACAACACGCCCCCCAAAAAACAAGGACCAAAACACAACAACCAAACCCTCCCCCCCCCCCAAAAACACCACCCTCACCCCCATCGCATAGGCGGACTCATAGGCACGTCCACAGAAGCAAGGCTATTAATGCGGCCAAACGAGTCGGTGTGCGTGGGCGCACGCGATAACGGGGCTACAGTAGCGGCAGCTACTTTGAAGCGCGTGACGAGGTTGACGAAGTCGAGGCGGTCTGGGGGGGTGTGCGGTTAGTATGAGGGTATGTTGTATAGCGGGAGGCTTGTGGATGGAGCAGATGGAGAAGATGGAGGAGATGGGGAAGGTGTGGTGATAAAGGTTTGACGAAAGTTTTAACGTGGGAAAGATGGGTTGTATGTGATAAGAAACCTCATCAGGGTAGGACTTCACCCACACTGCTCATTTTCAAACGTCAGCACCAGATCCGACGATCCCCCGTGCATATCCGAGGCAGCTCGCGCATGCCCCCTGCCCTTCGCATTCGCGCTCTCCGACGGGATGGCGATCATTTTGCTGACATCCAGCAACTTCCCTCTCGTCTTGTTGGACACGGAAATCGTAGCATCGCACCCCGTCGAGGTAGAAATGTTCGTAACGTTAGAAATGGTACCGCTAACCCACAAAAATTCCGCCTCGTGAAGTCGGAATGTGACCTTCGCCCCGCGCCTCTTCATGCCCGAGGCGCCGTCGTAGACCTCTTTTTCCCAAAGCATGACATCGGTCCGTCCGTACTTCTTGGAACCGAAGCGCTTGTTCCTGGATTTGAACTTGGTGACGATGGCGAAGTAGCATAGCGTCCAACCGGTTAGGCCTTGGAGCATGTCAGTAGCGCCTAGCAAGCGTTAAAGTTATGCAAATGATCAAAGGGTGGGGTTTACGATATACCGTATGGTGGTGTGGGGAGCCCATGTGCGATGCCCAGGCGAAACACGACTGCGAGACTCGTCTTCAATTGATGCGCTGTGCTGAAATGTGCAACCTTTTCGTGGTCGGCAGCAGGTTCGCCGCGGGTATCGCTATGATAGGTGGGCGTAGCAACGTTCTTCATCTCCACAATCATCTCGTACCCTGGTGCTGGTGCTACTGAGAGTTGATCGTTGGAGGATTCCCGGATGCGAATATCTATATCGGCTTCGGGCCATTGAATAAAGAGCTTTGATGTTGCTAGTGACTCCTCCCAAAGCGTCAGAGTTGCAACTCGGTAGTTTCGCACACCACGTCGTCCCACATTAAAGATGTTAAGCTCGGACGTGGCCGAGACATCTACTCGTCGTCCGTTGGAGACAGTCACGCCGTCATCGTACGGAAGCCTTACGGTGTCAATGAATTGTTGAGCGTCCTTGGTATTATTGAAGTGAATGGTGATTGAGTTGTTCATGCTCTTTGGGTCGTAGATCCAATCATAATGAGTGGAGTAGTTCCCGGACATTCGCTGCTTCATCTGATTGCAATCCGACCACTTCAACGTAACTGCAACATCAACAAGACTGAAGCTGATATCGGCAAGGGGAAGCCAGAAGGAGCTGCAATGCCGCATAATAGGATTTCCCGAAAGGTAACTAATTACCAGGCGTCGAGTGGTCCACCAGATCATGGGCATTGTGGAGCGGTTGGCGTTGCCAGGACCATCTTGCCTACTTTCGTAGAGTTGTATCTTGTTCTCACCCATTTCGCACTTGGCACAAGTCCCAATCGTGGGAACTAACGAATCGAACTGTGCACTGCCCAATGTGGACGCATACGGCACGTTGAATATGTGTCGTTCTTGTGGTTGTGGGGCACAACTGCACTTGACGTCAAAGCTAGTCGGGGGTGGCACTGGGGAGCGCGGGAGGTATGCAGACGGTGAGGTAGCTTCGGAGTCAGGACGGGGCGGGTTGAATAGACTTGACGTTCGATTGCTATTAGAACGCGACGCTAAATGCTGAATACGGTCGCTCTTTGATCTGTCAGCTGAAGGTGGATGACTTGTAGATTCTACCTGAAAGGGAGTGGTCTCCGTGCTATCTCTCGGATCCAGATAATCAGTGTGAGGCGAAATAGAAACATCTCTATAGCCTCGAGGTCGGCTTGGAGGAGTGATACTGCGCCTGCCTCTCGATGAAGCGCTGCTATTACGATGTGGAAGGGAGGGAATATTGTGGATACCTTGGTGTATGATGAGCGCTATTCTTAGCAGCGACACGATTCCCGGAGTGACTTACGGAGTCCATTGCCCACAGGCGCCTGTAGTGTGGGATTGTCCACTGCATCGACAGAAACAGCACTATCGGTGCGGGCGCAGCATGAGCCAATGTAAAGACCTGATTGTGGAAGGTCGCTAGAAGACTTGAGAATGAAGTCAACGAGCTCGTTGGCCGTGATCCTATCTTCTCGTTCGGATCGTATCATTGTCGTTATCCAGCTCAATGGTATGTCATCTGCTGAGTCATTCTTCTCGCTCCGTATCTTCACTAACCATGCGTTCGTGGCGTCTAATGCGCGCCATAATCCTTGGTCGCTTGCACCTGCGCTGGAATCGCGTAGAAATATGTGCAGTTCTTCGAGCGGATACCCTTTTACGACGCTAAGGATTTCTAGAAAGACACAGCCCAGGCTCCATACATCGCTTTTTGTATTGCGAGGATCGCGCCCAAAAACTTCAGGCGCGCAGTATCGTCGCGTAAATTTCATTACTTCACCCTCTGTGGTTGAATTCTCGGCCTGGGACCAATCACGCGATATGCCGAAGTCGCATAGGTACACTCGTCCATCGCTCAGCAGGATATTGCCGGGCTTTATATCTTTATGACGAATGCCCTCCTTGTGGAGATATGCGAGCGCTGTAGCGAGACAGCCAAAAGCACGACGCAATGTCGATAGGTCCAAACAGGGAAGGGGCTGATCTCGCGACTGCCGCTCCAACATTGACTTCAAGACGTCTTTGGCGACGGGGTTGAGAACGAGCGAGAAAGTGGTCAGGTCGGTAAAGCTGGCGACAAAGCTCACGAGATGGTGGTGGCTGACGCGCTTCAAGACGCCTACTTCGGCGACAAATTCGACGAGCTGGTTACGCTGTGCCTTGACGTCGACGCTGCGGAGGATGCGTTTGCAGGCAAATTCACGGCCCGAGCCCTTGTGCCTGACTCGGACCACTTCGGCTGAAGCTCCCTTTCCAATCTTCTCCATCTCTTCAAAGTGCGCGTCGCCATGGCGTATATGGCGGTGGGAATGCACAGGCGAAATGAGCTTCTGTTCGCTCATCTGCCCCGGCTCGGACAGAACGTGAAACTGAGTCCGGCGCCAGTCCTGGGTCGATATCTTGGTGAAGGAGGCGAGCTGGTTGAGCGTCGCGGAGCTGAGCGGGAGCCAGTAGTCGCCAATGTTCTCGCTGTCGAACTTCTGGTACAGGGCGTCGTCGTCGCACCCAGCATACGCAGAAGCACGAACAGGCGTGGATTCTCGTGGCCCCACACGGAGAAAACTTTGTCAGGATGCTGGGCGAGCAG
Organism: Laburnicola sp. JP_R_19; assembly: GCA_031010545.1. NCBI lineage: Eukaryota > Fungi > Ascomycota > Dothideomycetes > Pleosporales > Didymosphaeriaceae > Laburnicola > Laburnicola sp. JP_R_19. Next base: position 364,652 of record VOIT01000010.1, on the reverse strand, counting down.
CGTCTGTACTTCCAGGAAGACGGCATCGTCGACATACTGCGGAAACGGCACGCGTGGGACGATGTGGGCGAGGGCGTCTTCGATTTCCTCGCGCGAGGCGTCCATGGCTGCTGGCCCGCTCAAGGGGGTTGCGTCCGGGACATGGAGCGGGGAGGAGCGATGGCCGTGGTTGCATCACAGGAGGGCCGGACGGAAGGTGCAGCCTTGCAGGCGTCACACAACCAACATGGAGCGAGGCAGGAGCGAGGGGGGCTTTTGGGACGGAAGGGACCGCTGTCGAGAGCAGGACGAGTGGGAGCGCAAGCCGAGTGGAGAGCGGGCTGGATGAGAGAGCAGGCTGCCCAGACGGATGCACGATGCCTGCCCACTGGTGCTTACCAATATTGTTGCCGCGTGATTTATTCATTCATTCATATCAGTTTATAGTCGACCTAACCTTTTACAGATTATCGATACGACGTAGCTGAGGCGGTACGAAAGTATAAGCGTACGCTAGTGTAGACGGCGTCTGACGGCCCCGGTCAGCTGCCCCGCCCGTGCCGCCAGCCGTCTCCAGCTTCTTCCCGCCCCTAGGCCTGGTGTACGGTACCTTTCACGCCCCAGGAGCCGCATGGCATCCATCCCGCCCCGATTGAAGAATCCTGCAGCGGCTGTGGTGGCGGAGCCGCCTCGATTTCCTTGTCCTACCTCATCTCGTCCGGTGAGCGGCGGCGCCTCGTCGCCCTACTTCTGTGAGCGAGATGCACGACGCCCTGGAGCGGCCGCCTGCTGCGGCATTCGTATTGGAATCCGGTCCCGTGATCTCCCAGCCATGCATATATGCATACCTGGCCGGCTCCTTTGGAGTCGGCAACTCAATCGATTCTATAACCTTACACCATGCGCCTCACGCAGCGCGAAGATGATGCAGTGCAAGCTGTGCAAGACACAGTGCGGCCCGATCGCCGCCTCGCTCAACCATTCTCCGGATGGAACCACGCGCGGTTAGCAAACCTGGGGTGCGGCTAACAAGCATTCGCTGATCGCTTTCTCAACCTTTAGCATGACCGAAAGCATCGACATGTTTATCCACGTGTCGGGTCTCGAAGACTACCACAAGTACATCCGCAGGGGAGCTTTCCTTGCGCAATCCAAGGACGCATTTCCAGTCGGCCGTGAAAGACGTGACGGCCTCACCTTGAAAGAGGATGAACGATATTTCCTCGACCTGGAGGACAGCCCGCGGCGCATCGACAAGTTCAAGCAGCCGTGGCGACTGTATGCGCTCATAGGCGTCTGCTCACTGGGGGCAGCTGTTCAAGGCTGGTATGTTGTCTGGGGTCATGATTTAAAATTTGATTTGACGGCAAAGCAGGAATGAGACCGCTGTCAACGGAGGTGCGTCACGTGATTCCCTCGTGCTGCACTACACGCCCGGGCTCAGCAGTCGAACTTGATTGACAAACTGACCTTGAACAGCTCAAATCTACTACAAGGATGCACTCGGTCTTCGAAACAATGAAGCCTTACTCGGCTTAGTCAGTAGTGCACCCTATCTCTGCTGCGCCTTCTCCTGCTGGCTGAATTACCCCTTGAATAGGCTCCTCGATCGACGCGGTGTCATTTTCCTGACCTGCCTCATCAGCTCCCTCACATGCCTGGGCCAGGCATTTCCACAAACATGGCAACAACTCTTTGCAGCTCGGTTTCTACTCGGCTTCGGCATTGGTCCCAAAAGTGCCACGATACCTATATATGCCGCCGAAGCCGCCCCTGCCAATATTCGTGGTGCTCTTGTCATGATGTGGCAGATGTGGACTGCCTTTGGGATCATGTGCGGTACGTTTTCTTGTACAGCACCTACCTTACAGATACTGACGCGTATCTATGTCCAGGTTATATCGCTGGTGTCGCTCTGGCCGGCGTGCGAGACGGTATGGACACTCACACCTGTAATACTGAAGCAAAGAATCTCCTTAGCGCTCGCTGCAGCTGGAACTGGCGGTTTATGCTTGCCAGTCCAATGATCCTGTGAGCAGCCCATCCCCGCCATGTGCAGCACAAGTGATGGTCCGCTCATTAGCCACTCATATATAGCCCACTTTTCGTGGTCGCATACGTCTATACACTGCCGGAATCGCCTCGATGGCTTCTCATGAAGGCTCGGAAGGACAAAAACAAGAAGAAGTATGAGGAAGCATTCATGTCTCTGTGCAAGCTGCGGCATACGAAATTACAAGCCGGTCGAGATCTCTTTCTTGTCAATCACCTACTGGCAGAGGAAGAGGTTATTATGCAGCAGCAGAAACCTTTCTCTGAGCTCTTCACACTCGGTAGAAACCGGAGAGCTCTCACCGCCTCGATCATCACTATGTTCTTACAACAATTTTGTGGTGTCAATGTAACAGTACGTCACATCCGGGAGTGTTTCACCAGGGGCACACTTGTTTGGTTTGCATAATAACCTATCCCAGGGCGACTGGCTTCGGTGACCTTTACTGACTTGCACCTACCACTTAGGTATACTATTCCAGCACTATCCTCAGTGAGCACGCGAATTACTCTAAACGTACCGCATTACTCCTCTCAATGGGCTTCGGGATCATCAACTTCATCTTCGCGATACCCGCCATCTGGACCATAGACTCGTTCGGCAGACGCAATTTGCTGTTGTCGACGTTCCCGTTAATGGCCCTGTGTCAGTTGATCATGGTCATTGGCTTTGAGTTACCGAATATGTCTTCTGCGCAGGAAATCCTCGTGATTCTCGGCATGTATCTCTTCGGCGTAGCCTACTCTCCCGGCGAAGGCCCCGTGCCATTCGTCTACAGCGCCGAATCCATGCCCCTCTACAACCGGGACTTCGGAATGGGCATCGTCACGTCTGTGAATTGGTTCTGGAACTTCTTCATCACCGTCACGTGGCCCAAATTCAACCGTGCGTTTGGCATCTCCGGTGCCTTGGGGTGGTACGCCGCGTGGTGCTTGATAGGCTTCTTCATGATTTTGTTTTTTGTTCCAGAGACGAAGGATATGACGCTGGAAGAGTTGGATCAGGTCTTTGAGCACAATACGAGAGATCATATGGAATATGGGAAGGAGCAGTTGAAGTGGCTTGTTGGGCGGTATCTGTTTGGGAGGAAGGGGATGAAGAAGCCGCCGCCGTTTTTGCAGAGGAGGGCTCCGGAGGAGGTTTTTCATCCCATGGAGGAGGAGATGTCTGGGGCGGGGGGAGGAGTGTATGATGAAGGGCGGAGAGAGAAGCGTGTGGGAATGGGAATTCCGCGCGCAGCTCCGTTTGATGAGTGAAGAAGAAGAGGAAGAGGAAGCCGCTGTCTTGAAAGTCGGAATATCTAGGTTTAATCTATCTAGCAAGTTCGCCTTGTACAGATTATTAAAATCTACCGCCTTCTCTTTTAATATCCTCTAATATCTATCTATCCCCTTCTACCGCCCGCCCTAATAACGTCGTTCTTCTTTATCCTCTTCTCGCAGCCTTTACTACCGCAACAACACTCTTATTATCCTCTACCCCCACTCTAATAATATCCTTATACCTTTGCGGCAGCGCCTCCTCCCTTTCTATCAGGAACACCAAAATCGTGATTCCACCCACACGACCGTGTGGGGGGTTCCTGTAGTATGAAATTGTTCGCCTGAACAAGCTGATTACTAGAATCACGTTCTTTATCCGCAAAAAGCTGGCGCTGTTGCGATAAAGAGACCAAAAGCCAAGATGCAGAGTTTTCGCTCTGCCAAGACTTGGTCAAAACCTTTCACCCAAACTAAGTACCGCTCAGGCGACTACTACTACTTGTTCAAGCTTGAGGTTTTCCCCTACGAGGTTTTTACTCAAGGTACAAGGCAGCTTGCTAACTCGTACGAGGTCCTACTTCGTACGAGGTAGGGGGAAGACAGTACGGGAGCAGAGCTACAAGGGCGAGGGAGAGAGGGGCAGGACAACAACACCCTCACAGATGAGGGCCGGCTACTATAGGTATCTAGGTGCCTGTAGTAGCAGGTAGACCTATTAAAGGGAGGATGGGCTATGTACAACAAGGCTACTGTGGTAGCCAGCCGGCAGGCACGAAATGCTTTCTGTAAATACAGCTTAGCACGTCCCCATGCCCCATGGGAGGCTAGAACATTACGTTCCTGGACGTTAATCAATACTACTACTACTACTCCTCCCTTTCTATATCCTATGCCAAAATCTTACTCCTTCTCCTCTTCCTCTCCTCCTTTCTCTTCCTCACCTCCTTTCCACCCCCCTCGCTCTCCCGCCTTCCCCGCCCTTCTCCCTGTACAATTTCCCCGCCCAAGAACCAATTTCTTATCTCATTCGTTTTTCTTATAGCCCTTTTCTTGCAAGCACTTTTTATTCACTGCGCTAAGGGGTAGGGGGGTTCCAACCAACATGTTTTTGTCAATAGAGGAGGGGTATTATCCTTCGTAGATGGACGTAGATGGACAGTAGGTAGGTGGGTGGGGGTTAAAAGACAGTTAGGTTCGTGTGCCGTGTGAGTTTTTTAATTTTCGTTTTTTGTGTTTTTTTTTTCGTATTGCAGCTGGGCTGTGCTGGGTTGGGTTGGCGCGTGGGGGTATATAAGTATATAAGTATAGGGAGGGAAATGGAGGAATTGTATGTATGTATGGTGTGGAGGAAGGGAATGCGGGTAGGGGGGGGGGGAGGGCAGGGCAGGGAGGGAAGTTGGATGGGAAGTTGGGTGGGATGAGTACGTCATGCATGCATTCACGTAGGCATGCAGCTCTGTTCAACGTGGTTGGGCGGATTTGGGCTGAGTTCTGGTGGGTGTTCTTTTGGAGGTTTTTTTTTTAATCATAGAATTAGAGGATTAGAGGGGAGGGGGGGCGGAGGAGAGCCAAGTGTGGATGTAAGAGTTTGCGATAGATTTGTAGGATTAGGAGATAGGAATAGGGAGGATGGTGTGGTGTTAGCGAGTGAGGTTGTGGTGTGGTATGGGGATGTTGATATGAATGAGGAAATGGGCGCAGTGTGTCCAATAGTCAGTCTTACTGCCGGTCACTGACTGTTCACTTACTGTTGGTGGGCAGTACAGTAGTCAGGCATGTTAGGGCAGTGACTGACTGTACAGTAACATGCTAGTAACCGTAGTAAGACTGTTGAACTTGCCTAATTAGGTAATATGTGTGAATTGACGTGTGAATTCACGTGTAAGTGAGCCTAGGAGGCGCCTAGGTGCCCACCTAAGTAGGAGGTGCCTAGTTGCCTATAAAGAGTTGGTATGTGAGTTAATACGTGAATTAACACGTGAATTAACACGTGAATTGACACGTGAACGCTAGCTATTATAGGAAGGTACTGTGTACTTACTATAGTTACTACCCCTAACAGTATAGTCAGTAAGCATATAATAGCAGTTACTGTTAGGTGACAGTAACTAGTGTAACACCCCTAGTCGACAGTACAGTCAGTAGCCACGTGACGGCAGTGTTCACTTGAAAAAGGCCAAAAAACGTTCAGTAACTGACTGTTGGACACACTGAATGGGCGGATGGATGGATGGATGGATGGATAGGGAGAAGCGGGTTGCTCGCGAGCGAATGGCGCGGTCCGTGGATTGTCATTTCAGTGCGGGAGATGGGAATGGCAAACTGGAGGTGGTATGACGGGTGCTAGGCAAGAGCCAGCCTTGGGCTTGGGCTCACACCAACCAGTTGTTGACACTTCGAAAGGGAACGTGGCTCTGCGTACGGCGTAGTGCTGTCAAGTCTCAAAATATATAAAAGTTTGAGGTGACTATACAGAAAACGGATAGGGATGAATGCATAAATAATGTGTAGGGCAAGTGTATCGGAGATGGAGCCGGGGAGGTGGAATAGGATTAATTGCGGGCGGTATTCATTGTATCCTGCCTACGCAGGTACTACATCTGTTGTGATATATTTCCTCTTAGGGGTTGGAGCTTGCGAGGTTGTGGAAGATAGTAGATGGTGGATAATAGATAATAGATAGTAAACGTGGGAGTGGGGGTAGGGACAGAACGTGATAGGAGGTGTAGGAAGAACACAACGTCCTCGCGGGACGCTGAAGCGGGGGCGTAGTTTAAACTGCGCAGTATTATTAAAGGCCGAGGAAGCCTCAGGAATGGCTATATAGCAGAAGTGATTACGAGTCCAACACAGAGGCAGCAATTCGTTTAACCATACCACAACACTTTTCTCACGTAGCTCCAGCTTCACTTCGCGCACAGGGAGGATTGTCCCTTCAACGACAAATGCCAGCCATGCACACAATTCAAACTCTGCGTTGCGTTACGGCATGCCGTCATGCCGTCGCACACATCACACTGTTAAGTATACCAGCACCTACAGCCTAGGCGATACAACAGTAGTTACGGCCTTATGTCCTACTTCGCAATACATTCCTCAACCAAGATCAACAAGTCCCACCTCCGCAGAACCAACACAACACACACCTCAATAAGACACATCTCTACGCACCCATCCCCGCCACACCATATCATCATCTCCCCATTCTCCACCCACACCAAAATACGCAATGATGTCGCCAACCGACCACCTGTCCGGCTACCAACCCCACGCGATGGGCCCTGCAGTGCGCGTGTACATGCCTCTAGAAGCCCAAGTAAGAACCGGAAGCTAAAACCCCAATATGGCGGTATGCGTTCTTCGGGTCGGATCTTGCCGGCGTGTAGTTTTGGCCGTAGTTCAAGTGCAACGTCATAGTGCGTTTCAAGCTTTTGTTACGCGTATTGCGAGATGTCCACGGGGGGTGGAATCGCCATTTGATCTTCGCTGGGAAGGTCAACATTGTGTTAATTGGGAGGCCGATGTGGTGATACTTCCGCGATCGATGGATGATATGGTAGGCGGTGCACGCGCTAGTTCAGTGGTTGGGGGAAGTTGAAGCCGAAATGCAAAAAATTGTATAATGTTTCGTAAAGTTGACCTTCGCAAGATGCAAGTCGGGGTGAAAAGCGTGGGTGACGCGAATTCGCGTGCTGAGCGCTATATGCAAAAGCCAAGATGACTCCATGAGCCTGTCGATCGCGCCAAATATTGCCGTTATTTGTACAAACATGAATCTAACGCCCCAGCGCAGAGAACAGTGTCGGAAAGAGAAGGATAGAGCGGCCGTGACTTCGTATCAACAATATACCGATACAATAACGCCACGGAGTAGCTTGCAACGGAACACTGCGCCAACAGATGCTGTTGTATCCAAAGACGAAATAGAAGAAGCGGATGCAGGAATACAATCAAGAAGTAATCGGCAGTCCGCTGGCCAACCTATAAAGTTCGAATGCTAGACCTGGCGTCTCTCGAATTGCAAGTTCCACGTCCTTGCGATGCGAGAGGTCTGGGTGAGAACGGAAAGCCTGGACAATGATATCCCGGAGTCCGCGATCGGTGTCAACGGTGGACTCGTAGGCCTCTTGAAGAGCCTCTGGTAACTCTTCACTGTTGATGTGTATCTCGATCTGACTTGCGAACTTCTCACGTGCAAGACCTTTTAGGCCGACAATACCATATCTGAGATTGGTGTCAGTGTAATTCCTTCAATTGTGACACGGATGATAGGTTGAGGGTTTCAATCATCGTCTAAAATTCCAGAGGTTGTGTCCCAGCCGCAGATAGAAGGCGAAGGAGATTAGGGATTGATGACGCACTGGTCGAGCGAGGACAGCGAAAGACCAAGTTTCAGAGGTGCGAATTTGCAGTTATTGGACCCAGGCGTTGTTCCGATGCCGATGCGCGGACCCATACATCGCGGCGTCGGCGGTTTGCGTCCACCGCCTAGCGCAACGTGCGACCAACTGACGAGTGACCACGATGATCAGGTGAAGAGGAGCGTAGTGGGCAAAGTGACAGATATTACTGATGGATTTTGACTTACTTGTCTGCGATTGCATAAACCCTGGCGTGGGCGACAAGACGCGAGGTTTCAGCGGCAGCTTTTGGCTCAGCCAACGCGTAACCAGAGGTCTCGTCCATGGATTGATCCATCCTGGGCGTGTCAGGAAGTTTTTCCGGCACATCTACTGTCCTCTGGTCCTCTGGTTGCTCAAGTGGCGTCGTCACAGCCGCTGTCCCTGCTGCAGAAGCTGTGGCGAGAAGCGGATCATCAACCAGAGCTAGGTTAAGCTTTTGTGTTGGCCGAGGTGACGACACAGACCGAGGCGGCTGTGATGAGCGCCGCCAGAGCGGTTTGTTCAGGTAGTCGAGATAGTAGAAGTCTGATACAGGGTCAATTAGTTCTAGGCTCCGGTAGGGAAGTGCACTATGCTTACAGTGTAGCATGTGTTCTACCGCCTCTGGGTCATCTTCAGACAGATCGATGACTCCACTTTCTGACTCTCGGAAGGGGTTGCGGCAAGCTCCCTCGAAAAAGGTCGACCGCGAGGCGAGCAGAGCGCGATGAACGGGGTATCTTTGGTTGCCACAAACGACGGTCAAGTCTGAGAACTTTCCGGATTCGAACATGCTTGGACGACTTAGCAATTTTCATTTATGGAAAGATTGCACATACGATGCCAGCGCGGAGAGGAGTTCGAAAGTTGGTGATTCCATCGACACGACTGCTTGGCGTTGTGGTATGGTTCACGAAAGGAGTAGTCTGGCGGCGGAGATGAGGAGGCACTTAGAAGCCTTTTGTATTGATTTTAGCAGACACCCCTTGGACTGCAGAGAGAGAAGCGCACGGGGCGACGCTTATAATCATCAATAGCCAGGTGCTGAGCCACGCTACTGTTAGGGACGTAGTTGTCGGTCGTTCAGTGCGCGCAATAGCTGTGGATGGCGTTTGTAATCACCGAAGCGGTGACCGAAGCGTGGGTGCCAATAAGCGGGGTCCGGATATGCGACAGGCTAACAGACTATCCGTATGTCTGGTGGCCTCATAACACAAAGTGGTAATGTGATGATTTGGAAGGGTCAAGAGGGGTCGTCTTTCGCGTTATTGGAGACGAAGCTTTCTTGAGAAATGCACCTGACAATCCTACGGGAAAATCTAGACCATTTGCCAGTCACGGGTCCATATCGCCACAAACCCGCACGCCAAGCTGGCGCGCAACCTGAGCCAGTTGCGATGGCTATAGTAGGCCTCTTTTAATTTGGTGTTTTAGTGGGCGCACAGTAGCGGGCAACTACAATGATCGGAGAGGACCTAGACGAGGCCGACACGTGCTCTGCCGAAGCAAGCAGGACGTATTGTTCTAGCTCGGCACCTGGCAAGTTGATGGAGCCCAAAGCAGATTATTCGCTGCGAACGACCAGAAGACAGTCGTGCTGTATGTGCGACGGTGTTGCTCATTCCACGACATCTGGTGCAGGCCTCGCCAAACAGACAGACAGCGACCGGCAGCACGCCGTCAGCCGTGACAAGGCCGAGATGCGAAGCTCAAGGTCGCACAAACGCCACCAGTTGCAGATTTCCTCTGATCTCCGGGAGCAGTGCTGGCCCGATGTCAATTAGGTCCCTACTTGGCCGACTCTCTGAGATGCCGCTGTTAGTTGTGATAGACGGCCTTGCGATCCATTGGTGCAAGATTTAGCTTGGGTGCTGTGCCATAGACTGGCCAGAGTAGTTAAAAGCTCGGCTCGGCACGCGCGCAGACTCCAGCCTCACCAGGACGATTCCATGGGTGCCAGTGTACGCGCAGGTGCATGTTCCCTTCGGCGAGGCACGAGGCTGAGGTAGCGAACGGTGGGGGGCGGTACGTGTAGGGCTGAGGACGCACGCAATGGCTCGAACAGCGAAAGACAAAGATGGTCACACAAGGCAAAAAGAACAAGGCCTTCTGGCCATGCACGAGTCCAGCATCTGAGGAGAGAACGGTGCAGGAGACTCGCGAGTGCGTTGCGATTTTGGTGTTGAGCTCTAGGAGCGGCGGGAAGGAAGGCCCAGGGACCAGGCAGGAGCGACAGGGGGCGGCTGCCGAGACGGGAAGGGGCCCGCGGCCGTGGTGACGCAGCCTCAGCGTCCCGCACGCACGCACGCATAGCAAACACCATCAAGCGACCAGGCCAACTCTCCATTGCGTGCCGTCCACGTGCTCTGCGGCTGCTCCTTGCCCCTACACCACGCCGTCACGGTCCCTGCCTGGGCGCCCTCGTCTCTCGCACTGCACACTGCACACTGCACACTGCACACTGCACACTGCACTGCTAGCTACGCTAGCGTCTCTCACCGCGCCCGGCTTCCCTTACAGCCCCGCCACACGCGCAGCGCAGCCCAGATTCGCCCCGCGCACCCATGGCCGACTACAAGCTGTCCGCCGTGCTGCGAGGCCACGAAGACGACGTGCGTCCCCCGCCCCCGAGCTATTCTGCGCCGAGACGGGCAAGACTGATGGCATCCAGGTCCGCAGCGTCGCCTTTCCCAGCCCCGGCACCATCCTGTCTGCGTCGAGAGACTTCACCGTGCGGCTGTGGGCGCTCCAGTCGCAGAAGCCGCCCGTCTATGACAGCACCATCAAGACGCACGGCAAGGACTTCGTCAACTCGCTGGCCATTGTGCCGTCGACGGCCGAGTTCCCCGAGGGCCTCATCGTGTCGAGCGGGAAGGACCAGATCATCGACGTGCGGCGGCCCAGCAAAGCGCTCGACGACAATGCGGATGCGCTGCTGCTGGGCCACGGATCCAATGTGTGCGCGCTCGATGCCAGCCAGGACGGCAAGCTGATCATAAGCGGCAGCTGGGACACCGACGCCCGCGTGTGGCAGGTGGGCAAGTGGGGGGACGCCTCTACCCTGCTCGAGGGCCATACTGCGTCGGTGTGGGCTGTGCTCTCCTATGATGCTGCCACTATCATAACGGGTATTTCCATTTCTCTGTGCTCCGCCTCGGGCTCCGCTGACTGGTTACTGTAGGTTGCGCCGACCAGCAGATCCGCATATTCCAGCCCACGGGCAAGCTCATTCGCTCGATACAGACCGGCGATGTGGTGCGCGCTTTGTGCAGACTACCCCCGAACCACCCCTCGGGGGCCCATTTTGCTTCGGCGGGTAACGATGCCGTCGTCCGGCTGTGGACCTTGGACGGCCGCCAAGTCAGCCAGCTGCACGGTCACGACAACTTCATATACTCTCTGGCCGCTCTGCCAGACGGACGGCTAGTGAGCTCGGGGGAGGATCGCACAGTGCGCGTATGGGAGAACCAGCAGTGCATACAGACCATCACCCACCCTGCCATCTCAGTTTGGACAGTGGCTGTCTGCTCCGAGAACGGCGACTTTGTGACGGGGGCCAGCGACCGCATAGTCCGAATCTTCACTCGCGAGCCAGAGCGTTACGCTGACGCTGCTGCCATTGAACAGTTCAACGACGATGTCAAATCCTCTTCGATACCCCAGCAGCAAGTGGGAAACATCAACAAGGAGCAGCTGCCCGGCCCCGAGTTCCTCACGCAAAAGTCCGGTACAAAGGAAGGACAGGTGCAGATGATTCTCGAAACGAACGGCAACGTCACTGCGTATCAATGGTCTGTGCCTGCGAGCCAGTGGGTCAGCGTGGGCACTGTTGTCGACCAAGCTGGCAGCAGTGGCCGGAAAATCTCACACAATGGCAAGGAATACGACTATGTCTTTGATGTGGATATTGAAGAGGGAAAACCTCCACTCAAGCTACCTTACAATGTGTCACAGAACCCCTACGAGGTGGCTCGGAAGTTCTGCGAAGATAATAAGCTGCCCCTCACCTATCTAGACCAGGTTACGAATTTTATCGTGCAAAACACACAGGGCCAAACATTGGGACAATCAGCCCCGCAGGGTGACTCGGACCCATGGGGAACAGGGGCCCGATATCGTCCTGGTGATGCCACGGCGGCACCCACATCATCGCAGCCTGCACCGAAGCCGAAAATTCTTCCCCAGAAAGAGTATCTCGATATCTTGACCGCCAACCATAAACCAATCTTCAAGAAATTACAAGAATTCAACCAAGGCCTGATCGATGAGGGGAACAAGGGGCTATCCATGAATCCCTCGGATATAGATCAACTAAATACGGCCGTGTCTCTCATGGAGAAGGGCAGCGTCAAAGAGGTGGACACTGCAGCCGTGGATCTCATCGTCAAGTCCGCAACCGAATGGCCGCAGGACAAGCGCCTCCCAGGCCTTGATCTCCTGCGCCTTTTGTTTGCCGCCGAAGAGCCAGCCACTTACCTCGTCACAGAACTGAATATCCTCCAGCGGCTCGCCTCATCGGGCATTTTCGCACCCACAGCACCCCTCAATAACACCATGATGGCCGTCCGAACGCTAGCTAATTTATTCAAGACGGATATAGGTCGGGCCGTCGCAAGCGAGCATTTCGACCAGCTGCACGACTTGGTCGCGCCGTTTGTCACGTCGGCGAACCGCAATCTCATCGTCGCTGTTACGACGCTTTATATCAACTACTCGGTGCTTCTGACGGGGGAGAATAATGCGGATCGCGTGCTTTCGTTGCTGGATGATTTGAATAGGATACTGGGGTGTGCGACGGATGCCGAGGCGGTGTATAGGGCGCTGGTGGCGGCGGGGACGCTGTTGTGCTTGGGGAGCGACTTTTGTGAGGCCGGGAGGGATATTTTGCAGCTGGGGGGGGCGGTGGAGAGGGCGGAGGGAAGGGTTGGGGAGGCGAGGGTGAGGAATGTGGTTGGGGAGATTAGGGAGAAGCTGAGGGGTTGATGGATATGTGCTGTCGAGAGTGGTGGTGTTGATGGGTGGGGTGGGTGTGGTATTGCTCCGGCTGGTTTGTGCAGTGGTTGCATCGTGTCACGGATGTTGTGGGGTCTGGCTGTCTGGCTGGCTGGCTTCACTACCGTGGCATTCACGGGATAGGCTGGGTGGGCTAGACTAGGCTACCTATCGATGAAAACTCCCCCTTGTATCGGTCCGAGAACTTGCCGTCGTTGCATGAGGTGCGTTTCGTTTCGTGACTTGGTCTCGGGCTCGTGTGGCTGTTTCCTTACTGCATGTGTTGTTGTTGATTTCACCCCATCCATGTCGGCGCGTCGGGAGGTGGTGGTGCGGATGCGTGCGCACACCTGGGCAATAGGCAATATTGAATATACATGTGGAAGTGGAAGGCAGGTTAGGTAGGTATGAGACGATGGAAGGAAAGGAAAGGTGTTCGGGGTCGGATGTTGGCGTTGTATCCGTGTGATTGTGATTGTGATGGTGGTAGGTGGTGTTGATCGATTTAGGTAGGGTTGGGTTGGTTACCTGTTGGCCGTTAGCCGTTAGACTATCTTACGTGCAATGAATGCAATGAATGTGGCTGTTGTGTAGATAGAGAGGTGATTGGTGATTTACATTCGTATGTAGGTTGTGGTGGGTTGTGCTACTATGCTATGCCTATGCTATGGTTAGAATGGTGTGTGTGGTGGGGGAGAAGGGATATGGGAGTATCTGGTGGCGTCGGTTAGGTGGAGATTATTATTATTATTATTATTATTTTACGCGCGTGCTTTGGGCTTTGGGGGGATAGCAGTTTGGTTGGGAAAGGGGTGGGGATGAATAGGTGTGGGTGTGGTGGAGGTTGCGTGTGTTTGGGTTGGGGGAGGTTGTGTAGGAGGAGGGTGGTGGGGGAGGGGAGTTTTAGAGAGGGGGATGGGTATACGTATACCATGACGGATAGATAGGAGACACTGAGGAGCATGTTGGGCTTTGTGTGTGTTTATGTATGTGTGATTAATCTGGGTATGCAATGCTTTTCTATGTAAGCCTCTTCTCCATGATATTGTCCTATACGCTTCCAAGTGGTATGCTTGACGCGGTATGTTTGCGTGAGGGTATTGGTTTCTCTAGGCAGAGTTGTTTTCCAAGCTGGTCTGTTCAGTCCTTCTTTAGGTGTGCAACTTCGTCTTTTGTAGATTCCGCTGCTCTACTGGGCTGGGGGACTAACCAAACGCCCTTGATGCCGTCGCTGTCGAGCACGTTGGCGATCTGGATGAGCGAAATGGTCAATCCGACGTTGGGGAAGATAATTGCCCACCAATTGAGCGTGAAGTGCATGTGCTTCCAGACCCCGAGAACGGACACGGTGGATAGTGTGCTGAACCAGAAGGCGAGGAGCCAGAGGAAGATGCCTGTGGGCACGCCGATGGCTTTCCAGACGTCGCCAACGGGGAGGGAGTGGATGCCTAGGAAGTCTGGGGGGATGACTTTGGGGGCTTGCGCGCCTAGTGCGATGAGCGTGTTTGTCGTGTATGCTTGAAGACGGTTAGTGTCAAAATGTAATACGGGTTGCAGCGGTTGGGAGGGAAATTTACCTGCAGGGCCGACGGCGACGTACATGGCCGGCCTTTTGCTCGGCTCCGGCAACTCGCTGTTTATGAGGCACGTCACGTAGATGGTGTACATGATCAATGCGACGCTCCAGTCCAGACCTTGTAAATAAAGGCCGCCGATTATAATGGGCAGTGCGCTCGTCTGCGGTTGGCTGTACTCGAGTACAGCTGCCAGCGGCCCTAGCACGATGAACGGATAAACGGGAAGGATCCAAGATGGCAAAGCGTCCATGACGGGTAGATTTTCCGTATCTAAAATGACGTGGTACTGGAATATGGCGACGAGTATTGCGCAGGCAACCTACATCCAGAAACAAACTTCGAGTGCCTTGACCAGCCATGGCCCGCAAGAGGGAACGCCGTATTGCTGCATGCAATACAGTATCAATGCGATGCTGACCCAGAACGTGCCGAAGAAGAAGCTCTCATGCGGATGGTGCAAGCTAAGGGATAGCGCGCCGGGGTGGTTCGAATGAAGTGATACGTTATGCAAGCGCAAAAGGTAACGAACAGAAGCAGGTCCAGGATGAAGAAGATTTTCCCGATGGTCTTCAGGCCGTGGAAGCTGAAGGGCTGCTGGCCGAGCAGCGTGGCCATGGCGCCGGTGGACATGGTGCACTCGAACCATCCCCAGGTGAAGTGGTTGAGGCGGTGGTGAAAGGGAATCGGCTTTCGCGGTCGACTGTGGTTGAGCCGTCGTAGAGGGTTCAGTGTGCCGCTCGAGGCGGAGCTGTCTTTGAGTCGCCTCCGGGGATGCATGGTGCCGTTTCGTCGAGGAAGTGGAGGTCCGGAATGGAAGAGCCGCCTCTCGAGTCAAGCCCAGCCGTGCCAATGTTGCCAGTATTATATACTCGGTAATGTGTGGGTGTAATAAAAATTATACGTCAGGTACCTATCGCCGGGGTTACGCAGCGGCTATGTCATTACACTTTGTATTCGCGTTCCATGATGAGGTTAGCTGCCGCAATTGACTTATCACTTGGTAAATCAAAAGATACTCTGCGACTGTATAAGTACGGAGTTTGAGCAGAGCTGGTACCTCTTGTTGTATAAGACGTGGGACGAAGTGCTTGTGTACTGTCTAGGGGGTACGGTCCGATGACGCAGGTGGATAAATCGTCCGCAGATAGAGCCGCATCGATCGCGCTTACCGTGGACGGACGCGCAACGCCCGGGGACGCGCAACGCCCGCCGAACACCAAAACCCTAGACGAAACCCAAACTTCAACACCTCATAACTCCACCACTATGGCTCCAATCGATGATGCGATTGCAGCAATCGAAGCGCTCGAACCAGAAGAACAGTTCTCATAGCAGATAATTGCTGACCAGTTCCATGTGAACCGAAGTACACTAAGCCGAAGACACCGAGGCTGTCAGCGCCCACGGGCAGCCAAAGAACGCGATCAACAAAACCTCAGCCAACAACAAGAGTTAGAGCTCGTACACTATATTGAAGACCTTACAAAAAGAGGGCTGCCTCCTACAAGAGAGATGATACAAAATTTCGCATCCCAGATAGCCAACGAGCGCGTGAGCAAGAGGTGGGTAACGCGCTTTCTTGACCAACACGGCCACCATCTCATCTCAAAATGGACATCTGGAATTGACTCCCTCCGCCACAACGCTGATTCAAACGCCAAGTATAAGCTGTACTTTGACTTGCTACATCAGAAGATAAAGCAGTACGACATACAGCCGCGCCACACCTACAATATGGACGAGAAGGGCTTTATGATAGGTATAACAGGACGCTCAAAACGAGTGTTTAGCCGTCGGATGTGGGAGCGCAAAGAGGTGCAAGCGTCACTCCAAGATGGTTCTCGAGAATGGATCACCCTCTTAGCAGCCGTCTGCGCTGATGGGGAGGCTCTGCCGCCAGGTCTCATCTATCAGTCGGCGAACAGCTCACTGCAGGCAGCTTGGGTGAACGCTATTAAAGCTGGGCAACACGACGTCTTTGTGGCTTCATCTCCATCTGGATGGACGAATAACGACGTTGGTTTGGCGTGGCTAGAGCAGGTCTTTGATCGCTGCACGAAGCAGAAAGCGCGTCGTGGGAGAGACTGGCGTCTCCTTTTACTTGACGGCCATGGCAGTCACCTCACAAAGGAGTTTATCGACTACTGCGACTCCCATCGCATACTCCTAGCCGTATTTCCCCCTCACTCTACCCATACGCTTCAACCTCTTGACGTCGTCATGTTTAAACCTCTCTCCACCGCCTACTCTAAGGAGCTCTCCACCCACCTCCAGAGGAGCCAAGGGCTAGTACTAGTTAAGAAGGGAGACTTCTTCCCGCTGTTCTGGGGAGCGTGGGAGACCTCCTTCAAGACAGAGACTATCTTTAAGTCCTTTGAAGCTGCTGGTATATGGCCTATGGACCTAGAGGTTATACTCAAACGCTTTGCGGACGATGCCTCAGAGCAGCAAAACAACGGTGAAGGACGGTCCTCAGCGCTTACCAACAATGACTGGCGCCAGATGGAGCGTCTTGTACGCTCTGCAGTAAAGGATACCACCGCAGAAGAGTCAAAGTCGCTCTCCCAAACGCTCCACGGACTCCAAGTACAAAACGAGCTGCTACACTATAAGAACGATGGCTTAAGGGAGGCTCTTACTGCTAAGAAGAAGCACAAGAAGCGCGGCAAACCTCTTAACTTGCAGCAGCGCTAGGAGTACCACGGTGGTGCTGTCTTCTGGTCTCCGCGCAAGATCAGAGAGGCACGTGCACGAGAGACAGTGAAGCAGAGGGAAGAGCATGACGGGCAGCTTGCAAAGGCTAACAGGAAGGAGCTTCAAGCTGCTGCTAAGCTACTCCGAGAGCAGGAGGCAGAGGAGAGGCGTGTGGCGAGAGAGGCAGCCAAGGTGGTGAGGGAGGAGGAGAAGGCTGACAAGGCAGCTGAACGCGAGCGCCAGAAGGCAGCTCGCAACGCTAAAAAAGCTATACAACTGTCACAAAAGGGCAAGCGCAAGGCCTTAAAAGCCTCTACTCAAGCCAACAAGCGTCAGAAACAACATAGTGCTGGTGCAGCTTTCATCACCCGCCGCGGCCGCAATATTACACTTCCTAGTAGATTTAGATAGTACAAATTAATCGCAAGCATCTAATTACTACTACTCTACAAAATCTTGTAATAATAACTATTGTAGATGGCTTAATAACTTCATCTTTAAAGTGGTGAGCATGTTATTCGGCGGGCGTTGCGCGTCCGTGCACGGTACCGTTTCGGGATTGGTGGCGATGGTCCCTGAACGTGGCCGGGGATGCAGTTGTGCAAACACACCTGGGCACATGCACAACTCCATGCCATTTCCAATTCTCTCGCTCGACTTGTATTACGCTGCAGCCGCTCACAGCGGGTTCTGTGGCAGAATGAGAAGAGATTGCGACGCCATGGAATTATGGTGAGGAAGCAAAGGCGTCCTCACGACTTTCTTCCTGACGTCAGGACCGCATCGCGACGCTATCAGGACTACATTGGCCATTGGGGGTAAGCTGCCAATTCAAATCTGTTCAAAAGAGCTGAATTTCTTTATTTTTCCCTTTATATAGTTGTTTGGATCACCTGAAAAGTATTCCAACGCTATTCCGAAACTCCGAAAGGGAAGAACGAGAAAACATGTCGAACAAACACGAGCAGAACGCGATAGACGTAAAGCATAAAAATTGTCAGTTGCAGCATCTCTCTGCCGGCCCGAATGCCGGGAAAGCAAGTGATACTGCGAAGCCTTCGAAGCCAAATCGTCGAAGCTTGGTACTTCTCGGCGGCCCAAGATCGATGAGTGCCAGCAATGCAAGCATGACCCTCCCAAACTAATAAAATCCCAGTCTTCCAAAAGCCCCTCGCACAACTATCCTCTCCCCAATCCAGCCCATCCAACCTCCCCTCCTCCGTAAAACCCGGCTCCTGCAACGAACGCTCCCCCATCGCCGCGACCCTCACCAACGCCTTCCTCGTCTTCTCCTCCAAGAACGGACTCGACCTACGTGCTCAGGGCGTCGGCCCCGGATCGCGGTACTACATCGAAGCCGGGACGTGGAAGCAAGCAGTGGACAGCGGCATGCAGGATGCGCCGAGGGTGAAGCTTGAGTGTACGCACGAGGCGGCGTTGAAGAGTGTTGAGATGGACACGCTTCAGAAGTGGAAGGCGGAGCAGGATAATGATACAGGCGTTATTTGGCCGAGGGATAAGACGAGTGGGGCTATGAGTCCGAGTGGTGAGATTGGGGGCAAGGAGCCGAAAGCGTAGGTGTTGCGTTTGGTGTGAATATGGGAGAAAAGGGACTGCATTTTACGAAATTGAATGTGCGCGACGGGTGTGTGTATGCTACATACCTAAAGCGTCACTGTTTATGTGACTATTCGAATAAGATGACTATCGCAATGGCACACATCAACACTCCACACTGAGGCAGCATCTAATCACACCCCAAAGTCAATCAGCGATGATTCAATTAGCATACAGACTACTTGCTTCGTATCATACAGTGTTAAATATGCCTACATTCAACAATGTCTTATTCAACCAAATAATCGACGGGTCACTCCCTCATACCCTGAAGTCAATCATCGATCATTCAATTAGCATGCAGACTGCTGGCTTCATTTCATACAGAGTTGAATATACCTACATTCATCAGTCTCTCACTAAAGCGCATAATCAACGTGTCACTCCCTTAGTCTTGATAAATGTTAGGCTCCGGCTATAAAACCTCAATTTCATACATGGGCTTTTCTTTACACACCTTCTACTACATCAACTTCTACATCAACTTCTGCATTAACTACAACTCTTCCCACCTACTACAGCGCACTCACCACCCTCATTTTCCACCCACCCCCGTAAAACTCCACCTCCCTTCTCCAAACCCCACCCATACCAAACCCATGGGCTGCTGCCGCTGCATCTTCGGTCCCCCCAGAAAACTCATCATCCCCCGCCACAACCGCACACAACCTCCTTCTACTTCGCAGCAACACCCAACCCAGACTACTCCTGCGCCGCAGCAAGAACCAAGATCGCACTCGCAAAAGACGATAGATGGGGACCCGGATGCGCGTAGCAAGGCTGGGATTGCTGGGATTTAAGCGGGCATGGAAGACGCGCTTCTTGGGCATGACGGGGGTATCTGGGATGGGGGAGACTGAATGTACATGGAGGTGTGTGGGGACTGAACGCTGGTTGATTCGTATTGGATTTTTTGGTGTGGTGTGCTTTGTTGGAGAATTTGTAAGTGGGGGTGGGGATGGGGATGGTGTTAGTGCGTGTTGCGTATGTAACGAACGGCTTGTGTAGATGATTGTTTGGTTTTCTTGTTTTGTTTGTAAGATGGACGTAGCTAGTTAGTTGTCTGTTGTGGATGGTTTGGTTGGTGGACGGGGTGGAGGAGGATGGATGATTCGGTTATAGATTTTTTGAGCTTTCGTGCTGTTCGTCCATGTATGCATCGATACTATGAGGTTGAAAACTGGTACGGTGACGAACAACTCGGCTTATGCACGCGTGAATTTCTCAACTTATTTTGATCACCTCCAATACAGTTCCTCATCTTCCACAAAATACCCCACCCTCCTACGCCTCATGCGACCATCTCAACTCCCTATCCACAGTCCCACCCTCTTTCCCCCCCTTCCCAATAACACTCACCCGAATCTCCGGCTTATTAACCAATGTCTGCAACACAACGCAATACCTCTCCGTCAACTTTCCCAACGCCTCGACCTCCTCCACCGTAACCTCCCCCTTCTCCTCCCCCCTCTCCCCAAACACAACCTCAAACCCCATCCTTATCCCCGTAATCCCCACCGGCGCCGTCTTATCCGCGCCCATCGTGCCCCGAAAATCCAAATCCCCCTCCGCCGTCACACTCCCCGACGCAATCGGGATACCAAGCGCCGTCGCAACGGCTTTCAGCGTCACACCCGCGCACGCTACCAGCGCGTCGAGCAGCATGTCGCCGGAGCAGAGTTCGCCCGAGATGCTGGGGTCGTCGCCGCCTGCTTTGGGGTGCAGGCCGGCTGTGCGCGAGGCTTCGCTGACGGCGGCGCCGGTCGAGAGTTTGCATGTTATCGAGGTGGAGTCGAGGGTGCCGGTGGATTTTAGAGTTA
The DNA here is from genome assembly GCA_031010545.1 of Laburnicola sp. JP_R_19. Lineage (NCBI taxonomy): Eukaryota > Fungi > Ascomycota > Dothideomycetes > Pleosporales > Didymosphaeriaceae > Laburnicola > Laburnicola sp. JP_R_19. Next base: position 344,276 of record VOIT01000010.1, on the reverse strand, counting down.
CGAGTGCGGAGGAGGGGTCGGTGCGGTAGGTGGCTTTTATGGGGGCTTGTTTTTCGCGGAGGGTTTGCGCGGGGGTGGTCATGGTGGTGGGGAGATGTTGAGGATGTTTGGGGGTTGAGTGGGAGAGATGTGTGTGTGGATGGATGTGGATGGGCCGAAGAGAGATGTACTGAGAGCTTGGAATGCGCTATTGGGAGTTCGCGTCTACGGATTAGGCAGGACGTAGGGTTAAGTCTGCTAGACAGGCCATGGGAGAGATATGTACCCCGCAGAGGGCATCTCGAAGTTCCGCATTTCCGAATGGCGGGGCAGGGCCTAGGGTCGCATTTTACGGACAGGCCCAGGTATAGTTTTCGTCAGCTGAGAGTAAAGATCACTATGGATTGCATAAGCTATGATGACTTGGTAGTGGAAACATGTTGGTGTTGATGAGCGGTATCAGCAGAGCGATCTGAATGATGATAACTTAGTAAGCTCGAATCACGTGACGTATGGCATACCTTGGTAGTCAAATAAATTTGGGCGTTTACCCGGGATCTAAGTAGTCTAGAATATTCATAGAGTACTGGCTATGAATGGATAACTGTGGGTGAGGGCAACCGTGGACCTGTGGACCCGTGGACCCGTGTACATTTTCACGTGATTTTAAAACCTTCAGGGCTGCACTTCAATGCATTCAGATGTTATCCAACACATGTTTTATAGGTAAACAAGCCAGAGGACGTAAATGGCCGGGACAACAAAGCTTGCACAGCTCGCAGCATCATCTGCCGGAAACCACGTGGACGATCGGTGCTACCAGTGTTCGTAAAGGGTACTGTGACGTTGCGCTTGAACTCTGAGGTTGACTTCGATACTAGACAATGAATTTTGTGCGCTGGGGATTCAATCGCCAGTACAGGTTACAATGTTGAATAGTTTTGGAAGAGTGTACTGACCGCTAGCGTGTACGTGATGACAGGCCCGAAGCTCAGAAACTCAACACCGACGTCGGTGGCGGTGTGCCCCCTGAGCTCGAAGAAGTCATGACTGTAGTTTGAGGGAGTTGGATGGAACATTATTGTACCAGTTGCTCTATGGCGGTCGTTGTTGCGAGAATTTCGGAGAGTAAGAAGGTGAGAGCCTTCAGCAGAGGAGGAGCGCGTATTTAAACTGTGGAAGGTGCGCCACAACCGTGGTAGTAGACTAGCATCATGCAGTAGTCTGGCTTAACAATAGCAGCCGCTACCAATTACATTCGTTGAGGGAGAGCAGTCCTGAGCGCAACCCGTTTGCTGATCCATCGATCTTCTAAAAAAAACCTCCAGCTTTGCACGAGAAAAGCATAGAGACTGTGTATTAAGCAAGGTTACTAGCACTCGCAACTGCTCCCGCCTCAGCATCGCTCGAGGTAAAGTCAATGTAGAAGTTTATACAAGGAGCCAATGAATAAAGTTAGAGTTTTATAGACGAAGCCTAACATCCACGAAGACCAAGGTAGTAACACATTTGCTGAATTCGCAGTAGAAGTAACACCTGCTGAATGCAGGTATGATTGAATATAACCTAACACGTAGCCTGCATGTTAATTGAATTGTTGCTGATTGAAGTTGGGGTGTAATTCAAGGCTACTCAAGGAGTAATATATAAGGGCCACCGCCTATACAGTTTGTATAAATACTCAATTACTCTACAACACTTCTTTTTCGAAAGCCTAACTTGATATCGTACATTAGCTATGCCGCTTGAACTCCTTAGGCGTCTCCGAGGACGAAAGTCCGATGCAAGTCAGCCCGCTACTTCGTCTTCCGTGACCGGACAGACCACTCGCGAAAACAGACGGGCACGTCGTCGTCGACGCAAGGAAAAAGATAGACGCATGGAGCTAGGCTCTGGATATCATCTTTCCGATAGTAATGAGGAGACGGACACAAGTGACGAGCTATCGGACACAAATGACAAACCATACGCGACTAGGAGAAAGCGGAGAAAGAACAAGCTCACGCAAAGCGAAACCAATGATACGCGCTGGAGAATGGCCCCGAAATATAGCACGTCCGACAATTACGAAACTTCCGCGGCCAGAAACAGGCGGGAAGCGAATGAAGACAGGCGGAGAGAGAATGAGCCCATGACCGCAAAAGCCAAATCTCTAACCACCAAAGTATGGATTGATAGCTACAGTCCATGGCTCTTCAATCAAGACCGTCGCGATTTGTCGAGTCTCAGCCCCAGAGAACAGAAGAAACAGAAATCTATTGCTATGATGCAACAGCATATGCGCCAACATGCACCGGGCGAATACTTCTTTCTCTGCTTCATGAGTATACCGCTTGAGATCCGCGAGAATATCTATTCGGCATTATTCGAGGACATGCCCAACGATCTTGTATTCCGAGCCGAACGTAGGAGCGGGAGGTCCTTTGGGTTTCCGCCGATACTACCTCCTTTCTGTTACACGAATCGCCGGATCTTCGAAGAATCAGTGCCCGTATTTTTCAGAGGCAAGTCAATCACAGTCGGCACATCTGGAAGCAAATACCTTGAAAAGCTCCTCTGGAACCTCGCGAACAAACGTGCCCTGAGCGGCGTCACCGAATTGATTCTGGAAACCACTACGACCTGGTCTCGTCCACCTTTGCTGGGCGGAAGATACTTCGACGGTCGCGCGCTCGTCAAAGCGTGCCCTATGCTACAAAGCGTCGTCTTCCATCTCCACATCTTCGACGTAGAGGTTCTTAAAAGCAGACGCGAAAACGGACGGAAAGTCTACGACTATGGCCCGCGGCCCATCAAAGAGCTAAAAGCCTTGTTTAACCTTCGGCCAATCTTTGCTCTCCATAAACTTGCCAGTTTTACGCTCGTCTGCATTGATACATATTCTGCCGACAAGATAAAAGACAATCCTGGAGTGGATGACTTTGGGCCCATAGTCCCAGCGTTGACAACGTACCGTAGCGCAGTACGGCCGCAAGTAACGTTACGGCCGAGCCGTGCACGGTGTATAGAGTGCGCTTTCAACCTTGAAATTAGCCAACATACAATCTGTGCACGGCTCGGCCGTACTTGCGGCCGTACTCGCTACGGTACGTTGTCAACGCTGCATAGTCCCGTGGTTCCGAGCACAATTTGCAGAGCACAAACCTAATGTACATTTTGAAGTACAGCATAGGTTAGGTAACGAGTCGAACCGGGAGTATATAGGCTTTGGTCCGGGGCCGTTGGATTCTTGAAGGGATAGCAGTCCTGAGCGCGACGGTCGTCTATGATGATAGCTTATGACTTCGAGAGAGAATCGCTGTGGAATACTGGATCAACTGCCTTATTAGCATTAGTGTTGGTGTTTGGAATGTCTCCATCTACTTCGTCTATTCTCTTTATCTTCTGGTGACAGTCAACTTGATCCATAGATCACTATTGGATAAACCATATGCGAGGTCGATGGAATCCGCAATCGCTGAGTAATATTACTACCTGCTAATATGCTAGCTATCGTCCCACATAGTTAGTCACTTTCGATATGAACCTTCTGGCAATGAATCCTAGTGATTTATAGTGCTTAATTCATCAATCACCCGCCTACCCACCTGCCTAATTGCTCCGGTGTAAATCATAGTGATTCACAGTGAGCGGCCTACCGATCCCCCTAGCGCTGACCTATCCCTTACATCGCCATGAGAATCTTCAAGCACATCATATTCTTACTAAATACTATTACTCGTATACCAAGCTAATATTGAACATGCTCTATTCCATGAACTGAGGGCTCGAACAGGTCAGAAACTGATACGACGTCACCGAGATTCGATTTCTGTTTTTGATCACGTATCCTTTGTCGCGTATGTAGGCTTTTGACGGAATTCTGTAAAGCTCCATAGAAGCAAGTCGAAGATGGGCCATACTTTCGACTCTAATAAGTTTACAATTGGCCCTAACATGCATCCAAAAACGTCATCTGTAAGCAGCCTAGAGCTATGTCACATGACGACATTAGTCTCATGAGTCAGCTCGCCTACTATATACGAGCCTCTGATCACTCCATGTACGATACACAAGGCATATACACATCTGAACACAGATACTTCTACAATATACACTTTCTACACATACTACCCACCTGCTTACATCATCAGATAGTGCATGATTATTATAAATATGGAGAATCATGTGTGTTGTTAAATTAACTACCTAGGGGTAGAACGACAAAGGCTTTCATCTCAAATAACATGACAAAAAATGCAGAGACCCCTGCTTAGTAATCAAAAATAATGGAGAATCATTTCCTGGGTGTTACCAGACTGTCCAACAAGCAATCATGATTGACTGATTGATTGAGTTGATTGACTCAGTCAACTTAACTCAACTTGGAGTAGTAAAGTTGATTGAGTTGATTGGATTTGACTTGTTTAGGCGCACTGATTTTGTGAGGCTATTAAGTTAGCTGTATAGTAGATCTCGCGATAATTTTCTGGTGTTGTAGTTAGCTCAACTGGCGCCCAAACGCTATACCTAATTTAAGCTAACCGAGCTACCCATCTCATCCGCGCGCGCCCCTATACTCCGTACAGGCTTATTTGATGCTCAACTGCCATCTATACCACCTATATCAACGCGTTTTCTAGTGTTTTATTAATTAATATGCCGCCTAAACGTCGCATACAAGCCGCCAGTTCTATCGCCAAACGTACCAAAGTTGCTGCCCCATCGCAGTCTACATCGCCACCTACATCGCCCTCATCGCCGCGCCGATCACCTCGTAAAGTTCTGGCTGCCGCGAGCCAGGCCACCGTCTTGACGCGTTTGGAGCATACTTTTGAGTCGCAGTTGTTGGAGTCGCAGCCCGAGACAGAGATTACGCCGCCTACTGATGGCAGCGGCGCTGGTACAGTGGCTATCACTGAGGTTGAAGATAGCAGCGATGATGAGATAGCCAGTACGCTGGACGATAACTTTGACGGCATTGAGTGGGCGCGTCTACCTGGATATATAAAGCCACTGGCGAGTCAACGACGTCAAAAAAGCTGGATTTTTAAGCATGGCTACCGCGTTGCTGAGCTTAAGGACCCATCTCAAACTTGGTTTGTATGCAAATACTGCCATATACATAAGATTATTGACGCTGGCGGCGGTGGTATATTCAACGTTTCGAAGGCTACTTCGTCAGCTGGATCTCATCTTGGCCAGCGCAAAAAGGGCCATAATCTCACAAAAGATGGGCTACGCCAGCCACTACAACAACGCAGCGGACAGCGCTCATTACGGCAAGCCTTTGGAGCAGGTGCTCAAATTAATCAAGGCACCGCCAACGCGATAGGAAACTTCAACGTACAAGGCTTCCGGCGCGCTGTAATCGTCTGGCTCGTTGAGAATAACCACCCACTTCGTGAGCTTAAGACGCCGGCTTTCCGCGAGATGATGATGTACGCCAACCCCGAGGCCGAGAGGGCGATATGGACGAGTCCTACGAGCGTTGCTACCTTTGTAATGAAGCTCTTCAAGCACATGCAGCCCCAAGTTATCGCTACTTTATCAAGCGCTATAAGTAAGATACATATAAGCTTCGACGGCTGGACAACTAAAGGCGGCAAGCGTAGCTTCTTTGGAGTTATGGCTCACTTTGCTGACGTTAACGGCGTACTTCGCGACTTGCCTATCGACCTACCACAACTCGCGGGCGCCCATACTGGTGAAGCGATCGCTGAAGCCATCTCTCGCACGCTTAAAGTATATGGTGTAACTCACGATAAGTTGGGCTACTTTGTACTTGACAACGCCAGCAACAACGACACCGCGATTACCGCAATCGCTAGAGATTACGCCTTCGAGCCTGCGCACCGGCGCCTTCGTTGTAGCTGCCATACGCTTAACCTTATTGGCCAGAAGCTTATGTTTGGCACCGACAAAGACGCCTACAATAACGCTGAGGGACACTACAATACAGAGGCGCAGTATATGGAGGAGTGGCGTCAAGATGGGCCTTTGGGCGTGTTAATCGCTGTGATTAACTACATTAAAACACCGCAACAACACGAGCTTTTTCGCAACTATCAGCAGCGCGCGAACGATGAGCTGCCTACCTACGAACGTCATAAAACACTTGAACCAGTTAAGCCAGTTGTTACTCGTTGGAACTCATATTACGCCGCGTTTGCGCGCGCTACAAAACTTCAAGCTGCGTATAACTTGTACACCGAGCACCACATTAACCTAATCGCTCTCGCCGACGCGCAGGCTCTCCGCCGCAACAATAAGCCGCCCGACGCTCCAAATTGGATGAGATCAACGGGACTTACAGCTGCTGACTGGGCTATAATAACAGAGTACCAGGACTGCTTAGATCCGCTAAAACTTGCTACTCAGCGCCTTGAAGGTCGTGGCAAAACAGGCAAATTTGGTGCTATTTACGAGATTATACCCGTCTTCGAATACGTCCTCGCGCAACTCGAAGCGCGCCAACGCCCATACTCGAACGTTAACTTTAACGCCCACCGTGAGGCTCCCGAAGATCACCTTTCTATCAACCTTAAGGCAGCGTGGAACAAAGCAAACGATTACTACAGCAAGCTTGACGCGTCGCCCGCTTACTACGCCGCCGTCTGTTTACACCCATTCTACAAACACTACTGCGATAATAGCTGGGCGGAGCATGCTGAGTGGCTCGACAAAGCTAATAGTGGCTTCCGGCGACTATGGGCAGAGTATAAACCTTACCGCCCACGCTCGCCGCAAGCGATTGCCGCACAAACAAGCAGTATTGACGACGCGATTGCTGCTTTTATACACCGCGGCGGTGGCCCGGAGGCTCCAGAGGACGAGTTTGAGCGCTGGAAGTTAGTGGAGCCAGTGTGGACGCGCGAGCTGTACGAGACTGATAGTAACCCAGTCAAGTACTGGATTGAATTGCGGCCAAAATACCCTAATTTAGCACGCTTTGCAATTGATATACTAACAATCCCAGCATCTAGTAGCGACTGCGAGCGCCTATTCAGCGAGTTAGGCGACTTACTTGAGCCTAAACGTCGCCAACTTGGCAGCCAACAACTTGCAGCTCTCCAATTAGTAAGATCTTGGCTAAGAGATGGCTTTACAACTCCATATTGCGTTAATGAGAGTAAGCTAAGTGAAGAGCAAATCGTTCAAGACTATAATATCAATGAGTGGGATACTCTACCGCTGTAATTTGTATACAAATCTCTTGGCATCAAGTCAACTTACAATCAACTTGCAATCAACTTGCCCTAAAAAGGCAACAATCAACTCACAATCAATCAGCCGGGCTTGAACTTACAATCAACTCAACTTAGAGCTTCAAGTTGAGTTGAGTTGATTGTTGGACAGACTGGGTGTTACACATGTACACGGCGTTTTTAAGAGAAGGAGGGAAGGTGGTAATTCGAGCTGAGTGATTTCCAACAAGGTAGTTCAAATGAATGACAGATGTTAAGATACAAGTGACAAAGTAGTGATTGAAAGAGACCATCCTACACTCCTGCATGAGATAACAGATCCTTGACATCCTCTGTCGACATATCCCGTGTTGAATATGAAAGTACAACCCCGAAACTAAGATCCCCTTCGGATGGAGCCTGTCGGAGCTCTGCATCCAATAAATGAAACCTCATCCAATATGTAATGCATCAATCTGCTGTGTATAGTTTGGTACCCTTGCCCGTCGAGTACGCTGCTTCAGCGCATGCGGCCATCATCCATGTGTAGCCGCGTAGTCCTTCTCGAACTCTGAAAGCGGACGAGTTAGAACAACCTCCACCTTTCTTCCATTCCGCTTCTTGAACTCATCCTCTATCCGCTTCCCCACATCTTCCCAAAGCTTGAGGTAGTTTTTCTGGCAACACCGTCCGCCATGGTCATTTTTTTGAAGCCACCCATTCATAACCCAGTTGTTCTCTCCAAAATTGATTATCCGATTATCCAATATGATCATTTTCAGCTTTGGCGCGCAGTCAAAGATGGCCCCAAGTCCGAACTTAACGATGACTTCTTCAATCGAAGGCAGAGAATATATGGAAAACATCTCGCTGTGGCTATCAGCTCCCCAAGAAAAATGGGTCCTGGTTGACACAAAAATGCCAAAGTAGTCGATTTTGATGGTTATCAGTTGAACATTCTCGCATCGACGTAAGAGACGTTCATCGTTCGTGTTATTGGTATCTTATTGAAGAGGACGAGCATTAGTGACGCGCTATCGTAAATATGGCAAGCCAGCCGGAGGTATCGGGTAGCAGGTCCAACATATCCTTAAGCATGGCCACATTCCACTTCAGGGGTATGTCTCGAAATAGAACCCTAGTTGCTTCCTCCAATGTCTGTTTGGACACGCGGCAGATGGCTGGAATGAGATGTGCAGAATGGATATTAAGAGGACTACCATCGTAAGGAGTTCCTGTTTCATGTTTGATCGCCTCTTGGTAGATTTGCTCGCGGAGTTCGAGTGGGAGCCTGAACCGCAGAGGCTGACGTGGAGGCGAGCTCATTTCGGTGTCATCGACTCGAAGTGTCGAGGTGCTGGTTGAAGTTGAGGTTTGGGTGGGTGGTGCGTCAGTGTGAGAGCAGGCAAAGGCTTTTATGGATTAGGAGACTGAGAGAGCTTTGACCAAAATTACTAGTCTGCTTATTAAATGTAAGCGAGCGGCCTAGCTCCTTGGCCTACTGCGTTGGGTAAACGGAACGTGCTTCTTTCACTTATCGGCTACGTGTTCAGGTGTTATTTCTGCGAATACTTGAGGTTAAGTCGCTTGAATGATCTTGGTATCTGTGACACCTTTTGCACGCTAACTTATCATCTACAATGTAAATATGAATAGGAGAGCCTAAATGAGACTGCTATACATAAGATAAGACTACGCTGAGACAAACAGTCGCGAGAATATAGATGACTTAGATACCAAGGCAAACGCTCTGTGGATAGTTACGAGTGCACTAATCGTGAAGATCGGGAGTTGGTACTTTATCTAGCGGGCCTGTTAAAGACCAGCGCGGCTTCTTTCGCATAGGAGAGCAAGGAGTTCAGCAAAGAGCCCCTCGAAGCCAGCATGAGACCTTGCAGGTAAAGAAAAAGTGGAGGCATCACAAGACATTACAATATAGCCACTGAATCAAGATTCCTTTTCAAAAATTCTTCCTTTCAATTCATGTAAGTGAGCCATGGTATGACAGCTACAACCTTAACCTTCTATCCACATCGGGGTATCTCAAACCAGGAACCCTTTATCCAGACCACAGAGACCAAGTCCCGTCTAGACCCACCCAAATGTATACCCGATCCATGTAAACTAATAATAAGGGACCAGGAGTAGACCACACCAGACAGCGGCAAGAAATAGTCTTAAGCACCACCACCGACGACATGCCTGAACGGACCAACCATCCAGCATGCCCTACTCCCAGTCCCTCGCACCACACCACACCCAACGGCTGCTCTAACGCCGCATGAGCGGCGAAGCCACAACCTTCAAGTTGACCTTCACCATCCTGCCCTCCAGCTTGCGAAACCCCTCCCGAAAGTACGTCTCCATCGCCCTGAAGGCACCAAGCGGATCTCCCGATCCCGCCTTCACGAAGTGACGCTGCAACTCAGAGTCCAAGCACTCAATGTTGAGCACCGCGAGCTTCCTGCAGCCAAAGATGGCATCTAAACCGTACTCCTTGACCACCTCGTCGACACTGTTTGGCCTCACCAGCTTCGACTCCTCGATGAGTTCCCGGTTCTCCAGCTTGATGCGCTCCCGCTCGCGATGAATAGGCGTCACCATACTGGAAGTATGCATCGTGATGCTGAGCTCAGACAGACAAGGCAGCTGACCCACGAAGGCGAGATACGGGTTCGAAGTGCGGTTTCCCTTCACGCCGGAGAACCAGAAGAACTTGGGGAACGAGACTTTAGCGATGGCGCGGTAGAGGTCCGGGAGCTGGGCGCAACCAAGGAGCTTCTCGAAGTAGTGGACGTCCGGGAGGCTGGCGAGCTCGAAGGTCATGCCTGACAATTTGTCGAGGGCGGCCTTCCCGGAGTCGCGGTCGGTGATGATGTGGTTGAGGTCCGTGGCGGAGAGGAAGGAGGGTTGGTGGAGCGGGGCTTCCTTGCGCTCGTAGCGGCCGCGCGACTCGACGAGCTTGATTGCTAGGGGAGTGTTAGCGGATGGTGTTGAGCGAAGGGCTCGGTACATACTGAGATCCATGGAGAACCGGGTCGTCTTGTTGGAGGGTGGAGTTGGCTTGGTCTTGGTCTTCAAGATGGAATTGGTCAGAGTCCTGTTGTTGAAGATGGAGTTGGTGTCGACGACCGGGGAACTGGGTAGACGCTCGAAGAAGAAAGTAGGCGGACCCTGAGTGTAAATGTTAGGAGGCGGAGACTTGCAGGCGCTTGGAAACTGAGGCTGGAGGTCGTCGGGGGAGCGAGGGCTGCGGTCTGTTTTACATCAGCTCCGCGGTCAGGCAAAGGCCTAGTCATCAACTCACCTGGCGAGCTAAACCCGCCTCGGCGCCAATTCGAAGCTGTGATAGTCAGACTCGGCAAAGGTTCAAAAGTGGATGGTGAAAGCGTACTATGAGCTTGATTGGCGAATGGGCCATTTCGACTGGCAAACGCTGCAGTTACCCAATAGGTTAGCACGGAACCAATATCCCTCACCGGATCAACGGGCAAACGTACCTTGTGGCTGCTCCGCAGTGGGACCTCCGCCAACGGTGGGCTCGCGCGGGGGTGTGCTCGGCGGATCCATGAAGGCTGTTCACGGGGTCAATGTTTGCCTGCAATCTGTTAGTAATCCGTTTTTTGAATGAGCGCGGGACGACTAAACAGAACAATGACCAAAAGGTGAGAAGAAAGAAGTCAGACTGCGTGGCTGGGCAGAGATCCTTATATACACTCGGGGCCCCGAGACGCCCTAGGTGAATGCGGATCGAAAAGCGGACAACCTTGAGTGAATACGGATCAACAAGCGGAAGACTCTGCGTGAACAGAAGTAACATCGCATGAAGCGGGCAGCAGAAACAAAAATCTGCGTGACGCGATATCTGTATATCAATCTTTGAGATGCAAGTTCCAAACCCTCTACCAATACCCTGCGCAAAGAAGGATTACAAGCCCACCATACCTACCTATCTCCCAGATGCAAACCCACAAGCTCCGCTAGAACTGCCTCTGCCTGAACCAGCATCGCTATACCAATCTATACGACTCTACTTCTGCATATCCCCAGATTCCAAGTTATAAATCCCACTGGCGCTGACTCCCGTCTACTCAAACTACCCTCCCCAAAAACCTCCCCATCTAACCTTTCCGCGCCAAACCCAAACCCTTAATACCGCAAACAACAAAAGTATCAATCTCCCACTGGCAAATTAACACACATGATTTCCCCACTTCACCCGTCCCCAGCTCACCCGCGTCCATCACCCGCACCGCACCTCGCCCAGCCCCACCCACCATCTCTTCATTTAAAAATCAAACCACACAAGAAGACTAAAATGACACGGCAAACGACAAACGGCGCACCTGAAAGCGCGCTATGCGTATCCGACGACCCTGATCCATGCACCGAGCGGCTTCGGGACCAGATCCAAAGCAACATGCAAAGCATCGGGTAGGCAAGTCCAGCCGTACATTCTCCGCAAGGTACATACTCTATGAAAAAAAATACATACAAATACTAGTCAAGGTAAACCCTTTTAGGTGAAGGATACCAAGTCTTTCGCTTACCGAAAGGTCCGTAGAAAGTCAAATACCGCATGAATGTAGATAGGAAAGAATACAGCCACACCTCTCCGCACCTAGTCGTCGCCCACTCACTCGCAGGCTGCAAGCAAGCACGGAATCCAAATCGTAAATGTCAGGACCAAAAATCACCCCCGCCCGCCAAACCAAGCCACACCCAGCCTCCATGCCTCACCCTTTCATGTACCGCTCCACCTGCACAGCCCAAACACCCATCGCATGCGGATCATTATACGGCACCAGCTTCGTGACCTCAGCAACACCCTTAACCTTGCAGAACTCGCGCGCAATCCATTCTTGCAAATCCCAGAAGGTCGCCATGGTGCGCGGCGTGCACCGTATAGCGCCATTGTGAGGCCACACGCACCGCATACTAACTTTCTGCAAATAAGGAAGATCAAGCAGCGCATCAAGGTGGTAGTTCGCAGCAACCTGCTCAGCAGTCTTTATCCCGGGCGCGGGATTGCCGGAATCGTGTTGGCGGTGCGCCTCACGATTTTCAGGCATATGCAGGTATTCGAGCTTAAACCGGAGCTCGATATATTGGAGGTTCCTGCACCGCTTCATGTAGTCTGTGAGCTCGACTGTGCGGCCCGGCGAGGAAGCGAGGTAGGAATACTGGGTGAAGATGAGGCCGAATACGCTGTTCCATCCCTGGTCGCCGGGGAAGAAATCCAGGATCTTCTCGAGGTAGTGGAGGTCTGCGAGGGTGCGAATCTTGAGCGTCTTGGTGTGTAGGAACCATGAAGCTGCTTCGACGTATGTTCGGCGGTTGACGTAGGCTAGGCCAGGAAGTAACTTCAAGTATGGCGTGCCGTGGCGAATGGCGAGGCACTTGTACATGCAGTTATGGTACATGTCCATTGTGGGGTTGCTATCTTCGAATACGCACTGGTAGATCTGGTTGCGAAGTTCGCCGGGGAGTTTGTCAAAGATGATGTTCGCGCTTGGAGCGGGCATTTCGTTTGGTAGTGGAGGAGGTGGGGGTGCCGCAAGAGCGAACAGGGGCCGTGGCTCCTTAAGGATTTGAGGTCTCCAGAAGAGGCTGCTAATGGCGGGGCGAAGAGGCTGCTGGTAGGAGGAGGTGCGACCTATGAGGCCTATGTTAGGAGCAGAAGAAGCTGTGAGAAGAAAAAGCACTCACCGAATGAAGGTTTGGTCATGACCATAGCTGTCTTGATGGACGCTTTGAGTGGCGACCGCTGAAGCTCGTGGCGGCTTCGGGATTGTGGAATAGAATTAGGGTTGCGCTGTGCTGAAGCAGATGGCTCAAGATTATCTAGATGATGGTGGAAAGATGAAGTGTCGGTCCTCCCGATGCGGGGGTTTCTGGTCTGAGAGAGGAGCTCTTTCCCCGTATCCCCTTGCCATGTATGAGCCAATGACTCGGATCTGGGAGCAGGAGGCTGCATCTTTGTCACTGCTACCCGTGTTAGTAGTCGAATAACAAGGACGATGAGTCCATACCTTGCTTCTGGGGCTGAGTGGGTTCGGGCTGTCCAGGAGGGGTACCCATTCTCTTCAATGCCAAGCTGGCCGACTCAAGGAGCGGTGATGGTGATGGTGAAGACTTGGTTAATCAGGCAACGCTCTTCCGGCTTCGGGGCACGCGGCTAGTCTGAGAGCTGAGGACACTGCACTGCGGGGTAGCCTTGATGCTAGCCAAAGAGTATTCCTGTCAATGTGGCCAGTTGCCTCCGGACGGGTAAGGTTGGGATAGAGAAGACTGCTGAGGGGTGATGCTGATGTGTCCTTGGGCATCGCCTTCAATGCGCACGGCCCGTTGGTTTTGATGACACGTACCCATGAAAGCAGTGGAGTAGGCTCATGGGCGCATTTTGCATGTGACCACGCGCTGCCCGCGGGCGCGTGATAGCAGTTGACGACTCGGTCTCGTGATAGCAGTTGACGACGCCGTCTCGTGCGTGGAAACGTGACCGCGTTCGGGATAGTGCCTTGCATATGTAGCCGTGTGCCATGTGGGACTGAGTAAACCAGGAGTAGCAGAGACACGGCAGAATTCGCAGAAGAGAGACCCAAGAGGACGCGAGCCACGAGGCAAACGTGCTAGGTTGGTGTCAGTGACCAGGACCTACGAGCATCCTCAAGGTGCGTGCCGTGCGTGTTGGTATGCGAATCAATGGCATGGCTTTCGGACAGAAAAGCATTGCAAGTCGTACTCTGATTAGTATTCCATTCAAACCACACGACATGAAAACGGAAAGACAAGTTCGCGGCCATGTAGTAGAGCAGCTGTCGGGTGAGACGGAATTGTGCAGCCAGGGTTAGGGTTTCGGTCCCCGATTACATAAGCCGCCCCCAACACGCACCGCCGCCCATCCCGGAATAGCCACCTCCAGATTCATGCCGCACAGGCGCGCCGTCGTATTCCGATGACGAAACATGGCATCCTGCGGCTGTCAGCGTGCAATGGCACGCTGACGCGGCCCCTCTGCACGCTCCTCATAATCCGTTGCTCCTTTGTTCTTACGCCGCGTCTTTGCTGGTCTCGTCTCGCATCCTCTCGTCTCTACAGACACGTTAGGCATCTGGCATCATGGCGGCCGAGACAGCGCCCCGCAGCTCCCTCGAGCAGGCGCCCTTGCTGTCCACCACCCGCCCCGACGAGCGCGATGCCTCGCCTGAACCGCTGCCGCCGCCGCCGCCGACGAAGACGAAGAAGCCGTGGATGGTGCTCGTGGCCCTGATCTTCGTCCTCATCACCATTGTCGACGTGGGCGCCTTCCTCATGGAACCGCCCAAAACGCGCGTCTTCGAAGCCAACATCTGCCTCCGCCACTACCAGACGCACGACCCGTCCAAGATTGGCGACAACGGCAAAGTGCCCGAGGGCCTGTGCAAGATTGATGAGGTGCAGCAGCAGATGGCCATGATCTTCGGCTGGCAGGACATGTTCGACGCCATCCCGGGGCTGCTGCTGGCGGTGCCCTTCGGCGCGCTGGCCGACAAGTGGGGGAGGAAATGGGTCTTCGTGCCGATGCTGCTCGGCTTGCAGCTGAACTCTGCCTGGATCCTGCTCATCTGCTACTTCAGCAGCCTGCCGCTGCAGCTGACCTGGTTCTCCTCGCTCTTCTTCTTCATCGGCGGCGGGCCCGTCGTGGCTTCGGCCATTGGGCTCACCATGATTGCGGACATCGTGCCGCCGGACAAACGGCAAGTTGCGCGCTGCTGTTGACAGCCATAGTGCTAATCGACCGCAGCACCACCATCTTCCTGTATCTCACTGCCTCTGTGCTCATCGCCGAAATGTGCGCCCCGATCATGGCCTCGAAGCTGATGGAGAAGGGCGAGTGGCTGCCGCTGCTTCTCGCTCTGGGAATACAGCAAGTCGGCGTCACCATCGGACTCTTCTTTCCGGAGACGCTGCACCTGCGAGACTTGCCCGAGCCGAGGGACGCCGACGATGAAAGCATTGAACTGCAGACCAAGGACCAAGGCAACGGCTTCAAGGCCCAGCTGCAGCATTTCAAATCAGCGTTGCTATTTTTGAGGAGCGATTTGACCATTGCGCTTGTAATATCTACGTTTTTGGTCAACAGGCTTGGGAGGCAGGCTTTGTCTCTGCTCATTCGCTATGCATCGAAACGCTATCACTGGGAGATCAAGAAAGTGAGTGTCGCCTGCGAATTGGTGCACATGGATCGCTAATGGCTAGTAGGCTGCATACTTGCTTTCTTTCCGCGCCGCTACTAATCTCGTCGCAATTATTGTTTTTATCCCGGCCGTCAACCTGCTACTCTTGAGATACCTGCGTCTTGCTACTCACTGGGCCGACCTGTGGCTAGCACGCGGCTCACTCATCATTACCGCCTTCGCTTTCCTGGCACTGGCGCTTGCGGCGCAACCCGCCATACTCATCTTCGGTCTCCTCGTATACAACCTCGGCACGGGGTCGAGCGCGGCAATGCGCTCTGTTGCGCTTCATGTCGTCGGTGGACAATCAAGTCCAGACGTGGGGAAGCTGATGAGCTTGATCGCAGTCACGGAGGGCGTAGGCGTCATGCTTGCTGGCCCGCTTCTGAATGAAACGTTCAAGAAGGGAATGGACATGGGCTCGGCCTGGGTAGGTCTCCCATTTCTTGGTGTTGGGATCATGTACGTTCTGGTAACGATCGTGACATTTATTATCAGCGTCAAGGACCGAAATGTAGAATACACTGAGGTCGCGGGAGAAGATGATGAAGAGGAAGCAAACATCGCCAGGGGAAGAAGCTCTGCGCTAGAAGACGACCCGTCACCTCGCCATACCACATGAGAACGGTACTCGGCGTCGCCAAATCACTCCACTCTAAAGTAGTTTCAATATCTCAGCGCCAAACTCCGGGTACTCGGTGATCAAATCGTCCCATCCTTCGCACCTCTTCAAGGTCCGGAACCTGAACCGCGCCCAATCGACTGTGTCCTTCCTCAAACCGGCAAGCATGTCGCTATCTGTCTGCCTGTAGACCTCGCGGATCAAGCCGACCATTTCCGTCTTCCAGGCACCAGAATCCAGCCGCCTGTTGAGCTTTGCTTTTGCGACTTGTCGCAGCGAGGTGATGCCAAATCGGTGGGCAGCACAATACATCTGCACATGGAATACCGACTCGTTTAGCTTTTCGCTCGGATCCCTAAGTGTAATCGTAGAGGGTTGCGAGTTCGATGATTGGGGCGGGGTAGCTTCATCGGCCGTGAAGAATGCTACGGATTCATTGTCGAGATCGCTCCCAGCCGGCAACTCGTCGTCGTCGGGCCCTAGTTCGCAAGCGGAGTCTAAATCATTGCCGTCTTCCTGGGTGACTTCTTCTGGAAGGCCGAATGTCAATGCTTGCGGTCCGCTTGCATTGTAGTTCAATGTATACAGGAAGGTCAAGACGGCGGCGAGAACGTGCGACTCGCAGTCCGAAGCGTCGATCCAGATTTTGGTGGGTTTGGCAGGTGATGCGTAATCGCGCTCGCCGTCTCGCACAGCGCATTCCTCCTCGAAGAACTTGCTTCGAGGACACACTATGGCGCGGTGGACTGGATACCTGTCGTCTCCGTAGATGACGAGCAGATCGGCATATTTGTTGTTTCGAACAAGAGAGATGATGCCATCGTAAAGTGCGTTGTATGAGTTGTTCAGTTGGATATATTTGCTGTGCGCGGTCATCCCGTGTGGTCGAATAGGCTTGACATCTAGTAGAAGCTCAGGGGAGGCGCGGTCTGGAACAACGGAACTGTGAGCAGCTCCCATGGTAGCCGAAAACAAGTGGTCGCGCAATTCGGCTTGCATAATGATGGCGAGGCGAAGAGTTTTGATTTCGTTGCTGCCTTGAGCCTAGCCGTGTCATGAGGCTTGGCGAGCTTAGGGCTTAACGTGTGGTGGTGGATGGCTACCAACGACAATCGCAACAGCTGTTGCAGCACCACGACCCCCACAGACGATGTAGCTCACATTATACAGGCGTTGGAGCCTCATCTTTATTCCTTTTCGATGTCTACACATCTCTAGACAAATGGTCATCGTTCCAAGAGAACACGAAACCCCTGTGCAAGCAATGCTTCCGTTTTGT
Organism: Laburnicola sp. JP_R_19; assembly: GCA_031010545.1. Taxonomy (NCBI): domain Eukaryota; kingdom Fungi; phylum Ascomycota; class Dothideomycetes; order Pleosporales; family Didymosphaeriaceae; genus Laburnicola; species Laburnicola sp. JP_R_19. Next base: position 327,011 of record VOIT01000010.1, on the reverse strand, counting down.
GACTGCCCCAATGCTTTTCAACGTTCTTTCTTCTCTGGGCGACACCCTCTATGGAAGGAATACTGCCTGTCATGTATATCACGCGCCTGCTGCCTCTTGCTAACAACTATCATGCATTCATGGAAGCACAGTAGGAGCCATGATATGCTCCTTTCGCTCACTGTCTGCACCTGCGTCGCTGGTGCTTGACGTCTTCCGACGTAGTCTGGCCTGTCTTCCTCTCGTTCCGTACACAGCTCATCTTGTTTACAACGCTTTAGCATACCTTCGCTACGTCAAGCTGCACGTCTTACCGGACTTCTTCCACAGTAACCATCTTATCTCTCGGGCAATGCTCAGTCGAGCCTCAAGCGATGGCGGCACCCGTCTCCGGCGCTCAAAGTCAGTGTCGACAGTTCAGCGACACCAACCGGCTGCTCTCGAGCCTTTAGATCCGCGCGTCGCTCAGCACCATGCCGTGGCGGCCGCTGCTACTGCTTATGCCCGGGCCCACGATCACAGCTCTGCCGAACGGACGAAACAGCGCAGCTCGGAGTTATCGAGAGCTAAAAGTACGTCAAGTCGGAAATCACTCACTTCGCAAGGCAGTCATTTCCCGCCCAGGGAATCCAGTGTTCGCTCTGTCCATCAGCCAAAAGTTGGTCAAGCTTCTAGCGCCCAGCGTCAGTCTCGAGCTTCAACCACGACAACGGAGAAATTCCCATCGTTCTATCCTACGCCCACGAGTGACCGGCCTCTATCGACGCAACATTCCATCACGTTCAATGAAAACAATCGGCCAACCTCTCAGCACAAGTCGCGGCAGAGTGTTACGTCCTCGATAACGTCGCAGCAGATTCGGAAAGCCCGATCTATGTACTACGCCAGCAGTGTCCAAACCGGATCCCCAATTGCTCGGCCACCTGCAAAGTACTTGACCACGCCTCCGCCAGTCAGCGTCAACCCGGCATTGGCGATCTCACTAGAACAGTTGCCGGTCCGCAACGCTGCTGCGTCTTCTCCCCTCGCATCACCACAGGTGCCGGTCACAGTCGAGCCCGGCGATACGGTCAACGATGCTAGAGACAAATACCTCCAAGGCTTCCAGCAGCAGCGTGAGGTCAAGCATAAGCCTTCACTATTCCTCGCACAGTTCAAGAAGAGGCAAGACCGAGCGAAGAAGAAGGAGCGCCCCGTATCTGCTGGTTTCGTATCTGTCTCGTCGGGTAGTCGCCAAACTCCGGTTGAGCCAGCGGTGGAATCTCTTGACGAGTTTGGAATGCCGAAGCAGAAGAAAGAGAAGAGGTCATTGTCGAATTCGATCAGAGACAAGCTCAAGAAAGTTTTCCGACGCTCCTCGAACCATGCGACAACGATGCCCGTCCAACAGGTCGAAGCTAGTCGAGAATATTTTAGCTATCAGGCCACGTCGAATGAAAGCAAACACCTCGATATACCTAGCCCTGACGCTGATATTCTACTACGGGCCAGATCGCGCCCTTCGTCGCTTGAAAGGATGCCTTCGCCCTTGGCAAGGCCTGAATCGCGTGGGAGCAATATGAGCAGAGGAAGCAACCGCAGGTGAGTCCACCTTGGTCCCCCGACGTATTGAGAGATGTACTCACTATAAATTTATGTCTAGTCTACATAGTGAAACCAACGCTACAAACTTGTCTTCCCGTGTCACCAGTTGGAGTGATTCCTCTGCAGGGAACACGCTTACACAACGCGACATCAAGCGTCTGACGATTATCCACGAGTCGAAGGACAGCGTCGGCAGTGAAGCGGAGCACATCCGTTCGTCCAATTCTCTGCGGAGGAAGACCGTTCCTCTGCCAACCTTTGCTGCCTTCAAGGAACCCATGCCGATGGAAAGCCTGTTAGAGGAGTCATCTACACCTGTAGATCCCAAGCGCATCTTTTCGGCCTTGATGAAGGAGATGGACACGACGAAAGTTGTGCAATCACGATCTGTCCCCTCCGACACCTCGCCTGGCGGAGAAAGCGATGTGTTTGAGTCAAGCGCAACTAAAGAATTGCACGCAACGGGACACAAAGAACTTTATTCTAGCGCGGGCAAGCACGTTCGTACGAGCATGAGCAGCGATCAGGGACCCTCCTCACGTCGCCGTGCCCATACGGCTCAGAGCTCCATGAAGTCTCCCGGGAGAGCACTCAAATCGTCAATTCGCGCAGTGACACCAACAGAGCAAAAGCTGTCACCGACCCCAGACCGGTCCGGAAACGTGAGAGGTGATGCGAGAAGTTCGCGGCCCAAAACATCTCATTCATCGCACAGCGCGTACTCGGATCACAAAGCCAATTGTGACGATGAGACTACCTTGGTGTCGCTCAACTCCAAACCGAACGCACGAATGTAAGCTTTGCATCAGGTCAACCCATCCGCTAGAGCTCGCAATCCGCTTCATCATCTGTGTTTTACTTCCTCGCGATAGCTGACGTATTGTAGTACTCCGTCCACGGTGGAAACTCCGCATGAGCCTATAATCATGACGCCGAGCGCGGAACAGATAGAGCAGCGAATACAACGGTCGAAGGAACGGTGGAAGACACCAATAGAAGAGCATCACGCACCTGCCCATCATCGTTCCCCCGCACGCACGTTTTCAGCTTCTCGGAACGCCGGCGAAGGCATCTTTCATACACCCACTACTGTGGTTGGCATAACGGGTTTGCCGGAGCTGGAAGGCGATTCACCCAAGGAAGCGACCCCCACGGAGCTGCGAGTTACGCCTGTGCGTGCGGAACCAAATTCGCCGCGACCAAAGCCTGTCTTCTCGCCTCTGTCTCCCAGTATCTACTCCCGGAATACAGATGGAATCAGCATCCTTCCAAATGATAGTGTTACGTCTTTCGATGGAACCAACGACGATGCCCCTCAGTCGCCCGATAGCTCGGGATCTGCCGTCATACTCACAAGCCATGCTGTCAAGAGCTATGTTCTCGGTACTCCGTCCCAACGACATAAGACGGATTCAACGAGATCGAGCAAAGATTGGAAGGCTTGGTTATCTCACGAGGTGTCGGAGCTGAGCAGTTCCGTGGGAGAGGACCTCACGATCCAGGAAGCATACACGCCTACAGTTCGAAATGATTCACACTGCAGTCGGCACCATCGCGAGCTTACCCAGATTGAGGATGACAATTCTATTACAAAAACAAAAAAAACCGTGATTACGAATATGGCCTCTTCTACAGAACTACAAAAAGAACAATCGGAAAGCGAGCTCAAAGACGAACAGAGCCCGGTCGAAGCATTGCAAGGCTCACCATCCGATATCAGCGCCATTACCCAAGGTGAATCAGCGCATACGTCTCATGGAAACCTTCCAAAGCGCATGGTATCTCCTTTAACAGAGCCGAGTCCCATTGTCCGGAAGGAACGACACTCTTCAGCCCACAGCCAGCGGTCTGCACACTCCTCAGCCAGTACCCCAAAATCCTCAACCATGAATGATCGATTGCCCTTCATCAATACAGGTCGACGCACAAGCAACAACAGTGCACGACTGAGCCGCTCTCCACATTCGGCTACTGACAGTGGCTCATCCACAAAATCGAAGGGAACTCCAAATTTTAAGGTCTACTCCGATCTCTCCGCACCAGTCACTGTGAACCGGATGTCCCGGAAGGAGCCCAGTCCCATAGCAAAGGGGAGAGGAGAGGTAGACAAGAACAAGGAGAACCGGAAGGAGAATATGGCGCCTACCACCACGCAACTGAAACGACCTGCGTCCGCCCAGTCCAACCCTGTAGTCTCATCCCCTCTCGCTGGAAAAGTGACTCGCCCCAAACCCACGCTTCCACTCTCGTCTACGCCACTCAATCGCAGTTCAACACCTCTAGCGCAGTACACCACAACAGCAGGTGATTCCGCGACCAGCAAGCCGGAACCCAGTAGTAAGCCAGCGCAGCCGCAGCGGTCGACCACCTCCACCAGTAGTCCCCAACGCCAACGAATGCGCATCACTCTTCGTCCCCTCTCGCCAACCAAGCTCACCACAAGACCAAAAAGCGCATTCGATCTCCGCGGCAGAGGCACCCCACCCCGCGCATCTCCTAGTCCCTCCGCTCAACCCGCGTTTTTTCACGACAGCGACAGCCCGAAGAAAAAGAGACCAGAGCGGTATACCACGGCTCGGACGCAGACTCCAGATCCTCCTCTCCGCACAAGCGGTATGGACCACGATTCCCTCGGCATGCTCATCGAGGCGCCTTGGGAGCTGTCCGGCACCCCGCCAGTGCCATGTTCACCGCGCTCGTCGCTGGAGTTTACGCAGTCGGCGCGACAGAGGGTGGAGGTGTGTGGGGAGCAGAGCGAGAGTGAGTTGGAGGGGCATAAGGAGCCGAGTCCTGGGGCGGAGGGACGGGGTATTGATGCTGTTGTTGAGACGGGGGAGAGGCCGGTGAGTAGGAGGAGTGGCTGTGGAGAGGAGAGGGGCAGGGGGACGCCGGGGCAGCGGATGGCGGAGAGGTTTTTGATGGAGAGGGGTGGTGGTGGGGTGGGGAGTCCTGGGGGGAGTGGGAGGGCGGGGCCGAGGGGGGAGGCGTTGAGTAGGGAGGATACGCCGGCTTTTTTGTAGGGGCGTATTGATTGAGGAGGGGGGGGGAATTGGTGTACTTGGTGAGATATGTTTATGGAAGTTTGGCTAGTGGAGAGGATGAAGAGGTACTACGAGGAGGGAGGGGGTAGTAGGTGTGGGGTTGGGTTGGGTTGGGGTTTTGAATGATATGTTTGGATAGTTGGGTATGTGATTTTGGGTGAGATTGGATGGGGTTTAGTGGCGTGTAGCTTTCTTTGTTGGCTTTGTTGTGTGGGTGGCTGTTGTTGGTGGTGGTTAGACTGGCCCTTTTTCTTTTTGAAATAGTTTATCGTATGGAATTGGGTATTTTGTATACATATATACAGGGTACATATGTCTCGACAGGTTAGGTCAAACTTAGCATTTTGTTAGTGAATAGTACTCAATCCAGTGACACTTGATCCCGTAACAAAAACTCAACAGCACCTCCCGTCCCGTCTTCTCCTTGCTAAACAAATCCACTCTAGTAGCACATCTACCTATCCTACACCCGCTTCTCCCCACTCTATACCACCCATATCTCCTATCTACACGCCTGCTACCTTATACGCCTTGAAAACTTACACCCTAACCCCCTCCACAGTCGCACACTCGCCACCTCTCCGACACTAATACCGCTCCCCTCGCACTTCAGCGCACAGCCCGCCGCAAGCGCTTCTAATTTTCTATCGTTTAGTTGGCTACAGGTGATACGTACGCATGCATAAACAAACTGTCGCGGCGTACGCGGCACGCGCGTCCACGTATCATACGGATGCGCAGCTCGCAGTGCAGTGCTGGGATCCAGGGCTGAGCGGAACGAAGTGGATGGATGGCGGGGTTTAGCGTTAATGGTTTGAGCGAGTGCCGTGTTAGGTCGTGTGGTTGTGCCAGGATGTTGGAGGTGGGCTGGCTGGCTGGCTGGATTGGTGGGCGCTGTGGCGCGTGGTGGGATGGAAGGTTTTATCCACGAAGTCAGAAAACTAAGTCGCGAGCTCCATGGCCTTGGCCTTGGAGTGGAACACTATTTTCCGCGTCATGCGTAGCGTGGACACGGCGACTTTGGTTAACGTGGCTTTATTAGTGTGTGCTAGAGTGGGTAGGTTAGGGCTGGTGGCTGAGTATCGGCTGTAAGGGATGCGGCTTGTTGGTACTGTGAGGGTGGAGGGATAGTTCTAGATGGTGTAGATGCTGGATTGGGGACTGGAGAGGGAGGGGTGGCTGGCGTTGGCTTGGGGGTAGGAGTGGAGTATGTTTGAGCGGATTTTGGGGGGGATGGTGGGGATAGTAGGGGCTTCGGTGGCTTGTGGGTGTGCTATGGTGGATGGGGTGGGCTGGGCGGTGTTGAGGTTGTTTGAGGGTGAGATTGGTTGAGGTCAGGGGGGTGATAAAGTGGAAGGACAAGGACAAGTCGATCGCGTGGTGGGTATTTTATGGTAGTGTGCATAGCTTGGAACTCAAAGTTTTCTGTCTATGGTTTGTGGAGTTTCCAAACCATAGCCCTATACGGGTCCCCTTAACAGAAGGTGAAGCCACATTTTTAAATTTGAACTATGGGTCACCATCAAGCTTGGATCAGGTACCTAGATTATGGGTGGAAGGAAGCCCAGGCGACCTAATAAGATCGACTTATTTCTAGGATGGTTCCCGTGAAGCTCAGTTCCGTTGTGGAAAAGCATCAACTCACCTCGAGATCATCGAGTCTGCCCTAAATGAATATGGTTTTTTTTTGACTAAGTGTTTATCTAATAAAAAGAGTGCAAATAATAGCAGTAATCCCTCCTACTGTTGTGGACATAGAAAACGAGTCTGTGTATGGTGCGGACTCGACCTTGGTTAGAATCTCCACACGACAAAGATCTTCAATAGAAAAACGAGTGTAGCTTGTCTTGGAAACTATTGGCTTATTCAGGCAAGAAAGACGGAAGCTTGCGCTAAATTGTCTTCCCCAATCCTTTGAAAGCAAAATCTTGGCTACACACAAAACGCTTGGAATGTAAATAACCAGGTATGATGGTCGTACGTCATTCTTAGTGGCCGGACCCGCTCGTGTCACCTCTCTGTATATGATAATGATTCACCCTCGCCGAGTAAAGTTTAGCGCTCTCTGTTCTCTCCCCGATGCTATATAAACCTCCCCCCGCGCAGATTATATATTTCTTCGCCACACAACCTCGCCAGCTTCGAGGATTCCAGCGTACACGGCTTACCAATTTCAATCACAACTCGATTACCAACCTTAATCTCGTTGGCGGATACACCCCAGACATGCCAGCTATCCAGCTCAGTGAGCTTTCCAAGGCCATCGACAAGGTCGCAGACTCGAATGTCAGCAGTGATGCGGCCTCCATCAACTTCATGCGTTTCCCACCCGAGATTCGCGAAAAGATCATCTATCAACATCTCCTCGAGGAGCGCAAGGCAGGCAACCTGACCAAGGCAGTCCACAATGAAAACAATGAGGGAATGCGGTGCTGCACCTGGGAATGGCCTGACGAGCTTATCATCTGCGACAAGAACTACGAAGCAGACGTCCCCAACAACGTCTTTCCCAAGTGGCTTCCCAACCTTGCGCTCACCAGTCAAGACATGCGCGTAGAAGTTATCTGCACCATGCTTCGTACTACGTGGCGCGTGAAGATCAGTCCCTTCCGACAACTACCGGGGAAAATCGTGCCGTGGTTCACCAAATTCCTAGACACACTCGGCAGCGACGGCTTCGAGGCAGTGCACGAGCTCTTCTTTGCGGACATGTGGTTCTTTAATCGCCCGTATGTTTATGCAACACGCAAGGATGCCTACAAAATCGCTACGAATCCCGACGTCGACCTCATGCTCCAATGCCCCAGGTTATTCCGCGTAGGCATGGCCTTCAAAGCCACGTATTTCACTGAAGCCATCCGAGATCTCAACATGAAGCCTGTGTCCGGACAATCAATATCCCTGACCCAGTTTCTGGACACCTACAAGCTGCAACCCATGCTGGAATGTAAGGAGCTCAAATACGTTTACATTGGTGCTATCACTTGGGACGCTGCTGATACTAGGTATCGTAACAATGATGCATATCATCGAGAATATGTGAAGGAATTTCAGGTTCTGCGTGAGTTCGGCAAGTGGTTGAGGGAGTCTTTCGCAGCCAAGGGTCAGGAGGTGATGGTCTATTTTCATTGTTGGACTTATTGGACTTATTGGAACAAGGAATGGTGTAATATTTCCGAGGAATGGGATAAAGGGCAGCTAGTGTATGCAATCGGATAGAACGTTCTGCGCTGCGGGCTTTAACAGTATCGTTGTGCTGCGGGCTTGGACAGTTCGCGGCATCGCTGTTCAGGATCACTTTAGACTAGAACTCATTTTGGGTATGACGAAGAGCTAGAAACTGGGAATATCATGTATCCGAACATCATCCAAACCATAATCGGCCCCATATATCACTTTTCGTCTGCACCATCCTTACTCAGCTTGAAAAGATTAAAAATCAGAATCGACCAATCTACCAATCTGCCAATCTACCAATCTACCAATCTACCAATCTACCAATCTACCAATCTACCAATCTACCAATCTACCAATCTACCAATCTACCAATCTACCAATCTGCCAATCATTCAGCCAACGATCGGTCCTCGTATGACTCGTCCTTTGCATTGTCGGGGATTGGCTATGGAAAAAGAAAAGAAAATTGAGGCGATTTTCGGAAACACCAACAGCTTTCCATCACACAGTTTTACCATGTACCAAAAAGTTTGCGACGTTCTGCTCTTCGAAGTAGAATTGAGAATCAATGACGTAACCCTTATAATCATCGTGTCGTGTTTCAGCTCGGCGCTGTAGTTGTGCCTTATTGTTCTTTTCTTTCACCGTGATCGGCTCCCTCAACGGCATGAGGGGCCGATTTGCACGTGCTAACAAATAGTGTCCCTAAACAGCCGCTAAAAACCATTCTCAGTTTTAATGGTTTTTTTTAGCACCCCTATAGCCTTTTTTTATTTTTTTTATATCTATATATAGTTAACTTAACTTTTTATAAATTATAAGTAACTACCTTTTCACGCTTTTTTCTAATTACTAAGCAGAGGGCTCTGCTTTTTTTGTTATGTTATTTGAGATAAAAGCCTTTATCGTGCTACCCCTAGGTAGTTAATTCAATGCGACTTAAATTATAAACCTTAATAGTAAATATAACGAAAGTTTAATAGCTAAAGTATAATATATATAATTAGTAAGGCGTAACACTATACGTCTAGTAGTAATAGTGTCTTTGGGATAAGAGATAGATATAGTGTAAACTAATCTTAAGGTCTTAACTAGTAATTAAGTATTTATAAGAATAGAAAGGTAGTATAAATAAATAATTTTTATCTAGTTATATAATTTATACTGTATAAGTAGTAGCTATATATTATATTATTATTAACTTTAGTATTTAGTATATCTTAAAATTAACTACCTTATTAATAGTATAAGGAGCCAATTTGCACGTGCTAATAAATAGTTTCTATTTAGTTTAACCTATTTTACTATTCTAGCTTCTTTTTAATATATTTTTAATATACCTATAGCTTTTTTTATAGTGTTACACTATACACTAAAAGGTCTATAATATTGTTCTTTTTAATATAATTAGTAAAATCTAATTATATAATAGCTATAATATAATAAAACTCTAAAAAGTAGTAAAAATAATAAAATTACTATAAGTAATAAATATCTCTTTATATTACTTAAAATCTATATTTTAGTATCTTAATTTTATTTTTAATATAAGTATTTTATTATTATTACTATTAAAATAGTTAGCTTTTATATAAAATATATAATAGCTATAACTAACAAAAAAATTTTTTAAATTATAAAAATACTATAAGTAAAAAAAGGATTAGAAAAATACTAAAAATTACACGCTTTTTAAAACGTTTTAGTTACTATAGCTACACTTTTAAATTTTAGAAAATTAAGCTAGTAAAAATACTTATTTAAATAATAGTACTATTTTATAAAAATAAAAGGTATATATTATTAGATTAACTATCTAGAAGTAGAATAATAAAGGCTTTTATCTTAAATAATATAATTAAAAAAAAGTTAAGCTTTTTACTTAGTAATTAAAAAAGAGTGTATAAAGATAAATTATTAAAAAAAAAGTATATTTAAACTACTAAGTAAGCTTAGTAGTCTTAGTGTAAAGCTCTTATAAGTAAAACTTTTATAAAGAGACTACTTAGAACTTTAGAAAATAAAACTTAGGCGTAGCTATATTATAAGCTATTCTTCTTTTATTTTAATTATTATAAATAATATAAGTTAATATATTAATAGGTATATAGTACTATATAAACAATATAAAAATAATATATACTAAATATAATAGTACTTTATTACTATATTAAAGTTATTTTTAATAAATTTCTTACTATTTTTTATACTTTACTATTTATTTAGATATTAGTATTATTTTTAAAAAAGTACTTACTAGTACTAAAAAGTATAATGTATAAGACTACTAAGCTAGTTAGACTACTAAGCTAGTTAGTTTTACTAAGATTATTACTACTATACTTTTCTAATAATATCTTAATAATACAATATATTATTATCTAATAAAAAAGACAAAGTTAATCTTCCCCTTTAAGCCTATTAAGAAAAGTAATTTTTTAGCCTATAATACGCTGCTAACTTGTATAATATCTTAAGATCTATCCTTACTAATTAAGATAATAGAATTTAATCTAGAGCAAATACCTGCCCTAATATAGGCCTTCTTACTATAACTAAAGAGCAGATACTTATTTAATATATTCTTAACCTTAATTTATAAGAATTTGCGCCTTAGTATTAGAAGAAAAAAATATAGCTAATAAACTACTAGCTATAATAGTCCTTACTAGCCTACCTACTACGCACGCCCTATTACCTTTTTTTATACTCTATTTTCTTCTATTAGCGCTTTTTACCTTTCTAAAGACCCCCTTTCTAGTTAGTATTAGTGTAGTAGTTAGTATAGCCTTATATCCTACGCTGCCCTCTATATAAGAAGGGGCCCCCTAGGGGGTTTTTTTTTTAATATCTTAGAATAGTATTAATTTAACTAGCTCTTTTAACTATTTTAGCTATTTCTAATAGGTGAGCCCTATAAGGCTATATACTATCCTTATATTATTTTAAGACTAAATTTATTTAGCTATAGATAGTAATATAATATCTACTTCTATTTTAAAACACTGCCTATTAGAAAGAGAAATATTATAGACCTTTTAGTATATAGTATAATACTATAAGAAAAAGCTATAGGTGTACTAAAATATATTAAAAAGGTAAAGCAGCTAAAAGATAAATAAGTTAGAGTAGGGACTATTTATTAATATATGCAAATTAGCCCCTTATATTAATAAGGTAGTTAATTCTGTAGTTTATAAATACTAAAGTTAAAAATAATAATATAATATAGCTGTCTACGTATAATATATATAAAATCTATAACTAGAGATTATTTTTATTTATTAATCTTTACACACATATATAACTAATTATTACATAAAATCTTAAGGTTATAATCTAATATTAATAAGTAGCCTTCTCTTAACTAAATAACGCGCTTTCTATAGAGTACAGAGTTATCCACCTATATATATATAGTAAGTAGGACAAGTAAAATAATAATAATAATAATAATAAAAAGTATAATCTAGACGCTAATATTAAATATATATAAAATAAATATTATAACACATCAGAAAAATTTTTGAGCGCGCGTGCACACCTGTGGCACCTAGGCGGCTCTGCGCACGCCTGCGCACGCCTGCGCACTAAAAGCGCTATAAGCGCATCCGCGATACTACTTTTTTTTTTAGCGTGCGCAAGGTGCGCACCTATGCCGCCAGTGTACCTAGGGCACATATAGCACCTATGCTATTAAAATAATTCTAATTAATAAGCAAATAAAGCTTCTTAATTAGCTAGAATTTAAAAAAAAGCTTAGCAAGCTACGTAATAAGCTTTAAAAAAAATTTAAAGTATAAACTTAAAGTCTCTTACTAGATAGTAATTACTAGTTAATATAATAGCATTAATTGCTAGCGTATTATATAGAACTTCTACCTAATTCTAAATTCTAGATTTTATAGGTTTAAAAATAGAAAAAATATAGTTTTATAATTATTTAAAAGTGTAAGATAGTGGAGATCACAGTAATTCATAGTGATATGGGTTGACCATGAGAAAAGAGGTGTGTTCATTGCTATGGAGGACCGAGGCCCCTGAAGGTGTATGGGTGAGGCTAGGCATAAGGTTATTCCGGCCGAGGTCATGTGACCAAGGACCGACCATACAGCCATGCGGCAGTCTTACACACCCCCTTCAGATTGCCAATAGTGGTAATCTAAGAGATGCCAGGTCCTGATTCAAAACAGGTATGCGTGGCGACAAGAGATAAAGTCAAAATGGCGCGACAGGCAACAAACAACTCCTAACCTCAGTAAGGGGAAGAAAAAGGAGCTGTCAGCAGGTTCTTGTGTAGGCTGCTTGCCGTGAAAGTCACCCTAAAACACTATGACAACAGTGTGAGTGAGCTAAAAGGTGTCAGACCAGAGGGGCGCGTAGCCATGAGCCTTATTAACATGGTGTCGGACTAGAGGGGCGCGTGGCTATATACCTTATCGACAGTGTGAAACACAGTGATTTTGTAGACTGTGAGTGCAAGGACAGGGTGAGATTTATTGGTCACCTAAACCGCCAGGATGGGGTGAGACTAATAGGTCACCTGAGCTGTCTGTGTGTGGGTGGGCGTCTAAGTGTCCTCAGCATATAGCCTGTAACGGTAGATTGGGTCTGTTTTAATGTGAAATTACTATAAGAAAGCAGTCTGCCTAGGTACTAGCGTAAACAATCGTAACTGTTCCATATAGCTAGGCCAGCAAGTAAGGGCGTACCTTATAGGAGAGTCTGGTCTTAAAATAAGAAAAGGTGGGTCCTAGTCTAGTGCTGAGGTCTGCCTGTGTTCGTCATCAATGTGAGCTGTCTTAATTAACTCCAGTGTGATTAACTCTAGCGTAAGTGGGCGGAACCACTCTATATAGCTGCGCCAGCATAAGGAGACAGAACTCCTTGCTAATACCTAGACTTGTGCCTTGGGTGTGTATATACTAAGGGAACTAATCCGCAGGATAGGTAGCTAATCCACCTAGGTGTAGATAGTTATCAGCTATTATTAACTTCTTAATAGACAGTGCTCTGCGTTAGACGTTAAGATTCTTCTTGCTAGAGCTGTAATACAACACATGTAAGGTCTTATTACTATAAAACACAGGGAAAGTAGAGTGCTAGAACAAAGCAGTGCTTAGGGGTAATGTTAGACTAGAGGGGCGCGTGGCTATATGCCTTATTAATATGTAGAGATGGAGGAGCATTGGACTAGAGGAGCGCGTAGCTATAGGCCTCATTAACATAGTAAAACACAGTGATTCTAGAGACTGTGGGCGCAGGGACAGGGTGAGATTTATAGGTCACCTAAACCGCTAATGTTCTGCTGTAAGGTCGCAGAGGTAGAAGAGCTTAAAGGCTCTACTTATTCACCTATAATCTGCTTTAGAATAGGCTTAAGTTATAAGAGCTTTAACTATTCTTAATACTTCTATTTAGGTAGAAGTTTTATAAGGCTGTTATCGGGCTAAGAGTTAGTTTTAATATAAGCAGGAGTAACAGTTCCTTATAATGCCTATTCCTATAACTAATAGTGGTATATATCCACGTGTCGAAGGGTTGTCTTCAGCTAAGGGGACTCTGTAACTAGTAGACAAATTGTCTGTTTGTTGTTATAGTGCATAAAGGGTTGTTCCTTAAAGTCTAGGTGGAAATCATTAAAGATCCTGGACCACTAGTAGTACTCAGTGTACCCTGTAGAGAGTAAGATGAGTTCGGCTTCGGTAGTTGACTTAACAACGCAGCGTTGGAGCGTTGCTTTCTAGTCGATTAGACCGCCGAATAGGAAGAAGATGTAGTCTTGTGAGGACTTGCGGGTTGCCTTATGATTGGCGTAAGACGCGTCAGTTGCGCCATAGAAGTCGGTCTCTTTGGTATCTTTTCGATAGAGATGCGGAGTAGTGTAGTCTGCAGAGTAGTGCAGTGCCAGGTCCTAGGAGTAATGCAGGTATGCGAGGCACTGATATGCAGCTGATAAGTGTTTGGGGCTAGGGTTGGTAAGGAATTCAGCCAATTTTAAATGAGCTTTGGCGATATCTGGACGTGTAGCACCAGCGGCGTAGCTAATAGATCCAACTATTTGGGAGTAACGATAAGATGTGTCCTTGTTCTTAGACTCTGTTGATGGTACAAGCTCCTTGAAAGGTAAAGGTGAAGCAGGTGCCTTAGTCTAGGACAACTTTTAAGGTGCTGGGTATTTGGCGTAGATTTTCTGGATATAGTTACGTTGTAACAACTAAAGATGACTATTGTCATAGTCTCTGTGTGTAGTAATACCACAGAAAGTAGAGTTCTCTTAGCCTTGCAAGTCAGTGATTTCATACTGTTTAACAAGCTTGCGTTTAAAGGCGTTAAGGAAGGATGAATAACCTAGAAGGGCTATAGTAATAATATTGTCCACGTAAAAGAAGACGATAATGCGATCGTCTCTCTATAGACAGGGTGCGTTAAGTACTAGTAATAGACTAAAGCTCTTAAGTGTAGTTGTAAAGTCTTCGTACTAGAGTAGTGGTGACGTCTTGAGGCCATAAAGGGCGCGATGAAGTTGCTAGTAGTGCCCGCTGTCACAGAAATCTTCTAGTTAAAAGGTGTAAACAGGTTCGGGGAGTTTAGCGTTAGTAAAAGCATTAACAGCGTCGTATTAACGTATGTCTATGTTAAAGTAGGCGGCAATTGCCATAAGAGCGCGGAATATTCGTACAGCAAGAGTAGCAGCATAGGTGTCACCTACAACAGTCTGCAAGTCTCCTCTTACTACAATTTGTGCTTTAAACTTAACTAGGTAGCCTTAGTTAAATTTGTATGTAAAGACCCACATAAGTGGCAAGACTTTAGTGTTTAGAGGGAGCTTTAAGAGCGGAATCTTAGTATATGTCTTCTTTCTAGCAATAGTATTTAGCTCCTTCTTCGCAGCTGCTATGAAGCCTTCTCTGAACTACGTAGGGAGTTTTAGGACATTATTCCAAAATTAAGGCAGGGGCGGAAGCTGGTCTCTGTGGACTCGCCGTGATAGTGCGATTAATTGGGGCACTTTGTCTAGTAGTGAGGCTGACGCGAACGTGTTCTAATAAGTCTGGATAGCGTTGGCAGCAGAATTTCGTGTGCATTTGGGCAACACGTTAGTAGTTTAGAGATAGGTATTAGTCCTGTATCGCTTTCTTTGCGCAGGAGGTCCCATTAATGTAGGTGTAGGGGACGCAGAGGACTGAGAGGGCGTTGGCGGTGTAGCTGGTACTGACGTTGGCGGCGCGGAGGTCCAATTAACCATAGAAACTGGTGAAGGGTATGCATCTCTGCCACGGTGTACATCATAAGCTTGGCCTGATTTCTCGCCTACAAGTAGGGTTTCAGTGGGAAGGATAGACAGCTTAGCGTCTTTATATACTTCCTTATTAGAATCTTCCTGCTTACTTTCTAATTCTTCAACCTTAATATTGTTAATAGCTTGATCTAACTGAATGCTAAGTAGGCTCTCTTTATTAGTAGACCTAAAGAATAGTTCTTTATTAAAGGTAACATCCCTTGTTCGAATAACCTTGCCTCTATGTCTGTGGGATACAGCTTTTGGTACCTATATACGGTAGATATTGCGTGAGTCTACGCCTACCAAGTAACCAATAAGCGCCCTTAGGGAAAGCTTGTCTGGTTGGGGAATCTTCTTGCGAAGGTAGTATGCTCTACATCCATAGATGCGTAGATGAGCGATAGAGGGCGGTTTGCCGTGTGCAGCCTCAAACAGTGTGGTCTAGTTTAATAATTTAATAGGAGTCTAATTAAGTAGATATACCGCATAGACGTACATCTCTTCGCATAGGTAAAATAGACGGTTAGACGTAGTCCTAAGTAATTAAGACATAGTAATTAGCATCTTTCCTAACTATTCTGCATAGCCTAATTGTTCTATAGTGTTAGGGGACTGGAGCTGTATAGTAATGCCTTGTTGTTTGCAGTGCTTGACTACACTAAGGTTATTTTGAAACCTATAAGCTCTCTCTCTGTCTATTAGTACAAACACTAGGCTAGCGTTATAGCGGCGTTTAATATGTCTGTCTATAAGTTTAAAGACTCTATCTAGGACATCTGTAGATTAATCGGGTATGCTATACACTATATAGGTCTTAAAGATAAGATAGTAACTATAAAAGATGTACTAGTTGCCCGCAAAAAATTCAGCGTTAAGTGTAATAATATTGATAGCAATAGCTTTAAATGCACGTGTAGGTTAGTGCTCTCTATTAGATCTCTATAAGATAATCTGTGAAGCCTTGTTAACTCTGCATTGTTCGTAGTCTTATATACTGGGGGGAGGAGATATAAGCAGAGCTATGCTAGCAACGTTATAACTTAGTTTCTCTATTAATTTAGCTCTAGCATAGCCTATTAAGACGTGTGCGTAAAGACTAGATAACGTGCGGTTAGGTAGTAGTGCAATAGAGGGTTTCTTATAGCTCCTTTTATTAGCAAGCGCTAGAAAAGGTCTATTAGTGTGGTCCTCTAGTGGTGCTAGAGGAGACTGTTGGTCCACTAGAACATAGTGACCACCTATAGGTTTAACTATTACCTAGATAGGATTCTTAGTGCTATCCTTTGTGTACAGGCATTTACGCCCTAAGTTAAAGTAGATATCTTTTCCTCTAAGCCTTAAGAGCGACACTAGTGAGGTGATAAAGCCTAGACATAAGGCAACGTTCCTTAATATAGTCCTTATAGGTCTACCTAGTGTCTAGATTTTAATATCGCATTTACCCTATGCGGCAATTTCCACTAAGTCTTCTTTATAACTAATCCTTTTGTCTAGTATTGCAGGACAAATCTATATAAACTTGTTAGGCTTATTACAGACATGTATATCCAAACCACAATTGAGGATCTAAAAGTAATAGAGTACTAAGGTCAGACGTTACTTATTACTTATTATAAGGTATTTTGTTACGTGTGCCTACTTGTATTCTCTATTAAAGGCTTAGTTGCTAGCGTTAATATAACCTATAGGTGTAACGCAATCTTGCTTCGCCTTCTCTCTTATTTATATTTTATTAAGTAGCTTAGCCTGTCTAGTAACCTCACTGTATCTTTGAATGGCTTCAACGCAAGCTAGGTCGATTTTGAACCTAATTCCTTGCAGCCAGGTGCAGATGTATAGACAAGCTCCCTATCGTAGGTTACCTAGGTAGGCGTCGCCTTTGCTACAAGGACAAGGCTTTCTTTGCGAACCACCAGCGATCTCAGTGTTAGTGCGCTTCCTATTGTTCTGAAGTCCTCCCACATTGTTTGAAGGCGTTAAGCTACAGCTCTAATTTCTTATATTTGTATAGTAAGGAGATTATGCTCTGTTAAGCGCGGCATAGGCGGTGCCTTGTATGTTGCCCTTATTTAAGCTGTGTAGGTACGGCGTTGTTCAGTAGTGTTAAATAAGCGCTACGACAAATACCTCGTTGGGTATACTTAGTGGTAGTGCAGGGACTGTAATAAGTTGTTCTAGTGTAACAACGACGCCTGCGCGATTAATAATAGCTGGTATAGTGTAGACTATCAAAGCTAGTAGATTAAGTTCTACGTTAACGTATACTAAACAGGCCTTATAGACTTTCTCGTTTATTGTCACTGCAAACCCTAAATCGATAGCATAAAAGACCTTAAGAAGATCTTGCTAGGGAGCGAAACCCTAGATAGCTAGAACCTTCAGTTCAATGCCCTTGTTGACATGAATTTAGAAGTCGTTTATCTAGTCCTTAATTAACTAGCGACTAGGCGTGTACTTCTTTGCCTTGTTGTATTAACAGTCTGCTTCTTCTTATTTAGTGACTATTAGTTTTAAGTAGTTCTTGTATAGGAACCTAATTTGTTCTGCGACAGTGTAGTTGGCAGGCATAGAAATTAGTATATTGTTCCTTACTGTACTTGTAATGTGGCTTTTAAGCTTGCTTAGCAATTTCTTATGTTCTTATTTGCGCTTATATTTCTCTTTCTATACTGCAATATTGAGGTTTTTATTAGGGTTGGATTTAACGTCTTCTAGCACTGCAAGGTTTGTAGCCTTTAGGTTAACGTATTTTAGGACGCGTAGTGTGCGCGCGGTATGTTTAAAAACTGTGTACCATGGTTCAAAGTTGTCCATCCCTTTTAGTATGACTTTTTCGTCTTTTGGCGTTGCTATTATAACGCGTTTGCGATGACTTTTCGCGTGTTTGGCTACTAGTGTGGGCTTTTTGTTGTAATTTGGAGTTTTACAGTGTTTTACAGTGATTTATAGTAACTATAATTGTGGTTTTATAATAACTTTTTCTTATTGTTATTATAAAAACTCTGCTCTGGTCTATGCGAGCGATAATGTGGCAGCAGGACTAATTGGTAAGGAGTTTTAGAGGGTGCGCAATAAGCGTTGTGCCGGGCTCATAACTGTAAGATAGTGGAGATTACAGTAATTCATAGTGATATAGGTTGACCACGAGAAAAGAGGTGTGTCATTACTATGGAGGACCGAGGGCCTGAAGGTGTATGGGTGAGGCTAGGCATAAGGTTATTCCGGCCGAGGTCATGTGTCGGTTCACAGGTAGCAAGGAAAAACTGGTCTCTGTCTTCGGTATCTGGTGTCTGTATTCTGTGTTCTGTCACCCCTATGTTCGGCTGGCTCTAATGTCGCGCCTTGTGCGCCAAGCACGGTGGTCCCTGCACGATTATGCAGATCCGACCTCAACGCGCTTGTTCTATCTAACAACAGTTCTCGTAGACTTGGAAGACAAGAGAGTGCAGACATCATGTGACCAAGGACCGACTATACAGCCATGCGGCAGTCTTATATTTAACTTTTATAATACTAACCCTAGATATTTTAGTTAGTATTATTATTATTCTTCTTCTTCTTCTTCTTATTATATATATATATATATAGGCGCATAACTGCCTACCCTATAGAAAGCGCGTTGCTTAGCTAAGGGAAGGCTATTAGTACCTTAGTAGATAGTAACCTTAAGGTCCTATATAATAATTAAATATACTATATATATAAGAATAGATAAATAAAGACTTAATCTCTAATTATAGATTTTTACATTTTATGTATAGGCAGCTATATTATTATCTTTAACTTTAGTATCTATAAACTATAGTATAATATACTATAATTAACTACCTTATTAGTATAAAGGGCTAATTTATATATACTAATAAATAGTTTACTTAACCTATTTTACTACTTTACTTTTTTTAATATATTTTTAGTATACTAATAGCTTTTTCTTAAAGTGTTATACTATATACTAAAAGGTCTGTAATATTTTTTTTCTAATATTATATAGGTAGTATAAGCACCTAGAGTACTCTAGCTACTCTAGATACACTAGTAGTATAGGTATATATTCTTATATAATCTTATATATATATATACTAAAAAAATAGTATTACTAGTATACTTTAAGTATATTTAGTGCGTAGTTGTGTGTAGTCTTATATAGGGCTACTTAGGTACTCTAGATACTTATACGTATATAAAAATTTTCCTAATATATAATTAACTAAATTAATAAATAGAAAAATATTAAGTAAATTTAAAACTTTAAGAACTTAAATAGTAGAAAAGGTTTTAAGCAAGTATAAGTATCTAGAATATCTAAGCAGTTCTATATATATATACATATACCTACACACTAGATATACTTAGAGTATACTAGTAATATTACTTTTTTCTTAGTATATATATATATAAGGTTGTATAAGAATATATATCTATACTACTAGTACACCTAGAATACCTAGGGCACCTAGAATACTCTAGGTGCTTATACTAGCTATAAAATACTAATTAATTAGCAAATACAGCTCTTTAATTAGCTAAAATTTAAAAAAGCTAAGTAATCTACTTAGTAATCTACTTAGTAAGTTTAAAATAAATTAGAATTTTTTTAAAAGTATAAAGTTAAAGTCCTTTACTAGATAGTAATTAGTAGCTAATAAAATAGTATTAATTACTAGCCTATTATATAGAACTTTTGCCAAACTCTAAATTCTAGATTTTATAGGTTTAAAACTAAGCAAAGGGCTCTGCTTTTTTTATTATATTATTTAAAATAAAAGCCTTTGTTATTCTACTCCTAGGTAGATAAAATAACGCTATATAGGTTTAAAAAATATAGTTTTATAATTATTTAAAAGAATTAGATTAGGCAAAAATTAGTAGCTTAGTAAAAAAAACTATTTTAAAAAGTATAACCTTTAATAACTTTTTAATACTTTATATTTATTAAAAGAAATTAAAAATTTAAATAGTATATTATTAGTATTATATTATTATATAATAATATTACGTAATATATAAAATAACTAGTAAAATAACGTCCCTTACTGCGGAGCGAGTTACACTGTGTGGCGAGACAAATAAGGGGTACTTTAACTTTTAGCAACTAGAAAACCTATACGCACAACGAATATTGCTATAATTCTATAAAAATAATTTGCTATAGCTAATTCTAAATGTCTATAATTTGCTTTGCCTAAAAAAAATACGTTCGTATTATCGCCTCTGCGCCTAATTTGTACAGCGCCTTATGTTATAGCATAATATGCTTCCCTCCCTACAGCGCCAACCTTAAGCCTTTTTCGCTCCAAGTTTTTGTAGAATAGCCTGATCCTACTCTTACAACCTCCCTCTAATACTAGGAAGTCATCATCAGCCTATGCGCGCTGCAAGGCGCGATTTTATGTAGGGCTGCCCCATTAATTAGTACTTCCAGCGGAAGCGAACCACCAATCCTAGCTAATGCGAGATAACCCCGCACGTCTTACCTTATGCACTAGTGAGGTATTTTATTGTAAGATATGTGGCTGTGCGAGTTGCACAAGCGTTCGGATTATCCGATAGGATATCCACAGGGACCTTTGTATGGCTGATTCAGCCGCTTAGCGGGATTTTCGCAGGCCAGAGGGACCGTGCGCTCAGCAGCTTCAAATATGCTCTCGTGTCCACCCCCCAACGCTCCGTGGGCCATTTCTCCTCCGCCACCCGCCCGGAGAGCCTGTTTCCGGGCAGTATATGACGTGGAGGGTCTACTGCAGCGCTACAAGGCAGCTATAGCATATTAGAACTGCGGATGCGCTCGGCCCAGGCGTACCGTCACAGGGGCGGTACGATGGGGTACTTTGAAGAAACTGAACATATAGGTAGCGTATATACGAGATGCTACTGCTCCCTCCGCTGGGCCTACACGGCCTGTGATGTCTGCGCTGTCTGCGCTGCCTTCTGGCAGTGGCCCCGCTTCCTGGCCGCCCTGAGCGGCTTGCAGAACTGGTCCAACGAGCACCTCTGCCGCTGTTGCTGATGGTTCAGCTGCCACATGGCAGCGTCCTCGCTCGTCCTCCGTGTCTGGGCTATCCTTCGGATCTCCTTGATGACCTCGAGCCGCAGCGAGTACCACTGCTGCTCGCTGTGCCGGCCAGCCCTCCACAGGGTCCCCCAACGTCGATCTAGCTCGGTGATGGAGGGCTGGCCTTGCAGGCCTACCGTCCACTCGCGCCAGAGGCTGTCTACCGTCCGCACTGCACGGCACATACGATGCTTTGGTGCTAGCTCTAGCGTTGCTAGCGCCGCTAGGCCTGCTAGTACAGGGCACACGCGGGGTGAGTCTGCAGAGGGCGTAGGCGCGATGCTAGCTTGAGCGGACGTGCTCTTGCTAGACACTCCGTTTGCTAGCGGCAGCCGTGAAGGCTGGAGGGTGCTAGGCATCTGAGACGCCTCTAGCCAGAATACAAGGTTGCCAGACGTTAGGGTCTGCAGCTGTAGTGACTGCGTGCTCTGCAGCGCAAGCAGCTAGCTAATAGACTGCTTAAGCTCTTCTACGCGCTGCTCGCTGCGAGCGTCTAGCGCCTGCAGCTGGTCAGCGAGCAGAGGGATAGCTTGATACAGGACTGACAGGCGACTAGGCGCTGCCTCTAGATCGAGCGATGCCTCGACGTCCTGCGCGAAGGCTGCGTACGCTGGATGCCAGAAGGCAGGGTGGTCCCACACAGGGTGGCTGGGGAATTAACGCCGCATGGCTACTGAGTCCTGGAGGACCACCTCCCTAGGGTAGAAGAGCAGGTCTGTGAGGCCTGCAGCAGCAAGGTTGTTAACCTGCCCTAGCTAAGGACCAAAGCGGCCCTTCCACGCGTCCAGCTGCGGCCAGATAAGAGACAGGAGCTTAGCCGGCGGCGCGACGCCAGCGCGAGGAATATTAAAGCAGCCCAGCTGCGGCGGGTGGCTGGCTATTGTCCTTATGAACTTGCGCGGCAGGGCGTTAAGGTAGCAGCCTACCATCTGCTCCTGGTTCCACCTGCCAGCGCGCCGGATCTGGTCTTCACTAATCCCTTTCAGCTCAGCCAGCTTAGCGCCTGCGCTCCGTCCAGGGTGGGTCTTCTTCTGCGAGCAGATGCCTGCGTACCCGTAGGCGCGCGCGACCCAGTCTCGCTGCGAGTTGTAGGAGATCTCTGCCGTAGGATCGCTTGTGCTAGACTTGATGAGCCGGATGCTGTACCACGCAGACCGCTGGCTGAGGTCAGGGAAGGCCTCCTGGCCTAGGTCCCATCGGTAGAGCAGGTAGAAGGCCAGACTACTAAGCACGCAAAGCAGCGGCTTCCTATGCCGCAGAGCGCCAATCGTCTCAAGCCGCCCGTGCTGGTTCTGCTTGCTTGCGCGCGTAGTAAAGATGAAGGGCATGCAGCGTGTAGGGCCCTCGCCGTTGAACTCAAAGGTGAACAGGTCTGATATCTCTGCAGAGCGGCGGTCGCCTCTGCGTGTGAGCATGCAGTGGCCAAGTAGGATGTCCACAAGGGTACGGAAGTGGCACTCGACAGACAAGGCAGCCGACGACGAGCCTGCGCTTTTAGCCACGGCGCCGTGGGACCAGAGCTCGCTGCAGAGGCGCTCGAACTCATCCTCTGTATAGCCGTCTAGCAGCGTGTCCCTGCCCTTGTCAGCGTACTACTCTCGATCGCGGCGGGCGTCTCTGCGCTGCAGAGACCTAAGGTACTCCCTCGCGTTGTCCACGCGCGGCGACGCGTGGTGTTCATCCCCAGCGCCTTCTGCCCCCTCCAGAGGTCTGTGATGGCTGTGACGTACGCGCGAACAGAGCGCCAGCTAAGGCGAGTCTGGTCCTGCGGGACGTCGCCGCCTACCTTGCGAGACTTCGCTCTCAGAGGTCTGGCTAGTGACCTCTTCTACTAGAAAGAGCAGTAGCTTATCCTTAGTCACTATGTCGCCGTCGCAGTACTGCTTCTGCTCACAGAATGCCTAGGGACGCATAGTTAGCGAGCAGGTGCGCGCATAGAAGACGGCACAGCGCGCTAGCAAATACCTTAAATTCTTTCTACTTTAGAGCATAGACCTGGCGCGTGTTCTCTGGCCGCTGTTCGCGTATTGTAGCTAGAACATAGTGGGCGTTGGCGCGCAGCTCTGCCTTGTTCGCGATGTTGATGTCTGCGCGCTGGCCGCGCTGGTAGCGTTGCGGTGGACCTATAGACTCGAGACGTCGCCCTGACCGACGGCGTGCAGCCGCAGAGGTGGGCAGGCAGATAGGTAGGTAGCAGTTGGGGTTTGAGATTTGAGCTTGAGCTTGGGCTCGAGGATAATCTGGCGGCGCTTCCCCTTCACTTCCCTCTCTCCCTATATACGGTCTTGTGAGCAGCAGCAGCAACAGCAACTAGTGTACTATGGCATCAGGCATAAGTAGTGTACATGGTCCGCGCACTGCAGGGATGTAACTTGGCAGGAGTCAGGTAACGTAAGCCCGGTATTGTCTTGTTTTGTATAGAGTTTCTAGTACATTGTATGACCGCCTTGGGCGTCTAGGACTGCCTGGCACCTGGCCGGCATACTGTCGATGAGCCCCCTCAGATCCTGTACTGTAATTGAGTCCCACGCTTCCCGTACAATCCGTCGTAGAGCGTCATACGTAGGCTGTCTCCCACCTTCTTGGTCAGGGTAATTCAGCTGTATATAGTCCTTCATCTTGTTCCAAACAGCCTCAATTGGGTTGAGGTCTGGCGAGTAGGGTGGCCAGTAGATGGGAGAGATGCCTCTCTCAAGAAGCTCATTGCGAGTATACGCAGCAGAGTGCCCTGGCGCCCCATCCTGCATGAATTTTAAAGTAGGATTCATACGTAACCAGCCATCAACGATGGGAACAATGCGCTCACAGTAGCTCTCCTTATTAATAACGTTAATTAGATGTATTTTTGTCAGTAGAGAGGCTATGAGTCATCGCGTGATCATCTTGGCAGTGCCCCTGCAGTGCGCGGACCATGTACACTACTTATGCCTGATGCCATAGTATACGTCAACAGGCCAGCACTCAGCGCGCCATACCGCAGAGGGACATATGTTACCGAGGATCCCGGACGGGTGCCTTAGGTAAGCAGCACCGCCGCAAGCAGACAGGCCAATGGGCGAGCGGCGCGCATGATGATACGGAGCAATCTGGCCTCAGGCTCAGCAACTCAGCCGCAGGCTCAGCGGTGGGTGTGGTGGGAGCAAGATGTCCACAGAGAGCTCAAGGGGGGTGGTGTGGAGATCCGGCTGAGCCGGCAGGGGGTCACGTGGCCCGTGCGCGCGCCGGTCGCTCAGCGGGCGCGCAGCGGGACCTCGGACACCGGATTATCCTTAAACCCGACTTAGGATTAGGAGCAGTGATAAGACATGGCCTCAACTCAACGCACGGTCGACGCGTTGGAACACTCAACAGGCTCGTCTCCTGACCTCAACCCATATACATAGCTACGTTGTCGAGAATTCAGGGTCACCTACCGTCACATTGTCAAAATGCCAACGAGAAAGAGAGCGCTTGCAGAAGTCAATGCAGACGCTTCGCGAGAACCAAAGCCAGCAAAAAGACCCAATCGCGACCAAGAGAACGCGTCGGTACCACCAGAATTCAGGGAGAAGAGCACTGAAGCTGCCTTCACTGGCGGGTCAGCACATGTAAGTACACAAAAGCGTGTTCGCAGTAGAATGGCTCTACAACATACTGACACTTATATGCACAAGGAGGTGGCAACCCTACAGCTAAAGTATGTAACGTACCCCAAACCATCGTACAGCATAGACCCGGAAGATATCGAAACAGGAAAGGAAAGCCAACCGACCGCTGAAAAAGAGAAGCGGTATGATGGCAAGCCCGCCGAGGAGTTCCCAGATTGGCCCTACGTAATCTCTGAAGCTACGGCCGAGCTCGTCACGAAGTATAGCCTCGAATCTACCAAGCGTAACCAGGATATTTTCAGTATGTATGTCTCGAACGACTTTACTGGGTATGGGATGCAGGAGGTTATAGAGAACCAGCTCACAGGAATCAACACGCTCATGGCTAAGCGACGATTCCCGGCCGATGAGCTTGCTGTTGGGCTCTGGGTACGCTTGTCAGCTTTCGCCCACTGGACTCAATCGCAACAACTAGGACCTTGGGTCATGATGGACGATGGTCAGCGCTGGCACGACACTGTCGCAATGATTGGCATCGCAATTTTAGCCACACTAAATGCTCTCGATCGGGCGAAGCTGCTGAAAAAGCACTCCCCTGTCAAGGACCTGGGTCTGGTTCTCGCACTTCTTGGAGACTTCATTTGCGATTGTCTGGATCAAACTACGACGATTCCATATCTATCATCGAATACTAAAGAAGTCTGCTGGCCGTACAAGATCGTCTCCTACGCTAAGGCCAACAGTATCAAAATCAAAGGCGTCCATGGCATCGAAGGGAAGTTCGTGCAAAGGTTCGATAACGAGGATAAGGCGAACTATTGGAAGAGGAAAGAGTGTGTTGATCGCTGGGTTGGGGTACAAAGGCAAGTAATATGTCATCCCAAATAACGCTGCCTAACAACCTGAAGTGGAAATTTCTCAGTAGAGAGTACGGCAGACAACGTAGCATATTCTATCGGGGTCCATCACTTGGAGGGAATGCCTTTGATATCACCAGCTGGCCCGCCGCTGAGAGGAGGAAGTACCACTTCGAAGACAAAGACCCTCTTGAGCCCCAAAACCCTCTAGTGCGACTCAAATAAACAGATTGTGGAAGTAATCGCGCGAAGATGTAGTCTAGACATTGTGTTCCGGATTAAACACACAGGAGTGCTGCAAGCAGTAAAGTGGTCTAACTATATAGTAATTAACGATTGAAGTGCTGTTACAAGTTATAGCTTAATTTGGCAGCACCGAGGCGCCTATTGATCCTATTGATTATTGGCGGAGGGAACATGCTTGGCCTAACGAATATTTTGAGCCGAACACAATAAGCTATCTACTTGCAAGGAAGTCGACGCCTTCCCTTCGGCGCAAACGATCGGATTCGGGTTCTCTCGCAGTGAGCTCCACCACACCCAGCGATCAGAAGCCGAGAGAGGAGAGGAGTGCACTGTATCAAGACCGGCGTTATAAAACTCTGCTCAAGACTAAAGGAATTTTCATGAAGTATGTGAAAGAATCGCATATCGCGGGATATTCCTGCCAAAATATTCGACTAGGCTGAACCCGTCGTTATCTTTGAGCCGCAAAAGACGCATGAGGGGAGGACCGCAAAGTTCTATAGATGGTGTGGCAGGCAGCAGCAACGAGCCTGAGGTTTAGCGATTTTTTAGCGATTTCTTATCACGTGGCTGGATAAGTATGCTTAAAATAAGCAACATCGTAAAGTACTGTAGTAAATAGGGGTGATTTGGCATTTAATGTTGCCACCGCTAGCAGGGAGGATGGCCGACCCGCTCCTGCCATAGGGTTGCGCAGGAGGCGATGGTTTCTAGATATGGCTGAAGAGAAGAGTACTGTATGCAGCTCTAGATAGTGTAGAATCTTGCCAAGCATCGCCACCATCACAGCTCCGCTAGTACTCATCCCTCACGAACATGAACAATCCAGAACTCACGACCGTCAGAGGTCAAACTGAAGCACCTCTCCACGGCCCTAACGATTGCAGTGCTCATATAAGGAGCCGCTGGTCATTTGACTGTACGACAGCTATACCACCAAAGCATGTAGAGCCTTTCCGCCTTCGTATGCGCTCGCAACGACGGCGTTTCGCCAGTAACGCTCGGTTGAACCCACTTGCCGAAGCGCAGGCTTCGAATTCCAGGGCTGCCGCGCTTTATCTTAGCTTATATCCTTCCCATCACATCGTATTCCCCTCTAACAAGCCGAGACTAGAGCTCGCTGCGGCTTGGTCTAGGAATCGGCGCCGGTCGACTCGAGAAGCATAGGGACGTGGTAGGCTCGATCAGGTCTTTCGTTAGGCCGGTGGAGAGAACAACAGCGGGTGTCGGAGCTCAAGGGCATCGTAATGGGTATCGCTGTGCGTTGGACTGCATCTCGAAGCGTGTGGGATCGCTGTGTCGAAGCTGGTTTCGACGCTAACGTAAATGATCACTCATCCGCCAGGATCACTCATCCGCCAGCCCCACCGAAATCGCGACGCGTCTTCTCACAACTCTCGCCATGCCGCCCACACAGAACACTCAGCAGCTTCAAAAAGAAGGCAGACTAGCTCTAGCTACTGCTGCCCTTCAGAGGGATAAAAATTTACGCGTTAAAAGAGCCTCTATTCTATATAGTACTCCTCGTACAACGCTTCGCGATCGCCTTGCAGGTAGCCTACCACAAGCCACCGCTAACGCCCAGAAACGAAAGCTACACGCTATAGAGGACCAGTCTCTAGTAGATTGGATCCTAGACCTCGACCGACGAGGATTTCCGCCCCAGATTATCGACGTACGACGAATGGCAGATACTCTACTCGCCGCGCGCGGCCAGAATCCTCCTCCCCAGCCAGTCGGCCAGAAATGGGTCTCCCGCTTCGTCAACCGCCAGCCAGAGCTCCAGACAAAGTGGAATCGCAAGTTCCATTCGCAGCGCGCGAAATCTGAAGATCCAGTCGTGATCCACGCGTGGTTCAAGCTCGTAGAGGAGACGCGTCAGTCGTACGGCATCCTCGACACGGATATCTACAACTTTGACGAGACTGGCTTTATGATGGGTATCGCTGCGACGTCAAAAGTCGTCACAAGCTCTGAGACAGTCGGTCGGGCAGTAAATATACAGCCAGGCGATCGTGAGTGGGTAACGACGATCGAGTGTATCAACGCGTCTGGCTGGTCTATCCCACCCTTCGTGATCCTGCAAGGCAAGCTCCACTAAGGTAGCTGGTATCAAGGCCTCCCACCTAACTGGGCCATCGCTGTCAGCGACAACGGCTGGACGACTGACGAGCTTGGCCTTGAGTGGGTAAAGCACTTCCACCGACATACTAAGGCTCGTACAGTAGGAGCCTACAGATTACTGATCCTCGACGGCCACAGCAGCCACGCAACGCCTGAGTTTGACCAATTCTGTAGAGATAACAAGATTATCACGCTCTGTATGCCGCCGCATACGTCGCACCTCCTCCAGCCGCTTGATATTGGCTGCTTCTCGCCTCTCAAGGTCGCGTACGGCCACTAGGTGTCTGAGCTCGCGCGGCAAGGCGTCTTCCATATCGACAAGCAGGACTTCCTACAGATATATCCAGGCATTAGAAAGACAGTCCTGTCAGAGCAGAATATCCTGGCCGGTTTCCAGGCGACAGGGCTAGTCCCAGCCTGTCAAGAACGCATCCTGTTGTCGCTGACAGTGGTCAGGACGCCGTCTCCGCCAGGGACAGCGACCAACGCTGAGGTCGCATGGACGGCGGAGACGCCGCATACTGTTGCTCAGCTAGAGCAGCAGGCTCAACTTATCCAGGACCGCCTTAGTCGTCAATCCCAGAGCCCTACTACCCAGGCTATCCGCCAGCTTGTCAAAGGTTGTCAGCTTGCGATGAATTCTGCAACGATCCTTACAGAGGAGAATAGGAAGCTTCGACAGGCTAGTCAGCGCCGCCAGCGTAAGGAGCAGCAGCGCCGACAGTATATAGCCCGTGGAGGAGCTTTGCGGGTAGAGGAAGGTCAATTGCTTGCTATAGAGGCTCAAAGGGTGCTCCAGCAGGTAGAGCAGCCGAGGCAGCTAAGTAGGCCTCGAGCACCACCAACATGCAGCAAGTGTCACAAACAAGGTCACAAAATAACTCAGTGTACTACTAGATAGCGCGCATCTAATAGATCTATTTACTACCTATTTTATTGCGTTGTTGTAGAGCTATTGTGAGAAGACGCGTCGCGATTTTGGTGGGGCTGGCGGATGAGTGATCATTTACGTTAGAAGGGAAATTGATAGGGGGACCACCACTTTTACTAGTGGCACCACCCTGACTAAGCGTCACCATGACTAAGCCGCAGACTCCGCATAGCACCCTAGCAACGACTGGCACACTCCACTAGAAATAACACTATTATAGAACCTCCTTCTAAATCCACTTATCCTAACTAAGAAGCACTTATTTCTTCTGTGCGACAATTCGCTCTTAATTATAGCTATGTTCTCACAATTCGATGCTCAACCGCAAACAAGAATGTGATATTAGGCTGCGATCTTAGTAGGAAATACCACAACTAGATTAATGCACCTAACAGTTCCAAGCGTAGAAAGACCTTAATACGACAGATTGGCTATCCTTTTCAGCTTTACGGTGTACGCCGCAGTAATAGAACTTAGGATCTTAAGGTAAGGAATCCGCAACATACACATAGGGCTAACAATTTAGTAGCACATCTGCACGCGCGAAAATTCACGGCTAAACAAAGGGCAAAGATTGCTTAACTATCTAGACTTAATGTTAAACTACAAGCTATTAAAGCTATTCTTTAAGATAAGAACCCTTTTGCGCTCTTTACTTGCCGCAATATCTATAATATACATATAGCTAAGCGTATTAAGCAATTAGAAGGGAGATTACCAGTAGAATACCTTATAGATTAACTTCTAAAAGAAGGAAACTAAAAACATAGACTATAGTGTAATAGTAGTAAACATATAACATTTCTTATATTCGCGCATAAGAGGTTAATTAAGTTTGCTAATAAATATAATAGAGTCTTCCTCCTTAACTACACTTATAAGACAAACTAATACTATATGCCTCTGCTCTATATTATTATTGTTGCTCTAACAAATACTAGCTTCTTAATTGCATTTTACTTTATACAGGACAAATAAGCTAAAAGCTACCTATAGGCTCTACACTCTTTCCTTTTGCTTCTTAAGCTGCCTATTAAACCTTCTATACTATGTATAGACTAAGATGCCGCACTTCTATCTATAATTAGCGATAAAGTCCCTTAGTTTCCACATCTTCTTTATATATAGCATATTTATAAAAATGTCTAAGCAAATTATAAGAAGGAATTCTTAATAAATAAGGAATATAACAACTTCTTTAGCTGCTAGATTAAGATTTATACTATATATATAGAGGGGCTTTATAAATAAGCTAAAAGCAAGATAGAGGCGTTTCTTGCAGATAAGCAGCATATATTCCGCTACTTGAATAAGATATAGCTTGTATATTAAGAGAAATTTGTGGTAGCATAGTCCTAATAGTGGCTATATCTAGGAAATACTACAACTTTATAAGTAGAGGGAGCATATACTACTACAAAGCACTAGATTACTAATTCTATAGCTAATATCTTGTTAGTATTTAAGCTTGTAGAGAAGAGTATTAAAGGGCAGCTTAATACTCTTACTACAGCACTTGCTTAGGACCGCATTTTTATTCCTATATTCCCTAGTAAGACGCTTTTTGTTAACATTATTTGCAGGGTCTTAAGGCATGCTATTATTCTCCTAGTTCAGCAGCATAACAAAGTTAAACAGGCTATAGGAACGACTCCATTAGCCTAATGTACAAACGTTTTTAGCAGAACAATAGGATTGCCCTGCTTCTATCAAATTTCAGATATATTAGAGTCAAAATCAGCTATCGAGCTTAAGGAAATACACCCTTTCTAGTAGATTAAAGAGTCTTCTCTTCTATATAGGTACTAAATCTCTCTATATTCTATTACATATTCTAATATTCTATTTTATTTAGGCTAATTCTAGAACCTTGTCTCTTAACATCTACAAAGTAGCGCTGTTCGCCCTTTCTAACCTCTTAAGGCAAAGCTAAGAAGAGGAGTCCTTTATTATTTAAGGTTAGAGAAGCTAAGGCATTAGAAGGACTATCACGGGGGAGTGGCTTGCCATAAGGATACAAGAAAAGGCCTCTAACCTGTTCTAATTGCTATATAGAAGGTCATACAAGGACTCAGTGCCCTGTGGGGCGTAGGTAGGGTTGTTGATTTAATTAGTTAATCTATAGAATTCTATTTTAAATGCATCTAGCAACTGCGCCTCTGCATATTAATCCTTTATTTGCATTATTAGGAGCGCGATGTTGTGCGTTGGCGGCTTAGTCATGGTGACGCTTAGTCAGGGTGGTGCCACTAGTAAAAGTGGTGGTCCCCCTATCAATTCCCAAGACCAGGCCTTCTTCGCAGTATTCCCAAGCCAAGAAACATTCATAGAAAACAAGATTCAGCCGTGATTTGTGAGCTTACGTCCCCCCGCCACCTGTTGCCATATCTTCTCACTGCTCCCAATCCCATGTCGGATTTAGGATAATCCGAACGCTTGTGCAACTCGCATAGCCACATATCTTACAATAAAATACCCCACTAGTGCATGAGGTAAGTCGTGCGGGGTTATCTCGCATTAGCCCGGATTGGTGGTTCGCTTCCGCTGGAAGTACTAATCAACGGGGCGGCGCTGCACGAAACTGCGCCTCGCAGCGCGCATAGGGCTGATGATAACTTCCTGGTATTAGAGGGAGGTTGTGAGGGTAGGAAGGCTGTTCTACAAAAATTCGGAGCGAAAAAGGCTCGAGGTTGGCGCTGTAGGGAGGGAAGCATATTATGCTATAATATAAGGCGCTGTACAAATTAGGCGCAGAGGCGATAATACGAATATATTTTTTTAGGCAAAGCAGATTATAGACATTCAGAATTAGCTATAGTAGATTATTTTTATAGAATTATAGCAATATTCGTTGTGCGCATAGGTTTTCTGGTTGCTGAAAGCTAAAGTACCTCTTATTTGTCTCGGCACGCAGTGTGTCTCGCTACGCAGTAGAGGATGTTAAAGAGTTTTTTATTAATTACTAACTAATTATATAATAAAAATAGTATTTTTAAATGAAATAATTAGACACTAGTATTTTCTCCATAAATCTATTAAAAAATTAAAATTATAGCTTTACTAGTTAAAAAGTTATAAAGCTTTAAAAAATTACTTATTTAGACTAAATTATACATATTTGTGTATATTTACGCACACCTATGTATTTTTATACTAGTAAATTACTTATATAAAAATATATATAAATATATAACTCTATATATATTTACGCATATCTAAGCAGTCTTTTTGAAAAAAACTTTCCTAATAAAGTAAAAACCTAAATAATTAATATAATTATTAATTTTAAACTATACACTGCGTAAAACTTAACAAAGTACTTAACAGGTGTGCATTACAGACCTCCCCTACAGCCTTCCCTCATAGCTTTCCCTCACAGCGTTTTACCTTGTACAAAAAGGTTTGCGATGAATTTACTCTTGTTACTTGATTCTTTTCTTTAAGTTACTTTTGTTGGGAAACTGCGTTCTACGCTGTTGATATGCATAGTTTGTACGAGGTTTGGTAAATAGAAAAGGAAATAAATAAACGAATAAATAAATGGACGGCGTACCTAAACATGTGTACACCCACTATGTTTCTCGACACCCGTACAACATGCCCAAACAGCGTCACGTCGCAAGCCAAAAGACACCGCATACAAATCGCATGGACACTCCAATCATCTACACCAATCCGATCTTCTATTCCCATGATATTTTCACAAACCTCTCGCTACATACGCTCAAGGCCCATTCATCCACAAAACCATTGTGCAACCCCTCTTGCCCCCAACACAAACTCTACCACATCTTGTTCGGCCACGGCGTCGGATGAGTCGCCCGCTGAACTCTATTAATACACCAATTCTGAAAATTCCGTATCTGTTTCCGTTCGCAGCGGCACCCCACACCCCCAGGTTCCCCGTCCACCGCTTTTTCATCCAGACCGCCCAAGACTCGCGACTCGGGGAGTTGCTCGCCGGGAGCATTGGCAGGCGATACAATCCACGGGTCGTGATAATACCCGAAATCCTGGAAATGGTGCAGTTGTTGAGGCTCCAGGAGGAGAGCGGCGGCGAGCGCGTGGACAGACGCATCGCCCCACTAGCACCACGTTAGCATATCACGATGTGCACAGTATATGATGCGCAACCTACTCTTTCAGTGTAAAATCCGCCTTTTTGATCGAGATACTCGAACAACTCGCGGTGCTCCTGGCTGCGGAAGAAGTCCATATCCGCGATCTCGAAGTTACTCCAAAAATGGCACAGATTCCACTGCTCGCCCGCGTTATTGTGCAGCGGTTTCGAACTAGCCAGTGACCGCAGGGGCCACGGGAGCCAAGACGGGCGAATAAAAGATCGCCACAGGGCGGTGGTGCGGATGCGCTTTTGCTCTTTGAATTCGCTGACGTCGCGGAACAGCTCGGGGACCGTGTTGTCTAGCTCCCACAGCGCGACCGTGTAGCCGTATACTTTTTTGTGCTTTGCCATTTCGACGAACGGGTCGTAGGTTATTGCGCAGGAGAATTGCACGTGCGGTTCGACGCGCCAGTACCATTTGTATTTTTTCAGGGCTTCGACGTCGTAGAATTTGCTGGTGGGTTGGTTAGCGGGGGTGTGTGGTAGCTGTGTTTGGGCGTGGCTTCTAACCCGGAATAAAAGCGACACATGTGGTGGTAGCTTTCTAGGCCGGCTTTATGAATCCCATTTTTGTTTTGCGCTGACATCGCTGCTTTGGCAAACTCTTGCAAACCCCCTCCCATCCACTCTGGAAACCCGAATTGCTCGGGTGGAATGACTGCGAACTCCGTCTCCCCGCTAACGACATTTCGTACGGCATTTTTAAATTCCTCGCTGAAAGCTCCGTTGTTCATGAAGACGACGGGATAGTGGAACCAGCGGTTGAAATGGTCTTCGAGCGACTGGAGCGACGTTACAGCACTCTCTAGATCCTCATTGCGCGCCAACATGATAATCGCCGCATTTTCGCGCGGCGCACTGAGATCCGGCTCTTTGCATCCTACCTGGAACGGAGCATCTAGATGTTGTGACGGCCGAGGGACGTAGTAGTAGTATTGGTGGTGGAGAACTTCAAGGGCCAGACCGAGGAGGACGACCAGAAGGATCTTGAATCTTGTCGAGCGCCATCTCAGGAGCCGCGGTAGCATAATCTATCGGTGGTGTTCGGTTGGTGGTGTGGTTGAAAATGTCATTGTCGATGACGGGTGAGGCGTTGAGTGTGAGACGGTGAAATCATTTCGTGCAGCGCTGGCAGGACCTCGTCCTATAACTGATTCTACGGAGATGCCAAGCTTAGAGCCGAGTCGTCCAGGGGGTGCACGGGCAGTGAGATCGCTGCCCAGGGGTAACGGATACGGTGTTGCAGGGTTGCTGCGCGGCACGTGGTTGGTCGCGCGTGGGAGCTCGGAAGGGTGGTCATCAGGGGTTGGAACCCCCCGATACTACACGTGGGTCTTGCAAACATTGTATAAAAACGTCGAGCGCACGTAGCAGCGAGAGAAAGTGTTTGGTCAACGTCTGTGAATGGATTCATGCTCGCTTCGTGTAACAGACGGCAGGGCGCGGCGGACGGCTAGTAAGACCGTACTAAGACGCTAGTAACGTGTTTGATCACGTAATGCACGCTAGCGCGTAATGCACGCGCCCCACCAAAATCGCGAAATATTCAACCTACTATAACTCCACCAATATAGCTCCAATCAACAAGGCTCTTGCGGCAATCAAATTGCTAAAA
This sequence comes from Laburnicola sp. JP_R_19, assembly GCA_031010545.1. Taxonomy (NCBI): domain Eukaryota; kingdom Fungi; phylum Ascomycota; class Dothideomycetes; order Pleosporales; family Didymosphaeriaceae; genus Laburnicola; species Laburnicola sp. JP_R_19. The sequence goes on along the minus strand of VOIT01000010.1, from coordinate 292,407 downwards.
CTAAGAGAACATTTTACATATATAGAAATTGCTAGAAGATTTAGGGTTAGCTAGTTAACTCTATTGCGGCGCGCGCATAATAAAACCTAATTAATAGCGCGTAAGCTCGAAAATTAATAAATACTTAATACTACGTAGGAAGCAACGCTTATATAGTATATTTAAGACCTTTTAGCGCAAGGGCTACCTCCTACAAGCTATATAATACAAAACTTCGCGTTAAAAATAGCTAGAAAATATATTAGGACTTGCTAGCTATTACGCTTTGTTAAGCACTATAAACTTAACTTAATATCGCAATAGACATCTAGTATTAATGCCTTATACCGCAGAGCTAATTTGGCCTTTAAGTACGTGCTATACTTTAAGCTATTAGCTAAAAAAATTTAAGCAATATAATATTAACGCGCGCTATATTTATAATATAGATAAAAAGAAATTCCTTATTAGAATTCTCTCTAAATTAAAGCACGTCTTTTCTTATAAGTAATATAAGCGTAAAAAGTTTAAATTAATACTCTAAGATAGTAATTATAAGTAGATAACTTTAATAGCCTATATTTGCGCTAATAGCTCTATCCTTATACCTACTTTTATTTCTTAGGCAGCCTCTAGCAACGTATAAGACACCTAGCTCTAGAATTTTAACCCTAAAATCTATAAGGCCTTTTTTACCTCCTTCCCCTTAGAATAGACTAATAATAATATTAGGCTTAGCTAGCTTAAATAGGTAACGTGGTTCACCAGCGAGTAACCCACACCAGTGAGCGCGCCACCTTTGCCAAGACCCCACCAAACCATTTTATTCATTATCAGACTGCGTCGTAACACTACTTGAAAATATATACTGAGTTAATGCATCTGATTTAGATTCTTCCTCTTCAACTCCCTAGCAGGTTTGCGCATTGTGTCCAGGTTGCCTGCAGATGCCACAACGCCGTTGAGTTGATGGCCCTATTGCAGCGCGACTAGTACCTGACGACTGTTTACCCTTCTTCTGTCCACCAGCGTCCTTAGGAGTGGCTAGCTGAGATCCCTCTGCTAGTGTAAGTGATCCCTAATGCTGGATATACCTCCTTTTACGCGATTTTCGCCTTGTAGTCTCCTTAATTGTCTTGCGAAGGCCTGTAATTTTATCCAACACTAGTGCCTGACTATGCATTGCACTTAGAGCGCCTTTTTTAAGCTTCTTAAGCACCTGCATAGTTAAAGTTAGTAATAAATCGAAGTAATCTCTAATTCTCTTGCGAACCAGTGTTGATTGCGCCTCAAATTCGCGTAGGTTACTTGGTGTTTTAGACTCCCAGGTGGTAGGCTCTTTAATAGGCAGACTAGGTGTACGGATGCAGATGTCAAGGTGCTGCAACACCTCCTCTGGATTTAATGGGACTAGCCCAGCACCGCGAAAACCACCCTTAATTGTCTCTGCAGAGAAAACCTTTAAAAACGCGGTTTTAAAGGCTAGAAGGAACTTAATCTTTGTAATATAGGTTATTAGCCAACGCGCTAAGCCTAAGATCTCAGCACTATATACCTTCTTCAGCGGGGAGAAACAGCCCATATCCAACAGCTGCAGTAGGTGTAACAAATATAGCGGCATATAGAGAGTAATAATCTTATATTCCTTGCAGTAATCCTAGAACTCAATTAAGTTATAGCTCTTATGGCTGTTAATAACTAGCAGCTGATAGGTTCCTTTGGCGCGTCCCTTTGTATGCGCGTTAAAGTGTTTTAACCACACAATACCAAGCTCGTTGTCTGTCCAGCCGTTCTCGCTGACAGCGATTACCCAATCGCCAGGAATTGACGCGTCTTCGTACCAGGTAGAGATGTGACGCTTGCCGGCGTAGATAATGAAGGGAGGGATTGCCCATCCAGCAGCGCAGATACCCTGGATCACCGTAATCCACTGGCGGTCGCCTGGCTGTATCAATTTGGGTTTTGCACGCCTCTCTAATGCTGTAACCACAAGCTGAGACCCTATAACCCCTATTAGGAAGCCTGATTCATTAAAGTTGTAGGTGTCCTCATCCGTAATGCCGTACTTGACTTTAATGCCCTCTACAAGCTTAAACCACGTGTTTATAACCTTAGAATCTTCCTATTGTGCCCTCTAGTTGTTGTATAACCAAGACTAACGCGTTTTAACTTTACGTCTGCGCTTAATAAACCTGTCTATCTAGTTAATGCTAATAGGTAGCTTTCCTCTCTATAAACGTAGTGAATCGGCCATTATGCGGATCATAAGCTTCGTAGGAGGGAATCCACGCGTGTCCAGCTCAATTATACGATCAACAAGCGCCTGCTCCTCAAGGAGAGTAAAATTCTTTGATTTAGGTGGGTTATCGCGTCGTGCAGTCGTTTCGTTGCGTCTTCAATTGAGCGTTCTGCGATTAACGTTATACAGCCCTGCTGCTGCTCGCTCTGTAAGATTTGGGTCTTGTTCAATAGCTCTAATAGTAATAAGTAATCGAGCTTTATTAGATGGCTTAGAAGACATAGTAGGTGGTTGTATTATGATGGTATTGTTGGTGATAGTAGGGTCTTGGCAAAGGTGGCGCGCTTACTGGTGTGGGTCACTCGCTGGTGAACCACGTTATTTAACTATAAGATAAAGGCAAAGGTAAAAATATTATACTACCCCTTAATTGTTAATAGGCATAAATTTTACATAATAAAGGATTTTATTAATTTCTATAATACTAATAAGATTCTACTAGTAATATTTCTGCCTTATAGTACCTATACGCTTTAGTTACTAAATATAGGCGTTTTTAGGCCTTTTATAAGTGTATATAGCAATACCCTTATAAGCTTTATAAATACCTACTAGGGCCTCTTTAGCATTATAAAAAGGGACTTTTTTAGAATATTTTAGACTGCCTAAGAGTGCGCGCTAACGTTAGTAATAGTTCTTAAGGCCTTTAAGGCTACTAGAATTATACCCTTAGATTCTAATAGAATTCTTAAGTAATTTAAAACTTATAAGCCTAAGCGCTCTAGCTTAAGTAAAAGTAGTATATTAGTTCTTAGCACTAGCAACTAGTGTAAAATTAAGCGCTTATTATATTAAGTTATTAAAGATATTTTAAATCTTAGACTACTAAACTCTTATATACGCTCTACTTAATTTTAGTAAAAAATTAAATTCTTAAGTATAAAAATACTTAGCTTAAAGAGGTCCTTATTAATAAGCATAAGTGCCGCTAGTAGAGTAAGGCCCTAGCGCTTAAGACGCTAGAGGATTATAATAGTAGCGCAATTTTCTAGTTACTAGCTAAGGTCTAGAGGGCTTATAACTAGTAGGTATAAAAGAACGTAGAGGAAAAGAAGATATAGCTTTAAAAGAATATTTAGGCCTAGCTTAAAAAGTAAAGTAAGCTTAAAAAGTAAGCCCTTTTATAATAGTAATGCCTTAAAAAAGCTTAGGCTTAAGTAAAACACGCTTGCGAGCGCGAGCTAAAAGCTATTAAAGCTTAAGAAAAGCAAAAGGCCTATATAATTAAAAAAAACAACTCTATAATAAGCTTAAAGCTTTCTAAAAGGGTAATTAATATAGCCTTAAACCTCTAGTAAAAAACCCAAAGAATATTAAGCTTATATAGCCTAAGTTATAGTCTATTAAAGTTAATAAGCTTAAGATGCCTAAAATCGCGCCTATAACGCGCACACGTTAAATACGCCTCCTAGAGCGCTATAAGTAGCTAATAAAAGGGCTATATTTGTTAAATAAGCTCTTCTAATTATTACTCTAGAAAATTTGACAATTTTACAATATATACAAGCTGTATAGCTTTAAGTTATAGATGGGCAGAAATTGCCAAAAACGTGTATTACGCGATAGCGTGCATTACGTAATTAAACACGTTACCGATAGTCGCTTGTCTAATTTTATCCACCCTATCACGATTTATACCGCAACCACTCGACTGTATACCCTCGTAGTACGGCGTTATTTTGGAAGCAAACTATATAAGTTAATTGTTAGTTGCTTAACTTAGGTTCTGTTTGTTTCTAACGTGCCCGTGCGCACAATGCGCCACTTCGCGCAATGCGCCGCTTTTTACTAAGAAAATCAAGAAAAACAAGGAAGTTTAAAGCAGTATAATTCTTTAACTACCTTTCCTTTTTAAAATCTTCCTTTATTAAAGTTATTAAGAAAGACTATCTCTATAACTTTAGAATTTTAGTTTTCTAATAATAATTAGTTTTAAGAAAAAAGTATAAAAGTCCTAAAATTTAAGTTTCTAAAATTTAAAAATAATACTTTTTTAGGTGTAAAGTATACTATTTAGAATATATTTTGTATTAGAACTTTTTCTTATAAAGAGCTACTTAAGAAGATATATTATCTTTCCTAATTTATTTTTCTTAAAAAAATAAAAAGGTAATCTAACTTTTTAGTTAAGAGTTTTATTAAAAAGAACCTAATATAAGATGTGCTCTAAATAGTATACTTTACACCTAAAAAAGTATTATTTTTAAATTTTAGGGACTTAAATTTTTGGACTTTTTATACTTTTTTCTTAAAACTAATTATTATTAGAAAACTAAAATTCTAAAGTTATAGAGATGGTCTTTCTTAATAACTTTAATAAAGGAAGATTTTAAAAAGGAAAGGTAGTTAAAGAATTATACTGCTTTAAACTTCCTTGTTTTTGTCAGATTTAATGGTTGAATGCGATGATGTGTCTTTATGGATGATGATGATTGTATTGTGTTCTTTTCCTCCACCGTGTTCAGCTGGTTCTGACTTCTTCGCTAGTGTGCCAAGCCAGATGGTCCCTGCTCGATTGTACAGATCTAACCTCACCACAGCTCGTTCTATCTGACAGTTTTTCTTGATTTTCCTAGTAAAAAGCGGCGCATTGCGCGCACGGGCACGTTAACGGCCCAGCACGATTTGCGTGGCTGTGCATGCGCATCATTGTCACTACGCCCGATGGCCAAGTTCAAACATGAAGAGTGATCGGTCGCTGTTATAAGTCCATGGAACTGCAATGAATGGTATTTTTAGTTGTATCTGAAATGAATATTCTCTTGTCATCAAATTGTTGCGTACGGTTGGGTGGCTTTCATCTTCCAAGAAATCTCTTTATATTGTTCCTATCATGTAGTGAATGAATTCCATCCCGGGGGTTGATTCATAGAAGTAGTAGAAAAAGGGGAGATGATTCCGTAGAGCTCGAATGTTGATTACGATTTGAACCATACTACTACGGCGCGTGACTGTTCGATACTCGTAAATTGGAGGTAACGAGTACATCATTGATGGCTGCGTGGTCGACCTACAATAAGCTCTTCCTGTCTCCGGCGTAGTTCTGCGCTGGGGTGTCCATCCTCTCCTCTTCAATAGTGGAAGCTACCTCTTTGTGGAACCACAAGAAAGGGTCTTCGAATTTAACACGAAGACGAAGAAGCCCAATTCAGAGAGCTTATTCCTGTAGATCCTAGTGATTAACGGCATCCTGTTTCCGATCATGCGCTGGCGTGTATGGCTGTGTAAGGATCTCCAAGATTCTCACTCGAGGGAGATACGCCAACGCCTTGAAAACGTGCTAGCGCGGTGTCGAATGATGCCACTGGGTCATGCGGTCGCCGTTACATCCCTCGGCTTCGTCCAAAGCGATGAAGGAAGACACTGCCTCACGGTGATTGACCTGATCCTAGAGTACGCTTGTGCTAGATGGAGAATAGCCGTATTTTAAAACCTCTTAACTAACCACTAGTGTACATGCGAATACGAAATACGAACCAACTATCAGCTGCCACTAAGCCCCGCGTGTCAACCTCAAGTATGCCTCACCGTCATATCCCCCCACAGACACCGCCTAAGGCGTTTCTACGCCATCTTCATGTCGCAGAGGGATATAAAGATGGCCATACCGAACTTTTCTCTGCGCACTTACCTGTAGCACTCACAGCTCACAGTAACAGTTCTCGCCTCGCAAATACGTCCCGTCCAGGTACAATGAGCACAACGACCCTCAACGAGAAACAGCTTGAAAGCCCACCCGTCGATATCGGGCTCCTCAGCGACCAAGAGAAGAAAGAGCTCATCACCGCCGACGCTGCCTCTATCATCAGCGGCACCACTATCGGCGCTTCCGAGCTCTCCTTCACGCCTGCAAAGTCCTTACACGTTAACACGCTAGGCGTTGCAATCCTCCGCTTGCCCACCCCTCCGTCTGAACTCGTTACCACGATCCATAACTCGGATGGAACCATCGCATATCAGTCTACGCGCGAGCGCCGCAGCTCAGGCAATTGTGTGTTGACTGATGCCGTAGGACAAGAGCGCATCGCCACGTCGTACTTCTTCGGACCGGGCAAGGACCCTATCCTCACAAGGCTCGATACCGGTGGCGGGGAAGACAACACAATCAAGACTGTGTCGAAGTGGACCTCGCGGAGCCAGAAGTTCCTGCTTCCTGATGGCCGCACCTTCGAGTGGGGGTACAAGAAGGAGAAAGGGTTCGGCGCGCAGGGCAAGAAGGGAACGGCATTGGTTCTAACGATGGACGGCAGTAGAGTAGCGGCGTTGATTAGAAACGACGAGACGAGGACGCCGGGGAGCACGGGTTGCAGCGCGGGCAATGGCGGGGAGCTGGTGCTGGGTGAGCAGATAGGCGGCAAAGAGGGCATCAGTGAGGAACTAGTCATTGCGACTTGCTTGCTGATGTTGAAGAAGGAAATTGATCGTAGAAGGACGGTGCAGTTCATGATGATCGCCGGGTTCGCGGCCTAGGGCTTTGATGTCACCCAAAGGCTTTTTCCGCCCTTGTTTACGTTTGATCGCTCTTAGTCTCTCTTTTCCTGCTTTCGTACTTCTAGATCTCGTAGAAATCATGTTCGCTACCTCCTCAGTCCTCAGTCGCTGCACTCAAGTGTGTATATGCAAGCTACCATTTTGCTCTAGCTACTTCAGGTTAGCGCGTCTGCTCATCAATCATGGAAAGAGCAATGACGTCTCAAGAAGACACAGTCTCACTCCTTCACTCACAGCCCGTTGACAATATCAAATTTCATACTACACAATTACATATCCACGCGTGCTTTCGCAGTTAACATGCAGCTTGCAAGGCTTCTAACGAAGGAAGTTGAGCGCGGTATACTTGGTTCTAGCATCACTGGCAAAAAGCTATTTATAATATAGTTGAGTATGCTGACCTAAATGTGTAAAATGAGATGCAAAGACTTTCAACTATAATATATCTTGGCTGCAGCGCTTGTGGAAATGGTGGAGGTAGGCTATAGTGTTTCAGGAAGAGAAACATCGCGACCTTTTGGTATACGGTACGACGCTGTAAGGGAAAGCTGTGGGTGTGCTGAAAACGCATTGAAATGTAAAGAAGCGGCTATAGTGTTTACCTCACGTTGAATGATGAAAGCTTTGAGGAACACCGAGAATATCTGAGGGACAAGGGTTCAAGGTTGATAGTAACGTTGCAGGATTTTATGTTCCATTGTGAGTTTTACATAATGATGTAGAGGCAATTGTTGATATTGGGCCTTTTGGTGTAGGCAACCAAAGCAGAGCGAGACTCTCTATAAGGTTGGTACGAACATTAAACTAACCTTCGGGTTGTAGACCGTGGGTATTGTATCTGGTAAGTGAACTGGATGAGTACTAATCAAATAATGTGGGAGCTAATTTTGCGCGGTGGCATTAGAAAAGCGGAAGACCGCAGTGTAGCTGAGGTTGAGATTGAGATTTACTATCCTTGCCAGAGGGCCCATCGTCTTCGAAGAATATGCAGAATCATCCCATGGTCTTTTGTGAATCCACGATGGATACTGCATGGGTTTCTGTCGCGCCATGACCACTGCTTTTCGAGAAATCGCACTTTGACTTCCCAGGCGGCACTCCCCAGTGTAGGCGTGTGACACGTAGGGATGCATTCGATGATTACGTTATACATGGGGATGGGCGTGCCTAGGCAGCGGCCTACCTTGATGGGCACAATAGTAAGTCGCTCTCCTTCACCCCTACCGCACCACCTGCGTATTAATAAATCTACAATAGCCTCGCCTCAAAATGCCTGCGCGTATTCTCCATAGCTACTATTGTGAAACGATGTGACAATAGCTGTCGTCGACGCAAACAATATGTGTAAACAGAGTGAATGAATCACAGTTCCTCAGACAACCCTCTGATCTCAACTTCACGCTATCCCAACAATAACTCTTCAGCAAAACAATAGAACCGTACAACAAATTATCCAAATAAAGGAACCTTTTATACACCTCCTCCCCCGCGCCACCTACCACCGCTGAACACCACGCGCGATCCCTTAGATACCCCGATCACATCGCAAACAGCACCCGCCAACAGAACGACAAACAGCGCACCAGACAATATCCCAAAATCTCACCATCCCATCACACCTACCAAACCGAGCCAAACCAACCAGCTCTGTTTGGCCATCAAACTCGCGCGCAGGTAATCTTGCACGTCACAACCCACTGACGAACAACCAGTCCCCACCCCCCACAAGACCCATTCCAAACAAAAACGCTCCTCCCACCCGGCTACAATGTGTACTCAAGCCAAGACCGGATACACCGACTGCCCGCACGTCTACTCCGACGGCAACGTCAAGATCTGCGCCGAAGGCCAGCGCCCGGAGGTCGATGCCGTGTGCGAGGTGGTCAAGTGGCGATGGAGGGCGCGGCGGATGGAGGGCAAGTGTTATTGGTGCTTGGAGAGGGAGAAGGAGGAGGCGGAGAAGACGAGGAGGTGGGGAAGGAACCATTCGAGGAAGAGGCCGGAGTGGTTGCAGTGAGGGAGGGGTCTGTGGGACCGTTCGTTGGGTTTGTATGATATGTTGTATGAGATGTGAGTTTTTTGTTTGGAGAAGTGTGTGCGATGGAGGCTAATTTGTGGATTAGTGTCAGGCCTGCTGTGCTGTATGCTGATGCTGGCGTTTACACGTGGCATTGGTCATCTGCGGAGGAGGGCTGCGTGGGTGGGTGAATAATACGCGTGTTTGCAGTTGGGCATTCCACGTCGAGGAAGATGAAGGCACCACATAGCATGAACACTAGGGCTGCTGCTCCAGCCTTCGAAGTTCGAAATCAAAAAAAATCTGTCCTCATACTTCTCCTACAATCACCCCATTTTCCACCTACTATCTTATGTGCACGTTCCGATACATCAAATGGCCCGACTGTCCACACACCGCGTGGTCGCGCATAGAACCTTGCACAGCACGCTGTCAGGGCCAGGTTTGCGACACTGCTACAACTGGGACGCCTATGAATTACTATCGCGCGAAAGTCGAACATACGGTTGATGATGATGGCGGGAGACGTTTGTGTTTCCCCGACGGTACGATCGTTAATAGGACAACTACGCGTTGTGTAAAATGCCAACTGGGACGGACGGGGGATGGAGAAGGCGCGAAGAAACAGAGTGAGGAGTTTGTCAGGAAGGAGGGTGGGGACGCTGGAGGCAAGGAGGGTAATGGCCCTTCGGTGGATGTGGGTTGCTTTAAGGGTGTGCGACGTTGGTTTTCTGGTCGGTCTGAGAGATCAAGAATAGTCTGAGAGTATGAGAGGTGGAGCCGGAGGGATGGACTACGTTTTTGAGCTGTTCAGTTGATTAGTAGCGGCTTCATTAAATGCTTAATACCGCTAATCTAACATGGTGCCAATTTTTTGGCTACTATATCGTGGGATTGCATGATTTAATAGACTTACATGGACAAGCATTACAAGCGACATTACATGGAGCTGGCATCCTTTATGTACCATGTCCATCTTTGACATCGAGGAAGAAAAACGTGGGTTGTGTTGAAGGATATTCAAGATGAGGGAGTGAAATGGCGCCAGTCATATCTAGGTACGATAGCAGAGCTGGATGGTGGATAGTGAAAATTGTATTATGGTGACCCGCTGTGACATCCGGCTAGTTCAATTCAAAAGCTCTCATGAGTCTTGCTCGCTAGAGGCACGTAACGCTCTCGCGACCGCTAAACTAACGACCGGATAGCTCATTATGCGATCATGGAGACCATGCTTCACTATCTGCTCCCTGACAACGCCTCCCATACCCTGCCATTCCACTTCCCACCCACAGGTGCCAAGGGGAACTTTCTCCTTTTCCTTTCCATTTTCCAGCTCTTCTGGTGTAAAATTTTGAGTGGTATCATGCATGGCGTGGACGGCGTGCGAGAACAGAATTTCTGAATGTACCCAGGGCATGTCCCAATCATCCTCGGCATGGATGAGCGTGATGTTGTATTTAACCTTTCGACCTTCTATCTTCGCAGAGTCAAGATGGCGGATCATGTTCGCCACTTTCTCTGTCGACGGCCATTTACTGACAATAAATGTATTGAAGAATGCTAGAAGTGGTGGATAGATAGCCATGGGAGATAACAATGGGACAACGCCAGCAATCTTGTATGTTTGCGTGGTCATTTCTACTTCGGCCATTGGAGCAACGAGGACCATGCCTGCGAATAGAATGGGTGGCGACTGCAAAGCAAGCTTGTGCGTGAGTGACAGCGCCACGGCGGTTCCAAGTGATTGTGCAAACACGACGATGCGCTCTGGAGGAACACGTGCAATGTCCATTGCGAAGTTGGCGAGGGTAAGCGCACCAGTGAGCATGCCAGACTCGGAAGGCCATCCGGTACTGGATCCGTGTCCGCGATAATCAATGGCGATAACATGTGTGTTTGGAACGGCTGCGGACATGGCGCGATAGCTTTGCGGTCTCCAGCCTGAGCCCAAAGTACCGGCAGCGCCGTGGAAGTAAATAACTAGTTGTGCATCAGGATCGTCCTTGAGAAGCTTGAGCGAGAGCCTTTCCTCAATTTCGTGACATAATCCTATGGATTCCCCTCTCCGTTCCGTGTGATGTTGAGGATATATATCAAGGGGCAAAATGTGCCATGCGTGCAGGGTTTCCCCGTCAGTGGTTTTGAGATGGAAAGATGTGACTTGGTTGCGCAAGAAACCCCATTGCTCTGGAATATTGACGTCTTGGAACCACGTGAATGTTACTCTATGTAGATAGACATGGTCTTGCAGCCTGGGAATCGTGAGGAGTGAAATGAACGCAAAGTAGATGCTTAGAACCCCAGCGACAGTGCCAAACAACGGCTTCAGCACTGCTGATGCGGAAGGCACTTTAACAAGAATGTAAATGTGACTTTTGAGTTTGTGGGTGTGTGGGGAGATGCACCAGAAATTGGTGCGAAGAGTGAGTGGTGTATGAGGCTCGGAGCAGTGTTGCGCGGGATAAATCGCATCGCACCCCGGCGGCGCTAACGGACCTATCAGAAGTCACGATTCACCGGTATGCATGGTCTGTGCCCATGTGCTCCTGCAGTACATGTCGTTTTGGTTCTCGACTGTGCCGCATTGTATTCGAATAGTTATTGCGCAGCTGTGTGATTACCGCTCCCGCATAGACTCCCGCCCCTTTCGTCCTGAGGTGCCCTATCTTACTTACCCGCCGGTCGACCCTCATTTTTCCAGTACGTCGACATGATTCGTTAGGTGCAAAAGTCGGGGATATGCTTGGCAGTCGGCGAAAATACCGTGATTCTCCGTTTTCCCACCCAAAACCAGAGTTGTCAGTAATCAAGCATGCGTCAAAATTTTGATTGATCTTGTTTGACTTGGTCAAATTCAACCAAACAAGAGTCTCCGCTGCTATTTTAATAAGCTAAGCAATCAAATCTGACAATTTTTGTCAAGATAATTTGATCTTAATTTGACTCGCTTAACATACCTATAGTGTTGCAGCTGCTATAGAGGTAAGGTTGTTGGGATAGGTGTAATAGCAGCTAATAATGGGTTTCTTAGTGTTGTAGCTGGCTTAGTAAGGCAGCTATCGCGTACTTTCCGCGTACTACAACGCGTACTTCAACGCGTCAACAGCTACCTAACCCTATACTTTGGCTCCCTATTTCTCGTCAACAGCTTATTCTCTCGCGCCTTTGCTTACCTTTACGCTTACTATGGCCCCTAAGCGTAGCCTCGAGGCCGCTAAAGAAGCCGGCAACCCCCCTAAACGCCCCCATCGCACGCCTAAGCCTACATACAAGAAGCGCGAAGGCGACGGCACCTAGCCAACCCAGCCAACAGAGTCGCCTATTGAGGTGCCTGAACACGCGCCGGAATCGCCTATAGAGCCTATAGAGCTGCTAGAAAGTACGCCGGAGCTGTCTATAGAGCCGCCAACCCAGCCGGAGGAGCGCGCTCGGCGGGCATCACCACAGCCTATACTCCAAGCCTCACAGGCCTTTCAACCCGCCAATAAGCCAGCCTGGGAGTCGCAGTTAGTGGCTAATAAGCCGCCTACAGCCACTATTCAACCGCGCGCTTTCAGCAGTGCTGCTATAGAGGCTTTAGTGGAGGAAGACGCCGCGCCGCCTATTGACTTTACTAACTTTAATGGTGTTAACTGGCCGCGATTAAAGGGCTTTGCGCCACCTCTTATTACGCCTTAAGGCACTCCTAGCTGGGTGTACAGGCACAGCTGGCGGATTTAGAAGGAGCACACTAAGCCTGAGAAGCTCTACTTCCTGTGCAGGTACTGCTATATTAACAAGTAGAAAGGCGGCTTACACTAGGTTACTCTCGCAACTAGCGCCGCTATCTTACACCTCGCTAGCAACTAGCGCGGCTATAGACTTAGCAAGGACGGCCCTGTTGTATACTAAACAGAGCGCAAACCCAGCTAACAATCTATACAGATAACGCTTAATAGAGGTCTTACACTTAGCTAAGAGGTCTATCGGGAGCTGGGTAACTTTGACGTACAAGGTTTTCGGCAGGCCGCAGTGCTGTGGCTGGTTAACAACAGACCTTTGCGCGAGTTTGAGACTGAGTCCTTCCGCGCGATGATAAGGTTTGCCAACCCAGAGGCAGAGGCAGCGCTATGGAGGTCTCACAACAGCGTGTCTGCTTTTGTAATGAGGCTCTACAGCTGGCTACAGCCTTAGGTTAAGCGCGTGTTGTCTGAGGCAAGCAGCAAGATACACGTGAGCTTCGATGGTTGGACGACTAAAGGCGGCAAACGTGGCTTCTTTGCTGTTGTTGCACACTACGCTGACGCTCAAGGCGATATAGTTGACCTTCCCATCGCGCTGCCGCAGCTGGTTGGCGCGCACACCGGCGAGGCGATAGCTAACGCTGTCGCGCGAATCTTGCGATACTTTGAAATCAACAGCAATAAACTCGGCTACTTTGTGCTTGATAACGCCTACAACAACGATACTGCTATCAACAAACTCGGCACAATGTACAGCTTCAGCGCTGCCGATAGACGCCTCCGCTGCGCTTGCCACATACTCAACCTTATCGGCCAAACTATCATGTTTAGCAGAGACTCTGAGGCGTACGACAACGCCGCTGAACATATAAAAGAAGAAGATTTTTACATGCAGGAGTAGCGGAGAGATGGTCCGCTTGGCGTGTTTCTCGACATCATCAGCTATATTAACACGCCGAAGCAATGGGGTATCTTTGGTGACTGTCAGCGCGATGCTGCTGGTGAGATGCCTGTAGGCGTTACATGCGGTCTCCGCGAGCCAATCAAGCCGGTTGTTACGCGTTGGAACAGCTATCATGACTGCTTTGAGCGCGGTGTTGAGCTACAACAAGCCATTAACTCATATGCCTCGTACCACGTCAAAGAGACAGAGGATGCTGACGAACAGGCAAAACTACGCAATAAGAAGCTGCCTGACGCGCCGCGATGGATGCGATCAGGTGGGCTTACAGCTGCAGACTGGGCGGTGATTACGGAGTATATTGCAGTACTTCAGCCGCTTAAGTTTGCAACCGATCGCTTGCAAGGTCGCAGCAAAGCTGGCACCTACGGCGCCTTGTACGAGGTTATACCTGTGTTTGAGTCTTTGATTACTGAGCTAGATGCTCGCCTTTAGGCGTATGAAAACGTCAACTACGAGCTATTTGAGGCGCCCGAGGATCACCTGCCTATCAACCTACGCGCCGCAAGGCGTAAAGCGAGCGCTTACTTTAACAAGTTAGTCAAAAGTCCTGTCTATTACACTGCCACAATTCTGCACCCGCGATATAAATCCTATTGCAAGCGCTTCTGGCGCAGCAAACCTACACAACTCAGCGTCGCACACGCAAAATTCGAGCAGCTTTGGGCTCGCTATAAGCCCGCCCGCGCGGCCGCTACAACAATAACACTATTGCCAAAGCCTGTAATAAGCAGCTTTGACGAAGCGATTGACTCGATACTTGACGACGACGTGGCGATAGAGGCGGAGGATGAGTATGAGAGCTGGCTTAAAGAGCCTATGTGGACGGCTCTACAACACAAACAGGGGCTTACAGCTGTACAATATTGGCAACAACTGAAACCGAAGTACCTAAATCTTTCACGATTGGCGCTAGATGTGTTAACTATCCCTGCCTCTAGCGCTGATTGTGAGCGGGTGTTTACAGGCACTGGCGATATACTTGAGCCATAGAGGCGCAAAATAGGCAGCTAGCTATTGGCTGCTTTAGTGTGTACACAATAGTGGATTTAAGCAGGTTTTAAGCCTCCAAGCGCAAAGGCAGCGGCTATGTACGACAACAAGCTTGTAGAAGAATTTGGCATAAAAAGTTGGGAGGAGCCGCCGCCTATGACACTATAGAAAGCGCCTTTTAAGGCTTCTTAAATTGCTCAAATTCAAACAAACAAGTCAAACAAAACCGCCTCTACAGCCTTGTCAAAGCAATCAAATAAGACTACAACACTAAGAAATCGTCAAACAAGCAAAATTTGAGCTTTAAATTTGACTTTGTTTGATTGTTGACAACTCTGCCCAAAACGCGTACTTCGCGGTTATAATCGTGACAAAGGTGCATTCCGCTCGTGAAAAAATCGGTATTTCAGGTGAGGCTATCGTGAAACATGTAAGGGCCTATACTGACGCGTTTTTTGGTGTTGTGGTCTCAAAATGGCTGGCTCTCCGCCTGGTGTTCGTACGCGCCGTAATACGCGTTGGCCTTCTGAATCTCGTACGTTTCGCGGTGTTGTATGGGCAAGCCCAGTAGCTTAGGTAGTAACAGAGGACTCTGCAGCTACTCCAGGGACTGAGGTTGCGCCTGTGGAGCTACGCGCTTGCCTGCGAGCGCAGCTAAAGAAGTTGTTAAAGCCGCTAAAGGTGTCTAAGAAGCCGTTAAAGTTGTCTAAGAAGCGACTAAAGTCTACTGTAAGACCTGTAGATGTACTGTCAGCGTTGCGTGAAAGAGAAGAGGAGGCTATTAAGGTCAATTCAAGTCTACTAATAGCGCCTCTGTTATCGCCAATTCTCCCATCGTCGCCCGTACGCGGTCCTTTGTACCCTATAGATATGGACTATTCTCTGCGCGTAAACAAGGCAATTGTTGTCTGTAAGAGTAGAGTTTTAGAGAGGGCGTTGTTTCTTGTGTAGGATATAGAGAGTGTTGTAAACAGCATGCTAAAGAGCCCTCTAGCTAAGCTAGAGGGCCGCGAGTACTGTGTACTTGGCCACACTGTTATGTTTTGGGTGCAGCCTAAGGGCATGTGGAAGTCGCTTACGCTTGAGGACCTTAGCCTTAAGGCTAGCGACCGCATAATATTGGCAGTTAACAGCTAAGTAAAGCTGAGCAAGCACTGTCAGAAGGTGGAGTTTAAAGTTGAGACTAGGGTTGACGCACCTGCTAAAGAGAAGGCCTTCCCTCGCGGCTGTCATTTCAATAAGTTGTCTGACCCGCCTACGCCTGTTGTGAGTACGCGTACTACTGCCCTGCTGAGGAGCAACGCGCTGTGGAGAACGCAGAGCGGATCTTCTCGCACGTAGAGAGCGTGTCGCAAATTCACGATAGGTGGATTTGTCACGAGCTGCTCTGTGACAACCGTGGGAAGTGGTGTTGGGTGAACAGGCTGAGTGGAGAGCACTTTGAAATACGTGCTTGCGACTCTACTGTGTGGGGAAATTAGCTGCTTAAGGGCGTATTGGGTGTTAGCGTTATGCAGCCGCCGCTAGAGATAGTGGAGATGTGGAGGAGTACTATAGGCAACAAGCTGCGCGTTGATAGGCACACAAAACGCTGTTGTTATAACGGCTTTGACTTAAGTGACAAGCTAAAGCGCCTAAAGAAAGAGGTAGAGGAGAGCTAGCTGTGGGCGCAACTGCAGAAGGTTATTGACGCGCAGGAGGATTGTGAGGAGAGGAGGGCAGAGAGGATATACTAGGCAGACCTACGTCGTTAGCTTAGTATGGGCCTCCCTTACCAACAGCCGTACATGCTGCCGTCGTACATACCTTAGCAATATCCTCATCCCCGGCCTTAGCCTCTGCTTTAGCAGCTAGTTGTTGCGCCCTTGCCTACTAGGCCTTTAACAGCAACCTAGCAAAATCGCCTGTTGTTAAGTCCTGTAGGTGGTTGAGGCTATAAGGATAATTGTAGTGTTGTGCGTTAGTTCTTTGACTGGGTGATTGCGCAGCAAGATAAGGAGGATTTTAACAAGTATTGCCGCGCAAGGGACGTTGCTGTTGACCAGAGATGGACTATTAACGATCTTTGTGAGATGTCTAAACCTACTAGTGATTTACGAAATATAGCTGTATAGGAATTTAAGTTAAAAGATGGAATTGTTTGCCACTTTGCAAAGGATATACGCAGGTTTAAGGTCCTATATTGAGCTGCTACGTCGCTTGGCTCGCTTGCAGGTACTGCAGGATAGGTTGTTGTAATAGTTATTATAGTTGTACTACTCCTGCTCTCCTCCCTCGTCACTCTCCTCCTCGTCACTCTCCTCCTCGTCACTCTCCTCCTCGTCACTCCACTCAAACAGAAGCTCTGTACGAAGCTCCTCACGCACTCTATTAAGAGTTTCCTGCTCAATATATACGCCTCCAGCAGCGTACTTGAAGTGTTTCTTCGCAAACCTGTCGCACCTACTCTCCTGTACAGCAGCCTTTAGAAACTCTCTAAACTGTGAGGACCCAAAACGGCGTCTTATATATACGTAATTACGACAAATCCACGCCTTTAAGACTCCAAAAGCAAGCTCAATTGGGTTGTAATCAGGTGAGTACGGTGGCAGGTACTGAACTATATGGCCAGCGTCGCGTATAACGCGTGCAATATCGTCGTTGGTGTGCATTGAAACGTTGTCAAGGATAATCACCATAACCTGATTTCCGTATAGCTGATGCAGAGTAGGCAGTAATTGATGCTGAATCCAGGATAAGAACTCCTCACGGTTGTAATAGCCTTCCTTAAAGCCTGTACACGGCAAGTAGCCGTCGTTGACAGTGTACGCAGGAAGGATAGCCCACGTTGCTCCGCGCTGAATATCCTGCGCGTAACGGCCCTCAGAGCCAACAGGGCCGTACGCGTGGTGCCTCCACCCAGTTTTCTCGTTGAAAATCGACTTGTCAATAAAAACCAGCTGCTCCTGTACGTACTGAGACATAACTCTTAGGTATTTCTCGCGGAGCTCCTTATTACGGGCGATAGAAAACGGCCTTAGCGTGTGACGCGTCCAGGCCATCTTCTGCAGGTAGCGCGTTACAGTTAACCTCGACACAAAAACGCCCCTCTCTATAGCTAGCCAGTTCACGATCTCATTATAGTATAGCTAGCCAGAACGGACCAGCTCTCCAAACAACGCCTCGCCATCTTCGCGCGATATCTTTGACGGCGCGCCTATCCTGCCTTGTACAGGCCTCCGCAGGCAGTTGTACGTCTTTAGATTGCTTATTATGTTGCTGATAGTGTGCCGACTACACAGCTTATAAGAGGCAATCGCGTTAATACTCTAGCCCAACTCTAGAAAGTAGTGAATATTTAGGCGCGTATGGGTAGAGAGGCCCTGAGTTGTATAGACAGGCCCTTTCGCGGCCTCAAGTAGAGGGCGGGCATAGTTTGAGACTCCGTGAGCTCTGTACATAGCTGCTAGGAAACTACAATACTAAAAAACGCGTCAGTATAGGCCCTCACAGCCAGAAAACAGCCTCACTTAATACTGACTTTTTCACGAGCGGAATGCACCTTTGCCACGATTATAACCGCGAAGTACGCGTTTTGGGTGGGAAAACGGAGAATCACGGTATTTTCGCCGACTGCCAAGCATATCCCCGACTTTTGCACCTAAAAAATTGTTGTTTCTTCGTCGTCTTTCTTCCGTGGTCACCGTATCGTCCTCATTCTTATCCTCCACCGCTTGGTCAACATCTCCCGTGCACAGGGAGGCACAGAGGTCTTCAAAGGCCATCTCTCAGTCTGCGATTTCCAAAACATCTCCCATTCGCGCGGCGGGCCATTTCGCGAGGAAGGATAGGTCGATCAGTCATCTTACTGTGGTACATTTGACATACTCTGGACCTCGCCCATCTCTATTGGGATCAGCACATACACTATGCTGTGTTTAAACGTTCCGACCTGAAAAGATACTCGGTTTCAATTAGTGCGTCGACGTATCCTCTGCTTAGTATAAAATAGTCTCCCAGTGCATTCCTATCTTTCCTGATCCTCGCATTACTGCGCGGATCGCCAACGCAAACTGGTGGCCCAAAGTCTGCGTACTATCGCAATTATCTCTGAATGCTAGCTAATGTATGAGTTGTTCCTTTTGCAGGATGATTCAAGGTATCCTCAGACCCGAGTTCCCTCTTACCTATGCCGCAGGCCAGTGGAGCCGCGCGAAACACTCCGTCAAAGCCTCCCGCGCCTTGGGATACGAAGATTGGCACACGAGGCACGCGTTCTTTGCAGACATGGGTGGTTTCGTATTCAACGCTCGAGACGCAGATCCTTTCCCGCTGAATGCCACCCAGCTGTGCTGGCTGGTTCGCCACGGTTACGTCGAGTATCCAAAAATAACGAAGAAAGAAGTCTAGGACAAGTCGAAGCAGGATACCTTCGCCAAGCTGGTCACAGCGTTTCAAGTGGGCTACCTGATCATACAATACATTGGGCGGGCGATCCAAGGTCTTGTGATTACCACACCCGAACTCAGTGCGGTCGCAATTGTAGTGTGCTCGCTCATGAACTCTTACGCTTGGCTTCACAAGCCTGCCGACGTTCAAACGCCCATTCACATCTATTCTACGCATTCCCTGGAGGAAATGATCGGAAGCCAAACCTGGAGTTTGACACCGCTTGATTTCGTTGACGAAAATGGACCTGGATACTCAGTAAATGTACAACCGTTTATGAAAATGCCTGTAATTCCCCCGGAGCGTCCGATACAACGTATCCCAAACGACAGGTTTCCTACAAATCCTTACGGTGCTCAGGAATATATCCTTTGCCTTGCAACTCTTATCTTCACAGCTATATATATAGCAGGCTGGAACTTTAACTTTCTGACTTATATTAAGCGTCTCCTCAAGAGAATAGCTTCCCTCCGTCTCTTTAGAATTACAACGGCTTTTTGGGTGCTTGAAACCGTTGCTTTATAGATACAAGTTGGCCAATAGATAATAATACGTCTATATCTCTTTAATAGAAAAGTGCTAGTAGTAGTAGTAGTAGTAGTAGTAGTAGTAGTAGTATTGATTAACGTCCAGGAACCTAGGTTCTAGCCTCCCATGGGGCATGGGGACGCGCCGAGTAGCGATCTGGGGCCAGCCAGATGGTAAAGGCGATTCATGCTATAAACTATTGCCGTCTCTTGCAGCGGCTCGTAAGAGTCCGCCCCCCTCCGTGCGGGGGCTGAATCCGTGTCTTCATGCCTATAGGCTGAGATGTCGGGGTGTAGCTATTATACATATAACAATCCAAAGCAGGGGCAGCTTCGGCTGCCCCAAAGCTGTGTTGAAAAGTGCTAAGACCTTAGCGTACAACTAGTATAGGAAAGGTAAGGATCGTGTAGATAGTAAGGAGAGGTAAGGAGAGTAGGAGAGCGTAGGGGAGGTTGCCTCGTGTGGCAAGATGTCAGGATGAGAGGCACCCCTGCTGGGAGCTCAGACAGAGTCGACGCCGGAGGAGCTGTCCCAGGTTATTGTCGCGTCCGCCAGCATCTGTGGCTTAGTAGGCAGTCTATAGAACCAACATTTATTTGTTAGTGTTAGTAGGGTTAGCAAGCTCTAGCAAGAGTTGAACATCTTTAGGCTTAAGGGTCTTTAAGTATTCAACGCCCTCCCGTGTGGTGCTAGGAGGGAGAGGGGGTCGTTTCGGCTAGTAGCGGAACTTCCGGACCGCTCGTGGGCAGTGGACTATGTGGTCTGGCGCGAGGTCTGCCCCGTAAGAACATCCTGTGACTGCGTTGTTGTGTTTGAACTTCTTGTGGTACTAAGCGTAGTGTCTATGGCGGGTGCGTATAGACAGTAGCTTTGCAAGTGTTAGTTGTTGGAGGGTGAGCTCCTTTAGCTGTTTTGCAGGGCGATACTTGAGGTCCCACTGCATGTACTACCTGGACAGATTTGGTGTGTGCTTGCGCCACTAGTCCATCTCTGCGCTCCTAGTAAGGGCGCGAACGTCTGACTTAAGGCCTGAGGCCGTGGGTTTAGTTGCCATGCTGTGTGGAGGTTTAGGGGTCCTTGCCGCGTTGTCTGCTAGCTAGTCTGCCTGTTTGTTTCCCTCTATATTGCAGTGTCCTAGGGACCACCGGACAGTAATGTCCAGGTTCTTAATTGTCTCTTGGCACCTAACAAACGCCCACTGCGAGGAGGGGGATGGGTTGCCTCTAATGCACTATATAACAGAGGTGCTATCTATGCACATGTATATGCGTCTGAGCTGGTAGGCCGGCGTGTGGAGCGTGTGTGAGAGTCCTCGCCACGCGCCTACAGCTTCGGCATCGAAGACGTGGGACCTGGGGTTGAGGGAGCCGTTGCCCTGTAGGGTGAGAGTCTGCCCTTCGTATATAGCGTAGCCGTATGTGACGTGCTTGACGCCGTCAAGCCATTGTTCAGAGCCGTCGGAGAAGACGGTGATAGCAGTTGGCGGGAGAAGGGCCCACCACTCCTTGAAGCGGCGGGCGGCTTCCTTCTTATTCACATGGCCTGTGGGGTCGTCGCGGCTCCCAGGGGAGTAGTGGGGGGCGCGGAATTTGGGTCGGGGTACCGGTCGAAGACCTGTGCTAGTTGTTGTACCTTCGTGCGGGCTCTCTGTGGGAGGCCTGCGCCTCGGCCTCTTCTGACTGTAGGAAGGTGAGTCCTGGCAGTTAGCGGGTGCTTTTCGTCAATCGTTAGCAGGTGTTCTGCGAAGCGGAACTTGCAGGTTTCTAGGGCTACTGCTGCTGAGGGGAGTCCAGCGTCCCTGAAGATAGCGGTGGTGGGTGTGGTCCGGTAGGCCGGAACAACGGCTCTGCATGCCTGCCTGAGGACCTTGTTGAGTGTTTCTATGTGCCAACCCAGTCGGGTGCTCACTTCGGCGCCTTTTGACTGGCGCATGATTCTAGAGGGTTTGGTTCTTCCTCCGTACCAGGCCTCCGCTCCGTACAGGAGTCGGGGGAGGACGCAGGAGATCACCGCTTTGCGCAAAGACCCCGGTGGGGGGCCGTGTTTGATCCGAGCGAGGCTGCGGATGTGGTGGGCAACAACCCTTGTCTTTGCGGCGCGTATGGCCACGTGGGTCTTAAAGGTGAGCTTCCTGTCGAACCATACGCCTAGCCAGCGCAGTGCAGGTACCTTACTTGTGGGGAGGATTGGGTGAATAGTAAGGTGATTGTCGACGGCGCAGGGCGGCGCGTAGTCCCCGTTCTGTCTTGTAAGGTGGATTATTTCGAGCTTGTCTGGTGAGAAAGCAATCTTGTGGTCCGCGCTGTATGAGTTGATCTTGCGGACTTGTTTAGCAAGTATTTTAACGTTAAGGTTGAGGCTGTGGGAGGCGCTGTAGAGGCATATGTCGTCAGCATAGCTAAAGCGCATAGTTGTGTCCTGGAGCAGTAGCTCTGCAAGGTATAACATGTAGATAATGGGGGAGAATGGCGAGCCCTGTGGGGTGCCGCAGGCCACTGGGTGGCGGCTAGAATGGTGTTGGCTGTAGCGGACAAGAATGTGTCGGTTCGTGAGGATGTTGCGTGTGAGGACTAGGACCTTCTGGTGCTAGCCTTGGTCTTTCATGCGGTGCAGTAGCTGGTTAACTAGCAGCGCGTCGAAAGCTCCTAGTACATCCATAGTTACCATGGTGACGTGTTTGCCCTCGCTAAAAGCGAGTTCGGCTTCATGGGTGAAGGCCGTGATTAGGTCTATGGCCGACCTTTTTGGGAGGGCCCCCCCGTGCTGGGGGCTTAGGACGCCGTGCAGCACAGCCAAGTGGGCTATGCGCCGAGCGATTACCCTTTCAAAACCTTTGCTGAGGCAGAGAAGTATGGCAAGTGGTCTTATAGACCTTAGGATTGTGTAGTCTTTCTTGCCAAGTTTCTTAATGAAAACAATCTCCCCGTCTGTCCAGGCGGCTGGGTAGTGGTTAAGCAATAGTAGGTCGCGGTAGATGTCGCAAACGTACTGTCTAATGTGGTTCCAGCATGCTGTGAGCAGCCGGACTGTTATGCCATCAGCGCCTGGTGAGGTGCTGGAGACCCCAATCACGCAGCGCTCCGTCTCTTCAATCGATAGGTACGTGTCCCACGGGATAGTAGGGTGTTCTTGTGGGGTGGGCGGTTCCAGCAGATCGTCCTCCGCCGTGAATCTGCAGAGAAGTGCTTGCCATAGCATCTCAGCCTTGTCTTTGTCTTCAGTCGCCTCCGCGCCTCTAAACACTATTAGTGCCTATGTTCTAGTGGGTTCTAGCTTGTGCTAATTAATAATGCGGAAAAGTTCCTAGTTGCCTTCAGCGTTATCTATAGTGTGTTGCCAGTACTCCTTCTTTGCCTTGCGGACTATTGCTAGGAAAGTACGTGTCTTATTAGAGGGGCCCTGGCTGGTGTGGCCGTTGAGCGAGTAGAGGTGTGCTCGATAGGCTGTCTTGCAATTGTTTGTCTACTAGGGCGCTGAGTGGCCTGTCCCTCTCTTCTTTCTACCTGCCGTCTTTAGGGCGTTGGTGAGGACTTCTTCTAAGGCAGCGACGCGCCTGTTAACGTGCTCGCAGGTCTGTGGCCCGTCTGAGCGGGGGGCGCCTTTCATTCCGTTAGCAACAGCGTTGAAAAATAGCGGTAGCTTCTTTGTGGGGACCCTATATTGGAACTGGTTAAGGGGCTCCTATCCTCTGCTAGGGATTGTAGTAACTAACGTGTTATGGTCTGAGCCGCAGTTTATGTCTGTTCGTACCGCGGTGGTCGCGAAGGGGATGTTGCAGAAAGAGAGGTCTATAACGTGCCCGGCCCTATGGGTGGGGATTCCGGGTTCGCCTATATAATCCATGCCGCTGTCTGTAGCCTATTGGGCCAGCTCGGCTCCGCCCTGTGTGGTCGTGACACCAGGCTCGAACATGTCGTGTTTAGCGTTGAGATCACCTCCTGCCAGGCACCTGTTTGGTGGGGTGAGGCAGGTGATGTAGTCGAGTACTGGCGTAGTCTGTGGCGCCCGGTAAACGTTAAGTATGGAGATTCTGTTCACTTTAATCTACTGCAGGTCCCTGTTATGCAGCGGGGTACAGGGCGTGATCTTTAGTCTGTTGCCCTTGCGGGTGAAGATAAGGACCCGGGGGCGTTCTGCCTCCTAGGTCTCCCGGCTGTCCCAGCCATCCACCGGTGGATGGAGGTTATAGCTGGGGTGGTTCGAAGTCCGTGTGCTGGGCTAGGTGGCTGGCTCTTGCATGCAAATAATGTTAATGCCCTTTGTGAAAGCGATCTCAAGGGCGGCTGTGTGTGCTGGGCCACTTCTGCCGACATTAGTCTAGCATACTTTTATATTGGGGTCCCTGCGAGGGGTGTATCTACAGCGGTTGTTCCTTATTAATTAGAGGAGTCGTCTATAGTCATGTCCTCCTGTAAGGAGGACTGTGTGTGGTCTGCATGTCTCGCGCTTTGTGCTGAGAGTGCAGCGAGGTTAAGGCTGCCGCTTATAGGCGTGGTGAGTCTGACTGGTTGGCTTGAGGCGCGAGCCGCTTGTCGTGCCGCAAGATTAGGGTAGGGGCTTAAGCGCTGTCCTCTTAGTGGGCGGGGGCTAGGAACTTGTTCCTGGCTTTCTTGGTCTGTGGGCTCTTTTTAAGGGGCTTGTTGGACAGTGTCTCTAGTAGGAGCAGTGTCCTCTTCGTTAGGTTGAGCGTTGCCCTTGGTGGGAGGGGCGCCTTCTCTGTTGGCGGCGTTGCCTTGTCTCTGCGCGGTGGGCGCGGGTTGGGGTTGCGGGTTGTGTAGCTGGTCGTAGGCATTTTGTCCAGCGCGGCGGAGGGTGGCCAGCTCACGGCGGGTAGGTCTTATAATCCTGCCGCTCACTCGCCTGGGCTTTACCAGGCAGGTCGGATCGTCGGCGGCGTGTGGACCGCGGCAATTAGGGCACTGTAGCTTGTGAGCGCAGTTGTCACCTATAGGGCCTTTGTGCTCGCTCTGTTTCATGCCGCAGTTGCGGCAGCGGGGCGCGCGGGTGCAACGCGCTGTGTTGTAGTATCCCTGGCAGCTAGGGTTGTGTCGCTTAATTGCGCGTTTCTTGACAATTTCGCGGGATAAGTCGCTAACGCCAAAGAGTTGGAAAGGTGTTACTGGCTTCTCAAAGGACACTACGTAGGTAGTGTGCCTGTATTGGTTTGGGCCGTGCCTAGAGGGCTAGTAGTTTACTGGGCGAGTTAAGGTCTGCGTGAAAGCCTCTTCCGCGATCATTTCTAGGGTGTACGGGACTTCTTGTCCTAACAGCGAGTGGTAGCTGCTAGGCACCCTAGGGACAGCGTAGTTGGTCCAGCGTGTGGGCAACTCTGCGCTGTCGCCATTAATAGAGCGGATCATCGGTTCCTTCTTTTCTTGTTCCATGAGTTGTTGTCGTATAGCCTTGGAGGCTGGCGTAATAGCCCAGCCTGTTCGGGTCCTTGTGGCCGTGGGGATGTCGCTAATATCAAGTCCTGTAGCGTCGCAGATTGCCTTTCGCACAGCGAAGGCGGAGGTCTGTCCGAGCCTGTTAGCTGGGTTCGAGACAGTGAGCAAGATCCGTGGGTCTGCTGCTTGTCTGGGGGGCTGCTGTCGCTTAATAGCGGCTGTGGCCCTTCTGCTGTCAGTTGTCGTGTGCCGCTGTCCCCGTGATAGGAGGCGGATGCTACGCTTGCCCATGTCTTCTGAGGCTGGGCGGCAAGGCCGCTGTCACTGTCCGTAGTGTAGGCTGTGGTTGTCGAGTCGTAGCCGGTCCTTACCGGAATGGGGCGAAGGCTTGGCGCAGTAGTAGAGTTTTTCATCGCCTGTATAACGCGGTTGCGGAGGGCGATAGCAGCCGCCAGCTCCTCCGGCGCTTAAATTTGGCGAGGCAGTGGTCAACAGGATCAGCTATTGCCATTACTATCTTTTCCTGGGTCTCTGCCGCCTTGCGGGTGGCCGTAAGGTGGGAGTTGAGGACTGGCTGCAGTTTCTGTGTCAGCAGGGCGGACAGGCACGCCTCCACCAAAGGAGAGGCGTCTAGGAGGGCGAATATCGGACTGTTGGCGCTTCCTTGTGGCGTGCTGGAGGTTATTCTGTTGCGCAGACTCAAGGTCTGGTGGGCGGGTCGCTGTAGAGGTCCCCAGAGGGGGCCTCTGAGGCGTCTCCATTGCTATCATCAAACCACCGCACGCGTGCGGTGCCTGAAGATGGCTAGGAGTGGTATTTAGATGAAACTGAGATAATGAGATAGAAAACTAGGCAGTTTTGACCACTTTCTCAAAATTTCAAAAGTTGATGATGGTGATAGAAAAGTGCTAGTAGTAGTAGTAGTATTGATTAACGTCCAGGAACGTAATGTTCTAGCCTCCCATGGGGCATGGGGACGTGCTAAGCTGTATTTACAGAAAGCATTTCGTGCCTGCCGGCTGGCTACCACAGTAGCCTTGTTGTACATAGCCCATCCTCCCTTTAATAGGTCTACCTGCTACTACAGGCACCTAGATACCTATAGTAGCCGGCCCTCATCTGTGAGGGTGTTGTTGTCCTGCCCCTCTCTCCCTCGCCCTTGTAGCTCTGCTCCCGTACTGTCTTCCTCCCCCTACCTCGTACGAAGTAGGACCTCGTACGAGTTAGCAAGCTGCCTTGTACCTTGAGTAAAAACCTCGTAGGGGAAAACCTCAAGCTTGAACAAGTAGTAGTAGTCGCCTGAGCGGTACTTAGTTTGGGTGAAAGGTTTTGACCAAGTCTTGGCAGAGCGAAAACTCTGCATCTTGGCTTTTGGTCTCTTTATCGCAACAGCGCCAGCTTTTTGCGGATAAAGAACGTGATTCTAGTAATCAGCTTGTTCAGGCGAACAATTTCATACTACAGGAACCCCCCACACGGTCGTGTGGGTGGAATCACGATTTTGGTGTTCCTGTGATAGAAAAGTGCTAGAGTAGTGCAAACGTTATATAACACATAGACAACTGTAGCGGTTGTAGCTGAAAGGCGAAAGTCGATGCCACACCTGTTGTATTGAATATGAGTAGTACCTAGGATATATACTAATAGGCAATCTAGGCAGCAGTGAACAAGTGTAGGCAGCAATGAACTAGTACAGGCAACAGTAGATCTGTAGGCAGCAACTCCAAACTTACCCACTACCGTTACAACAACAAACACTCGTTAAACAAAAAATAACGGAACTACCTTAGGACTGGGAGTTTGCAACTATAATGCCGCTAGCACTTGTGTATAGAGTTATGTAACTATACCTAGTTGCTAAAGCTTTTGTAGAGTTAAGGAACGTAAGCAGTAGCGCTTATATAAACGTCGAGTGGACTAACTTCATTTCACACATCTAAATACTTGGAATTATTTACCTGTAATAGCAGCGGAATTAGTCAAGTAATCTTGTAGATTAAGTTTATATATGTTAACTCGGTGCATATGTTATATATTTGCTTTTCGACACATGTCCTATTCCGCGTAGTCAGTAGTGCTTAAAAACAACGAATGAGAACTAATCACAGCTTTCCATCAGAGCGTTCTACCTTGTCCCAAACTATTGCGATAATCTTACTCCTAATAAGAGTCAATTAATTATACATAAATCTTCCCTAACGTATGTAATAATGTTTTGGAATAAAGCGGGGAATAATGCAAGATTGTAATTATGTGAGCTTTTTCACGTCTCCAACGGAAGCAAATGACTCGCCACTCTAATATCGTAATACAAAAAATAAGTTGCGCGTGAAACATAGGCATAACCAACATAAAGTGATTTACCAAATCGGCCTTTTAACAGCCCATTCTTTACAAAGTGGCCACTGCATTTTTTCCTATATAACGTCCCCGCTGTGCATAGTTATCCAGCGCTTTATAATGGCCCCATTGTAATACAGTACTAAGAAAACAGTTTAAGTACAATGTGTTACTCCAGGATAGGTAATACCACGGTTAACGTACTCAGAATTTTGTCTTGTGACCGTAAGTTGCATCTGCATAGGGTTTAGTACCGAATTACCTTTTCTATTTAGCCCAAATTCTGCGTGATTAGCCGTGGTTGAAAAAAAAGGGCATGACAATAATACACCAACCAGAAAATATAGCGCACAACAGTATTACTTAAGATAAAAGAACACTAAACAATCTAAAACCAAACATATAGTAAACACGTATCCAAAAACAAGTTCTCTATGCAAAGTCCCCAAAAGTCCCACACAGCGAACCAATAAAACAAAACCAAAAAAAACCAAGTATCCGCAAAACTCAAGAAACAATCTGCAAGGCTAGCGCGCCTCAAGCCAGCTTATAGCACATAACTGACGAGATAACGTTAGCCCAGGTACCCTTAGGCAATCCAGGAGGCAAAATATTATCCTCAGTGCCCTTGAACTTCGTCTCACCAAGATCAGCGTGCGAGCGACCCTTCAGAACGCGGTAGGCACCGTCGCAGCCCACGTCACTTCGCACATTGTCAGCACATGACAAGATAGCAATAAAAAAAAAGGGGGAATGGGGACTCACTAGTAGAAACGACAGACCGTGTTTTTAGGCTGCTTGATGGAAACCGTCTTATCGTTACTATAAATGCACACGTTAGCATCAGAGATTGTTTTTTGGGTGTTGGTTTTGGGATTGGGAAGGCGGGTGGAAAGTGGAAGCTTTGAAAGTTTGATAGTAGTTGTTGATAAGAGTGAGAGTAGGACCGCTATCCTAAAGGAAAATTTACTGATTACGGGGCGCCACTTTATATAGCTAACTGAACGTGTCGGGCTGACACGTTGATTCGCGGAGATGAAGAGTGACGTGATGCCGCGTACAATAGGGACAAAGACCCCGAACAATGGCTTCAGTGAACATTTTAAACAATGGCTCTAGCAAAAATATCGAACAACAGCCTCTAAGAAGGCACCAATCAATACCCCAACCGAAGACACCGAACAAAGAACTTCAACGAAGACCCTAAACCAAACATTGCACGACGAACCAAGATACAGAAGTTGAACAAAGCCCATACAGCGAATATGTAGCCACGTGACTTACGTCAGAGGTGGTGTGTGTAGAAGGTTCCATCCAGGTGCACAGACCACTACCCTCAAGATAAAGCTCTCGCCCTCTCCTTTCTTCCTCGGGAGACTCCTCACTCCACACACTCTTTTCTGCAGATAGCAATACAGCTTGTTGTCCTCATATGCCTGCCCGCCCACAGAATAACATTCACTTGTCCAGGTACAGCAAATAACATTGACTTGTCCAGGTCAATACATATCAATAAGCCCAAGCAACCTTTGCTCTACAGTGAAATACTGGAACAAGGAATTAGAGCCAGCATGAGTGATGCTGTATGAGCGGTCGTCGCATCACTAAACGTATACGCATTCTCATACATGGGTTTGTTAACGCAGTCCAGCATACAGCCTAAAATTTACATGACAGGAGAATTAATGAATTGAAAGATACAACAAGGCGAAGGGGACCAGTCTACAACCAGTTAGATATCTCGCCACAGACACTTACCTTCACCAAACCCTCTCATACCACCGTTCAACTTCATCCTCATTTATTGTAACAACAATACTTTCCAACCATATTCACAGCAATAACTCCACTTTAAAAAATCTAATCCACTAACATACTAAACCCCCCTAGCCCACAAAACTCACCACCATCCCATCTATCCCTATCACATCTATCCCTATCACATCCATCCCCATCACATTCCCCACTCCAAAACTAAAAAACATCCCCCAACAGCACTTCTAATCCACTAATCCACCAACTCAGCCAACCTAACATCCAACCCCCAACCCATTCAAACCCAGCACTCCACCACAACTACTCTCGCCCTACTTTACCCCCCTCATCTACCAACCAAATTCCAACCGCCTTATTCTAACCATACCTAAGCTTCATATCTAACAAACCTCACAGCCTCACCCCAAAAACTAAAATCGATTAACTTTCTTCGTACAAGATTCCAGCCTAGTCCCATTCCTCACACAGCCCATGGAGGGCAACACAGTCGGTACCACAACCAACAACCTAGAATCGCGAAATATCTATCCCGCCCACTCTACTCCTTCGCAGAATGAGACATCACAGGTAAAAACCACAGCACTATGCACTGCAGTCTTATGCTGCTAGTGACACACTAGAACACTGGCATGGAATTAAGGCGATTTTTATTTATTTATTTATTCATATCTATTTATAGTTAACCTAATCTTTTATAAATTAAAAAACTTAATAGTAAGTATAACTAAAATTTCCCCTTCTAGGCAGGAGTATAAACTACCTCTACTTAATAGTTTTTAAGTAGCCCTAGTATATTTAATTTATTAGGAAATTTTTTTATTTTAGCTTACCGTAATTTTACTTAAATATAAATACATATATATAAACCTACTTAAGTATATAAGTATATATAAGTATTTATAAATTTACCTTAATATATAAGTATATATAAATATATTTAAGTAAGTGTATAAATATTTAATTTTATAAAAAAGTATATATAAATTTAGGTTATATAATACGTAACTCTAAATTATTATAACTTACTATATTTTAGCAATAGTGATAATTTACTTTAAGTGCGCTTAGGTTTAATTATAAATTATAGTAATATACTATATTATAGTACTAGTTATTGTTTCTTTTACTATATCCTCTCTAAAAAAAGACTTCGCGCACTTTTAGTATATAGTATAACGCTATTAGGAAAAGTAGTAGGTATACTAAAGAATATAGTAAATTAAATAAAGTAATAAGACTAGTTTAGTAACTATTTAGAAATACTATTAAGTATATACAAATTAGCTAGCCCATTATAGAGTTAATTATAAGTTATAATATAGTCTATACTCTATAAATACTAAAGTTAATAATTATTAAATTTGAGCAGTATTTAAGCTTATTAAAATGGGGGGTCTAATAGATAAGATAAATAAACAGTTATATTGTTTGTAACTTATTAGCTCGAGGTCTAATTTAGAGGGTAGAGCTACCCACGTGCCTTTATTTAGCAACACGGCTCTAATCTAACACACCCCCTTAGCTTAGGCTTATCCTTAAGCTAGACTCCTTATAGCTGTTTTTTATTCTAGAGTAGTAGCCTCTATTCTTTGTTCTAGCTTGTTAATTTGTACCTTCTTTCTATTAAGATCCTCTACTATATTAATAAGTCTTAGTTAATCTAGAAATTTACTCTATTTATTAATAGAAAGGGCCTTTATAAGCCTATTAGCTATTATTTCGTTTAACTAAGTGTAGGTAACCCTAATTCTTCCTTATACTACCTCTTGCCTTAACTAATAGTTATAAATATCTATATAATAGAGTTTAGTATTAAGCTGCGCAGTCTTCTTAGGAATAAGCTATATTATCTACTAGTTATTATATTTAATAGTAATTATTTAATCTGTAACCTTAATCTAGAGCTTATTAAGTAGGCGTAATATAAATAGTGCCTCCTTAGCTACTTATAGAAGGGCTAGTAGCTTAGCTTTAGTAGTAGATATAATAATAGTATCTTACTTACTTACTTTCTTTTTATATAATTAGCTTACTAAGTAGTTTAATAATATATTCTTAAGAACTCTTTTAGTCTAGTATATTATCTATAAACAAGGCATTACTTACTACCTTAATACTATCTTTTCTATCTAGTTATAATGCCCTTATATGCATTTCTTAGAGGTATAGTAAGACTTAATTAGCGCCATCTTAATATTAGCTACTAGAATTAGTAAGAAATTATGCTAATTAGAAGGATATAAAAGTAGTATCTAGCCAGGTAGTAACTATAGTAAATAGGATTAATCTAATCTTATATTAGTATTTATTAATCTTAAATAGACTAGCAAAGTCTAATTATAGAGTAAGCTTAATACTGCTTATTAGGGTATTATGCCTAAGGCTTTAGTTATTAATTAGCCTAGTAATCTTATTAATATATAACGCTTATAAGAGCTAATTTTTCGCTACGTATAGTTTCTAAGAATCTTAACCTCTAGAAACTATTAGAGATCTTTTCCTCCTATAAGGGTGTACTTTTCTTATAGCTGCTTAATAACTAGCTTAGCCTAGGGTTTATTCTTCTATTTATAGGCAATAATAATATTATCTATATAAAAGAAGATAATTATGTCTTGTTTAATTATATAGTAAGATTTATAAAGTATACTAATAAGGCCTAAGCTATATAGTGTTAAAGTAAACTCTCTCTACTAGAGTAGTAGTAAGATCTAGAGTCTATATAGCGCCTTATTAAGCTTTAGAATTATTCTAGGTTTATTATAGTCTTGTGGCATGCTTATATATATATCTTAGTTAATCTTTACGTAAATAAAGGCATTCGTAATATTATATTAAAGAAGCTTTAGGTTAAATTTGTCAAATATACGGGTATTCTTGATGAGTTGAGATGGAAAAGTGGTGGGTTGATTGATTGATTGTGTGTGTTCTGTCGGAGAAGCTCGGCTACCGCGAGAAGTAACTATCTAGTACTAAGCCGCACTAGTACTATTTAGAATAGTACAGTGGCAGTGTAAAACAGTAGTGCGCCAACCTCCTCAGTGTATTTCACTGTGAAATCACTGTGATTTACACTGTTTACCACTGTAAGGGGCCATATGATCGTACACACCTACCCACTGGATTTCACAGTGACTGTCTATCTGACACACCCCCTCAGCTTGGAACCATCTCAAGCTGGACCCAATTCTTCGCAGCCGTACTATAACTCATAGTCCAAAAGCTTCCATCCTGTCTTCCAATTCGTCAAGGTCGACCTCTTGGTCGGTGATCCTACCCCTGACGTCTTCAAGTCCGAGTTGATTTACGAACTTAGTCTATTTGCCAGCTGGCAGAGCCTTTGTAAGGCTATTTGCTGCTATTTCTTCTAATTGTTGGTACTAGATTTTGATAGCTCCACGTACTACTTCTTGTTAGAGCCAATGATTGTGTATGTTGACGTGCCTAAGCTTTGTTTGTAACTTAGCGATTTCTTTGGTAACAAGTTGAATAGTTTGTTAATTGTCGCAATTAATAGTAATTGTTAAAGGTAAGAGTTTGATCTTAAGTTTAGCAAGCAACTAAGCTGTAAACAGTGCCTCCTTTGCGACTTGTAAGAGTGCTAGCAACTTAGCTTTAGTTGTTAAGGTAGTAACTGTGTCTTGCTGCCTTCTAGGCGACAAGTCCACTAAACAGCTTAATGATGTATCCTTGCGAGCTCTTTCTATTAAGGGTATTGTCTGCAAACGATGCGTCGCTAGCAACCTTGTAGGTGTCTGCACCTCTAAAGCGTAGCCCTAGTGATCGGGTAGAGGATAAGTATAGCAGTACACGGTCGGCGGCTTTGTGATGGTCGTCGCTGGGATTTGATAGGAAGCGCGATAATCGGGAGCTTGCGAAAGCGATATCAGGGCGCGTAGTTACTGCAGCGTACAGGATTGATCCTATCTTTCACTAGTATTAGTTGATCTCAGCCTTCGTGGCGAGTCCTTCTCGAGGTAGCAGTTCGACTGCTAACATCGGGGTATCGTGTTTGAGGTCGCGTCGGTCGATAAGGCGACTGATCTTGTCCACATAGGACGCCTGGGATAGCCAGAGTTGCCTATTTGCACGGTCTCTGACAATTTCAATTCCTAGAAACCACTAAAGATCGTTACCTCTAGTAAGGGTGAACTTTGTACTTATCTTTTTCATCACTGCGTTAGCAGCGTGTTTCTGATCCTTCGAGTAGGCGACGATGAGGTCGTCAACATAGAAGAATATAATAATGCCGTCTTTAATTATACAGCAAGGCTTATAAGGGACTGCGGCAAAACCAAGATCCTTAAGAGCACTATTAAATTCTCTCTGCCACAGCAGTGGTGAGATTCGAAGACCATACAGTGCCTTATGCAACTGTAGGATAGTGCTAGGTCGGGTATAACCTCGGGGCATTCTCATGTAGAGTTCTCTGTCCAGTTTCGCATGGACGAAAGCGTTGGTGACGTCGTACTGGCTGAGCTCTAGGTCATACCAAGCTGCCATAGCCATAAGTAGGCGAAATAATCGTCCTGCGAGGGTTGCGGCGTAGGTGTCTTAAGTAGTAAGGTGGCGTTGTTGATCTCCACGTACTGCCAACCTAGCCTTGCACTTCTAAAATCGATAATGTTTGTCGAGTTTGTATGTATACACCCACATGCAGTTGAGGATTTGGTGGCCGCGTGATTGTACTGGGGTAACGGGCACCTTACTCTAAGACTTCATCTCCTTGTGGCTTTGTAGGTGTACTCGCTCAGCATCCTTCCACATATTAAATAGTGGGTGGTCTTCTAACCGTGTTCCGCAAGATAGAGGCTCTAGCAATTTACTTTAGTAGGGTTTCATTCCTACTGTAAGCATGCGATTAAATTGCGCTTTGTTAAGCGGCTTCCCCTTGTATTTGCCTCTACTACCTGCCTATAGCATAGCACGTTAATCTAGCTGTGTTAATCCTATAGGTACTTGTTTATGTTAATCGTCTTTAAAACTCGCCATTAATTAGGCAAGTAATGCGACAGGCGGAGGTGTCGCTGGTGGTGTTGGGTAGGTGTAAATGATCTTCCTCCCCTGATAGTACGCCAGAGGGTCCTTCTCATCCTCGCGATTGCGTGAGTCAGTGATCGACTCATCCTTATAGAAAGATTTAGTGTTTTCTTATTTGGGTGTTAGAGGTAACAACTCCACTAATTAGGTCTATATAGCAATCTCTTTAGTAGTACTGTGTATAAGGTTGTCCAACAAATCTTCTGTTTTGCCTAAGAACACCTTATCTTCGTTAAAAATAACGTCGTGTGTGCTGATAACTTTGTTAAGTAGTGGGATCTATACCCTCTAGATGTTTAATAATTAGTAGCCCACTAGATATCCAACCTATGCCTTTAGGTCTAACCTTTAGAGCTTGCTCTTGCCGCGTTTTGTATCGTTAGTCAAGGCGAAGGCTTTACAGCCATAGGCCCTAAGGTGAGCCTAGTTCGGTTTCTTTAGTTAAGTAACAATGCTGTTTTGGTAAGCAACTATCATAAAGAATACTTCGTGTGGTGATCGCCATCAGTTGGCGTAGTTTGGAGTTCGATTGTATAGGTATACAGCCACTCGTGTGATTTCTAGCCATAGGTTAAACAGAAGGTTGGCGTCAAGTCGCATTGCACAACCCTTCTCCTTAATTACCCCCCCTAAGCGTTCAGCTCCTCCATTTTAAGCTTAGGTGTCAGGTGCTAAAGGCTCAATAACAATACCTTCACTAATGCACCACCTGTGAACGTCTTATTTAACTAAGAAGATCTTATTGTCGGATTCAATAACTTTAATAGTCACATTGAATTGTACTTTCATAAATTGTACAAATTCCTTTAGTAACTTAATAATTGTTCGTGCTAGTTGGTTGTCTTTGAAATAGAAGTCCCAAGATAGATAGATAGATATAATTGATTTACGTCCAGTAGACTTGGCTGAGAGCCTTTATCTACATAGGCCTCCCGTGGGGCATGGGGGACGCGTCTCTCCCCGTAAGGGGGAGACGGGTCGTGCAATAGCTGCTCTATAAAAGCCTGTTAACTCTCCTAAACTCCTCCGTGCGAGTAAAGTAAGAAGTCTAGTCTAGCGCCTATGTGCGCAGGATCTTGTCCCTAAGGGAACGTTATATTTACTTGCTTCTTCAATTAAGCCCCATCAGAGCTGGTCAGCTCAAGAAAGGCGGCGAAGTCCTCTGGGCAACTGAGGAGCTGCCGAAGGTACTTTTGTCCCTCGCGGGCGTTCGTTGGAAGCCCACTGGGTCGCTGGGGCCAAAAAAAATAGAAGTCCCAAGCCATGCCTGAGAATCGATTAGTGATGAGCATCTGGCTTTTCTCGCTAGTAAAGCTCTAATCTTCGTAGTCGTGAAAGTCTATAGCGACTCTCTTACTAGGACCGTTATTAATTTGCCTAGGTTATTGTCTAATTTGTTGCTTAAGCTTTGATCCGCCGCAAGCGTTGCATTGGACTGTAGTAAGTCCTTTAAGCCGCACCCCCTTATAGTAATTCACAGTGTGTTCTAGTGCCTAGGGACCTAGGTGGCCTAGTCGTTTGTGCCAGGGCGTCTGCCTTCTGCGCTTGTTGTGTGGTGCGCGTGGTGATTTTGTGTGTGGCATACGTACTATTGTGCATAGTACGATTTTGTTCGGGCATGTATTCTAGTACCTATTAACCGTAGAGTTCTTAAAGTTCGGCTAGGACTATATTATCCCTTCTCTTAATTGTTGTTAGATCTGCCTTTGTGTCCTACTAAAGGCCTTGCCTGTGGAGTAATTAAAAAGACACTAGATTGCATAGCAGATCAGGGCAGTAGGCGATGTTATCTAGCCTTAGTAGCCTATTTCCTTGTACGCTTTTGACGTGTAGATAGACACTCCTATATCCCCTTATCTAGACTTGTGATGATCCCGCCTATATGAAGTCTCCTGGCGACGGTGGTCGCAGCGTAACGAAACGATCGATATTGTTGAAGATATAGCAGGTTGTGCTAGAATTAAGGATCGCGGAGTAACATAGTAGGTAGGTGTTTAGGTCTAAGTAGTAGGAGGCTGCAATAGCATTAAAGCTTGCTAAGAGGATAGTAATTTGTCTGCCATCTAGTCATTCATCGTCAGTAATCTCAGTAATTTGAGTTAGAGTAGGAGTGCTTAATTATTTAATTCTTAGTGTCTGTAATCTTAGACGCTTTACAGATCTTACGCTCTCTATAAGCATAGGGTTATTTTCCATCCTAAACTTTATAAGGGCCTTTATTGCTAGCTTTAGTTAAAACTAATCAGGTGCCTTATTAGGAAATGCGTAAAAGCAGTCTTGCAGACTATAGCGTTGTTCACAAGCAGGGCACTTAGGGTATAATCCTCTCTAGCCACTAACTGCCGTTAGCTTATCGTCTGTGTTTGCAGACTGCTTAGATTTGGCTTTAGAGCCAGCTTTCTTGGCGCGTGATCTGCCTCGCTTAAGTAATACTGCTTCATCCACAGGATGGGCGTCCCTATCCGCGGTCTAGGTGGGTGCACCACCGTTAGCGAGAGATAGTCCTGCAACAGCAAAGGCGCCCCTTTGTTTACCCTTAATCGGGTGCTGCATCGCCATTTAATCTCAGAAGAGTTTCACTATATCTTTTCTTAAAGTGTTCAGGTCCTTATTCCTATATTGCATAAAGGTTGTAACCCACTAGGATGTAACGTTAGTAACCGCCTTCATAAAATCTTGTTTAACTAAGTCTAGCAATATAAGTTCTAGCACACTATTATGCTCTGCTTCTGTTGTTGCATAATCGTACTTAGTAAGCTAGGTGGACCATAATCTAGCTGATCTCATGGGCTTAAGAGCGTCTTAGTATCTAATCCTCGCTTGTTGTAGTTCGTTGTTTTGGTCTACCCTAACCGTGTTTGTAAGGTTAATAATCCATTGTCTAATTAATTAATCTAGGGTGCAGCAATTAGTCTATAAGTGTGCCGAGGTTGTTAATTAAATGAGGGCAACTATCTTGTCGAGGTTCGCCTTCTGTTGTTCGTACCTTCGGTCAAGTAACTTGAAAGTTTCAAGTTGATCCTTATAGAGGTCGTAATCCTCTCTATACGCCCTTACGCCAGTCGTCGACAGGTCTGACGGCCTTGTTGGGCGTGCGCGAGGGTTGTTGGTATTCGCGTTGATAAACGCTGGGCTTAGTGCATAGCCAACACTGATGTTTGGTAGGATTAGAATGACTAGTTGGGTTATAGGTTGGATCTCTTGGTCTGGGTCGATGATATCCCAGATCCCTAGAGATTGGGTGCGGGCTTTGATTTGCCTTAGCCATGGTGTATAGTTCGAGTAATCGGATAGGATCACTGTGGGATCTCTGAGCGTCGATAAAGACATAATAATCAGCTTAATTGAGGCAGTGAGACTCTTAATTGTCAAATATACGGGTATTCTTGATGAGTTGAGATGGAAAAGTGGTGGGTTGATTGATTGATTGTGTGTGTTCTGTCGGAGAAGCTCGGCTATCGCGAGAAGTTTCTATCTATGCTAAGGCCCTTGTACTATCTAGGATAGTACAGGGGCAATGCAAAACAGTAGTGCGCCAGCCTCCTTAGTGTATTTCACAGAGAGATTATCACTGGAATGCACAGTGACCGTCTATCTGACATAGTGCCTAGATATTCTATTAGTAAAGACGTAAAGAAAGGGGCGTAGTTTAATATATTAAATCTAAACTAATAGTTTTATCTAAAGGGTAATCTACCTACTAGGCGGGCATAGATAAGACAAAGCCATTACAGAATATAGCTATCTACTAATAGTCTAGATCTAATCTCCTCTAGTAGAGTAAGATATAAATATAAATTCTAAAAGTTTTTATAACACAGCTTATAAAGAAAATAACTATTTTATTAACTTTAAAATACTAAGATTATTACTTAGAGTAGGCTATCCTAGCGCTTTAATTATATAGTATATCTTTAGGGGGAAGTAGTAGTAAATAACTAAGCCTTTATGCTTTCTAATAGCTTAGTAGAATTATAAATAACCTATAGGGCGCATATATAGTGTGCTAAGCTAGTATTTATAGCGTTTAGCTATATACTATAGCTATTTAGCTAGTTAGTTCTAGTTTAAAATTAAGTTCTGCTAGAGGCTATACTATTACTACCTAGTTCCTTCTTACCTAGAGGTTAGAAATTACTTTACTAGATTTGTCTAGTATAGCTCTAGCCTAACTATTTATATAACTATACTCTTTTATAGTAAGTATAACTAGCGGCTAATTTAGACCCTTTCTATTTTAATACCTTATAATAAAAACGTTCCCTACTAAGCCTAAGCCTAAAGCGCTCTAGCGTCTTATTGTAAAAGACATATCTATTTATATTTGCCTTATTCTCTCTAATTCTATTAATATATTACTTTTTACCGCTATATAATTAATCTAGCGCTTAGTTATAGTAAAAAATAAAGTAAAATATATATAAAATCTAACTAGATATATATACATATAAATTATTATATAATACTATTAAGTAGAATATTTAATATATAATAAAAACTATAAAGTAAGTGTAATAACTTATTTCTACCCCTACACTTTCTAAGCTTAGTAAGATTACTACGCTAGTAAGCTTATATATAGCTATAATTAAGCTAGAAATAATAAACGTAATAAAAAATATAGAACTTCTAGATTTAGAATAGCTTCTAATAAGAAGTAGTAATAGAGCTAATACTATAAAATAATTCTACAAATAATTAACAAAGCTCTACTAGTAATTAAAAGTATAAATATATATATTATTATAATAGTTAGAATACTATTTTAAATAAGCAAAACTTAAAAAACTAAAGCTTTTTTTACCTTATATAATAGAGCACTTTACTAACTATAACTAAGAGTACTAGAACTATATAGACTAGCAGCTTTACTAAGAGGTATAAGAATAAAGAGTAGAGAAGATATAAAATCTATTATATTAGTCTTCTTTATAGTGTTTTCTAGAGATTTTATATTTATACCTAATATAAACTAGATAGTCTATAAGATAATTAGCTCTATCTAGCTAAGCTTGCGCGCCCTTACTATAAAAATAGCCACTCTAATACTACACATAAGCAGAGCATTCTAAGCGAGATTAAAAGTTACTAGAATAACCTACTACTAAAAGCTTATATAGTATAGTCTCTATCTAAGAGCGCGAC
This sequence comes from Laburnicola sp. JP_R_19, assembly GCA_031010545.1. Lineage (NCBI taxonomy): Eukaryota > Fungi > Ascomycota > Dothideomycetes > Pleosporales > Didymosphaeriaceae > Laburnicola > Laburnicola sp. JP_R_19. Next base: position 253,298 of record VOIT01000010.1, on the reverse strand, counting down.
AATCTTAGTATATAATTAAGGCACTAAGCGATAGCCTAATAGCAAATTAAATAATAGAAATAATAAGGAAGCTATTAGTTATACTAGAGTAAATAAAATTTCCTAGTTTTAATACAACTAGAGAGGAGCGTATATTATAGCCCTGTCTAGGTGGCTACTTTAGTCTTAGCTTTATACTATGCAGAGCTAGGTCTATTCTAAAAGCTATTAAATGGCTAACTATAGAAGTGCCACATATATAAGGTCGTGGCAATATATTAGCACTATAATCTAAAATACCCTACTTACCTACCTGCATATAGGTAGTGTACAAGATAGATAAGTAGTTTATCCCTATTCCCTATCTGTCTTATAAAGAAAAGATAGTATCTTAGGCTATTATGCTAAATTCTTATATAAGCGGAATCCTAAGTGTGTAAACTCTAACCCTATTAAATTTTAGGGGTTCCCTCTCCTTAGGCACTAGTAGGCCTATTATTGCTATTTAGTGCTTAGTAATATAGAAGCGCTATATTAATAAAGGTTCTCTACGCTATAATCTATAAGCCAGGGATCCTAGTTTCCGACACCCCCGTGTTTCGAACAGCCCCACAACCGCGCCTCCTCATCATGCACTACAACCGAATATAAGTTCTTAAAAATTCAATTCTTTATTAATTTTAATTCTTCTTTTTGCATCATTTTTTCTGTCTTCTAATAGCTAGATATATAGAGGGCAACATCTAAAATGCACTCGCAGACCTTAAATCTGGGGTCGCTTTGGCCACTGCTGCTGCTTAGTATGGGATACCATAGAACACTCTTCGCGGCCGCTTTAATGGTGCCTAACCTTACTAGCACGCTTACAATAGTAAATAGCGGCTTACAACTATTTAAGAAGAGCATCTAGAGTACTAGATTCTCTAGTAGGAGGCCCTTAGTTACGCGTTAACGCATGCGCAAGTGTAAGCTATTATAACTAGCGTGCTTAAGCAAAAGGGTGACTATAGGAACCTAGGGAGGAAGTAGTCTAATCACTTTTTGCGGCGCCACCTAGCTATTAAGACAAAGTTAGGCTGCTAGACTAACTAGGAACGTATAAATGCAGCCACTCTAGACAATATTAGGCACTTGTTCGACCTGTACGGGACTGTGAGCTGGATTCCCCCCCGACAGAGGTACAACGCCGACGAGGGCGGCATTATGGAAGGCCAGGGTATTAATAGGCTTGTCATCGGCTCCTCGCAGGAAAATCTGAACTCTGTACTAGTTAAGATAGTAAATGCCTATACTTAGACCTCTGTAATAGAGTGTATCTCCGCGCTTAGTGTTGCTCTAGACCCCCTTGTTATCTTTAAGGCTAAAAGCATCTAGAAGCAGTGGTTTAAGCGGGAGTTTTTAGCTTAATATCCTAGCTGGCATATTACCTTCTCGCAAAATGGATAGACAAGCAACGAAATTGCTGTTAAGTAGCTAGAGAAGGTGTTCTTGCCCTAGACTAAGCCTAACAATCTATCTAAGGCACAGTTGCTTATTGTCGACAGTTATAGCAGTTATACCTTATACAAATTTATAACTATATGTTACCTAAATAATATTTACTTGCTCTTTTTGCCTGCCTATACTTCACATGTACTCTAGCCTTTAGATTTTAGTTGTTTCTTAAGTCTAAAGGCAGCGTATCGGCGGTTCCTTAGCGAGCATACAGCTCTGACAGATGCAACGAAGGTTAGGAAGGCCAGATTTCTTGAATTTTATGCAGAAGCGTGTAAAATTGGTCTTCGAGAGCAGTGCGTACGAGCTGGGTGGAAGGCGACAGGGCTGTATCCTAAGAGCGTGGACAAGCCCTTAGGTTCTTGGTGGGTCGTAGTGCGCCAACGGCTGTTAACACCCCCCTCTTCTACTATAGATATTAGGACGCCAAAACGCGGTGGCGACATTGTAAAGCTATTTTCTAGGAAGAACAGCTCTCTAGCTACACAACAATATATTCGGCTTGCTGCCACATCGCTAGACCGTATCGCAATAGAGGTCTCTATAAAGGATCGTAAGATTGCTTCCTTGCGCGAGCAGGTTAAGCAAGCAAATCCGCCAAAACGCCGCAAAGTCGCAATTAATCCAAACAATCGCTTCGCGAGTCTTGCAGAGGTTCTCTCTTAAACTAATTAGGAGCCCTCCTAACGTGTTTGCAAGGCAAGAAGCCCAACGCAGGAGGTAGAGGAGAGTTGCTCTAAGGAGGAAGCAGAGTAGGCATTAGTTCGACGTTCAGCACAGGATTAACAACCAACACAACGGTATCTTGCCTATGATTTAAGTGTAGATAAAGAAAGCGATTAAAGCTCTTCAAATGCAGTTTATTTTATGTTTTTAGAGATTTATTTGACAAAGTTGTGAACACATTCGTAACTAGGGTGGTGACGGCGGCGGGGCTTTGCAGGGTGTCGGAAACACGGGGCTGTCGGAAACTAGGACCCTTGGCTTAGTAACTTACTAGCTATTAGTAGTAGTAAAAGGAAGATATTGTCCTTATCTATAGCCGTATATATATACGCTAGAGGTAAACCCTTATGTAAATAGAATAAGTAAGCATTAATTATAAGGGCACTATAAATATATAAATAGAAGAGTTACTATTATAAGTAGCTAGAGGCTAATAAAGACCTATACTCGCTATAGTATAGAGTTATAAATACTAGAAATACCCACCTAGTTATAAATTAATTCTATTGCATTCTTTATTTAGCAGTTATAGATAACTAACTGCTTTACTATAGGAAACTTTATATAAATTCCTTCTTACTAGGTGTTAAGGCGCAGCTAGTAGTAATAATACTAAAATACTTAAGCTAGAAAATAGCTTTATAGATAGTATATAGAATACTAAGCTTATATTTAAATTATATATATAGCCTAGTAAAGTACTTATACTAAATATAGAGAATAACACTCTTATATATATAATAAGTCTTTAGATACTATCTATCTTCTAAACACTAAGATAAATAAAAGTGGCTTTAATTATATAGTCTAAAGTTTATACTACTAAAACTAAGATATTAAGAAATAAGTTAGTAGAGGCACTGTTAGTACTAATTAATTTAGCTATCTGTAACCTTATTATGCTAGAAATAGTACTATACCTTTCTAATTAGCTTAGCTTATTAAGAAGGGGTAGGGGTACGCATAAAAGAATAGCACACTATAGAAGCTAAATATCTAATAATTAAGTTTATAGGTATGTTTTAAATTTATAGGAGGCAAAGGAAGAATATAAATATTGTTAGATAGGCTCTCACTAGTGAAAGGAAAGGAACTGAAAACGGATTACATTCCAAGATTGATTATGATTCTTGTCTTCGTGTGGATGCTACAGAGGTGTACATGCTCTTGTCCAAGTAGGACCGAAGTAGGATCGAGGCGGTCTATTGGGCATCGTTGGGCAGCCAATGTATCTACCAATGCCGATGATCCGACACTGGAAATCTTTTCTTTCTGGATAGCTCGGTAGTGACTGTGTGTGTCCATATTAACTGTGTGTAAAGCATTAAACATCAGAGCCTGTTGGCCTCTGTACCCAGCCCTCAACTCGGACTGTCAACTCATTCCTGTTAATAAGGTGCTCAAGGGCGCGGTTTGGTGATGCCTTGGTGAAAGCGTCCGCAGGATTGTCTTCACCATTAATCCAGCGGATCTCAGTGATCTCGCGACGCTCATATGACTGGCGCAACGCCATGATATCGATCATGAGGCGCTTTTCCTTTGTTGTCCCAAGCTTCACTAGACACTCGTACAGCGAGTACGAATCTGTGCAGATAACCAAGGGAATTGCAGGTAGTCCAAGGCGTTCTGTGATCATCCTCAAGGTGGTTGCAATAGCGATGCCGATGTCAAAACCGTTGACCATGCCATAGATTTCTGAGGCCAGTACGCTTCGTGTGACGCGTTTGCATTTCGTAGAGCTGTAGTGGATCACATTGCCACAGATTGTAAAGGTGTTATCGACGTCTGTAGACTCATTGACAAGCATCAATACAAAGCCCAGCTGCGAACTGAGGTCCTTGTTGTTGGCAAATGAGCCGTCTACAAAGACCATCAACTTGGCATTGATAAGGTCAACGGGTACGTAGCGCAGACCGCGGTCGAGGTTCTCCATCTGCCATTTAAGGCGCTTGTTGAGCGCCCTGATGTCCTCATCCGAAGGTTGCTGCGCTTGCGCGGCTACGGACAAATCGAAAGAAGCCTCTGGTTGGCACGTTGAGGCGATGTACGCCCCGCGGGCGCGCTGTTCCGTGTACTGTTGCGCGCGATCGTGCGCCTTGATGTCCACAAGCTTAATCTTTCCTCCTTGTCCCTTCTGCTTAAGGTTTAAGATCGCTTCGCCATTTTCCATCGTAAGCGTGCAACCGTTGAAGTCCAGTTGCACGTCTAGCGTTAGGACAGTCTTTGGCTTCGATCGGAACTGTGCGTCCTCGAGCTTTTTCTCTTCGAGCGACGAGAATGCGGCTGTCCCAAGCATGAGGGTATCGTCGGTCTGCATGCCGACGAGTCCGAAGGCGTCTGCGTCCCCGTTTGTGACCAACAAGCAAGGGTCGTACGTTGATGTGGACATGTCCAATTCCTTACGGTGATGTCCGTGGTACGTTGTCCACCAATGAACCCCTGCCTCCGCGATCCCATACAGCGGTTTGATCACGTGAAGCAGCGTGCCTTCCGGATATTTTGACACTAGTTCTGAGGGGAGATGTGCAAGAATCGTCCTCTGGAGATTTGTCTGCGCTTGAGGGTATGCCTGCGTTATATCGCGCAGCTCAACAGTCATCTCACGTTGTACAAGTACGGGCGCCAGGGCCATAATCAGACGCTGGCTACAGCGTTGAATAGTTGGAGACTGTGTTAAGATAGCTTCCTTGTCGTGGTCCTGGTAGCCTTGGATGACTAGACGGGATTTCTCGTAGGGCTTAGTTGTTTTTCCTTTGACCTCTCGTACAAGGCGCGATTTGAAAATTCGGATCCCGCCGTGCAATTCCTTATCGTACAGTTCAAACTCGAACACTCCACGGCCTACGAGGTCACTAATCTCTTGATCGTCGGACGCCTCAAAGGGTGCGCCTGGGGTCGTGATGACCCCATCATTGCGTAGCTTGATCGCTAGCTCATGGTCGGCCTCCTCCTTCTTCGTTATGTACACATTCGCCTTGCGCTTGTTTTTCGATCCTAGAGGACGGCCTCTCTTGCGCGGTTGCGCTGCCATAGGTACTTCCACATCTGCAGGTGGCTCATGCAGTGCGTGTGGCGCATCAGGGTCGCTCCAGAGGTGGTCTGGTCTGTAGTATGGCTTGACAACAGTTGATCTGAATGTTGTTGGACCATTGACCATGTCAACAGTGACGTTGTGGCCATCTATGCTGGCGATTTTATACGGGCCGTTCCAGCCGTCACTTTCTCTCCAGATTAAAACCTCGCTTTGTAGCGGGAGTGCGAGTACGTCTTCAGTAGCAGGTCCGTTCCGGGTGTTCAGGGCGTCCGCGACCTGGCGCTCTGCGGCGATCTTGCGCAGGGCTTTCGTCGCCTTTTGAATGGCCTCGCTGCGCTTGACCATTGACAGTGACGGCGGTGACTCCGTCGTCATACGTGGGTACGCCCCAAAGACCAGCAGAGTCGGGACTAGCCCGTCAGGGCCGGCCGTATCGTTGACGGCTTTCACAGCCATCTGGAGGATCGCTTCGTCGGACATAGTGCCGGCGAGCTCGACATGGAGTATATCCCATGCGCGGCGTAGGGGCGCATGATACCTCTCAGTCTTGCCTATAGACCAGTGCGCCTCCGTAGGCACTTGTTTACACGTTACTCCCATGATCTTTGCCTCAGCGCGGAACTCTGCGCTCGCGAAGTTGGTGCCTGCATCGTGTGTAATGATATCCGGCGGGCCTTGGTAGGTGTCAATCCATAACATCCGTAGTGCCTTCCACGTCTCCTTGGCCGAAATAGCGCTGAGGAACTTCGCGCCTTGAAACGCAGTGGACGCATCGACCACGTGCAGTACGGGCTTGTTGCCCAGGTACATCACGTCGACAAGGATTTCGTAATTGAAGTAGCGGTCGTCCTTGAGGGTGAACTTAAATCGGCGCGGCGCGGAGCTATTTAGTTGACAATGATGACAGAACTTCGTGATTTCCTCGAGAGTTCTTTCTTCAAAGTCGTTGTGACCGGCGTTCTTCAATAGCTTGACGAGTCGTATGACAGCTGGGTGCCCGAACCGGCGATGCAGCCGTCTTAACTCAGTCTCTGTCAGAAACATCGTTGCGCGCTCTCTCTTGTTGATGGGATGTCCCCATTTGCGGATCACTGGGGTGCGGTGTTCTCCTTGTACGAGCTCATCCGTGGTGTTGTTGAAATAGACATTCAACCTGTCCATATCCGCAAGGCACAGCAGGAACGGTGTGGGCGCTTCAAGCACCTCGAAATCGATTTTCCCGATCTCCGTAGAGACCTGCGCGGTGCCGATAGACGCGGTAACACAGCCCTTGCCGAATTTGATGGACGCTTTTCCTGCCGTGGATATGTCCATCGTGACCGTTAGGTCTTCTTGTGTCAGCGCGAGGTATTGTTCCCTGCCGACCGTGGATACATTGGCGGCGCCAGTATCGGGCAGGATTCCCTGGTACACGGATCGCGCGTATCGGTCCTCAATGAGAAACTGCGACGCTGGCGTTGACAGTGCACGTCTGCTGTAAATGTCGTCGCCAGAGATGTGGTGCAGGAATGCTTGATCTGCGAGGCATTGTTCCTTGAAGAATTGTTGTTCGACGTACGCGGCTGTGACGCTATTGTCGTCGTCCTCGTCCTCGTAGGCTTCCTCTTCTCTCCAGCTTCTTGGTTGTATTGGGTCGCGTGTTCAATTCCTTCATACTCCGCGAGGTACACGGAGAAGTCTGCGGGCGGTTGTGTGTCCGCAAAGTGACATGCGGAAAAAAACTGCGCGCGGGCGGCCTTGCGTTCTTCGTCCGTATGGTTGGTCGACCAGCAGCCTTCCTTCTGGCAGACAAAACACTTCTTCTTCCAGCGTGGCGTGAATCCACGTGCGCTGTCATAGCTATTAAAGCGCTGACTGCCTCTGTTGCTTGCTTGGCCTCCTCGGAATCCACCGCTGAATCCACCTCCGCCTCTAAATCCTCCTCTGAATCCTCCTCTGAATCCCCTCGATCTCTTCCATTGCCGTTGTAGCGGCGGTCCAGGTAGTACTGGTCCTCCGTGACCGTCTTGCTCCCCATTAGCATTTGTGTCGTGTGCTGACGTGCAAGGTGCGTCTCAATTGCAGACCGTAAGTCTGAAAAGCCCTTCGCAGATTAGGGCTGGCTTAAACAGTGCCATTTCGAGTTCAGGAACTCCACGGCACGCATTGATGACCGTCGTACGCAAAGCATCGCCTCAAATCTTCCCAAGCGCGCGTTGGCACAGCTGCAGCTTATCCAGCAGGATCTGCAACACCTCGTGTAGGCCCTTTCGGGGTTCTCCATTCGTGTGCGAGCAAAGCTTGTAGTAGTCCAGTCCGTGTAGTAATGCTGATGGTGGACGTCATGGTCAAAATGGTTCTTAATCGCCATGTACGCACTGGCGAAGCTGTCGTCCCTCTGTACGACCTGGATGTAGAACATCTCTGCGCGTCGGTGAGAATACGAGGAAACACCGCATGAAACTCTTCCTCTTTGATGTCGACCTGCCAACAGATGCTGAAGAAGATCTTGATCTTGTCATCCAGGAGATCGTACGCGTCCCCTGTATACTTCTTGCTGTTGTCCCAGATCTTTGAGAATTGCGTGATCGTGCTGGCGTTAAGCCTGTCGTTGCGTGACCATCGTGGTGGCAGCGTCTTGTACGGGTCGTGGGGAAGTTCAGGCGGTCTGTCGGGTATGCCAATTGTCGGCTGCTGCGGAAATGGCGTGATTTCGCGATACGCGGTCGCTGGTGGTCGTGTGTGAGTTTGGGGTCGCCATTGTTGTGATCGGTCGCCTTGTGCCCACTGTTGTCGAGGTTGATGTCCTCCAAGCGCATCGCTTATGTACGGCGACTCCGGACCGTTAGGGCTCTGGTGTACCAGTTGTGGCTCCTGGCTTCGAGCGCCTTGTCTTGCTTCGTACTGCTCGCCTTGTTGCAAGCCCTGCGAGACCTGCCACGACGGCGGTGGCTGCATGTGCGATTGCGGTTGCCGTGTACCAGCTAGTGGGCTAGCCTGCTGTGGTTGTTCGGCCTCGGGGGCTATCCGTTGCGTGTTCCTTTGGCGTTCGTACGCTCTAGACCGGTGGTCGAACTTCATCGCTTGAAACTCCGCAGGGTCCCATTCGGGGGGGTTTTCCATGGCCATGTCTTGTATAGGGAATCTACTACCCTAGCGCGGTTGTTGCCAGTGTAGACTCCCCTATTTCGCAGCACGGTCTTGAGAGACTTCAGAGTATTTCGCTCAACCTTGAGGAACAGGTCTCTTGTCCATCCTTCAAAGTCCACTTTGTAATCGTCGAAAAGCTCATTATCCCAGACCATTGCCACGTTGTAGCGTGGACCATCTTAGCGACCCAGGTTGTCGTGTGCGTCTCGTTTGCATCCGCCGGTACGGGTACATCCCAGAGAGAGATTGTTGATGACATCGAGCGCGACTGTGTATGGACAGTCTCTCATAAGATGCTTGGCGGTGAACTTAGCCCAAAGGGAAGGAGCTTCCTCGCGTTCGCTTGTGCCGTGCTCTGATAGTTCGTTGAGCAGCTGATTCTGAGCATCCACCGCATCCGCGGCGCTTGTATCGCTTTGGTTGTCCGCCATCGTGCTGACGTGTGTTGACGCGTTGTCGGTGTTGTCTTGCTGGTTGGTCGTTTCCAGCACTTGTTGTGGTCGTACGTAATTGGGTCGTCTGGAGACGCTCGTACTAAATCGGTATGCGTTGCTGACGCGCTCTGTGTCCGCGGATCGGCCTGAACCAGCAGCTTAGAGGGAGGTTAAGAGTGCTTCGTGTTATCTCTGCCTCGCTCTGTTCTTAGCACATATGTCTTGTCCCGAGATTTCTCACGTCGGGGTGTCGACAGTCTGTCTCTTCTACCTTGCTGTCTGTGATCGCCTCAAGCAATCACTGATCAGTGTTAGATAGGCTCTCACTAGTGAAAGGAAAGGAACTGAAAACGGATTACATTCCAAGATTGATTATGATTCTTGTCTTCGTGTGGATGCTACAGAGGTGTACATGCTCTTGTCCAAGTAGGACCGAAGTAGGATCGAGGCGGTCTATTGGGCATCGTTGGGCAGCCAATGTATCTACCAATGCCGATGATCCGACAAATATACCTTATAACTTAAGTAAACTATCTAATTCTTATTATCTACTTTGCCTATACTTTATCTACTTTCTTTATATTTTGTTTACGTCTTTTATAGTCTTAAAAGAGAAGCGGCTCCTAGTCTACTATTAAGAATCCTACTTTATTTAAGGGCATAGTGCGTAGGATAGATAACCTTCTAGAAAGCTCTAATAATTTAGACTACTCTGCCTATAGTTAAGATTAATAAATTGAAGAAAGTAGTGGGCATAATAGATCCTATATATTATTTTAACTAAGATCTAGTTAACTTAATTGCTAATAAAAGGAAAACATCTAGTCCTTAATAGAAAAACATAGTTGTTTAGGAAGTTAGAATATAGATACAAATAGAAAATTTACAAAAAACTAGCTCTAGAAAAAAAAGTAGCTATTACTATGGGCTTTATATAATACGTATTCTAACAATACTCTAAGCATAGCTTATACTATTAGAGAAGGTAGAAAAAATAAATTCGTTAGTTGTTAATCCATAACGTGTTTATAAGCGTGCTGTCAGTACAAGCGAGCCGTCAACCCCACCAACTTTCCGTAACGCGCGATAAGCAAACTACAATGCCTTAACCAACTACAACTCAATTGCCCTATAACGAAGGAGATATCTTCCTTGCTATCTCAGCTATTAATAAAAATCAGATTTAGAGCGAAAATCGCGCTGCCTTAACGTTTAACGTCCCTCGATCAACGCTGCGCGACCGACGCGCCGGAATTGCTGCGCGACGCGATTACCAGCCCAAATCAAAGAAGCTTACCAAGCTAGAAGAGGAGGTGATTGTTGAGCAAATACTTGACCTAGATTCGCGAGGCTTTGCGCCCACTCTAGGTGCTGTACGAGATATGGCGAATAAGCTGCTCACTAAGCGCAGCGCAGGCCACGTTGGCCAGCAGTGGCCTAGGAACTTTGTCAAGCGAACAGACAGCCTCACAACGCGATTTAATCGACCCTACGATCGACAGCGAGCCCTCTGCGAGGACCCGACGGTTATACAGGCCTGGTTTGAGCTAGTAGCACGTACAAAGGCCACCTACGGTATCTGCGACGAGGATACCTTCAACTTCGACGAGACTGGCTTTCTAATAGGTAAAATATCCTCCCAGCTAGTCGTTACTAGCTCAGAGAGGCGTGGCCGGCCAAAAGCGATCCAGCCAGGCAATTGTGAGTGGGTGACAGCGATCCACAGAATCAACGCTGCTGGGTGGGCAATCCCGCCCTTTATCATCTTCGCTGGCCAGTACCACCTCTCTGCCTGGTACGAGGGCGATGATATACCAGGTGACTGGGCTATTGGTCTCAGCGACAATGGCTGGACTACGAACGAGCTTAGTGTTGCCTGGCTACGGCATTTTATTAAGCATATAGTAGAGCGTAGAGTGGGCGCGCGTTAGCTACTAATACTTAACAGCTATAAGAGTCACAACTCGCTTGAATTCTAGGAGATCTGCAAGAAGAACAAGATCTACACTCTCTATATGCCGCCACATTCGTCACACCTTCTGCAGCCGCTTGACGTTGGCTGTTTCTCGCCGTTGAAGCGGGCGTACGGGCGCCAGGTTGAGGGCCTGATACGCGACCACATTAACCATATTACTAAGCTTGAGTTCCTACCAGCCTTCCGCGCCGCCTACGACCAGTTAATTACAAAGGAGAATATCTGCGCAAGCTTTTGAGGCGCTGGGCTAGTCCCACACAATCTAGAGGCGGTGATATTAAAGCTTGATGTGAAGCTTCGTACGCCGTCGCTAGCAGCCCTACTAGAGACCCTATGGGAGTCTGCAACACTAAGCAACGCGCGCGAGCTAGGCGCTCAGTTAACTCTAGTTCGTGAGCGGATCTAAAGGCATTAAGGATCCTCTCCTATATCAGTTATCTAGTCGCTTGATTGGCTTACAAGAGGGGCTAAGAGAATGGCGCATTTGATAGTGATTATGCGCGATGAGATAGCTAGTCTACGAAGGGCAAATAAGGCAGCTATAACGCGTAAACAGCGCAAAAAGAAGCGGTTCTAGAAGCGAGGCACTCTATTAAAGGCAGAGGGAGAGGATATTATTGCTCAGTAGGCTGTTGAGCAGCAACTAGAGGGAGAACGCGGTATAGCCAGGCGCGGTCAGGTGCGAGCCGGCAGGCTTCAGCGCGCTGCACGCGCTGCAGGGAGCCTGGGCACAACTCACGTACGTGCAAGAAGGCTTCTATAGATACTGCTTGATTTAGGAAAGCTATTATATTAATAGAATTTTGATGTGTTGTTAAACTACGTGACTTTTTAAGTGTAGAAAGTTGGTAGGGTTGACGGCTCGCTTGTACTGACGACACGCTTGTAAACACGTTATAAGTTTATATTTATATATCTACTATATTTCTATTACCTATTCTTAGTAGAATCTATTACTATAATAATTCTGTAAGACCTTTAGATTTAATAGTAGCTTTTTATATTTTATATATTTCTAATAACCTTTGGTAAATCTAGCCTATTACTTTTTTAAATAGCTCTAGTTTAGTTTACCTATATAGCTAAGGACTAGACTGCTAAAATATTAAAAAAAGAGCTATAGATTAAAATCTATAGTTTCTAGCGTACTTAGGTATTAGCTAATACTATAATAAAATAAACTAGCTGTAGTAATTTATTTGCTATATAACTTATATTATACTACTATACTACTAGTAAAATTAAAAGGTATTTAACTTTTATAGTACTACCTCTAGATATTACTATTGTCATTATTTATTTTATTATATATATATAGACTCGTAATTACCTACTCTATAGAAAGCGTGTTATTTAGTTAAGAGAAGGCTATTATATATAGTAACCTTAATATTTTAAGTAATAATATACTTCATATATAAGGGTAGATAAATATTTAATCTAGTTATAGATTTTTATACTTTATATATAAGCTATATTACATTCTTATTTTTAACTTTAACTTTAGTATTTATAAACTATAGTATACTATAATTAACTATTTTATTATTAGTATAAGGGGCTAATTTACACATACTAATAAATAGTCTCTAGTCGAATCTATTTTACTACTTTACCTTTTTTTAATATATTTTTAGCATACCTATATCTTTCCTTTATAGTGTTATACTATATACTAAAAGATCTATAATATTTCTCTTTCTAATCTATTTATAGTTAACCTAATCTTTTATAAATTATAAAACTTAATAATAAGTATTAGAATTAGAAATATTGTATAGCTTTTGGTATATAGTATAACGCTATAAGGAAAAGCTATAGGTGTATTAATAATACTTTAAAAAAGATATAGTAGTAAATAGGTTAGGCTAGATAGAGACTATTTATTAGCACGTATAAATTAGCCGCTTCTACTAATAATAAAATAGTTAATTATAAGATATACTAGATACTAAAGTTATTAATAATATAATATATAGCTACTGCTTACGTAGTATAAAATATTTAACTAGATAAAGATTACCTATTTATACTAGCTTTCTATCCTAAGAAATATTTAATTTAAAGTTAAGAATTTAAAGTTAGTTACTATATTTATTTCTTACTTTAAAAATACTATTATTATTAGACGTATAGTACTACGCCCCTATTTAGAAAATATAAATAATAATAATATAGCTATATATAATAGCTAGATACTACTTAATATTAAAAACTAAATAGCATTTGCTAAGGACCTATATAGTAAGTAGATAGCCACTAGAAAATTAGATTACTATATTAAAAAGAATATATATCTTTTTAAGTAAAAGCCTAAGATTAAAAATAAAAAAAGCCTTATGATATAGATTGCCTTATAATAGTTTAAGTACAAAGTACTTATAACTATTAAAATTAAAAACTAGAAAAATTTAAATATTGTTGGGAGGACTTGTTGCACTAGTGCTAAAAGGAAATACTTAATAACGATTTACATTTGTTAATAAATGGATTCTTATTATTCTATCTACTAAGGAGCGAAGTATATCGCGGGGTATAGAAGCTAGTCCTATATAGAGCTCGCTCCATATATGTAGTGTTTTGCAACACGACAGAGGCCTTAACGACTATTAATAGAATGCTCGCTCCTCCACACACACCTTCTTGTAATATACCTAAGGCCTTTGAGATTATTAATTCGACAAATATTTTTATAAAATAAAAGTTTAGGCTAGTAGCTATATACTACTATATAGCTTAGAGACGCAGTTACTACTAAAGGCTATAAGTAATATTAAATCTCTAATTAATAGCTTATTATTTTTATAATAATAGCTATACTAAGTAGGTACTAGAGATATAAAAGATATATAAATAAATGTTTCTACTATAATATTTTAATAAGAGATAAATAGAGCAATAGTAAAGTGTTTAGAGGTTAATAGGTTAATAAGTTATTAATAGAGAATAGTAAGGTGCTATTTAGTATTAGAAGTGGGAAGCGTATATATAATTTATTATATATTATAGTAGTAATTCTCCCCTAGACTCAATTCGTAATACTAGATAATCCTAGGCTGGCTATTTAACTAACCACTGAGTTATATAATTAATAATTTCTTTAATAATATTTTTCGCTATAATAATAATAATAATAATAATAATAATAATAATAATAATAATAATAATAATAATAATAATAATAATAATAATAATAATAATAATAATAATAATAATAATAATAATAATAATAATAATAATAATAATAATAATAATAATAATAATAATAATAATAATAATAATAATAATAATAATAATAATAATAATAATAATAATAATAATAATAATAATAATAATTTAGTTATACTAGATAGCAAACTGTGCATTAACTACTATTACTATATACTAAGTACTAGGTTTTAGTGCCTTTTATTTTACTTCTCTCTGTGTATAGTCTAGACTTAACCTTAGTTAGAATCTTTATAAAATAAAGATCTTTAATATTATAGTAGTAGAGTAAAATAAGAATTCTAAGTTATTAATTATCTAGTAATAGAGTAGTAAAACATTAAAAGGTATGTATTAATTATCTAATAATGTACTAGGTAGGTAGGTAGGTAGAGTATTGTTATTATAGGTTATTTTAGAAGCCAAGAGAGGCATTAGAAAAACTTTAATATACTTTAGTTCTAGGCTTAGAATATATATAATATTATAGAATATTATATAGGCGCTATACTATAATAAAAAAACATAGTAATTAAACGTAGGAAAGCTACTTAAAAACTAATAAGTAGAGGCAGTTTATACTTCTACGTAGAAGGGTAGTAATAAGCATAATTAAAATTAGCCATAGTAGAAAGCTAAAGTATAATATAATAATTCTAAGGACTAATTATATAATAGTAAACTATAGGATAGTAACTTTATATTTATTATTTAATTATAAAGCTTTAAAAAGTAATTAAATAGCTTATTAAAAGGTAATAATAAGAAAAGATAAATAAAAGCTAGTACTTCTACCTATTTTTATTATAACCTTCTATAAAGGTAATCTAATACTAATATCTAGAAGAGAAATATTACAGACCTTTTAGTATATAGTATAATACTATACAAGAAAGCTATAGATATACTAAAAATATATGTGACGTTATTTTATCTACCTAGGGATAGGACAACAGAGGCTTTTATCTAAAATAACATAATAAAAAAAAGTAGAGTCTTCTACTTAGTAATTAAAAAAGGCGTAAAATAATAATAACAAAAAAAAGCTAAAAATATATTAAAAAAGGTAAAGTAGTAAACTAGGTTAGGCTAGAGACTATTTGTTAGCATGTGTAAATTAGCCCCTTATACTAATAAGGTAGTTAATTATAGTATACTATATGTAACGGTAACTGCTGGCCTCCCTGCCAAGCACTCCCCATCACCTTTCCTTCACACCCTATTTCCCCTATCTGCGCCTTTTACCTTCCTAAAAGGCGCCTTTCCTAGTTAGTGTTAGCGTGGTAGTTAGCGTGGGCTCGTGCCCCACGTCGCCCTCTATATAAGAAAGGGCCCCCCAGGTCCCTTTCTTATCCACTGTCTTAGAATAGTATCAATTCAACTAGCTCTTTCAACTATTCTAGCTGTCCCCGATAGGTTAGCCCTGTAAGGAATTGTTCAGTCCTTACATTATTCTAAGACCAACCATTTTATTTGGCCGTGGACGGCGACATAATATCTACTCCTCCCTTAAGACGCTGCCCGGGCGGTCGAATTAGTGGAAGTTTTACCTTGTTAGTCACTAGTTGTGCTAGGCGGTTGCCTAAGGTCTGCGAGACCGCTAATACGACTCCTCTGCCCGCTGCGAGTAGGTAAGGGTGTATTAGTTTGTTAGTCACTGGGAAGGATCCCCAGCGCCAGGGAGTTTGTGTTTCACTGCCCTGAGGTCTATTGAGAGAGGCCGCTTCTGAGTCCCGCCTCTGCTTGTCGCACGAGGGTAGGAAGTTTGTTAGTCGCTGGGAAGGATCCCCAGCGCCAGGGAGTTTGTGTTTCACTGCCCTGAGGTCTATTGAGAGAGGCCGCTTCAAAAAGTCCCAACGTCTGAGAACAAACAAACAATCAACAAACAATCAACAAACAACAACCACCCCACTACTGCCCGCACTATGGCTAACCGCCGCCCTTCAATCCAAGAGACTCCTGGAACGTTCCCTGCGTCCTCTGTACCCCCGGACAGCTCCAGGATCGAAGATACAGAGGTGGACGTTCGCCTGTACCCCGCCAACAATAGTCTACACGACATTCGCCTTAAGAAGATTTCCCCACTTAACCCCAGCCCTACAAAGAAAAAGAGCATCATCAAACTACTGGAAAAGGTCTACCCCGAAGGAATTCTTTACAACTCACAGCACGAGCACCACGTCGCTACACTCCAAGCGGACCAGCTAACCGACGAATTTGCGACAGCAGAGCTTGAGTGGCTTGCGCACCAAGGCGAAGCTGAACTCAAAGCTACCGGCAAGTATAACGCGTTTACGGGAAAATTCGAGCCAGACCGATCGATCCAGCACGGTTTGGAAATGAAACAGTTACTGGCCACCTGTCAGCTTCGGGCTCGATATCGCTTTTCTCGAGGTCTGTTTTTGGAGACAGCACCAGATTTGGTGACCAGGGCTGTTACAAAGTCCAAAGAAGACCCCGAATGGGAGGTCCTCGTTCGGGCCTTGTGCGAGCGCGCTGATATGTTTGAACAAGCTTATGCTATACTCAAGGCAACAACACCTCACCACCCAGTGTACGCAGTCTTGGAAGATTCCGACTCACAGTCCGATGTTGCCGATCAGGCAGCCATTGGACAAGACTTGTTCAGCCCCGAGAAAGTTCTCCCCTCTGTCGAAGATCGTCATGGTCCGAAACACCGCACTGAAGTCCCCTTGAAACCCCCCGGCCCAGGAACGCCCCGCCCTCAGGCGGCCGAGCGGAGCTCATCCCGCCCAGCCGCGCCCCAACGTGCACCGCGAAATCCGCCCCAGCTCGCGGTGCCCACTCCACAACAGGAGGACACCCTTCGCTACTCCCCAGTCCCCGGATACGTGCAAACCAAGCTCGCCAACGGCGCCTGGATGGACGTGCCCTGGGGCAGACACGCTTCCGCCGCCCCCTCTAGTGTGTCTAAGCCAGGACGCTCCGCGAAGCTACCCGACGTTGACAAGTACTACGGAAAAGGTCAACCTGGCCCCAGCATCGAAGATTGGCTGGAGGATATGCGCAACAAGATCCGCGTAAACGCAGACCATTACCAAGGCGACAACGACAAGGACGATCAAGACAACCAAGCAGAAGCCATCCTTAGCCGCCTTGGAGGCGCGCCTCGAGAGGCAGCGCGAAATTGGCGTCGAACGAATCAGGCCCTCCAAGAAGACTGTGGACCTGAAGCACTCTTTGAATTTCTAGAAGAGACTTACTGCGACCCTTCGCTCCCCAGCGGGCACGCGAGAAGTTTCACAAGCTCTTCCTCTCCGATGGAATGGACGCCCAGACGTTCCTGCAGGCTTTTGAGAGCCTAGCTAGGAAAGGTAGACTGGACGCAAAAACCTGGAAGGACGAATTACGACTTAAGTTGACCGGGAGTCTCAAGTTGATGCTTTGGAAAGAGATGGAAGACTCTAACGTTGACTACCCAGCGATTAAACGCCAGATAACCGCCGCCAGCCGTACTCTCCGCGACAACAACACGACAAACCCGTTTCAGGCGCGTACGAGGACCCCTTACAAGGCATCACCCTCTGGATCAAAGCCCTCGTACACGGCAGCTGAACAACCAACGCCCCGCTCCGGACCCGCTGTTCCCTTCTCGCCCCTCCACAGTCACGACAAGACGTGGTGCATTCAGCACAACGCCTGTTTTCGATGTGGTAAGACGGAGAACAAACACTCAAGCCGCTGCGACCGTTTCAAGAAGACAGCTACACAAGCGAATGTACAAGCAGTGGACGATCTTGATTTGACCGAACTTGGTATCGCCTACTACTCCAATTCGGAGGCAGGTGATTCGTCAGACGACGAGGCTTTAAATGCGCGCTACTAGACCACTCCGACCTAGTAGCTTACATAGGGGCCACCGAACCAATCGATCTGGACAAGCCGCAATTCCAATCACGAAACACAGATGCCAAACCGATATCGCTGCCCGCGGGCGGCAAGACACTGAGAGTTCCCGAGCTGTTCGGAGGCCCTCAGCTGGTCATGCCAGTGCAAATCGTATTCCAAGGGTTGGCTCTCAGGTTGCGAGCCTTGATGGACACCGGTGCTAGCGCTTACAACCTCGTCGCTTTAAGGTATATGAAGGCTGTCCGAAAACAGCTCAAAGCCAAACTACTCCGCCTGAAGACACCGATCCCCCTCAAGAACTTCGCAGGAAAGAGAAGCGCGAAAGTGGACACCTGTTTCACAGCCCAGCTCAACATTGACGGACGCAGCATCACCACATGGTTCGTTTTCTGTGAAATAGGGGACCACGATCTTATCGTTGGTAGAAAAATTTTTGAGCAGGCCAACTGCCTGGTTGACGCTCGGGACCGCCGCCTTTGTTGGAAAGATGACAAGAATCTAACCTTTGCCGGCAACCTCGTCCTACCGCGGACTTCTCCACCACCCGACCCCTCCCACCAGGACGACGCCACTCGACGGGATGGTCTACTCGAAAAGCAGGACCATACCTGCCGAACGACTCGCTTATTGAAAGCTGACCAGAGTATCTCCAAGGAAATCTCTGTTCAGCTTCCCAGCCCCACCATCTCGTTCATCGGCACATACTCACAGGCTTACCGGAAACCGAGCTGTGAGGACGACTTCGATGGAAATGGTAGCGTAGAGGCTGTCGAGCTGTCTTCCTCGGACGACGAGCCATCAGACGACGAGTCGCCTGTTGGTCACCCCGTCCCCGCTACCCAAGGAAGCCACCAGCAAGACCAGCCCCCAGGAATTGTGCGGCAGGATCCGGGTATCACCCCTAGCCCTAGACCTGGAGACTGTGATCCTACCAGAGAAGCTGATCCGAAGATCAGACAGCTCTTGCAGGAATTAACTATTCAATTCGACCCACCCCGGCCAAAACGACCTGGGATGACTCCCTTCCGCCCCACCGAATCACTGACGCGGCAGGAGAACTTGCGGAAGATGAACGATGAATTGCGTTCAGCAGACCCACCAGACCCATGGGATCCGGCCGACCTCCCAGAACTCATTCAGGCGCCAACACGGGAACAATTGTACGCTGCCGGCTTGACGTCAACACAGTGAGCGCCGCAGCCTTCGCTTTGAACAGCGGCCACAAGTCCAACGCGATCATCGGTTGTACCAGCCCCTACGAGCTGGCCAAACTCATAGAGGACCGCGAGAGCGAGAGGCGCGGTCCGGAAAACAAATCCCAAGTCGACCTGCTCGCCGAGATGGAACAAGCGCTTCCCTGGCCCGGATACGCCGGAGCGGAGCCCGCCCATTTTTCAAAAGCAGATTCCAACGCCCCCCGCCTTACCGAAAGGGCGTCGATCACAATGTCGACCTCACTGAAGACCCGTCCACGCTTACCACCTCGCCTTTGTACAGCATGTCCTTAGAACACCTCAAACTCCTCAAAGCCTACATCGACGACCACATTGAGCGCGGGTTTATCGTCCCTAGTGACGCCAGCTTCGCTTCGCCGGTGTTATTTGCCAAAAAACCAGGCGGAGGTTGGCGCTTTTGCGTTGATTACCGCCGGCTTAATGCCATTACTAAAAAAGACGTTACGGCGATCCCACTCATCGAGGAGACACTTATGCGCCTCTCTAGAGCGAGACTCTTCACCAAGCTCGACATTCGCCAAGCATTCTACCGAATCCGGCTCACCCAGAGACTGAAGCGCTGACTACTTTTCGAACCCGGTATGGAAATTACAAGTACAGGGTCTTACCCTTCGGTCTCTGCAACGGTCCTGCCACCTTTCAACGGTTTATTAACAGCGTCCTGGGCAATTATCTAGACGACTTCTGTACGGCATACATCGACGACATCCTCATCTTTTCTGACGATCCCCTAGAACACGAAGAACATGTTCGCAAGGTCCTACTTCGCTTGAGGGACGCTGGTCTCCAAGCTGATCTCAAGAAATGCGAATTCGCCGTAACGGAAACTAAGTTCTTGGGATACATCATTAGCACTGAAGGAATCCGTAAGGACCCCGCGAAGACCGCTGCGGTTCGGGAATGGAAAGAGCCCACAACACTCAAGGCATTGCAGAGCTTTTTGGGCTTCTGCAACTACTACCGCTCTTTCCTTCCTTACTACGGTCGGGTCGTTCGCCCCCTGACCAAACTACTGAAAAACAGTGCCTTCCACACTTTCGGAGAACAGGAGCGCGCCGCTTTCGAGGCCGCAAAGCAACTCGTCGCCAGCGACGTCCTAGTCTCCTGGTACTCCCCATTTCGGATCACCCGCATGGAAACCGACTCTAGTAACGGCGTCAATGCGGGCTCTCTTAGTCAACTGCAATCGGACGGCACATGGCGCCCGGTTGCATGGTATTCGAAATCACTAAAGCCCGCTGAGTTAAATTACGACATTCACGACAAAGAGATGTTAGCAGTTATGCGGGGCCTTTCGGAATGGAGAGCGCAGCTGATTGGTCTCCAAACCGCCGAGCCCTTTGATATCATTACTGATCATCGGGCCCTTGAATACTTCAGCACCAAGCGTGAGCTCTCTCCACGGCAAGCCCGTTGGTCTGAGAAGCTGTCCGAGTACCATTGTCGAATCACGTACCGACCAGGCACCGCAAATGTTGTGGCCGATGCGTTATCTAGGAAACAGGACGAGCTAAAGTCGCAGAAGGAAAAGGATCGAGAGGCTCGAACCCGGTTTTTTCTCCCACACCCACCGGATACCGCCGAAGCAGCCCTAGTAGCTGTCACGATCGCAGACCAGGAGGAAGGAAAAGTCGATATGAGCCCCAAAGGAGCCCATCCTCACATGCTCATTGATCGCGCATGCTGCATGCCAATCGGACACACGAGGTGCTCGAATCGCTTAGAGAAGAGGCCCGTTCAGGATCACCAGGTTTCGCCCTTACCCCTTCTGGGTTGCTTCTCTACAAAGACCGCCTAGTAGTTCCCTCCATAGAATTTCTCCAGACGCATCTGATTCAAGCGGTGCATGCTTGTCAGGTCACTGCCCATCCAGGTCCACGAAAAACTCTCCGGCTGTTACGCCAGTTGTATCACTGGAAGGGAATGAACGCCGACGTTAGTAGGTACATCTCCAATTGCAAAGACTGCCGGTGGAGCAAGCCCCGCTGGATAGAAAGCCAGGCTTGTTACACCCGCTTCCCATCCCCGAAAATGTCTGGCAGGATGTCTCGATCGATTTCAAATCATTTCCCAAAGATAAGAAAGGGTACGACAACGCGATGGTATCTTGTTGCCGTCTGTCTAAGCGCGCCTTTGCTATGCCCTGCTGCAAGACGGTCACCGCTGAACAAGCCGCCGATCTCTACTATCAGTACATATTTAGAGTCTTTGGCCCCCCTCGCTCGATCGTCTCCGATCGCGGCCCCCAGTTTATTTCCGCCTTCTTGGCTGCTTTATGCCAGCTCACGGGTATCACGCAACTTCTCTCCACGGCGCGGCATCCGCAGACCGATGGCCAAACTGAGATTATGAATCGGTACCTCGACCAGCGTCTGCGTCCGTTTATTAACTTTCATCAAGACAACTGGTCTGATTTGCTGCCCAGCATGGACTGGGCCCAAGCGATACTGCCCCACGACAGCACCGGAGTTTCGCCTTTCGAGATTGAGTTCGGGCATCAGCCGTACTTTCACTGGACTGGCGCGAGCGTACCCGACCAGTCACCGAATCTCTGGACGACGTCACTTCAGAAAAGGCTAAGGCGTGGGTTGAGGCCCGCGCCAAAGCCTGCGAATTCGTCCGTGACACCGCCCGCGCCAACATGTCTACTGCCCAGGAAATGCAATCGGAGCAGGCCAACAAACGCAGACGAGCCGTTGACTTCGACGTCGGGGACCAGGTCTTTGTCACCCCGAAGGGATTCATTACCGAACGCCCGTCAGTCAAGTTGGATCATCAAATGAAAGGACCATACCCGATTGTGGGCAAGCAAGGCCACTCCTTTGTACTCAAACTCCCACAATACATGAGAGTTCACCCAGTGTTTCACGCCGACAGGCTTCGAAGGGATCCGAATGATCCCTTACCAGGTCAATTGCAACCTCTGGAACCACCCATTGAGGTGGACGGAGTCCCCGAGTGGCCGGTTTCTCGTATCCTTGACAGCAAAGTAGACCGCGGAACACTGAAGTACCGGGCAGCGTGGGAGGGGCATGACCCCGACCCGACCTACTACCCTGCCGACAACTTCGTCAACTCTCCCCTGCTGATCGAAGCTTACCATCAAGAGTACCCCGAACGAGCCGGTCCACCCAAACGGTTGCTCATTTGGCTGGACGCTGCCCTCCGAGACACCTTCCTGGAGCCTATCCCCGAAGACAATGTCCCCGCGAAGACAGGGTCGAAGCGCCGCATCAGGCGTGCTTAGCTAGGTGCCTGTCGCTTTTCAACACCTGCACGCCCTTAGGCTCGCGCGCGTCGCCGGATACCTATGGCTTTTCGGTACCCTCAAACCCCGGACAAACCCTCACCCCCCGACAGACCCTCCACCCCCCGACTGTCCCCACTATCGCCGGCAGCACCTATGGCTTTGGAGCTGCCCTGCCCTAATTGAAAACCGCATGGTCGGGTCAACACGTTTTTCAAAACGCTCTCCTATGGTACTGGGGAACGTCATGCGACACGATTGCGCCCGCGCGCAACGAACCGACCGGAAAATTTTTTGCTGACCGCGTTTTTGTATGGCGTCGGAGCTGAGGATGCGCTCTGTCGGCAAAACGCCGAACGCTGAGAGGTGGTTTCTAACCAATTCCAAATCCACCAATTCACCTCCAACTACTTTCCTTAATATCTCCACTATATGGCAACCAAATTGGACACAAAGGCCACCGTTCGAACTGTAGGGGCCTGTTGCCCCTATTGCAACCCTCTTCGGCCCTAAAATAGTGCTGGTTACGTTGAAAATCCGCCAAAACACCCTATTTTCACGTACTTTCCTTCCTATTTTCGGACCTTAAAAGGGGGGTTATGTAACGGTAACTGCTGGCCTCCCTGCCAAGCACTCCCCATCACCTTTCCTTCACACCCTATTTCCCCTATCTGCGCCTTTTACCTTCCTAAAAGGCGCCTTTCCTAGTTAGTGTTAGCGTGGTAGTTAGCGTGGGCTCGTGCCCCACGCCGCCCTCTATATAAGAAAGGGCCCCCCAGGTCCCTTTCTTATCCACTGTCTTAGAATAGTATCAATTCAACTAGCTCTTTCAACTATTCTAGCTGTCCCCGATAGGTTAGCCCTGTAAGGAATTGTTCAGTCCTTACACTATACTATAGTTTATAAATATAAAAGTTAAAGATAACAATATGGCTACCTCTATATAAAGTATAAAAATCTATACCTAAAGATTATTTTTTATATACCTATTTTTATATATATAATATAACTAATTATTATATAAAACCTTAAGGTTATAATCTAGTGTAGCTATTTCTTACCTTAATAATACTATTATTACTAGGTAGGCAGTTACACGTTTATATATATATATATATATAATAATAATAATAAAGATAATAATAATAGTACTAGCTAGAATTAGTATTGTAAAAGATAAACGCCTAATATTACTAACTATATAGTAGTAGAATATAAGTAGTATGGTAAATAAATTGCCTTCGCTAGTTTAGTAGAGTTCTATTATATTAATAAGTATATCAGGACTATCTATATAGAATTTAACTTATAGCTTACTTTTTACTAGTTTAGTTACTTTATATATAGCTCTATTAATAAAGAATACTAAATATATTTTTAATAATAATAGAAATAAATAGACAAATATTATAAGAGGCTCTAAAAGAATAAAGTAGAAACTATATAAAATAACTATAAAATATATTAAGCGTATATAGGTATATACTTATACTATAGAATTTCTATAAAAGATAAATAAAATAATAGCTAAGCATAAAGTGCTTATTAGCTTACTAAATACATTTTTTAACTATTTTTTTTAGTTTAAGGTTAAAGTAGATTAAGATAGATAGTTATTATATATTACTATATACAGCACCTAAATCTAATTAAAGACTAATCTTAAACACCTTAATAACTCTATGCCTTATAAGCTTCTAATCTATATAAGATTTACTTATAGCATATATAGCACACTTAGCTTATTACTACTACTATTATTAGTTATTTACACTTACGTGCTAGATAAGCTAACTTAATAGTAATAATAGTAATAATATCTAGAAGAATCTTATAGATCTATATAATGCTTTTACTACACTAAAGCTTATTAATAAACATATTATTCTCTATCTTTTATATTCCCTACTAGATTCTATTACTAATATAGAGTAATAGTATTTACTAAAGTAGAAATATAGACATCCTAGTCTTTAAGAACTAGATAAACTACTAACCTAGCTAGTATATAAGAATTGCCTTTTAGATAGTTAGGTATACTAGACTCTTATAAATAATTATCTTATAAATAAAATAGAACTTTAGTATTATTATTTTAGTAATAGTAGTATAAAACTATAGTGTATACTTATTAGTAATAGCAAGTATTTCTTTAGAGATAATATTAATACCTAAAAGAATAGTAGCGCGTAGAGAGATAATAAGAGGAAATTTATTAAGAATAATTTTATTAGAGTAATAGAGTAATAGAGTAATAGAGTAATAGTGTATTTAGTATATATTACTATTATTCTACTACTTATAAAAAATAGTATATTCTTCTTAATATATTAACTTATATTATTTGTAATAATTAGGATAGTAAAAAAGAATAGTAATAGATAACTACAGTATAGTGGCGCTAAAGCTATTTTATTCCTCCTCTACTAAAGTTCTAAGTAGCCTTATACTAACACTACTAAGCTTACTTAGTAGTTTAAATACGCTTTTTTTATAATTACTACCTTTTTAATACTCTTTTTAATTACTAAGTAGAGGGCTCTGCTTTTTTTATTATATTATTTAAGATATAAGTCTTTATTATTCTATTCTAAGGTAGATTTAATAAACACTATATAGAGTGCTATTTAGTATTAAGAGTAAATATATATAATTTATTATATATTATAATAGTAAAGTATATATTTAAAAGTTCTAAGTAGTTAATTCTTTAATAATATAGTAAAAGATTGTAAAATAGTACTAATTATCTAGTAATATAGTAGGTAGGCGAGTAGATAAGATATTATTACTATAAGGTTAGTTATTTTAGAAGCTAGGGGGAGAAATTAAAAAAACTTTAATATGCTTTAGTTTTAAGGCTTGGCGCTTATACGTAATATTATATTATATAATATTACGTAATATTTTATAGGCGCTAGTAATATAATAAAAAAATAGTAATTAAACATAGTAAGGCTACTTAAAAACTAAATAAGTAGAGGTAGTTTATAACTCTTACTAATAAGAACTATAACTAATATAGCGATCTTAATTTCTTCTATTAATAAAACTATTATTGTAAGACTGCCGCATGGCTGTATAGTCGGTCCTTGGTCGCATGACCTCGGCCGGAATAACCTTATGGCTAGCCTCACCTATATACCTTCAGGCCCTCGGTCCTCCATAGTAATAACACACCTCTTTCCTTATGGTCAACCCATATCACTATGAATTACTGTAATCTCCACTATCTTACAGTTATAAGCTCGGCACGACGCTTATTACGCACCCTCTAAAACTCCTTACCAATTAGTTCTGCTGCCACATTATCGCTCGCATGGACCAGAGCAGAGTTTTTCACAATAACAACGAGAAAAGTTATTGCAAAACCACTATTATAGTCACTGTAAATTACTGTAAAAACACTATAAGACTCCAAATCATAACAAAAAGCCCACACTAGTGGCCAAACACGCGAAAAGTTATCGCAAACGCGTCATAATGGCAACGCCAAAGGACGAAAAAGTTATACTAAAAGGGATAGACAACTTTGAACTATAGTACACAGTTTTTAAACGTACTACGCGCACACTACGCGTCCTAAAATATGTCGACCTAGAGGCTACAAATCTTGCAGTGCTAGAAAATATTAAATCTAACCTTAATAAAAACCTTAACATTGCAGTATAGAAAGAGAAATACAAGCGCAAATAAGAACGCAAGAAATTGCTAAGAAAGCTTGAAAGCCATATTACAAGTACAGTGAGGAATAATATACTAATTTCTATGCCTGCCAACTATACTATTGCAGAACAAATTAGGTTCCTATATAAGAACTACTTAAAACTAATAGTTACTAAATAAGAAGAAGCAGACCGTTAAAATAACAAGGCAAAGAAGTACACGCCTAGTCGCTAGTCAATTAAAGACTAGATAAACAACTTCTAAATTCATCTTAACAAGGGCATTGAACTAAAGGTTCTAGCTGTCTAGGGTTTCGCTCCCTAGCAAGATCTTCTTAAGGTCTTTTATGCTATTAATTTAGGGTTTGCAGCAACAATAAATAAGAAAGTCTATAATGCCTATTTAGCATACGTTAATACAGAACTTAATCTACTAGCTTTAATAGTCTACACTATACTAGCTATTATTAATCGCGCAGGCATTGTTATTACACTAGAACAACTTATTACAGTCCCTACACTACTACTAAGTATACCCAACAAGGTATCTATCGCGGCGCTTATTTAACACTACTAAACAACGCCGTACCTATATAGCTTAAATAAGGGCAATATACAAGACACTACCTATACCGCGCTTAACAAAGTATAGTCTCCTTGCTATACAGATGCGAGAAATTAGAGCCATAGCTTAACGCCTTTAAATAATATAGGAGAACTTTAGAACAATAGGAAGCGCACTAACACTAAGATCGCTAGTAGTTTACAAAGAAAGCCTTATCCTTATAGCAAAGGCGACGCCTACCTAGGTAACCCACAATAGGGAGCTTGTCTATAGATCTGCACCTAGCTGCAAGGAATTAGGTTTAAAATTGACCCAGCTTGCGTTAAAGCCATTTAAAGATACAGTAAGGTTACTAGACAGGCTAAGCTACTTAACAAAATACAAACAAAAGAGAAGGCAAAGCAAGATTGCGTTACACCTATAGGTTATATTAACGCTAGCAACTAAGCCTCTGATAGAAAATATAAATAGGCACACGTAACAAAACCTCGTAATAAGCAACAAGCAACATCTAACCTTAGTACTCTATTACTCTTAGATTCTCAATTGTAGTTCGGACATACACGTCTATAATAAGCCTAATAAGTTTATATAAATTTGTCTTGCAATACTAGGCAAAAGGATTAGTTGTAGAGAAGACTTAGTAGAAATCGCCGTATAGGGTGAATGCGATATTGAAATCTAGACACTAGGTAGACCTATAAGGACTATATTAAGGAACGTTGCCTTATATCTAGGCTTTATCACCTTACTAGTGTCGCCCTTAAGGCTTAGAGAAAAAAATATCTACTTTAACTTAGGGCGTAAATACCTGTACACAAGGGATAGCACTAAGAATCCTATTTAGGTAATAGTTAAACCTATAGGCGGTTACTATGTTCTAGTAGACTAATAGTCTCCCCCAGCACTACTAAAGGACCACACTAACAGACCTTTCCTAGCGCTTACTAATAAAAGGAGCTATAAGAAATCCTCTATTGCACTACTACCTAACTGCACGTTATCTAGTCTTTACGCACACGTCTTAATGGGCTATACTAGAGCTAAATTAATAGAGAAACTAAGTTACAACGTTGCTAGCATAGCTCTGCTCATATCTTCTTCCCCTAGTATATAAGACTACGAATAATGCAGAGTTAACAAGGCTTTACAAATTATCTTATAGAGATTTAATAGAGAGTACTAACCTATACGTGTATTTAAAGCTATTGCTATTGATATTATTACACTTAACGCTAAATCTCTTGCGGGGAACTAGTATATCTTTTATAGTTACTGTCTTATCTCTAAGACCTATATAGTGTATAGCATACCCAATCGATTTATAGATATCCTAGATAGAGTCTTCAAACTTATAGACAGACACATTAAATGCCGCTACAACGCCAGCCTAGTGTTCGTACTAATAGACAGAGAAAGAGCTTATAGGTTTTAAAATAACCTTAGTATAGTTAAGCACTGCAAATAACAAGGCATTACTATACAGCTCTAGTCCCCTAACACTACAAAACAATTAGGCTTTATAGAATAGTTAGGAAAGATGCTAATTACTATGTCTTAATTACTTAGGACTATATTTAACCTTCTACTTTATCTATACAAAGAGATATATATCTATATAGCATATCTACTTAATTAGACTCCTATTAAATTATTAAACTAGACTATACTGTTTAAGGCTACACAAAGCAAACTACCCTTTATTGCTTATCTACGTATCTACAGATGTAGAGCATACTACCTTCGCAAGAAGATTCCCCAAACAGACAAGCTTTCCCCAAGGGCGCTTATTAGTTACTTAGTAGGCGTAGACTCACGCAATATCTACTGTATATAGGTACCAAAAGCTGTATCCTGCAGACACAGAGGCAAAGTCATTCGAATAAGGGATATTACCTTTAATAAAGAACTATTCTTTAGGTCTACTAATAAAAAAAGCCTACTTAGTATTTAGTTAGATTAAGCTATTAACAATATTAAGGTTAAAGAATTAGAAAGTAAGCAGGAAGATTCTAATAAGGAAGTATATAAAGACGCTAAGCTGTCTATCCTTCCTACTAAAACCCTACTTGTAGGTAAGAAATCAGGCCAAGCTTATAATATACACCATAGCAGAGATGCATACCCTTTAGTTTCTATAGTTAATTAGACCTCTACACTGCCAACGTTAGTACTAGCTACACCGCCAACGCCCTCTCAGTCCTCTGCGTCCCCTACACCTATATTAATAGGACCTCCTACGCAAAGAAAGTAATATAGAACTAATACCTATCTCTAAACTACTAATGTGTTGCCTAAACGCACACGAAACTCTGCTGCTAACGCTATCTAGACTTATTAGAACACGTTCGCGTTAGCCTTACTACTAGATAAAATGCCCCAATTAATCGCACTATCACAGCAAGTCTATAGAGACCAGCTTCTGCCCCTACCTTAATTTTAGAATAATGTCCTGAAACTCCCTACGTAGTTTAGAGAAGGCTTTATAGCAGCTGCAAAGAAGGAGCTAAATACTATCGCTAGAAAGAAGACATACACTAAAATTCCGCTCTTAAAGCTCCCTCTAAACACTAAAGTCTTACCACTTATATAGGTCTTTATATACAAATTTAACTAAGGCTACCTAGCTAAGTTTAAAGCACAAATTGTAGTGAGAGGAGACTTGCAGACTGTTGTGGGTGACACCTATACTGCTACTCTTGCTGTACGAATATTCCGCGCTCTTATAGCAATTGCCGCCTACTTCAACATAGACATACGTTAATACGACGCTGTCAATGTTTTTACCAACGCCAAACTCCCCAAACCTGTTTACACCTTTCAACCGGAAGGTTTCTGTAATGGCGGGCACTACTGGCAACTTCATCGCGCCCTTTATAGCCTCAAGACGTCACCACTACTCTGGTACGAAGACTTTACAACTACACTTAAGAGCTTTGGTCTATTACTAGTACTTAACGCACCCTGTCTATAGAGAGACGACCGCATTATTGTCTTCTTTTACGTGGACGATATTATTACTATAGCCCTTATAGGTTATTTATCCTTCCTTGACGCCTTTGAACGCAAGCTTGTCAAACGGTATGAAATTACTAACTTGCTAGGCCAAGAGAACTCTACTTTCTGTAGTATTACCACACACAGAGACCGCGACAATAGTTATCTTTAGTTATTATAGCGTGACTACATCTAGAAAATCTACGCTAAATACCCAGTACCTTAAAAGTTGTCCTAGACTAAGGCACCTGCTTCACCTCTACCTTTCAAGGAGCTTATACCATTAACAGAGTCTAAGAACAAGGACGCATCTTATTGTTACTCCTAGATAGTTAGATCTATCAGCTACGCCGCTAGTGCTACACGTCTAGATATCGCCAAAGCTTATTCAAAATTGGCTAAATTCCTTACCAACCCTAGCCCCAAACACTTATCAGCTGCATATCAGTGCCTCGCATACCTGCATTACTCCCAGGACCTGGCACTGCACTACTCTGCAGACTACACTACTCCGCATCTCTATTAAAAAGATACTAAAGAGACCGACTTCTATGGCGCAACTGACGCGTCTTACGCCGATCATAAGGCAACCCACAAGTCCTCACAAGGCTACATCTTCTTCCTATTCGGCGGTCTAATCGACTGGAAAGCAACGCTCCAACGCTGCGTTGTTAAGTCAACTACCGAAGCCGAACTCATCTCACTCTTTACAGGGTACACTGAGTACTACTAGTGGTCCAGGATCTTTAATGATCTCCACCTAGACTTTAAGGAACAACCCTCTATGTACTGTGACAACAAACAGACAATTCGTCTACTGGTTACAGAGTCCCCTTAGCTGAAGACAACCCTTCGACACGTGGATATACACTACTATTAGTTATAGGAATAGGCACTATAAGGAACTGTTACTCCCGCTTACATTAAAACTAACTCTTAGCCTGCTAACGGCCTTACAAAACTTCTACCTAAATAGAAGTATTAGGAATAGTTGAAGCTCTTACAACTTAAGCCTATTCTAAAGCAGATTATAGGTGAACAAGTAGAGCCTTTAAGCTCTTCCACCTCTGCGACCTTACAGCAGAACATTGGCGGTTCAGGTGACCTATGAATCTCACCCTGTCCCTGCGCCTACAGTCTCTAGAATTACTGTGTTTTACTATATTAATAAGGCCTATAGCTACGCGCTCCTCTGGTCTAATGCTCCTCTATCTCTATATATTAATAAGGCACATGGCTACGCGCCCCTCTAGTCTGACATTACCCCTAAGCACTACTCTGTTCTAGCACCCTACTTTCCCTGTGTTTCACAGTGATAAGACCTTACACGTGTTGTATCACAGCTCTAGCGAGAAGAATCTTAACGTCTAACGCAGAGCACTATCTATCAAGAAGTTAACAATAGCTAATAACTGTCTACACCTAGGTGGATTAGCTACCTATCCTGCAGATCAGTTCCCTTAGTACATACACACCTAAGGCACAAGTCTAGGTATTAGTAAGGAGTTCTGTCTCCTTGTGCTGGCGCAGCTATATGGAGTGGTTCCGCCCACTTACGCTGGAGTCAATCACACTGGAGTCAATTGAGACGGCTCACATTGATGACGAACACGGGCAGACCTCAGCACTAGACTAGGACCCACCTTTTCTCATTTTAAGACCAGACTCTCCTATAAGGTACGCCCTTACTTGCTGGCCTAGCTATATGGAACAGTTACGATTGTTTACGCTAGTACCTAGGCAGACTGCTTTCTTATAGTAATTTCACATTAAAACAGACCCAATCTACCGTTACAGGCTATATGCTGAGGACACTTAGACGCCAACCCACACACAGACGGCTTAGGTGACCCATCAGTCTCACCCCGTCCTGGCGGTTTAGGTGACTAATGAATCTCACCCCGTCCTTGCACTTACAGTCCACAAAATCACTATGTTTCACACTGTCGATGAGGCATATAGCCACGCGCCCCTCTAGTCCGACACCATGTCAATGAGGCACATGGCTACGCGCCCCTCTAGTCTAACACCTTTTAGCTCACTCACACTGTTGTCACAGTGTTTTAGGGTGACTTTTACGGCAAGCAGCCCACACAAGAACCTGCTGACGGCTCCTTTTTCTTCCCCTCACTGAGGTTGGGAGTTGTTTGTTGCCTGTCGCGCCATTTTGACTTCATCTCTTGTCGCCACGCATACCTGTTTTGACTCAGGACCTGGCATCTCTCAGATCACCACTGTTGGCAATCTGAAGGGGGTGTGTAAGACTGCCGCATGGCTGTATGGTCGGTCCTTGGTCACATGACCTCGGCCGGAATAACCTTATGCCTAGCCTCACCCATACACCTTCAGGGGCCTCGGTCCTCCATAGCAATGAATACACCTCTTTTCTCGTGGTCAACCTATATCACTATGAATTACTGTAATCTCCACTATCTTACACTATATAATATAAAAAGTAAATTAAATAGTAACTTAGTATATTATAAGTTACTATAAAGTAATATTAGTAGTGTTCTATAATAAGTTATAAGGGACCTTAAAGTTACTAAGAAAAACTATTCGGCGGACTAATCTATCCTGGCTACTAATAGAATATATTAAATTTAAGTACTTTATTATATCTAACTATTAACCTCTTCAGTATTTTTTTTCTTTATTTTTTTTATAATAGACGCCCCTAATAAACTACTTTAATACTTAGAAAACCTAAGTACTAAGTTCTTTTAGCACTAACTTTACAAAGTAGTTTATTTAGTTTATTTTAAATTTTTACTACTTTATTTTGCTAAATAGTTTTAAATATTTAATATAAATTTTTTATTATTTTAAATTTTAGTTAAGCTTATATTTAAACTAGTGTAGTACTAGTTATATAAACTTACTCTTTTTACTATAACTACTTTAGCTCTTCCCTACTATCTATTAAGTATTTAGCTAGGTAACTAATTACTAGACTATTAATATTACTTAGCTGCGTTCTAGTTCAGCTTATTAATAAATTACAGTAAAATATTTTTATTATAATTTTGCCTTTACTTTAAACTTATGAGCAGTTAGCCCTTAAATTTAATAATTTTACACTATTATTTTTTAAAAGTCCTAAAATAAATATATAATAGGTACCTTTTCTAATAATAAAAACTTTAAAATAGAGCCTAAGTCTAGTTTCTTTAGCTAACTACTCTTTACTGCTTTTTCTAGCTATTCCGAGAATAGCTAAATAAGCTAGAAAATATTTAATTTAGTAAAGACTATAATAATTATACTAACAAAAAGGCATTTAAAAATTTTTTAATGTTAGTATTACTTACTATAATAATAGTTTAAAAATTAACAATACTATTTATTATAGTAGTAAATTAAAAGATAAAAAGCTTACTTATTATAATAACTATTTTAATAATAACTTTAAATTTACTAACTAAATTAACCCTAAGTTTAACTTTTTAAAAATAATACTTCGGTAATAAATTAGATAGTAAACTACTTATAAGATAGTAGAGATTATAGTAATTTATAGTAAAATGGGTCAACTATAAGAAAAGAGGTATGTTATTACCATAGAGAACTAAGATTCTAAAGATGTACGAGTAAGACTAGGCATAAGATTATTCTAGCTAAAGTTATTTAACTAAGAACTAACTATATAGCCATGCGATAGTCTTATATATTCCCTTTAGGTTGCTAATAGTAGTAATTTAAAATATACTAGGTTAAAATAGCGCGATAGGTAACAAATAACTTCTAACCTTAGTAAGAAAAAAAAAGCTATTAGTAGGTTCTTATATAGGCTGCTTACTATAAAAGTTATTCTAAAACACTATAATAATAGTATAAGTAAGCTAAAAAATATTAGACTAGAGGGGCGTATAACTATATACCTTTTTAATAAGTATAAAACATAGTAATTTTATAGACTATAAGTGTAAGAATAGGGTAAGATTTATTAGTTATCTAAACTACTAGAATAAGATAAGACTAATAGATAACCTAAGCTATTTATATATAGATTAGCGTCTAAGTGTCCTTAGTATATAGCCTATAATAGTAGATTAGGTCTATTTTAATATAAAATTACTATAAAAAAGTAGTCTGTCTAGATACTAGTATAAATAATTATACCTATTCTATATAGCTAGACTAGTAAGTAAGGGTATACCTTATAGAAGAGTCTAGTCTTAAAATAAAAAAGATAGGTTCTAGTCTAGGGCTAAGGTCTACTTATATTAATTATTAATATAAGCTATTTTAATTAGCTTTAGTATAATTAACTCTAGCGTAAGTAGGTAAAACTAATCTATATAGCTGCACTAGTATAAGAAGATAGAACTTCTTACTAATATCTAGACTTATGCCTTATGTGTGTATATACTAAGGGAACTAATTTGTAAAATAGGTAGCTAATCTACCTAGGTGTAGATAGTTATTAGCTTTATTAACTTCTTAATAAATAGTGCTCTGCGTTAGATATTAAGATTCTTCTTACTAGAGCTGTAATATAACACATATAAGGTCATATTACTATAAAATATTAGAAAAGTAAAGTGCTAAAATAGAGTAGTGCTTAGGGGCAATATTAGACTAGAGGGGCGCGTGGCTATATGCCTTATTAATATATAGAGATAGAGAAGCGTTAGACTAGAGAATTGCGTAGCTATAGGCCTTATTAACATAATAAAACATAGTAATTCTAGAGACTATAGGAATAGAGATAGGGTAAGATTTTTAGGTTACCTAATCCGCTAATAATCTGCTATAAGGTTGTAGAGATAAAAGAGCTTAAAGACTCTACCTATTTACCTATAATCTACTTTAGTATAAGCTTAAGTTATAAGAGCTTTAACTACTCCTAATACTTTTATTTAGGTAGTAGTTTTATAAGGCTATTTATAGGCTAAGAGTTAGTTTTAATATAAGTAGAAGTAATAGTTTCTCGTAGTGCCTATTTTTATAACTAATAGTAGTGTATATCCACGTGTTAAAGAATTGTCTTTAGCTAAGAGGACTCTATAACTAGTAGATAAATTATTTGTTTATTACTATAGTATATAGAGGGTTGTTCCTTAAAGTCTAGATAGAAATTATTAAATATTCTAGACTACTAGTAGTACTTAGTGTACTCTATAAAGAGTAAGATAAGTTTAGCTTTAGTAGTTAACTTAACAATGCAGCGTTAAAGCGTTGCTTTCTAGTTAATTAGACTGCTGAATAGGAAGAAGATATAGCCTTATAAGAACTTGCGGGTTGCCTTATAA
The DNA here is from genome assembly GCA_031010545.1 of Laburnicola sp. JP_R_19. Taxonomy (NCBI): domain Eukaryota; kingdom Fungi; phylum Ascomycota; class Dothideomycetes; order Pleosporales; family Didymosphaeriaceae; genus Laburnicola; species Laburnicola sp. JP_R_19. Next base: position 218,486 of record VOIT01000010.1, on the reverse strand, counting down.
TTAGTATAAGACGCGTTAGCTATGCTATAGAAGTTAGTCTCTTTAGTATCTTTTTAATAAAGATGCGAAGTAGTATAGTCTATAGAGTAGTGTAGTGCTAGATTCTAGGAGTAATATAGGTATATAAGGAACTAATATATAACTAATAAGTATTTAGAGCTAGGGTTAGTAAGGAAGTTAGCCAATTTTAAATAAGCTTTAGCAATATCTAGACGTGTAGCACTAGCGGCATAGCTAATATATCTAACTATCTAGAAGTAATAATAAAATGCAGTCTTATTCTTAGGCTCTATTAATAGTATAAGCTTCTTAAAGGGTAGAAGTAAAGTAGGTGTCTTAGTCTACAATAACTTTTAAGATACTAGGTATTTAGCGTAGATTTTCTAAATATAGTTATATTATAATAACTAAAGATAACTATTATCGCGGTCTCTATGTGTAGTAATACTATAGAAAGTAGAGTTCTTTTAGCCTTACAAGTTAGTAATTTTATACTGTTTAACAAGCTTATGTTTAAAGGCGTTAAGGAAGAATAAATAACCTAGAAAAGCTATAGTAATAATGTTATCCATATAAAAGAAGACAATAATACAATTATCTTTCTATAGATAGAATGCGTTAAGTGCTAGTAATAGACTAAAGCTCTTAAGTGTAGTTGTAAAGTCTTTATACTAGAGTAGTAGAAATATTTTAAGGCTATAAAGGGCGCAATAATATTGCTAGTAGTGCCCGCTATTATAGAAACCTTCTAGTTAAAAAATATAAATAGGTTTAGGGAGTTTAGCGTTAGTAAAAGTATTAATAGTATTATATTAATATATATCTATATTAAAGTAGACGGCAATTGCTATAAAAGCGCGGAATATTTATATAGTAAAAGTAGTAGTATGGGTATTACTTATAATAGTCTATAAGTCTCTTCTTATTATAATTTATACTTTAAACTTAGCTAGGTAGCTTTAGTTAAATTTTTATATAAAGACCTATATAAGTAGTAAGACTTTAGTGTTTAAAAAAAGCTTTAAGAGCAGAATCTTAGTGTATATCTTCTTTCTAGTAATAGTATTTAGCTTCTTCTTCGCAGTTACTATAAAGCCTTCTCTAAACTATATAGGAAGTTTTAGGATATTATTCTAAAATTAAAGTAGGGGCGGAAGCTAGTCTCTATAGACTCGCCGTAATAGTGCAATTAATTAGGGCACTTTGTCTAGTAGTAAGGCTAACACAAATGTGTTCTAATAAGTCTAAATAGCATTAGTAGCAGAATTTCGTGTGTGTTTAGGTAATACGTTAGTAGTTTAGAAATAGGTATTAGTCCTATATTGTTTTTTTTGCGTAGAAGGTCCTATTAATATAGGTGTAGGGGACGTAGAGAATTAAAAGGGTGTTAGTAGTGTAGTTAGTACTAATATTAGCAACGTAAAAGTCTAATTAAGTATAGAAACTAGTAAAGGGTATATATCTCTGCTATAGTGTATATTATAAGCTTAGTCTAATTTCGTACCTACGAGTAGTGTTTTAGTAGAAAGAATAGATAGCTTAGCGTCTTTATATACTTTCTTATTAGAATTTTCCTACTTACTTTCTATTTCTTTAACTTGAATATCTTTAATAGCTTAATTTAACTAAATACTAAGTAGGCTTTCTTTATTAGTAGACCTAAAGAATAGTTCTTTATTAAAGATAATATCCCTTATTTAAATAACTTTGCCTTTATATTTATATAATATAGCTTTTAGTATCTATACATAGTAGATATTATATAAATCTACGCCTACTAAGTAACTAATAAGCACTCTTAGAGAAAGCTTATCTATTTAGAATTTTTTTTTGCAAAGGTAGTATACTCTATATTTATAGATATATAAATAAGTAATAGAGGGTACTTTGCTATATATAGCCTTAAATAGTATAGTCTAGTTTAATAATTTAATAGAAGTCTAATTAAGTAAATATGCCGTATAGATATATATCTTTTTGTATAGGTAAAGTAGAAGGTTAGATATAGTTCTAAGTAATTAAGATATAGTAATTAGTATTTTTCCTAAGTATTATATATAGCCTAATTATTCTATAGTATTAGGGGACCAGAGCTCTATAGTAATGTCTTGTTATTTATAGTACTTAACTACGCTAAAATTATTTTAAAACCTATAAGCTCTCTCTCTATTTATTAGTATAAACACTAGACTAGTATTATAGTAGTATTTAATATGTCTATTTATAAGTTTAAAGACTTTATCTAAAATATCTATAGATTAATTAAGTATACTATATACTATATAGGTCTAAGAGATAAGATAGTAACTATAAAAGATATACTAGTTACCTATAAGAGATTTAGTATTAAGTGTAATAATATTAATAGTAATAGCTTTAAATATATATATAGGTTAGTGCTTTCTATTAGATTTTTATAAGATAATCTATAAAGTCTTATTAACTCTATATTATTCGCATTTTTATATACTAGGGGGAGGAGATATAAGCAAAGCTATGCTAGTAATATTATAACTTAGTTTCTCTATTAACTTTGCTTCAGTATAGCCTATTAAGACGTGTGCATAAAGACTAGATAATATATAGTTAGATAGTAGTGCTATAAAAAGTTTCTTATAGCTTCTTTTATTAGTAAGTGCTAGGAAAGGTCTATTAGTGTAGTTCTCTAGTAGTGCCGTGGGAGACTGTTAGTTTACTAGAATATAGTGGCCGCCTATAGGCTTAACTATTTTCTAGATAGAATTCTTAGTGCTATTCTTTATATATAGGCATTTACGCCCTAAGTTAAAGTAAATATTTTTTTCTCTAAGCCTTAAGAGCAACACTAGTAAGGTAATAAAACCTAGACATAAGATAATATTCCTTAGTATAGTCCTTATAGGTTTATCTAGTATCTGAATTTTATTATTATATTTATCCCATATAGCGATTTCTACTAAATCTTCTCTATAACTAATTTGTTTGCCTAGTATTATAGGAAAAATCTATATAAATTTATTAGGCTTATTATAGATATGTATATTCAAACTATAATTAAGAATTTAAGAGTAATAGAGTCCTAAGGTTAGACATTACTTATTACTTATTATAAGGTATTTTATTATATATGCCTATTTATATTCTCTATTAGATGCTTTGTTGCTAGCATCTATATAACCTATAGGTATAATGTAATCTCGCTTTGCCTTCTCTCTTATTTGTATTTTATTATATAGCTTAGCCTATTTAGTAACCTTACTATATTTTTAAATAGCTTTAACGCAAGCTAGGTTAATTTTAAACCTAGTTTCTTATAGCCAGGTATAGATATATAGACAAGCTCCCTATTATAGGATATCTAGATAGGCGTTACCTTTACTATAAAGATAAGGCTTTTTTTATAAACTACTAGCAATCTTAGTATTAGTACGCTTTCTATTATTCTAAAGTTCTCCTATATTATTTAAAGGCGTTAAGCTATAGCTCTAATTTCTAGTATCTATATAGTAAGAAGACTATACTCTATTAAGTGTGGTATAGGTAGTGCCTTATATATTGTCCTTATTTAAGCTGTATAAATATGGTGTTATTTAGTAGTGTTAAATAAGCGCCGTAATAAATACCTTATTAGATATACTTAGTAGTAGTGTAGGAACTATAATAAGTTATTCTAGTGTAATAATAATGCCTACGAAATTAATAATAGCTAGTATAGTGTACACTATTAAAGCTAGTAGGTTAGGTTCTATATTAATGTATACTAAATAGGCCTTATAGACTTTTTTATTTATTATTACTATAAACCCTAAATTAATAGCGTAAAAGACCTTAAGAAGATTAAGCTAAAAAGCGAAACCCTAGACAGCTAGAACCTTTAGTTTAATAGCCTTGTTAAGATAAATTTAGAAGTTATTTATCTAGTCCTCTACTAACTAGCGACTAGGCGTGTAATTCTTTGCCTTGTTATATTAATAGTCTACTTTTTCTTATTTTATAACTATTAGTTTTAAGTAGTTTTTATAAAGGAACCTAATTTATTCTATAATAGTATAGTTAGTAGGCATAGAAATTAGTATACTGTCCCTTACTATACTCGTAATATGGCTTCTAAGCTTACTTAGTAATTTCTTATATTCTTATTTACGCTTATATTTCTCTTTCTATACTATAATATTAAGGTTTTTATTAGGGTTAGATTTAACGTCTTCTAGTATCACAAGGTTTATAGCCTCTAGGTTAATATATTTTAGAATATATAGTGTGTGCGCGGTATGTTTAAAAACTTTATACTATAGTTTAAAGTTGTCTATCCCTTTTAGTATAACTTTCTCGTCCTTTGGCGTTGCTATCGTAATGCGTTTGCAATAACTTTTCGTATGTTTAGCCACTACTATAGGCTTTTTATTATAATTTAGAGTCTTATAGTGTTTTTATAGTAATTTATAGTAAGTATAATAGTAGTTTTGTAATAACTTTTTCTTATTATTATTATAAAAACTCTGCTCTAGTCTATGCGAGCAATAATGTGGCAGCAGAACTAATTAGTAAGAAGTTTTAGAGGGTGCGTAATAAGCGTCGTACCGGGCTTATAACTATAAGATAGTGGAGATTATAGTAATTTATAGTAAGATGGGTTAATTATAAGAAAAGAGGTGTGTTATTACTATAGAGAACTAAGGGCCTAAAGGTGTACGGATAAGGCTAGACATAAGGTTATTCCGGCCAAAGTTATGTAACTAAGAACCGACTATATAGCTATGCGGCAGTCTTATACTACTTAATAAATTGTTCTAGAATACTAATAATTAAGAGCGGCCCTCTAACTATTAGCCCTTACTTTAATTTCCTAGTTACCTAACCTATTTTCTTTTTAAAAATACTTTAAGTTACTAAAATAAGTAGATTAGTTTAATACTAATTAAGTAGTTTTCTAGCTAGTCTACTATATATAGGTACTTATTACTTTTAGTGCCCTTATTTTTAGCTATTTTCTTTTAGCTAGCTAGATTATTACTAATTAAATGGCTTTTTAACTATTATATATATATAAGGTAGTTATAACTTTTAGTATATTTACTGCTAAATATCTTTATTACTATTGGTAGCCCCTGTAGCTTTAAAAGCTATTTTACTTTAATTAAAAACTATATAGTTAAATTAATATATTTGTAATAGTTTTTTATAGTATTAGAAAATATTATATAATATAATCACGCCTCTATATATGTTATTAGATTAACTACCTAGGGATAAAATATTAAAGGATTTTATTTTAAATAATATAATAAAAAAAGTAGAGTCCTCTAGTTAGTAATTAAAAAGGTTATAAAAAAGTAATAATAATAGAAAATACGTTAATATATAATAAACAAACTAGAATTTTTTTTAGCTAACTATACTTTTATATAATATTAGAGCTAAGAATATACTTTATTAGTAAAATACTAAATACTAAAATATGGTTTCTAATCTAATACTAATTTATCTTTAACTACTTTTTTTAATATTTTTACTAAATAGTAAAAAAATTAAAAATTAAAACTATTATTAAAAATCTATTATAATACCTTTTTTATATATACGGTTATTTTTATTTTTAAATTTTAAAAAGAAAGTTATGTAATAGTCCTTACTAATCTATTTACTAAGTACACCTTATTACTTTTTTTATACTTTTTTTGCTTATTTACGTCTTTTTTAATTAATATTAGTATAATAATTAGTATAAGCTTATACCTTATACTATTCTTTATATAAAAAAAATTCCTTTAAGTTTTTTTTACCGGCTATCTTAAAATAATATTTATTTAACTAGCTCTTTTAACTATTCTAGTTATTTTTAATAGATTAGCCTAATAAGACTATATATTATTCTCATAGATTTAATTAACGCTATATACTCTTAATACTATATTTATAAAATACTCTTATAGTCTTTCTATTAGTACTAAAGCTATAACTAACTAACTTAATAAATAGTAAAATACTATGTAAATATAACACCTTACAATCGTAAAATAATAATAATTTTAAAGAAGTAATATAATTATAAACTTAATTAGTTACTAAACTAGTCTTATCGCTTTACCTTAATTCGCAGCGTTTTTTAGCACACCTATAGCTTTCTCTTATAGTATTATACTATGTATAAAACGTGTACAAAGTATTCTTTATAATAATTATTAACTGTAAACTATACACTATATAAAACTTAATAAAGGACTTAACAGATCTGCGTTAAAGATCTTCGAAGTGGCCTGCGTAGTAGGTTGATCTTCGGGTGTGGCATACGTAGCGTCAAGGCCAGGCGCTCTTCTCTTCCCAAACAGAGCCTAGAAAAAGCCATAGTCGTATAGTCTATTTGCACAAAGCCTTGGTATTATTCGTGTGTTGTGGAAGGTGAGGGTCGAATTGGAGGGGAGTACGCATGTCGTCGACTGTGAAAAGAAACTGACTGGGGTCTAGAATGTAGGAAATGTTAGCGAGAAGAAGTATAAGCGAGTACAGGGTGTCGGACGACCTTACAAAAGAAAACTCCCTCTTGAATCGACGTCTGCTCCTGCCTGAGTCGTGCAATGTTTACGCAGAGGGCGCCAGCAGCTAGCTCTCTCTCCACGCTGGAGACTCATCGAGACTCTCGTGCCGTATGATATGATAGGACGGAGCCAACAGCCGCAACAGCCGCAACACCATCGCAGACGCGAAAATGGCAGCTCAGCCGGTTCCGCTTCCGGCTTGGTGTTTCGCGCCTCCACCATGAAGACAAGGGACTCGCAGCGAACTGCTGTCCGTCATCGGCATTTACAACACCTCGACAAGAGAAATTATATCCGAAGTCCTTCCTGACCGTTGTATACAGCGTTTCCTCGTCCTCCGGCTCCTCGTCGGCCAATATGACAGACCACCAACCCGAATGCGGCCACGCACTCTACCTATATTGTGTGAGCAGAGCACCCCAAACTCCAGCCAGGAGTTAGCGCCATCTAATGCAGAGTGACAGGAGCGCGACAGGGCATGGTCAGAATCCTCCGAAACTCGCCAAGCATAATAGACATGGCGGAGAAGAAAATAAGGTTGGGAGAAAACAAGGTTTTCCCTGCCACAAAGCTTGCTTGCATCTCGGAACATCAACCTTTGGCTGAGGTTACATTTGCGTTTCGCCGCGCTGATCCAAGGATCCTTCCACGGATGCGATCGATTGTGCGAGGCTGTCATACGGCCCGACCCAAGTCATCTTGGTGGGCCCTGAAGATGCGAACACCTCGGATCCCGGGTCTGACGGCAGGTGCCCTCTTGGCTTGGCACATACTTCTGGACGCCGTTGTTATAAAGCTAGCGCACAGGGATAGGTTGACGTCGGATATTGCCTGTTTGAGATACACGTTCCTGTTCACCTGGGAGGGTACACGTCACATGACGTCCGGTAGCACGTGCAGTAGTCGTTGCCCACCTAGCCCTAGGTAGAGGTATGTAGGTGTTAGTCTACTGCCACCTATCCAAGTCTCCGAGAATTTTCGGAAAGATGAAGGTGGCTTATGGGAATCCGTTGCAAGGTGAATAAAAGCAATATTACCAGTGTAATAATGCAGACCAAATTGGAATTGATCTCTGCAATCACCAATTCCAATTATGTGCATATGCACGAGAAGTGCAAAGTATTGGCAGTTCCTGAGCGTCGATGATTACGCAGAATAAAGAAGAATTTGGCTGTGGATCAAACGTCGACTGAAACGTGAAGAACGACTACATCATGCTGCCGCAAGCAGGACGAGTCCAGCCTCGGTAGGGTCTGCTAGGAGTCCAAACATGAAACTCATCCTTGGTGGCGCTGGTTTGATAAGCCAAACGTAAGTTACGTTGCAACGTTGTATATGTTTCGGTGAATAGATTTATATGTGGCGGATGCATCTGAAGGGTATTTCTGAAAGTGTAATGGAGCGCCCTAGCGAAACAGGAATGGTGCCAAACAATTCGATAGTGTGCCGATAGCGAAGGCGTCAAGACGCTGCACTTTATACTCGCGGGGCAACCTGAGGGGTGGTGCGGGTGTATAGCGTGAATCCTTTGCAGGGGATCTTTTCAATGTAACAGACCACTCTGAGGCTTTGCGACCCATAACCGCGCTATACACCTGCACTACCCCTCAGGGTGTATGTCGCCCATAATAACCTTTCCGTAACATGTGTCATGAGAGGGGTTAGTCTTCTCAGAGTGGCTAGAGCAAGGATACCCTCTTCACAGTGTTAGCGCCCGCAGACTAAACCGGAATCCTCAGCCACCGCCTACTAGTCGATGGCTGATGGCCGTTTCTTAGCCACAGCCGTCACACGATCAGATGCTACTGGTCGTGGCAGCAAAGCCTATTTATGTGATCTAGCTGTACTGTACTTGCCAAGTTGATAGCACCTTGATCCTTCCCGCAGGGATTAGTACATCGGAATAAGCTCTCCAGGCGGATCGAGATGAGAATGGATCCGTGCCAGCTTGACAGAGTTGACACCACGGCCACCTTTGACAGATTTATTCAACTGACATCAAGTAAGCGACAGTGACAAAAAGAGTCTTGGAGCAAGTCTGAGAAGGAGGTGCCGACGAGCCTCCTTGTTCTTAGGCATCTGCCGGGGGTCGAAGCATTACTGGACAGCATCGGAACGCACGGCGCAAACATGCTTCAACGACAGGCCCGATGTTACGACAGCGTATCTGGGTGTTGATTAAGGGCCACGTCAAGGGTCACAGAGGCCTGTTGGCGGTGAGAATGCTTCGTCGATGGGTGTACTGATGATGAAGCGGTACCCACCCGCCAGATCGTCGAGTCGACTAGGTCCGAAGAGCAGTACAATAGAGTGGCTCGGTCAGAGAGCTTCAACCGAAGAGGACCGTGCTCTCGTCTTGTCGTTCGTTCCGATGCTCGAAAGATGCGAAGCCGCAGCCGGACTCCAACTGCAAGCTTGTGTGGATGGAGTTTTGGAAAAGTGGAACATGGTTCATCAACTCGTCATGCAGCTGTTCGTGCGAGCTTGGAGCGGGGAAGTTATTTGGCCGGAGATGGAAGCAACGGTATGCAAACTCATCGATAGCTAGATTGAGAGGCTTCGAGACCGCTATGCGGGACACAATCCCAGATACCGAGTTCGCTGCTGTTGTACATCGCGGGAGGCGTGTTCGTGTCGATCGCATCGGAAAGAGAAACAAGTACCGGATAGGGTCGAGCTGGTCTGTTGCTGGGTCGTAACGGAGGCACGACAGCTGGCAAGGGTCTTCACCGACTCGAATGGCGGTTTTTGTGAGATCAACTGTGCGTGACAAGTACGTCGGACTCGAGATGAACACTGGGCTTCGGGTAGCGATTCGCACACAACCGTCTCGCCGGTACGCCTGCGAACCACCTTGCCGTATTACAGATGTCACCGCGTCCCAGTCCTTGTTTTCGTGTGCCGGCGAGCAGCCGTGACACCGCCCGGCACCCTGAGTCGACCACGCTGCGTTCCAGCGCACTGGCGAATGCTGGATGCCGCTGCGTCGAGGCGGTGACGGCCAGAAGATGGGAGCAGGGCGGTCAGATCGCGGGTGCTGCTGCGGTGGAACAGCCATCTGGGGGGCTTCTGCCTCTGCCTTTTCTACGGACGTTCCTGCCCCAGGGCGCGGGCACATTGGGCAGTTGCAACGGCAACGCTCCTCCCTTTTCCAGAAGGATACAATGTCAGAGGAGCACCCGGGCGCCTCCCGTACGCCGACACGATGTCGCTGCTCTGGTCAGGCGGAGGGCAAAACGCCAGTCTTTCTGAAAGCGTGGATTCTAACAGCCGGCTAGCAGGGTCGCCCCGGCGGAGAAAGGCGGACACGAGGAGAGGAAATGGCACGGTGCGACGAGGGGACGCGGCGACGGGGCTTGGGACCAAGTTGGGGGTTGCGTCGACACCAGATGGCGTTGGTGGCTCCTATCTTGTACACAGTATGACAGCGCCAGTCAAACAGCGCCAGTCAAAAAGGCGCCCAAGCGAGACGGGTACAATGTGTGATCCAAAGCGAGTGTCGGGCAAGGAAGCACCCCGCACGCGTCCACCGCCTTCTGTCCCTGCTAGACGCGGCTTGGGTCGCGCTCGTCGCCGTGTTATCGTGCATGCCGTGGAGTCTGGACGCAGGCTGGAGATGAGCAGTCGGCAAAGTTCCAAAGTGGCAGAAGGAAGCACACGCCCAGGAATTACAGTAACGGTTAGCGTCTGGCGCGGGGCGATGACAACAGAGGCGGCGGGACGTCGACGCTACAGCGATTGACAGCCCCTGGGCGATGAATGGCGCAACAAGCGTGGGGCCACGCAGCGAACTGGTGCCAGTAGTGGACGAGAGCGGCCGTTAGTCGACTGCTGAGGTGCATGCTGCTTGGGCGCCGTCGCATTGCAGCTTGCTTGTGCGAGGACCCCCTTCTGGCGTCGAGGACAGCGGGACCCGAGAGCGAGGTTCGTCGGGACCATCTGCGATGGCGGCACCGAAGATACTCGGCCGTGCCCTTGCCCGCAGCATGCGTCTGGCGCACAGCTTCAGCGGTCAAGCTGGCGATGCGGGCGGACGGATCTGGGCAGCAGCGCGACACATGCATCCTCGTGGCTGTCTCGAGGACCCTATGACGGCGGACGGCTCCCGTGCGCGCCCCACACCCATCTGTGCCCGTCGTGCTGTGTGGTGTTGTTGTGGGCGGCCGAGGACGGCGGGCAGAGCTTCGTGGGCAAAGCAAAAAAGGCGCCGCGGCACGAGTCGGTGGGGTGTTTGGGGTGGTGCAGCGATGGGGGGATGAAGGATGCGAAGGATCGGCCGGCAGCGCGGGACTCGTGCGCGGAACCCCTGCCGTTCGTTGCGCCTCTTCCGACCTCTCCCCCAGACGCCAAACCGTCCGCCAGCATGCCATCGCGCACACGCAGGCCGGTGTCAGTCGCCTGTCAGGAGAGCCCAGGAGCAGCAGCAGCAGCCATTCAGCGGCCATGCAGCAGCACCCGCGGCGATTTGCGCCGTTGGCAGCGCTGCACGCGTCGGCCCTGTCCCCGCCGGAGCCTCGCCCCTCTCGCTCTCCAAAGGCCAAACATGTCGCAAACGCGGCGCCCCGTCACCAGTGCGTGGCGTGCTGGGCGGGGCGTGATGTCGCGCGCCGAAAAGGCCATGGCCGCGGCGCTCGCTGTTTGCGATGAGGAGGATGTCGCTGCTCAGGGCCCACTGCTCAGTCGTGCTGGGTGCCTGGGGGAGAGAGAGAGAGAGAGAGAACGGTGGAGGAGTCAGCACAACGCACAGAGAGAGTGCTGTCGATCACCCGCGTCGGCGCTGTGGGCGGTCGCTGGGGGCGGTCGCTGGCCCGGCAGCTCCTTCTGTTTTAGTGCCATCTGCTGCGACGCCTCTTTTCGCTGCCAACAGACCATGAACGCCCTCGGCTCGTCCACATCATCTCCCCCTCTCTGTTTGTAATTGTCGCTCCGTCGGGCCGTGTGCACTGTGCAGCAGCCAGCAGCAGCCAGCAGCAGCTCTCGACCCTGCCCAGCCGCCGGCCTGCACTGGGTTGCGGCAGCTGTCGCCCCGGTCCTGGTGCCTTTGTACCGTTCACACTGCACAGGCCAGGGCCCAGCAGGGGCAACCCATCGCCGTGGTCCCCGCGGCGCACCACATCAGTGCACATCACCACGGTCGGATTCGCGCCCCGCTCGCTCGTGACCGCTCGTGTGGTGGCGTGCAGCAGCCTTCAGACGTAGCCCTCCGCCATCGCATGCGCTGCCCCCGGTGACACTGGCCGCTTCCTCACTCATCTCAGCGCGATGCCCGCCGTCCTCCCGTGCGACGGGCTCCTGGGAGCGGCCGTGGCCATTGGGGGCGCTCTTGTGGCCCGTCCTGACGCCGCCCGGTGTGGCAATATGCGATAATATGAGCTCCCTAGGACGTCGACGCAGCAGCCAAGGCAAGAAGGGACTGCAACCGGGGGAGGGGTTTGCGACCTGGCAGACGTCCGGATTGGGCGGCCTGGCAGCGAGCGTGGCTTGGGCTAATCTTCGGCCGTCAGCCACAGATGTGATGGGACGTTGACATGGCGATGTGTGTGCGAGGTCCGCCATGGTGCGGCGCCGACGGGGAAACAGCCACAGCAAGCAAGCAAGCAAGCAAGCAAGCAAGTAGCGCGACGAAACGAGCAACAAACCCTCCCCTGCGGCGCGTTGCGGTCCTGCATCGAGTCAGCTGCAGGCGACCATCTGTGATCTGCGCCGGCCGTGTTGACCTCGCGACGAGGGGTTGGGGAACGCCCGCAACGGGCCGCCATGAGCCTTCCCTCGTTGTTGACGTGAATCCATGATGCCGAATCCGAAGCCCTCCTCCCCAGCGTCCAGGGCGGCGCTCGACGAACTCTACGAACTCTACGCGGCCATCTAGCCGGGGGCTGCTCGTGCCTTCACCCTAGACAGACGTCCTGTGTGTGATAGGGGGAGGCCCTTTGTTTCCTCTACAAGCTGCGACCAAGGCCGCTTGTGCACACTCGGAGAATACCTGGGGTGCGGCAGGGCTCAACCCGGGAGCGCCTGTCAAATGGTGCTTGTCCGTCGTCTCGGCATGTCTGGCGCTGCTCCTGGTGCCAGATCCAGATGCTAGACGTACGGCCCGTTGCAGTGCTGCTCCGCCAGAGTAACGCCTCCACCCACACATGGTGCAGGCCTCTCTTAAGCTCTGCCGCCCATCCTCTTTCAGCAGCTCGCCCACTCTGTCCACATCTGCGAACTGCTGGGTGCTTGCGCCAGCCTCTCTTTTCATCCTCGGCGCGACACACGGCTGTGCGCCCACGACCAACACTGTGAACATCCATCTTGACACCGCCTCACGAATTGCCTCTTCCGGCCTGGACGTTGCCCACGCCGAGCCGACGTATATCTGCGATAGTACCTTCGTTCCGGCTGCCTTGTCTCTCCACCGCGTGTCTGTTCTTCTCGGACCTCCCACGCCCGAACATAGTCCTCGGACAGGTGAGTGCGTGGCCCCCGGGGCCAACTTTGGTTCTCCGGAGAATGGTGCGTGGCGGAGCGACGCTGACGCTCCCCCATCAAGCCTATCGTTTCCATGGAATACCTCACTCTCCACGAGCAGCTCCCGCAGCGTCATCACATGTACAACGCTCGCAGACTGGCTTCGCCTGAGGGTACGCTACCTTCACTGGCCCCTGTATGTTGCTTGTTTCTTTCTCTCTGCTCCCTCTTGCGCGGCCCCTCTGCATTACTTCTACATGGCTTTTTCGCCCTGGCCTCGCACTTTCCTCGCGGCCGCGAACGCCTTCCCCAACCGTCGAGAGCACCTTCCCTCTTGTCCAGTTCGCCAGGCGCAACGGCCGCAACGGCGGCAACTCCGACATGGACGAAGCCGACCGTTCGGTGCGCGCCCACCTCCGCTCTGCCACCTTATCACTTGATATTGGCTGCCCCCGCGAGTTCTACCAGTTCCACTTCGCTGCCCCAGCCCCGTATGCTCTCAAAGGAGGCCGCCTTCCCATCCCCCGAGACCGTCTTCAACTCCCCCCTCTCACGCCCAGCATACGGAAGCGGAAGCAACCTTGTGAGGACTGCCATCCCCACGTTGAGCCGGCTGTCAGATCTCCCCCCCATCAACCCTCGCACATCTGATGCCTATAATCTGGTACCGCATGCTGACCAAGATTTGTCACAGAACCATCTCACCCGCCACTCGCCGCCAGTCCAGCCTGGTGAGCAGCAGTCGAACAATGTCGGACTCCCGTCTTTCCAGCAGGTACGTCAGCCACAGATGCGTACTTTGTACAACCACTGACCAACCGCAAGCTTCTCAACCATGTCAAAAGCGGTGAACCGTCGCCCCCTCGGACTCCAAACCGCAGCTACGAGTCTGCTCGTAGCTCGCCGGTGGCCCGCGGCACTCAGTGGGAAGAGGTGACCTGGGGAGCAGACGCACACAAGCGCAGGCGCCTCGACGCGTCGGACGGCTACTATCGTTCTCACCAGACGCCGGAGCGTCTGGACTACGATCCTCGCCGCCCGAGCGTCATCGACCCCGCGCTCTCTGACCCATACGGCTCATCCAGGCAGGCGTACTCCTTGTCGTCCGCCCATCACCGCGCGAGTCTGCCATCTGTAGCTCCGAAGCGTGCTCCTTTAGCAGCCCACATGCGCCATCAGTCTTCTCCAGCTCCCCAAGGACATCCGCAGCACTACGCGGCTCCACCTTATCCCCACGTCGGTGCGTCGTCCGCATACCCGACACACGTTGGATCCTACGATCGCAGGCCCAGCTACTATTCTGAACCTCAGACAACTGTCCACGGCCACCACGCATACGAGAGGTCCCAATCCCAGTACTTTCCGTCGCCACCTCCAGGCTACGTCGCTCAGGCAACCCACCCCACCTACGAGGGCGCCTTCCATCCACACGGACAGGTGCCAGCGGGCAACAGCTACACTTTCCAGTCAACCCTTGGTGTAGATCAGCATTCGTTCAACAGGAGGCGTCGAGGAAACCTCCCGAAACCAGCGACCGCAATCCTGAAAAAGTGGTTCAATGATCACCGCGATTCTCCTTACCCCACCGAGGAGGAGAAGACTGATTTGTCCATCAGGTGCGACCTCTCAATGAGTCAGGTACGTGGATCACAGACTTCAGCGGGATTCCCATCGCTGACATTTACTAGGTTTCTAACTGGTTTATCAACCAACGACGACGTGCCCCCAAGGACGTAGCCCCCGCCAAGGCTGCCACCTCCGGTTGAGGGTCACTCAGGCGGTCTGAGTGCTCCTCCTGACACCAGTCTCGGTGCACCCTAGACAGTCTCTTGGCTGGCTGCTCTACTGATATTAGATCCCTAATAATATATTCCATCACTCATTCGCTCGCTGGCTTGGGCCATCTTCTTTCCTCTTGGGCGTTTACAGATTATGATCATCGGAGGTTTCGTATGTGGAACGCCCGATGGACATCTACCCTCTACATTCTTCTTTTGCGCTTTTCCTACTCGGGGGGGAACGTTTCAAAAAGTCACGGTTGTTCTTGCAACCTCGGTCTCGACAAGGTTGCTGGTACATCTGCATTGCATGGTCGGCGTTTTTTGACGCATACCGTCGTTCACAGGACAGCACGATGGACGGTGGGGCACACACGGGCATACTCCATGGTAGAGTGAGACTTTTGGTGGACATTGTCGAGTTTATTTGTCGCGTTTGGTTTTTTTTTTCCTTTGCGCAAAATGGATATCTGGGGTGGTGGCATACACCCGGGGGGAGTTTTTGCTTTTGTTTTTTTCATGACGTTGGGACGCTTGACTGGCGTTGGTGGCTGGCTGGTGGGGTCGTTCTTTACTGTAAAGGTAATATAGTTTTTTTATCCATCTAAAGAATGTATAATTATGTATGGTATTGAGATTTGTCCTTGTTGGGGCTGGAAGATGAATGTATGTATGTGTGTGTGTGTGTGTGTCACTCTTCACCCCGCCGCCCAAGAGATGTTATGTCTGAGTATCTCCATGAGTTGAAGGGACGGGCGTCTCCTCTGTCAACCTTCGCAGGTCCTTGTCACAAATACACATAGACAGCTTCATTGTCAACACCAGCACAGCACCCCTCCAAACAGCACATGTCCTCTCTCTCAACCCCAATAATCGGCCCGTTGACCGTCCGTCTACACCGCGGTTTACCCACCCACCCACCTACCCACCGCTTCCACACACTGTTTGGTAGACTCCCGAACCCTAACCCTGACGCAGACTTTGGTGGGCTTGAACTTGTCGACCGGCCGGCTCCTCTGCCCGGCTAGAGCAGACCACAGCACAGCACAGCGAAACAGGATGGGATGGGATGGGTCGGGATGGGTCGGGATATGCGGTGGAAGTGGGGATGGGATGGAATGAGACGGTCCCGGTCCCGGTCCGTGGTTTAGGGGTTCAGAGTGAGAGTGAGTCGATATGGCCGGGACGGAGGGGGGGGGGGGGGGGGGGGGGGTGTGGTGGTGAAGGGAAGGAACGGGGAGGTAGGTAGGTCTACGCGGTTGATTAGTTGTTCGTTCGTTGGAATTAATTGGTGGGTTGGGTTGGGTTGGTGCCTGGCTCTCCCTCCCTCCGAGTCACTGACTCACCGCCTGACTCAGCGTTTACATTCTTGGGCGGCATGGCGAGAGGAACCGGGGAATGAATGGGGGGGGAGGGGGGTGCCGGCCACTGCTGGGGTTTTGCGTCGTCAGTCGTGCCTTGCCTTGCTTGGGTATGTGATATGTGCATAGATCATTGATGCCCACCCGCCAGGCTGGTCAGGAGCGACCAAAGTAGCGGGGAGACGAAAAGCTTTCGAGGAGTCAGGCGCTTGTGTTTTTGGGATGTAGTTTTGCTCTAGTTCAGATCTAGTTCTACGGGAACGGGAACGAGGTAGGGATGGAGCCGTGGTTGGATGGATGGATGGTGGATGGCTTGGCGCGTTGGGTTGGGATGAGAGTCTTTCCGAGGCTGTGTGTGGGAAGGAAGGAAGGGAAGAGCGGACGAGGACGTGTCGTGTTCGTTTCGTGTCAAAGGCACCACCATGGCACAGCACAGCACACCGCTACCGCCGAAACTGGAGTTGACGTTGAAGGTATCCACGACGCGGTGAGTAAGCTAAGGGGCACGTCGTGCAGAGAATGACAAGGCAAATTCCGCGCGGATTCACATGGTAAATCTGGACCTAACGTATCCGTGGAAAAAGCGTACGTACGTACGTGTGGCTGGCCTACCTACTTAGCATCCAATACTGCGTTTTCCGATCGATGCCGTGACTCAGTACATAGCACAACTACTTTCCAGCAAATGCCACGAGGCTAAAACACCTCGCAGATCATCTCCTCTGGCTCTTTTTCCATTTCTATGCCTCCACTCCCGACCGGTGACGATCTATCTACTTCAGTCGGGAGAAAGAAAAAAAGACGGTACAGCCCCGCTTTGGAACTTGGCAGGGCGGTATTTGGGGGTTTTGGTGGGAAATTTCTCGGAGAGGGAAGTGTTTTGCCGGCGGGGGGGCGGGATAGATTCTTGGGTAGGGGCTAGGGCTGGGGCTGGGATGCGTTCGGATGGGATAGCTTGGAATGGAACGAATAGAAAGATAGGATAGGATAGGATTGAATCACGTCGTGCAAGTTACCAAGATATTCTGAAATGGGCGGTGTGAGTATGCCTTATTTTTGTCTTGTGTCTGACTCCGCCTCCGTCGAGAGCCAACCAAGTGCGACCTGTCGGATACATCCGCGGGTATCATCGGGTCATACAAGGCAACTCAAGCATCGCTAATCGGTTCACGCATTGCAAAACGTGGAGTGGACCCTGCTTAAAAAATTGCGAGCCTTTGTATGGAGTTACGCTGGGTCCGGTGCCTTGCTGAACCATGGTTCGGAAGTGAAGCTTAACATGCCGGCAGACGCTAAGGTCGAAGTAGTAGAGGCAGCGACGGAGCTTACCTAGAGACGAATATGATAACGTTGGTCATCGAATGAGTGGAGAGTATGTGCTACGGCAGTGCAGGTGGGGAGGCGGCGGTGAATGTAAAAAGTGGACCCGGAAGTGGACATAGGTTGGATGAATATGCATGTGATGGGCGATTTAGGTTGGAGGGTGGGAAAATGAGTTGAGAGAGGTGTCGGGGTTCGGATGAAGGTTCAGGAGAGTGAAACGTGTTCAAAATATGGCTGCGCGAGAAAACTATAGTGCCCGTTAGTCTTGCGTCAAAACTAGAGGACAGTCTAGGCGAACGTCAATACCACTTGGGCACAGCTTCCAGCCAAATTGCTAGCGAATGTTGGCTGGGAATAGGGAGAGGTTTCTGAGCGCTTGAGCACCACTATCTCGTGCGAAGAGATCGATCGGTAGGAACAACATGTTGAAATCTTTCGTAGAATAGGTAAATGTAATTGCGATCGGAGTGATATAGAGCAGTGTGATGATCTTTCAAAGGCCGCTCAACTATAGACACGTAATAATCAATGAATAGACGAAAGTTGAGTACAATGTGTGGCCCCGGGATTAGCAATACCAAGGCCAACTGTACTCAAACATTTGTTCTGTAGCTGGATATGCTAAGAATGTCGAAGCGCATATTAGTGAAGTGTCAAGTTGACCAGAATCGACTTCCACCAGCTTCATGCGCTCCGTCTTCTACTCCTTCTGGAATCGCTCAACAGCGTGATTCGTCGATCCGGATGATCCCGCTCCCAGTCCGCGGCCATGTCCAGGATCGCTTTGCTCCAGCCGTATTCGCCTTTGACGTCGTCATGCCGTATGCACGGGCTCATCTGGAACGGAAGAAACCAGTGAATGATACTGTTACCCATGACACTTCGTAGATTCTCCATGCTGCCCAAATCCCATGGGTGGACGAAGGGTTCAGTTTGGAAAACGACGTATTCGCGCCCATTGCTGTGGCTGAACTCCTTTACCACGTTCGGTTTCTCTCGAGCTTTGTGGCCCGATATAGACCTGCGAAGGCTCGGCGCGTTCGGATCTCTGTGAGTAGCCCGCATAGTGATATTGTGTACCCCACCTCGCTGAACCGTCTCGACGGTTGTGTAATTTATGGACAAGTTCCAGAAAGTCATGAAGAACATGGTGCCAGCAAAAATCATGAAAATCCCGCACAGCGGAAGTATCGCGATCCATATCTCAGGTTTGCTCCCCAACACTCGACTTCTCTCAGCCAGAAAAATTGCGACAGGGATCCAGGTGAAGGTCGCGTATATTCCACCATAGAAGACAAATTGTATGAAGAATTTGTGGCTGCCTTCGCTGATTATGCCTCCAGCCCAGGGGCAATAATGGTCCATTCGGCGCACGCAACGGCCCAACTCACGACAGTGGTGTGTTCGATCAGGTTTCCAGTGATGGCATTTATCGCACCACTTGGGGCCACCGTCGTAGTCGGAGATGAACGCGTCGTACTTGTCGATGCTCTTCCAGCTTACGTCCTGCTTCTCCGCGTCTGGATTCCCCAGCGAAACAATGCCAGGATCCGTCCAGATAACTTGGAGGAGTCGCATCCAGACAGTGAGCAATATCAGGAGGATGAGGAAATAAACCGTCATGAGCGCTATTGCGGTTCCTCTTCGGGGACGAATCCCACGTGACTGAAGATCTGACGACGGCGAGAGGAGATATTCGATGCACACGGAATAGACGAAAACGTAGGTTGCGAATCCCATGGCTCCGATCTCGATGAGAGGCATCATGACGGAAGATACCTGGCCCATCGTTTGATCGACGGTGCGCTGCTTGGCGCTGCTTTTCTCCGAGATGGACATGTTGGGCAAGCGGACGGATGAGCGGCTTCGAGCGGAATGAGGCGGTGAAGTTTCTGGAACCACCTAGGTATAGGGAACCGACGGAAAGGTTGATATAGCCCGTATGTTGGCAGGTGTTCGCCGCGTAATGACCAAGTCGTCCGGCGGCGGAACACCGCGCGTGGGGGGCTTCAGCGCGCTATCCAGAGCTCATCACCGCGGTATTTGGAACGTATCGAAGGGCCCAGAAGATGCGCGATCCAAAACGGCAGCGCCAGAAGGCCGTTGGAGGTGAGTGTCGTAGTGTTGGAAGGAGTAAGGAGTGACCAGCTGAGGTCGTAACTGGTTTGAATCGCTGGCGGCTAGCGCCTTAGCGTCCGGACCAATAGTGGCGCACCCGGTTTCACAGGACCAGCGTGCAACATCAACACCACAGATCTATCACGAACTCACACAGCGCTGCAAATCTAGCTCGACTGTGCCGCTTTTTCGCGCATGATCAACTGCTGGGTGTTGGGTCTTGTGCAGGGTATGCGTATGCATGCGGCGAGGTTGTCGGATTCACACGTCGGCTGCCCCACTTTACCGCTTCACTCACAGCCTCGTCGCACACTCCAAGCTGGCCTCGTAAACTCCTCTTTTCAACGCTGCCTGCCCGTCATGAGTCGCGATCGACTTCAACGTTCTCTTTGTCGCGGCCACAGGAGCAAATGCCACCAGAGTCGCGGCGTTGCCGAGTCACGGCCGGCATGTCATCTCATCTCGAAAACGCAAACCCAGGTGTTGCACCCAGCCTTCTCCACAGCGCTTCTTCCACTTCCACTTCATCACTTCATCAAACTTTTTTGAGGCGAAACATGCCAGCCTCGTCGCCCAGGTGCTACCCATGATTCTCCGCAACTTCCGTTCGACAGACCGTGGCCGCCCCCAGTCCTAGTCCGCGTCTTTCACCGGAACCTCAGCCTTACACCGCATGGCTGTTTTCAGCTGCAGCCTGAATTTTCCCTACCTTTTCGCCCAATCTTTGGTCTCTTTGCGCGGCAGCTGAAGGCTGGCAAGTGGCCTTCTCCCCATTTCCGGCGATTCGAGCACGCGACGTGTGCTCGTGTGCACCACTGGCAGGAATGAGGGACCAGGGCGTGTATTTGCGGTAGCTTGTTGCCGGATGGAGCCTCACTCGCCTGGTGAAAGGAGGAGCATTAAGTACTGCGCCCCTAGGCGGCACATTGAGGGAAGATGCACTTTACACCGCGCAACACACCGGCATCTACACGGCTGCGTGAGCCTTGCGATGCTTTCGGCCTCACCCGGGTTACTTGTGCCTAGAAACCACCCCACCTGCGATCTGTTGAACGAGTCATCCGTCAGTAAGCTCACATGTCCCTGCCTAAGCAGCGATCTATGACTGACCGCCGGATAGTGATGCAGAATCCCCATGGTCCCAATATTGGATATGGGACAGCACGCAGTCGATCTTCGCACGCACTTCACCAAATTTCCGAATCGCGCACAGCCACGACAACCGCAAATAGCGGGACGTAGTGGCGGAAGGACCCGTATCGCAACATGATGAGAATTACACACTGGAGCTTCCGCTTATGTGGAAGAACTACACACTCGACCTCTGCTTATGCGTCTAGAGTGCTATGGCCTCATCCCTATCCGCCTAGACAGATTGACTTTGTCATCCAAGACCTCCGGGACGACCCCTTCGACTATAGCGTGCGCCACCACCCTTGACTTCAATCGTAATTAGAAACGCTTGCACATGAACAACATGGACGTCGACTAGAAGCCCTCGGCCTTCTTTGTCACTCCCCACACTCACAAACACCCGAAAATGTGTCAGACAATCATCACCGTGTCGGTAAAACCTTCATCGTTGCTCCCTTAGCCTTTTCTCGCCACGTGATTCTGATTCATCTACCCTTCTTTTCTGGCCCCTTTCAGTTCTGCTTTCGCATCAATGCTCTCTATACATGCTTTCGAACTACCACGGCTCGAGCCACCACAATGTGGCTTTCCCTTACACCGTTGTACCGTATACCAAAAGGTCTGCGATGTTTTTCTTCCTGATGTGCGATCTGGTTCGGCCACATTCGTAACTCCGGAGTCTGGCATGCCACTAATGTACGTGAGACGCATGGAACCGTGTCAGTGAATGCCTCCAAATACCAGGCCGTAGAAATGCAGCTGATCCGAGGACTGGGCTCGACGTCTTGGTATGTACCACCAAATCTCCCCATCTGCTTCTACCGACGGTAGAATGTATCCTCATAGGTCCCTCGGCTCACACAATGTGCACAGGTACCGATTCGGGCTAGAAAAAGGGTCCGCTTCTGGGTTTGTTTGTTTTGGGATCGAATTCTTCTCTGTTTGTGGGCGAGGCAAAAGAAGGCAACCCGGCGCGCGCTGAGAAAGTGGGTCCCTACAGGCCTCGTCAACCACGACGCCTACCGGGGCTTCACATCGCTGGAACTTGCATTCATGCCCACGTTTTACCGTTGTCGTCAAGGGTCTGTTTGGATTTTGCCTTAGACTCCTCGGCACCGGCGTCCATTCGACGCCCCCACCGGCGTCCCTTAGTCAGAGGCAGGTGTAGCGCATGGGTTGCTGATTGCATCTACCAAGACTACCTACTATGACCTTACGCTTCCCAAGGCCCAATCTGCCGGATGCCTACGCTTCTGTCACCGAGGCTAACCAGATCTCTCCATCACACTCGAAGGCCGTCTCGACCTCGGCGTTGCCTGACACACATCGTTGGGCATACACAGACCCTCATCGCTGGTTCACCCGTGCTGAGCTATGCTCACTCACCGCACCGCCTCTTCGAGGATGCCTCCCTAAGCGCAACGGCCCTGGCTTACTAGGTGGGTCATAGTTTCATTCTTTTTGCCTTGGTCAGGAACGGCAAAAACGCCGAAACGGTCGTGAAGGGAGTCACAGGCATGCGGACTATAAAGCTATCCCCCTGGCGAGGGTTCAATAGCCACGCACGCCTGCTTCGAACACTCTACACTGCTTCCAGACGACCTTCAGTCACAGCTATCAAGGCCACTCCCCTTTTGCGCTACACGAGCCATCTTCTTTTCAAACATGCATATCCACTCTACCCTTCGATTCCCGAACCTCTCCGCCGGCTCTGCTCACGGTACCGTCGACCATCATCACAACGCACAGCATACCGATATGCTCCAGGGCAGCTCCTCGCCTGTTACCTTTGCTGCTGTCGAGACCGCGTGCAACGAAGACTACAACGATGATATTGGTGGCCCGCTACAGTATGGTCCACCTCCAACAGTGGTGTGGTACTGCGGCAATTGCTCTGATGGGCCCCATGGAAAAATGACTGTCGGTTGTCCGAATTGTGGCCATTTGAAGGATGGTTGCTGCATTACTACCACCACTTAACAGGACCGAGGTATGATAGGAAAGATATTATTTGTGGCCTTCCAATGTTCTGACACTTGCTTTAGCTGTCTATCAAATCGACTGAAACATCACCCTGGCCAGGGTTTTGTTCCGTCAGTCACATCCGCAATCACACAGGGAAACACGTTCTCAATTTGCGAATTCCTCCTGTTCTTCGCTTCATCCAATACGGTTTCCTTCGTGTACAACTCTAGGATTTGGCCTTGTCATCCTGTACTCTCCTTCCTGTTTCCTCCCGACTTCGCTTCTATAGACCATTCATTTTTTGTCTTATTAGTCCTTTGTCAGTGGCCAGAATTGGAAGCCTTGCTTCCCTTTCTTGACCAGGCGTTGTTCTTTATCACTTTTGTTTTTTGGTAGACTTTTTGGAAAGGGGCCTGCATCTAGCAAGTCGCCTGTTCATTGGGAAATTCAGAAATCGCAATCGCAAAACCTATTCGTTTAACGTCATCATTCTTTTCTTCGCGCCTATCGAAAAAAAAAATGTTTTCCCGCGGCCAGAGGCCGTGGCCCGAGGTCACACAGCATCACACGTTATGCGACTTTGGGGGCCAGCCCGGGTTCAACGTAGCACTACGCCTTACGCGACATTTTCTGCCAGGTCCCGCACGGATCTATGCAGGTACAGTGCAGGCTGCCGTATCGAATTGCTTCCTTCACCAGAAGCCGGTAAGATTCACAGCCGTTGCTGCTGATAGTCAGGCTCACTCGGATCTCTAACTCCCTCGCCGTTAGCCTCTCACCGGACGAATCAGTCCTTCACCCTTCCCTCCGCCAGCGGGAAAAGCCGCACACAGAGCACTCCTAACTGGTATCCGAGCGCCCTTTTAGCGCGATGCACAGCCCTTTCGCCTCAGGGCAAAGGGCAAGGCTTGGACGGACCACGCTCATGCCTGAGGCCCAAACTCGCCCTGGGGCCTGCCCCCGTATGTCCATGATACATATTTCGCCCAAAGCCCCACTAATTCTTCACCAATCCTCGTCGACGCCGACCTAGTTCGTCCTGCGACCGGGCAACACTGGCTGCGCGTCACAGCAGTCACAGCAGGGCCAGTTCTGCGACCGAGCACGCTCCCCCTCACCGACTCCTGTCTACACAATCATGGGGGAACCACCGGCTTTTTGCTCTCACCGCTGGTGGTATGGCGGACGCGACGCTTGTGTGTGTTTTGCGCTCTTGCGGAGGACGAGCGGCGCCGTCACCGGCGGGGGGACGGTTGTACGCGTGCCCTTCTTTGGCCTCGTCAGGAGGAGAGAGAGGGCCTACGGGGCGACGACGACGGCGGCGGCGAGCGGCGGAGGGACGTCTAGTCGACCGGGCATGTCTCACATTGGTCTGTCTGCTCGTTGTGCCCGTGCGAGTAAGTGTCCTTCGTCCCTGGGAGGAGGGTATATATGGGGTTGCATTCTGGCACTGTTGGGGAGATTTAAGTACGCTTCGGTGTGCGATTTCAATCTCTTCACGTCCAGCGCGGCTATCTTTTTTACGGCTTACGCGTGTCTACATCTGAGGGTGATATGGATACTCCTGGTTTTGAGGGCGAGTCCGTGTGACATGGCGCGATGTCGCCGCGAACTTTTGGGAAGGCATGCGAGCAGTCTATGGGCCCTGTTGTCACGCTCTCTCGACCGAGCACTCCGGATGGTCTCTCGCTGTACGATACAACGTCACGCGGTCTCACTCAACGTCTCGAATTGGGTCCCATGATCGTCGCCGGTCTCGTTCAGGAGAGCACTTCCTCCCCTTCGGTCCCCACGTACGAATACGGCTACGATGGACCTACGCAGAGGCAAGGTGGTGGTAGAAGAGTTCTGGTATTGCTGCAAATGCGGCTACGACCTTACAATGTGCGTCACCACGTGTCCTGCACTTACGAGTGCGCAACCATCACAACAGAGGGTGCTGTCGCGTGCAGAAGGTGGAGAGGAAAGCGTCCTAGAGGTGGATGCATCATTCACGTCTGCTTCCACATTCATGGATACAGAGTACGTGCCGTGTTGGCTCTTTGGTTTGTCTCAGCTAACATGCATGGCTAGGTGTCGTGGTGATTGAAGGATCTCGAGCTTATTGTTGTACTTGACTGTGTTTTTTTTTTTTTTGGATGGATCTAGGCGTTTGGCTATTCTCATTGTACCCTTTTATTCCTTTCCGTGCTAGCCATGGTACAACGTTATTCCTGCATTCGTGCAGGGGGATTCTTCTTGTCAAGCAACCTATCCAGCCAGCATCGCAAGGTTGACCAAGCGTTCCAGCGGCTTAACATTGCATTGCATGTAACTATCCCAAGGTGCGCTTTTGGCGTCCGTGACGCTAGAAGTGCGTATTCTATCTTTCCACGCTATACTATCAATTTCTTAAAAAATTAAGCTCTTCCTATTATGCCCTCCCTGCCTTAAGCACCGTTCTACGTGGTAACTTCGCTCGCTGCACTCGAATTTGAGTTCACACCAACGCCCAGATCAGCCACCAGCGCCACTTCTTTTCTCACCGAAGACGCGGCGCGACCCATGCGTCGACTTCCGCATCCTTTCACCGCAAACGTGCGCAACGCTGCGCTGGCTGGGGTTCAGGCGTGCCGTTGCGCTCGCTCAACGTCGTCCCCCTCCAGCATGGCGCCATCCATCTCCATCCATCTTTTTCCCCAAACTCCTTCGCCACCGCAACTCTAACCAGCCAACCCCAACCGCCCGCCCCGTCGCACAAATCACGCGACCACCCCCTCATGCGGTGCACTGCAAGAGGCTATGCTATGCTACGTACTACCACACCACACCCTGCAAGCGTCCTCGTCCGCGTCCGCGTCCGCGTCCCTCGAGGCTCCGCTCCCGCTCGCCCGCCTCGCAGGGCACACACACACACACACACAGACCTTTTCACCCAAAAAGCAAAAAGCAAAAAGCAAAAAGCCAAAAAAAAAGGCAACCGTCCGCATCGCATCTCGACTCCCCATTTCAGCACCGCTGTAATTTGCCTCTCCAGCCTGCTTCCACGCACGCACGCACGCACCCACCTAGCGAGCGGGCGTCCCATGCAGCCGCCGCCCAAGCGACCGGCCTGCCTGCCTCGGAAAAAAAAATGGAATCGCCGGGTGGCGCACCGTACCGGCGGGCGTGCGCTGCGCTGCGCTGCGCTGCGTTGGGGGCGAAGTCGAGGGCGGCGGGAGGGCGGCTGACTGTGTGGATCTAGGTATGTGTGAGGTGCGTCGAGTCGAGTCGAGGAAACGTTCACGCACGCACGTCCACCTTTTCCCAATCTTCCCTGCCGCCCCGCAAGCAACGCATGCAAAAGACGCTCCCTCGATGCGTGCAAGCGCAGTGCGCCGCGGCGGGCTGGAACCCCACAGGGACGACGAAGGCCGGACCTCCCCGATGCCAATGGCATGCGATGTGCGGAATCTTCAGCTCAGCGCGCCCGCCTGCCCGCCAATCAATCGAGATGCGCACCGGTCGGTGTGGTGCGAAGCCGTGCGGTGCTTGCTGCCTTGGCTGCTCTCCCTCCCCGTCGTCCGTCCAGAACATCCCTACGTAGTGGACTCGACGAGGAAGGGAAACAAACCCGCATCTACATCTGCATCTGCATCTGCATCTGCATCTGCATCTGCATCGGTCGGCGTCGCCGGCGGCGTCACCCTCGAAACTAAGCTTTGCGCCTTCCCACGTGCCCCACCAACATACCTACCTACGTAGTATGTACGCACCGCACATAACGCGCAGTCATCCACCCACCTACCTCTACTAACGCCAGCATCACATCGGTGTCCCCGGGGCAGGCTCCAAGCTCCGCTCCGGGGGGGCGGCGCCGCGACACCGCATGCATATGCAGCCCTACCCACCCCACCGACCGGCCGGTGGACCGGAGCCCGGAGCCCTACCGTATCGTATGTATGCATGTATGTATAGCCTGCGTAGGCATAGATGGTGGGTGCGGTGCGGTGATGCGCGATGGGGCGGGCGGGCGCGCCGTCACGCATCTCATCTAGGCAGTGATGCTCGTCGCAAGGGTGCTGTGTGGGTGGATTTTTCTGTCCATCTGGATGCAAGGCTCCGTTCCGCGGACGCGCGTCTGTCTGTCTTTCTGACTCTCCAGTAAGTGCGCTGCGTGCAGTACATCCGTGTGCTGTGGTGCGAGCGGGTTCAGTGCATCATATGGCATTATTCATCTCGAAATCGAAATCGGATCCGCGCCGTTAACCGACGGACCAAACCCATCTCGTCCAACATACGAGAGTCTCCTATGCCCCGCTTCAACCATTCCCTACCCTGCAAAGACCCACTCACGCCCCCATCCCAACCACCTTCAGAAGCTCAGTCCAAACCCCACCCTCCTCACCTCCTCACTCCCAGAAGCCCGCCAACTCTCCCTCAACGCCTCCACCCTTCCCTTCAACCCCTCATCCCCACCCATGTCCCCCTTCCCCTCCTCCAACAGCCCAGCAGCAAGCTCAACACGCAGCAAATCCTGCACCGTCAACCACGACAACCGCGTCTTCCTCACATCCCCCAAATAACACGCCACACGCACCCGATCCCCACCCCGCACATACCCCAGCGCCGTCTTCAGCTGCGCAAACTTGCCGTGATACATCGAGCCCGCCATCTGCTCCACCACCTTCGCAACCCGCGCCGCAAACCCCGCACAGTGCGCTTCGCTATCCGCGCCATCCGAGTGCTGCCCCGCGTACTGCAGCAACCACATGCGGAAGCCGAACGTATCAGGCAAGACGCTCGGCCTGCGATGCGGATCGCGCTCCCAGCCGCGCGTGCGCACAGAGTCGATGTAGTGAATCATCGCTTCGACGATCGGCTTGTAGTGCTCAGCCCATTTCCTGTCGATCGGACGCTCCCTGCTGAAGGGCCAGAGGAAGCGCGTTTCGGCCTCGAGATGGAGGAAAGTTTCTGAATCGTGCCAGAGGAGGACCGTGCAGAGTTTTAAGAAGGCCTTTTGCACCGCTTTGGGCGTGATTTCGCCTGTGAGGCTGTCTGCGGAGTCGAGGAGGAGCGTTGGGCTGAAGGGTGGGGGCCGGGTGGGGGCTTTGCTGAGGTCGAGGCTGTAGCGGCTGAGCCAGGAGCGGATCTCGGGGTGGCGGCTGAGTGCTGGGTTGGCGGTGAATTTCTTGTTTAGGGCTGCGATGACGGCTGGGGGTGCCATGTTGAAGGTGCGGTATGCGACGTATTCCTCGAGGATGGAGACTGGGAGGTGAGAGGGAGCGCGCTCGAGGTACATTTGGTAGATTTCCTGGCGGAGGGGAATAGGCGGGATGTTGAGATCTTGCTGTGCGGCGAAGTCGAAGCCGTGCTTTTGTAGGAAGAGCGACGTCCATTTCGCAGTCTGTTGCTTTAAGCTGGAGAGTATGGGTAGAAGGATACGTTTGGTGATTGCAGCGTGATAGGTGGACTGGCGAGACGGAGTACTCGGGAGGAATGACAAGAGTGACCACAGCATCGGCGCTGTTGACAGGATTGAGGTCCATTCATCTAGTTCGGGCAACTCCAACGTATCTTCTGCTTTTGTCCACTCATTCTCCGTAATAGGTTGCCGCTCCCGAAGGTTGCCGGCGATCGGTATGGTGGTTTCGAGAGCAGTGAGTATCTGTTCCGAGAGCTGCGAGGAGGCATCTGTGAACATGCCGAGAAGACTGTCCACGACAGCGCGACGTATGTCCCCATGAGGTGCCTTTACCATGAGTTTGGCAAGTATAGAAATAGCGAATTCCTCTGGTATACATTGCGTATCTCCAAGCATTTCCGCGAGGAGCTTCACAGTTGTAATTTTGACGAAGGGTTGGTGGGGTCTTGAACTTAGTCCAACTGTTGTCTGCTGTGCATCTTCCGCCTTCTGTACCTTCGCTTCAGCTTGTTCCTCTAGTTTGGCGATGATGGCGTCGGCAAATGTAGTCATACAATCTTGTGCAGCTGAGGCAGGCATTCGCCGTAGGAAGGGACGAAAAAGTAATATCCGATAAGCGTTGCAACCAACATTTTTTGGTCCGTGGAGGGGCCGAATTTTTTTTTTTCGGGCGATATGTGACTCATGCCATAAGTCAAATTCAGGATGATCCAGGATAACCTGAGCCGCTAGCTGCGATGCGAGGGCAGGCCTATCACATCGGGTAAGATATTTAGCAAGCTTCAAAGCGGTTCTTTCCAGCTCTTGAACCCCTTTCTCCTCCCCAGTAGATGAGGCCAAGGCCTGATAAGCATTTCCGGCCAATTGAGCCAGCAGTAAGGGAGGTACGCTTGTCAGGTGTGCTTTTAAAACAGACAACGCATCTGCGTTACCCCTGGAAATGTCTGACAGGAATTGGCCATCGAGAAGAACTGCAGGATAACGGACACGAGCTCCCTGGTCCGAAGCGGGGAAGTGTGCGCTGAGCAGTCGCGACTTTGGCAACGTGGAGTCGATATATGAGAGGGCGGAAAGAATCTGTCCTTCTCGTATTGCAGGTTGTGTCTTTGCTTTCAAAATCCGCTCCTGTGACCAGATACTAGGTTTTTCCACAGCGGGAATGATAGGCCAAGGCAAAATCGTTTTTGAGCGCGGGGTAGCCAAATCTGAGTGTTGATAAAGAATTCTACCGTCTACCGAGAGTGCGCGAAGTCCTCTTTCAGACCGATAAAGAATTCGGGACAGGTCAATATAAGTGGGCTTCTCCAACCGTCGCTCGGGCATGCCATAGAACTGTGTTGGCAAAGGGCTCCATTCCTCGATCTCCCCCGAGGGGTCGAAGTTTGGAACAAGAGGCCAATCGTCAAATTGCGACATGATGGTCCAATCGTGTGGCCAGGAATTTGGGAATTGATTCTTGCATGTATTTGCTTTCCAGAAATGGATGGCCTCTTCTGGGGTGAAACGCCCTTGACTCAGTGGACCAATCGTGTACGACCAAGCTTGGTCCACGCGCTTCTTTTTCTCTTCACGTTCGAGCGAGTCTGGTATCATCATGCGGAGCGCGTACGAGTAGTGATCTATAAACGGCCCAATAGCGTCCTTGATCTCTTGCTCTTCCGGAAAAGGAGCGAGTGCTGCGCTTGGATCGGGGAAAACGGCGGCTTCCATGCGTGCCGCGAGATAGGGCGTACATGAGTGCGGAGAAGTTGTTTGTATCATATAGGGTTGGATCAGATGTTGGAGAGGAAGCCCCCGAGGGAACGGGGCCGGTAGCACAGCAGCGGCTGGATGTACAGATACACGATATTTGCGCCAGAGTTCGTCGCGTGCCTTTGCAAGGTTGTCGAAGAAGCGGAATGTCGAAGGTTCTTCGTTTTCGAGAGAGATTCGAAAGCCCCAAGGGAAGACTCCTCGTACACTGTCCATATACAAATCTCTATAGCCGGGAGACTGTGATTTTTCTTCAACTGCTATGAGCAACTCCAGGGTAGGTTTCCAGAGAACGTCATATAGCTCTTCATCTGACAAGCCGAGCAATGATTTCACTTTGGCGCACTGCTTGCGCCGCTTTTCCACGATGGGTTGGAATAACCTGCAGACACCTCTCCAATGGTATCCATCAAACCAGGGCTTGCGTACGGCTGAGCATGCTGTGTCGAACTGTAGCCGCACGATCTCGTTCGCATCTTTCACGCGCTGACGAAATTCGGAAGTGGTTATGTCCTTGATAAAAGGCTCTGGAATACCCGAAAGTAGGGACATGGCCTCGTCCGAAACTGATGAATATATGGCTGACGCCGTAAGTGAATCCCGCACGTATCTTCGTGCCCATTCGTGCGCTTCTTTGCACATCTGGAGCGACGCACTAGCAGAAGCGTATTCGATAGCTGCACCGGCATGAAAGGCTCGGTCTTCTTGTACCGCGCTCGACAATGCCTTTTTTTTGAAGGCTTGGAAACCCTCGCGTGCAACCTCTTCGGCTTCCACTCGGCGACCACACCTCACCAACAAGAAAACGTGAAATAGGCATGCATCGCCACTATTACTGCGGAAAGCGTCGCTTCCCGATAGTACTGAGCGGGAGGGCCCTCGGCTGACGAGATCGACATCTCCTTTCACAGAGCGCACGCGGGTGAACAGTGCCAAAGCGTGGTCGGGCAGAAGCCCGTCAAGGAGTACATAGCTGAGGATAGGTAGATCCCAGGCTTTGATGTCGGCTTCCAAGTCCAGATCGCAACCAAACATCGCCAGACAATAGAAATGCAACAATGCATAGCGTCGGCGCAGGGCAATCCCTTTTCTAAGGTGTACAAAACTGCTGAATAGTTGCGCAACCCGAGTCTTGGTCGAGATCAACAATAGTACAGCTTCAAACTGACTTGCAAATGCGTCGGGGTACCGAGACCAGCAGAGTCCGGTCAGATACACAAAGCCACCGTAGCTCAAATCAAGTTCTTGGGCAACATCCGGATGCTGCCCCAGATACAACAGAGTCCGGTCGACAATACTTTGGGTTATTGACCGATCCACCCTTTTCTTTAAGGCTCGCCTGAAGAGTGGCTCAATCAGCTCCTTCATAAATTGTTTGGCGGAGAGCAAGACTTTTGCATCCTCGTTGAAAGACAGCTTGAGAACCTCGAGCGAGAATTGCATCGATGCCGAGACGCCTGGTGCAGCTGCCGTAGCAGACGGGTATTTCGATAGGAGAGGCACAAGCCATTTTTGACCAGCTTCTTCGCTGTCAAAAACATATCGGATAGCCAGAGCTTGCAAGGTATCGGCATGATGCGACAATAACCGCTTCTGAGAATGTTCGAAATCGTCCCGGTGACCGTTTATCATAGCGGAGACGACATCCTTCGAGCACGCCGAAATAAGCTGTTGGTATAAAATGCTTAATTGACGCTGGTCTCCGTTCGCCACGATATAGGAGGTTTGGTTTGCAAACAGGTGCGGTAGAAGTGACTTGAACAACCCGCTCACATTTTCCCTCTTCAGTTCAACGTCGACGCCTTTCGCACTACGGGCGATCGCACGACAAGCTTGTTTCACCTCCAGCACAGAAAAACTGCTGAAGAGGTCAAGCACGCCGGATACTCCTCCAAGGGCTTCCCATGTCTCGCGCCATTGTGACGAAGTGAGAAGTTTGCCAAACTTCTTGACTGCCAGTCGCCGGATATGAACTGAGATGTTTTGCGCGAGAGCTAAGAGAAGCGCTTTGGGCGATTTCAAGATACCAAGCCATTGCGAAAAGACCATAGGGGATATTGATCCGATTTCGACGAGCTCAATGAGTTCCCGTGTTATGTCTTCGTCGTTCGAGTACTGTAAGACACCTCGTAGATGCTTGGCGACTTCGCGCGCGTGCGAGGAGCGAATGATGCGGGGGTCTAGGATACTTGACGTCATGGCAAGAGATGATATGTGAACAGGATGAATCCCGACAGGAGAAGTGGCGTCTGGGTGGCGAATAGTATACCAAAAGATGGCAAAAGCAATTCATCGGGCCAGACGGTTGACTGGTGAATCAGCGAAAGCACGCGTCGCGTCGTGGTCCGATGGCAGGCACTCGGATACTTACCTCCGCGCTAGATCGGTGAATAGGTTGGTGTAAAACTTACTATGATGAACTGGATGGGTTGCTATCCGAATGGTGGTTGTCTGTTGGAGATATGGTCTGTTGGAGGTATGGTCTGTTGGAGGTATGGTCTGTTGGAGGTATGCCAGCGCACACTGCAAGCAGCTTTTAATATTTCTACGGCTCCCCTCACCGGCAAAGTATAAGAGCCGCATGTGATGGAAGTATAGTTGTGGTACGCATATGCGCATCTAGTTGAACTTTGGTTTGGCTCCTTGTGAGTCACATATCGCCCTTTTTTTTGGCACCTCCACCGACAAAAACATGTTGGTTGTAACGCCGGATCGGTGAAAAACGTTTTGTGGACTCTAGAGAAGAGGGTTGATCAGGGATGGAGCCCCAAGTAGGGGAGGTGATGAGGTTGTCTTGTCACACTCACAGTGCTGCTGGTTGAAGCGAGAGATTGCTAACGCTAAAACCGACTACCGTGCACGGACGCGCAACGCCCGCCGAACACCAAAACCCTAGACGAAGCCCAA
Organism: Laburnicola sp. JP_R_19; assembly: GCA_031010545.1. NCBI lineage: Eukaryota > Fungi > Ascomycota > Dothideomycetes > Pleosporales > Didymosphaeriaceae > Laburnicola > Laburnicola sp. JP_R_19. The sequence continues at coordinate 185,797 of VOIT01000010.1, read as the reverse complement.
ACTTCAACACCTCATAACTCCACCACTATGGCTCCAGTCGATGATGCGATTGCAGCAATCGAAGCGCTCAAACTAGGAGAACAGTTCTTATACCAGATAATTGCTGACCAGTTCCATGTGAACCGAAGTACACTAAGCCGAAGACACCGAGGCTGTCAGCGCCTACGGGCAGCCAAAGAACGCGATCAACAAAACCTCAGCCAACAACAAGAGTTAGAGCTCGTACACTATATTGAAGACCTTACAAAAAGAGGGCTGCCTCCTACGAGAGAGATGATACAAAATTTCGCATCTTAGATAGCCAACGAGCGCGTGAGCGAGAGGTGGGTAACGCGCTTTCTTGACCGACACGGCCACTATCTTATCTTAAAATGGACATCTGGAATTGACTCCCTCCGCTATAATGCTGATTTAAAAGTTAAGTATAAGCTGTACTTTGACTTGCTATATTAGAAGATAAAGCAGTACGACATATAGCTGCGCCACACCTATAATATGGACGAGAAGGGCTTTATGATAGGTATAACAGGACGCTTAAAACGAGTGTTTAGCTGTCGGATGTGGGAGCGCAAAGAGGTGCAAGCGTCACTCCAAGATGGTTCTCGAGAATGGATCACCCTCTTAGCAGCCGTCTGTGCTGATGGGGAGGCTCTGCCGCCAGGTCTCATCTATTAGTTGGCGAACAGCTCACTGCAGGCAGCTTGGGTGAACGCTATTAAAGCTGGGCAACACGACGTCTTTGTGGCTTCATCTCCATCTGGATGGACGAATAACGACGTTGGTTTGGCGTGGCTAGAGCAGGTCTTTGATCGCTGCACGAAGCAGAAAGCGCGTTGTGGGAGAGACTGGCGTCTCCTTTTACTTGACGGCCATGGCAGTCACCTTACAAAGGAGTTTATTGACTACTGCGACTCCCATCGCATACTCCTAGCCGTATTTCCCCCTCACTCTACCCATACGCTTCAACCTCTCGACGTCGTCATGTTTAAACCTCTCTCCACCGCCTACTCTAAGGAGTTCTCCACCCACCTCCAGAGGAGCCAAGGGCTAGTACCAGTCAAGAAGGGAGACTTCTTCCCGCTGTTCTGGGGAGCGTGGGAGACCTCCTTCAAGACAGGGACCATCCTCAAGTCCTTTGAAGCTGCTGGTATATGGCCTATGGACCCAGAGGTTATACTCAAACGCTTCGCGGACGATGCCTCAGAGCAGCAAAACAACGGTGAAGGACGGTCCTCAGCGCTTACCAACAATAACTGGCGCCAGATGGAGCGTCTCGTACGCTCTGCAGTAAAGGATACCACCGCAGAAGAGTCAAAGTCGCTCTCCCAAACGCTCCACGGACTCCAAGTACAAAGCGAGCTGCTACACCATAAGAACGATGGCTTAAGGGAGGCTCTCACTGCTAAGAAGAAGCACAAGAAGCGCGGCAAACCTCTTGACTTGCAGCAGCGCTAGGAGTACTATGGTGGTGCTGTCTTCTAGTCTCCGCGCAAGATTAGAGAGGCACGTGCACGAGAGACAGTGAAGCAGAGGGAAGAGCATGACGGGCAGCTTGCAAAGGCTAACAGGAAGGAGCTTCAAGCTGCTGCTAAGCTACTCCGAGAGCAGGAGGCAGAGGAGAGGCGTGTGGCGAGAGAGGCAGCCAAGGTGGTGAGGGAGGAGGAGAAGGCTGACAAGGCAGCTGAACGCGAGCGCCAGAAGGCAGCTCGCAACGCTGAAAAAGCTATACAACTGTCCTAAAAGGGCAAGCGCAAGGCCTTAAAAGCCTCTACTTAAGCCAACAAACGTCAGAAACAATATAGTGCTAGTGCAGCTGCTAAGGAGGCATCACAGGCTGCACTAGCTGCCCTAGCTTTCATCACCCGCCGCGGCCGCAACGTTACACTTCCTGGTAGATTTAGATAGTACAAATTAATCGCAAGCATCTAATTACTACTACTCTACAAAATCTTGTAATAATAACTATTGTAGATGGCTTAATAACTTCATCTTTAAAGTGGTGAGCATGTTATTCGGCGGGCGTTGCGCGTCCCCGGACGTTGCGCGTCCGTGCACGGTAGCGCGACCCCACTTTTCCGATGGCGGGCGCACCAGTACAGCGTGTGCACGGGAGTGCTCGGCTAGATAGAGCTTTAGGTCGAGGTGGCTAACGTGTAACAATTACTTGGTATATTTGTCGTTTTCAGGATATTCTTTTTCTAGGCAAAGGGTCAAGTTGTGTTGCACGGATCTCGATTGGAAAACAGAGATTTATGTCGCATGTTCCCAAACGTGGGTTGACCTCTTCAATTTCGTTGATGCTATTCCCTAGAGATTGTTGGTGGTACTGAAATGCGCCGAACTTCTCGTCCCCTGGCCGAAAGTCTATATTGCGGCAAAGCGAGAGTTTAGTGCTTGTCGGTGAGGGATTGATGAGGGCAGTTTCTCCTGTAGCCAAAATCGTTGACGCATTCCGACGGCTAATCTTAGCATCCATCAGCTTGTGCGTGAGTGAACGAACGGTACCTGCATTAGCGTGGTTGGGCTACTATCTGTTGGTGTCGACCAATGAGTAACGTGAGGTATTTTTGTAACTGAACCGCGGAGATATCACGCGTATCAATCGGCAAGTGACTATCACGACCACAGGACATAAGACTACGTAGATTCAGCATCTTATTATCTATCGCTGTGTACCACAAAGCAGCCAAAACCTTGTCCCAGTGCTGCATTTTAGTACGCGATGTCCCTGAGCTCCGTGGCACTGACTGAAGGTGCAGCGCAAACAGGAAGGCCCATCATTATACCGATCAGTACAGGCAAGCGTTTGTCTTCACCTTACGGCCTCCACCTTGGTGGGACCTCGCCTATAGTTCGTCCTGCCCCGAGACTTCCTCCCACGTGCGCACACGAACGCTCCTGCCATTTACTACGTGATCCAAGCTTAGGCGTCAGTTCTTAGTCGTACCTGCCCCCAAGGTCCTCGCCTCATCCACAGTCTCGATTTCTGCTTCCATTCTTTCTCTGCCCCGTGCACAATTGACTGACTCTGCACACTTTGGCCTATCTGGACAGTATTACACCACTCGGAAGGTAGTCTTCCAGAGACCATGCGCTTCCTTCTACCTCTCTTTGCAGCCGCTTCGGCTGCTTTTGGTGCGGTTATCCAAAAGGACGGCGTCGCTTTGGCCGAGGACGCGCTCACTTCCTCTCTCCAAGGTGGTGAGGTCATCCAGTCCAAGCAAGCTCCTCGAGATGGTGCGCTCGCCTCTGGCCATGCTCGGGAGCCTGTTGTAAGCTAATCCACCTAGTACGTTCACTTAGGAGAGGTTGACTATGTGCAAGTCGAATTGTATACACGACCGTATTATGTTGGTTGGCGCTACAAGACTAGCACGCCAACTTCCACTCCTCATTGCGACCACCATTGGTGAGATCACTGTCCTAATAATCATTGATGATGTTTTAGCTGATACGTGCTCCTATGAATAATGAAATCAAGTCCATCAACTGGCTCTGGGGCACGCCAGGAGTCGACTATTCGTGTCGCTTCTACATGTAAGTTCTGCTTCACTGTACGTTTGAAACCTGCTGATACCCATGGCAGGTCGAAAGAAGACTGTGAAAGCAATTCGCCCTACTACTTCTACTACACTTCACCCATTGATGATCTGCGCGATCAAAGCGACATGATTCAGGCGATGCAGTGCTGGTGGGGCAAGGGCGGCGTTCCAGGCCACGGAGAGGCTGCTTCGTCTGCTCAGGAAGCTGACACGATCACCCACAATCTGCCCGCCGGCAAAGACAAGCGCAGCAACCATCTTGAAGACTTCAGGGATCCATCAAAGCCCGTGCAAGCGCGGACGTCGGACCCAAAGCCACTAGGAGAAAGCACAACTTTGCAGTTGGGAACGGATCTCCGCCCACGCCCACCATACACTGTGAGTATATATCCGCCTGGTTCGTGAAAACTAAAGCCTTGAGTCGAAACTTCGAAAGCCTCATGGGTGTAATCTCTCGCAACTCTGTCAACATTGAGTCTCCGAACCTTTTGGCTTTACATTATATAACTGACATCTCTTGAAGCTGGTCTTATTCACCGGTTACAGATACAGCGGCGACTACTACGCATACGAGCAAGCCAAAACCGAGAAACTAAGGTGTGCAAACTTACCGTAACTCACCCTTTCCCTATGCTCTGCAGCTCCTACTGAACGTGAATACAGTCTAAAGTATAAACACGGAGAGGGCTACACATCAGACGTCTCCTCAGGCGCTCTCTACCACAAGCCGGATAAACACGCCAAATGCGTCGGCTACATGTAAGCCATGCTGCCACCGATCCACATCCCCAGGACAAATCCAGGCCTAGACGGACAACCTCACAGGAAGCCAGATTGCAAGGGAAGCCGGGAGGTCTGGCTCAAAACTTCGCCCGATTTCGGAGATTTGGCCGACAAGAATGGAAAGAATGGCGAAATCGACAATTATATCCAGAGCGTTTTCTGCTATTACTGGGGCAAAGCGGGTCAGGATACCTCCGTCCAGGACCAAGAGGCGTATGCGGTAGGTCTCGATTGAAGCCTTTGAGACGTGGCACAGGGCTGCAGCTGGGAACGTCCTGCAGCTCCAAGAAAAACAGCCCCACGATGCGCAATCCGTACTGCGTTGATCACGCCCCCACCCACGAGGGACTCAGACTGACCTCATATGCCCAGCTCGAGAAGCGCGTACCCGATACCGAGCCATCGGAAACAGTCAAAATTGCCCAAGGGCCCGCGAACAAAGTACAGGGCGAATGGCACCCGGTAAGTGCACCAAGTCCAGCTTCCCAACCCGCCCCGCTAACATGATTCCCCAGATCGAGCTCTACGAGCACTACAACTTTAAAGGTAGCATGTACTACATCGACCATGCACCCTCGCATGAACTATGCATCAACATCCCGTACGCGCATCCCATATCCCCCCTCTATCGGCATAGACTGACATGGGTGCCAGCTCCGACGCAGACATCTCGTCCATACGCGCCTTCGAACCTTGCCGAGTATACTTGTGAGTGCCACAACTCCCTACAATGCATGTATTCGGATTAAAACTCTTTTGCTAATGCGGCGCCGCAGATGGCCCAACTGCTTTCTAAGACACCAAGAAGCCTGGTCTATCGGTATCCCTCCGCCCGAGGAGTTCCCCGATCTGAGATGGGCGGGCCGAGATGGCAGAACGAACTACGATAACAAGATCAAGAGCTTCAGGTGCTTTGTGCGCTAGTGAGGTGCGCGTGGGGGATGGAGGCGTAGTCTGTCTAGTGAGGTGGGGCAAACGGCGTCGAGAGTGGTATGTGGAGACGGACGAGGGAGGCGTGTGGTATTCAGATCTATGCATGGATAGTCGGGATGAGTGATGGATCATCGGGAAAATGAATTAACTTTGATACTTGGAGGTGTACGGTCTTGTCTGTGCCTTTGGTGACATCTCTTGATTTACATACTATACATGTTGGTGTTGTACAGAGAGGAGTGTCCTTCCTCGCATCCATGACGCAGAATAGCCGCCGCGTACGCCGGGCTCGGCTTCTGCGTGCATCTGTGCCAGAATCCAGCAACGGGCCACGGTCGAAATATCGCCCTCTTCCGCAACCCTCCCTCTCGGCGTCGGTCCCTATCGCGCGCCTTGACCGTCCTCTCCCATCCAACCCCATCACTTCCCCCCTCCCTCCCCCCCCTCATCCTCGCCCTCACCCTTCGACTCCCGCACCCCCTTGTACGCCCGCCCCGCATACAACATATACCCCTTCTCCTCAATGGTGCCCACCTTGTCATCCGCCTCGCTGCGTCCCTGGCCAAATGCGCCCGTCTCCAGCTGGCCCTGCACACTGATGGGCCGGTTCCCGCGGAAGCGCTTGCGCATGTCGATCTGGCCCTTTTTGCACTCGGCGTAGCCCTTTTGCAGCTGCTGGCATTGCTTGGGCAGCGTGTATTTGAGCGGTGGGCGCAGGCAGTCGCCCGGCTTTTGGCGCTCGATCATGATGCAGTCGGAGTTTTGCAGGCAGAAGGCGAGGGCGGCGCCTGTGTGGGGTGCGGGGTTAGTATGGGGTGGTGGGGTGAGCGGGCGGGTTGGAGGGAGGGAGGGAGCGTACGGATGTCTTTGCAGGACTGTGGCATTTTTGGGTATGGTGAGTCGAGGCTGGGCTGTTGGGCTGTTGGGACGGGGCTATCGTGTCATTGGGGCGTGTTGCGGTGGTGGTGCGATAGCGTTCCTCTGGACTGGTGAATGTATTGAACGGCCGAAAAGGAATCGCCGAGCTTTCCCCGACGCGTGCGTGCATGGACCCGTGTTCAGCAGCATCTTTCACATGCCCGTGCCCTTCCTTCGTTCAGAGTCCAGACGTCATGGCCAGCGCATTTCCCCATCATACATACTTGGTGCAGCTGTCCCGCCTGTCCCGTCTCGCCCCGGGGCCGCTCCGCTGTCACATGGTCCTCTAGACGCCCGCCCCGGTTCATGCGACCATGGCCTGCTCTCGACGGAGACTCTTCGCCCTGCCTTTGCTTTCTACTCTTCCTTCACCTCCGCCTTCCCCCGCACCCGCGCACCCGCGCAACCGCGAACCGAACCCGCCACTTGGGCGCTCGAGTTCGCGTCCGAGTCCAAGCAAGCAGCAGCAAGCAGCAGCAAACACTTCACCGCTCCAACGGCCGCAATGCCGCCCTACATCCCCTTCCTCGGCCGCCTGCATATCCGCGAGTACTCCGCCCTGGTCCTGTCCCTCCTGCTCGTCACGCTCGAGTCGCTCATCGCCGTCATAACCCTCGCGCTGCCGACGCCCATCATCAGCGTCTTCTACCGCATCACACGCCGCCTGTTCATCCACCTCTCGTCACCCGCCTCACGCCGCACCCGGCTGAAAAAGAAGGGCGTATGGAGCTCCATCGCCAATGCTCCGGGCTTCCTGGAGATGTGCGAGCTCTACGGATACTACGCCGAGGAGCACGTGGTGCAGACTGGCGACGGCTACCTGCTGGGCCTGCATAGGCTAGCGTGGAGGAGAGGGGAAGAGGATACCAACGTGAACACGGCGCCGACCAAGGGGGGCGTGAAGAAGAAGGTCGTCTACTTGCACCACGGCCTGATGATGAACAGCGAGGTGTGGGTGTGTCTGACTGAGCGGGAGCGCTGTCTGCCCTTTGAGCTCGTCGAGCGAGGATATGATGTCTGGCTGGGCAACAACCGAGGAAACAAGTACTCCAAGAAGAGCGTGCACTGCGCCCCGACGACCTCGGCCTTCTGGAGCTTTAGCATGGACCAATTCGCCTTCCACGACATTCCAGACTCCATCGAGTACATCCTCAAGACCACCCATCAGCCATCGCTATCGTACATCGGCTTCTCGCAGGGGACCGCCCAAGCCTTTGCCACGCTCTCGATCCACCCCGATCTGAACGAAAAGGTCGACGTCTTCATTGCCCTCGCGCCCGCCATGTCTCCGCCTGGTCTGACCGCTGGCATCGTCAACACGTTCATGAAGACGTCGCCAGATCTTCTTTTCCTGGCGTTTGGAAGGCAGTCGATCCTCCCGTCCACCACCATGTGGCAGTCCATACTGTACCCGCCCATCTTTGTTCGCGTCATCGACTCTTCGCTCAACTTCCTCTTTGGCTGGACCGCCAGCAATATTACCCCGCACCAGAAACTCGCCGCGTACCCGCATCTGTATTCCTATACTTCGACCAAAAGTGTCGTCCACTGGTTCCAAATCATCCGCAATGGCGTCTTTCAAATGTACGACGACGATGCGCCGAGTGTCTTGTCGAACCGATCCAAGTACTACAAGGTCGCCAAGTTCCCCACCCGAAACATCAAGACGCCCATCGTGCTGGTCTATGGCGGCTCGGACAGCTTAGTAGATATCGACGTAATGCTCAAGGAGCTACCTCGCCATACTATCGCCAAGGAGATCCCGCATTACGAGCACCTGGATTTTCTGTGGGCATCGTCTGTGGACCAGCTCGTCTTCCCGCATGTCTTCGAAGCTCTGAATGAGTACGCAGGAGGTTCTGAGGAAGAGCAGGCATTGCCTGGGCCTCGCAAGGAGAAGCGCTTCCGCTCGCCAGGACGATACAAGGGTCTTCTTCCCGAATCAGGAGCGCTCCCAGGGCCCGAGGGCGACTATGCAGGCGACGAGAGCTCATCAAGCCCCCCTGCCTTGCGCTCCTCTATCAAAAAACACTCGCAAACCACGAGGAAAATATCGTTTACCGACTCAGCAGAGGGTGTCCCACAACCGCAGTCACCAGCCGCGCAAAAGTCGCGAATCCCGCATCCTGCATCGAGCTACGCCTCCGCTGTAGAGCGCAGCCACTCTCCCTCCCACAGCACAACCACTTTCCCCCCGCCCGCAGCCAAGTCCCCATCCACACTTTCGAGTCCACGTCGCCCGCTGCTTCACCCGGCAACTCTATGCATGCCTCCCAGAATACCGTGCACAGTTCTACAAGCCGGCCCGAGGGGTGGTGGTCTTCTGACGAGGTGGCCGAGACGGGAAAATCAGATCCTACCTCGCCTGACCAGGCGGCGACTACGATGCCGATGCCGAGAAATAAGAGCTTTGATAGCGTGAGGAGTGGGAGGTCGAGCGTGTTTGGGGAGAGGGGTATTCGGTCGGGGTGGGGAGGGCGGTTAGTGGGTTGGTGGGGGAGGTGGGGAGGGGGACGAGTGGGAGGAGTTTGGGCGGAGGGGGAGGGGAAGGGGAGGAGGAAGGGGAGGAAGAGGGGGGATTGAGATGGTGGGTGGAAGGGGTGGTGGATAGGGGCGCGGGAGATGGGTTGTGTGTGCATGTGATTTGGGAAATGGTTGACGCGACGCATGAACGGTGTTTTTGCGAAATTGGTTGGGCTTGGGTGGGCAATGCAGTATTGCTTGGAAAGGGGGGATTAGATTGGTGGCGGGCTTGTAGTGAGGTTGTATCTAGAGGTGGTTGTATCTGATCTGGGGTTCAACATATAACAGAATAGAGCCCACAGTGGATTGTGGGAGAATCAGGATCCCTGCTTCCCCGGTCGATCCGATAAGCTTGCGCGGTTTGTAGACACAAGATAAGGACCCACTTGCTAACTATAAAGGTGTACGCCAAGTGTATTCCTACTCCAAAATGTTGTTTTGATCAGATCCATCCCATTCCAAGATTCTCTCCCACACTGCCAACACAACGCAAAATGGTTTCTGCGTCTTTGAGGAGCATATATCAACAGTACAAACATGACACCGAGGTCATTGCATCGTGGCTGGCTACCACCGCGCAGGAATACGGCTACGCCAACCCTCTCGACCAGAAAGGCGGTGTAGCTGGTCCCAGTGCGTCAACAGCGCCAGCTACGAACAAACCCAAGGCAAAAAAGCACAAGAGAGGCCCCGGAAAGAAGAAGACTGCCCCTGCTGCCCCTGCTGCCCCTGCTCCCGAGAAACCAAAAGAAAAATACCTCCTCGCTATTCGCGACTTTGTGCCGCTGGCCGAACACATCGCTGCCGCGCAGGAAATAAAGGCGGTCAAGATCCCGCTCAACTTCGAGGTCGCCCTCGAAAGAGTCATCTGGGTGCGCAGCTCGTTTTCGGAAAGGCTGCAGCAAGCCGGCGAGCGAGTGAGCTGGGAGAGCGATAGGAAACACGGGTATTTTGTCGAGGTGCTGAAGAAAGTTAAGAAGACGCTTGAGTCGCTGATTCCGGAGTGGTCGGGCAAGTCTTCTTCGTCGAGGTTCGCGGCGAAACCGCCTCGCGCTGCTGGGGAGGGAGACGGCAAGACGGCGGCGCCGGTGCGCAATCTCTTTGGTCTCTTGGAGGTGTACGAGCCGTCTGCTGCGTTTGAAGCGGCGCCTGATGTGGAGAGGCCGGAGCCGGTGGCGACGACGCATGCGGTTGTGGAGGACGAGAACGAGGCGCTGGCGGATCTTATCTTTGCCATGACCACGTTGATGGGCGATCTTTCGCGGCTGAGGGGCGAAGTCGCGCCGCTGTGGGAGCGGTACGAGGCGGGTGAGATGGATATCGGGGCTGTGGCGGTGGCTACGGATACGGCCATTGAGCTTGCGCGGTCCTGGGAGAAGTCGATTACGCCGCTCATGGAGAAGCAAGGGGGCACTTCGCGGTGCCATGGCATGTACGTCAACTCAGTCTGCCGTGCGTTCGGTGTACCAGAGGAAAAGAAAGAGATGGAAGGCGATGATTATAACTTCGCTGCTTACGACATCAACAACTCGCTCTTTGGGAACCCGTTAAAGTTTCTCCACCCGTTCGTTAAAGATTCTCCGCTGCCGAGTGATTCAAAGAAACCGAGTGGTCCACAGACTTACAATGGTAAGTTTGGGTGGTTCAATGAGGGGTTGGATAGGCGGGCTATGGAGAGGGCCTCGAATCGGAAGAAATTTGAACAGGACAAGACAGCTATGTTCGAACTAACTAGCGATGCGATACTTTTTGGAAACAAGCCTTCTCCGATCGAGGACCATATACTAAAGGGCATTTATTTGGCACGTAAATCGGTGAAGAAGGGGAGCGATGCGGACCCTGAGATACCTATCTGGCTCTCTTTTGCTGTGCAGCTCTATCTCGACAACTTACAAACCGTTACGGTACGTCACTACATGTCCTTTGTAAAACCGCACGCTTCCTAACTCTTCGACAGATTGGACGTGGATGGACGGAGATCAAGCGCTTCATGAAGACCGTCGAGCCCATCAGTGGAACTCTCAGCCCAACCAGCCGCCTAAAGAGCATGACCAAGAACATGAACGACTGGCTCCAAGCCGACCCCTTCCAACTCATCCACATGCTCACCGACCCCCGCTACAAAAAATACACCTTCTTCCGCCGCCACCCACACTACTGCGGCCTCTGGGTGCACTATGCCCGTCACCTGCTCCACAAGGAGGGTCTCGAGTACGCCGCCACCCCCGGAGGCGTGATGATGACGGTGCAGCTGTACCACGCCCTGCACCAAGAAAACCTCCTGAGCCTGCACTGGAAAGAACTCGACACGCTGTGGTGCATGCAAGGCAACTCGTGCTTCTTCGTCGGCGACCCGCCCGACAATGCCCTCGCCTACTACAAAAACTACTGCCTTACCATCGGCATGTCGGCCACGAGTTTCATAGCGAACCGCCGCGGAAACAGGATCCACACAAGCCAGGCCGGCGTCCGAAACATGGACCCTAAAGGCCTAACCGGCCGTAAGGTACTCCCGCGCATTGAGGCCGATGGCGACCAGCGCCTCCTCGATGCCGACACGGTGCTGAGCTGGATCATCGACGGTGCGCTAGGCCGGGCTCACCACGACCACGAGCCGCCGCACATCCAGGACGCCTCCCTCCCTCTTATCCACCGCCTCGCGTCCACCGTCCACGCCGAGCTCCCAGACCTCCGCGTCAACTTCTTCCAACTCCACGCCAACTGCTGGGACCTCCTGACGCGCATCCGAACTCAGATCGACTCCTTGCGCGGCCCAGCCTTCACGCACAAATACATGGTCGACGGCCATAACCTGCCGTTCGTGACCGGCGTCGCCTTCGCCCTGGCCGCCGGAAAGCTGGATCTAGTCCGTACGACGGCGCCGAGTCGCGCCCTCCTGGAGCTGGAAGCCACGCAGTTTGCGTACTTCCTCGAGAGCGGGACACGCAAGGGGGGCCGCACGGTGGTCGAGTTTGAAAAGGCGGGGAGGTATGCGCCTGGCGATGTTGTGCGGGAGACGGACGAGGCGCAGGAGGATCATTCCCTTGACCACCTTACGGCTGTGTTGGCGGGTGCTGGTATGGCTGATTTCGATTCTTCTTCTTCCTCCGATTCTGTGGAGTTTGGACAGACTGGTGCTAATGCTAATGGTGCAAATGGGCAGCGCTCTAGCGGTAGCGATGGGAGCCGAGGGCTAGGGCCGTCGTATAATATATCGTGTTTGATCACGTAATGCACGCTATCGCGTAATGCACGCGCCCCACCAAAATCGCGAAATATTCAACGCACCATAACTCCACCAATATGGCTCCAATCGACGAGGCTCTTGCGGCAATCGAATCGCTAAAACCAGGAGAACATTTTACGTATACAGAAATCGCCAAAAGATTCGGGGTTAGCCGGTCAACTCTGTCGCGGCGCGCGCGTAGTAAAACCCTATCGATGGCGCGTAAGCTCGAAAATCAACAAATGCTCAACGCTACGCAGGAAGCAACGCTCGTACAGTATATTCAAGACCTCTCAGCGCGAGGGCTACCTCCTACAAGCTATATGATACGAAACTTCGCGTCAGAAATAGCTGGAAAATACGTTGGGACTTGCTGGCCGTCGCGCTTCATTGAGCGCCACAAACTCGACTTAATATCGCGATGGACATCCGGCATCGACGCCTCACGCCGCAGAGCTGATTCGGCCTTCAAGTACGCGCTGTACTTCAAGCTATTAGCTAAAAAATCGAGCAATACAACGTTGACGCAGGCCATATTTACAATATGGATGAGAAGGGATTTCTTATTGGAATCCTCTCTAAATCAAAGCGCGTCTTTTCTCGCGAGCAATACGAGCGTGGGAAGTTCAAATCAATGCTCCAGGACGGCAATCGCGAGTGGATAACTTCAATAGCCTGTATTTGCGCCGACGGCTCTACCCTCACACCTGCCCTCATTTATCAGGCAGCCTCTGGCAACGTACAAGACACCTGGCTCCAGGATTTCAACCCTGAAATCCACAAGGCTTTTTTCTCCTCCTCGCCCTCAGGATGGACCAATAACGATATCGGGCTCAGCTGGCTCAAACAGGTGTTCAACCGCGAGACGAAAGCAAAGGCAAGGACGTCGTACCGCCTCTTGATCGTTGATGGGCATGGATCTCACGCAACAAAGGATTTTATCGATTTCTGCGACGCCAATAAGATCCTGCTGGCAATATTTCCGCCTCACAGCACCCATACGCTTCAGCCGCTGGATGTGGGCGTCTTCGGGCCTCTCGCGAGCGCGTACAGCAACGGCCTCGCGAGCTTTATGGACGCCTGCCAGGGCCTCTCCAGCATTACAAAGAGGGACTTTTTCAGGATATTCTGGGCCGCCTGGGAGCGCGCGCTAACGTCAGCAACGGTCCTTAAGGCCTTTGAGGCTACTGGGATCGTGCCCTTAGATCCCGACAGGATCCTCAAGCGATTTGAAACTCGCGAGCCTGAGCGCCCCAGCTCAAGCGAGAGCAGCACGTCGGTCCTTAGCGCCAGCGACTGGCGTAAAATCGAGCGCTTATTACGTCAAGTTGTTGGAGATATTTACGAGTCTCAGGCTGCCAAACTCTCGCGTACGCTCCACTCGATTTCAGCGAAAAATCAGATCCTTAAGCACGAAAATACTCAGCTCAAAGAGACCCTCGTTAACGAGCGCAAGCGCCGCCAGCGGGGTAAGGCCCTGGCGCTCGAGACGCCGGAGGATTACAACGGTGGCGCGATTTTCTGGTCGCCAGCTAAGGTCCAGAGGGCTCGCGACTGGCAGGCACAAAAGGACGCGGAGGAGAAGGAGATACAGCTTCAAAAGGACATCCAGTCCCAGCTCAGAGAGCAGAGCAAGCTTGAAAAGCAAGCCCTCTTGCAACAGCGACGCCTTGAAAAGGCTCAGGCTCAAGCAGAGCGCGCTCGCGAGCGCGAGCTGAAGGCTGTTGAAGCTCAAGAAAAGCGAGAGGCCCGCGCAATTGAAAAACAACTCCGCGATGAGCTCAAAGCTTCCCAAAAGGGTAATCAACATAGCCTTAAGCCTCCAGCAAAAAATCCAAAGGATATTGAGCTTGTACAGCCTGAGTTACAGCCTGTCAAAGTTGACGAGCCCGAGATGCCCGAGATCGCGCCCACGACGCGCACACGTCAAATACGCCTCCCAGAACGCTACAGGTAGCCAATAGAAGGGCTATATTTGTTAAATAAGCTCTTCTGATTATTACTCTAGAAAATCCGACGATTTTACAATATATACAAGCTGTACAGCTTCAAGTTGTGGATGGGCGGAAATTGCCGAAAACGTGCATTACGCGATAGCGTGCATTACCATGGGTGCGGGGTCAATGCGCGCCGAGCCTCAATGCGCGCTCAACACGAAAACACCTCAAGCTTCAACACCACCTATCGCTACCAATATGGGGTCAATTGAGGCTGCGCTTGAAGCGATACAATCGCAAGAACCTGGAGACTCTATCAACTATACAAAAATCGCGAAGGAGCATAGCGTTGTACGCTCTACGCTCACCCGGAGACACCAGGCTGTAACGCAGTCGCGTACAGCTGAGGGAATCAACCGACGAAAACTTCGCCCTCAACAGGAGCAGGAGCTTATACGCTATATCAAAAAACTCACTCAGCGAGGCCTACCACCTACACGGCAAATGATCCAGAACTTTGCAGCCTGTATAGCCAAAACGAGCGTTAGCATGTACTGGGTTGATCAGTTCGTCAAGCGACACAGCATTGATCTAGTTTCAAGATGGACAGCTGGAATGGACAGCAATCGCCACAAAGCCGACTCAGAGACAAAGTACAGCCTATATTTCGACCTACTACAGCAGAAAATTAGCCAATACGATATCGAGCCTCAGCACACGTACAATATGGACGAAAAAGGCATCCTACTAGGCATTACTACTCGCTCAAAGCGGATCTTTAGTAGGCAGCTGTACGAGAGCAAGGAGGTGAGGCAGGCTATTCAGGATGGTAGCCGTGAGTGGATTTCGCTCCTAGCCTGCATATGCGCCGACGGATCGGCTCTAGATCCAGCCCTCATCTATCAGGCTGCCTCAGGTAGCCTACAATCAAGCTGGGTTGAAGAAATCAACCCTCAGGAACACTCAGCCTTTATCACCTCATCGCCTTCTGGCTGGACAAATAACGAGATAGGCCTCGCGTGGCTTAAGCAGGTGTTCGATCGCTGTACTAAGGAGAAAGCTGGACGCTCCTACTAACTACTTATCCTTGACAGCCATAGATCCCACCTTACTATAGATTTTATTAATTACTGTGACCGGAATAGGATACTCCTAGCTATATTTCCGCCTCATTCGACGCATACGCTATAGCCGCTCAACATTGTTATATTTAAGCCTCTCTCCACTGCCTACTCAGCTAAGCTCTCAGCCTTCCTACACAGGTGCCAGGGACTATCGTCAATCGCAAAAAGAGACTTCTTTAGCCTATTCTAGAGGGCTTAGAGTAGCTCGTTTAGGAAGCCATTAATTATTAAGGCCTTTAAGGCTACTGGCATAGCACCACTCAACCCAGAGGTTATACTCAAGAGATTCACTAAGACCAGCCTACCCGAGCGGGAATCAAGAGAAAGCTCAACCTCAGTACTCAGCGCGTCTGACTGGAGGAAAATCGACCGGCTCCTAAAGGCTGCAGTAGATATAGGGAATAGTAATAAGGCAAAGAAGCTGAGCCGAACAGTGCACTCAATTGCCGTACAAAAACAGCTACTACAGCATGAAAATGAGGGACTAAGAGCAGCACTAGGCAATAAGAAGAGGCGTAGGAAGCGTGGCAAGCCTTTGCTGGATAACCAGCCTACTAAGTACTCAGGGGGTGCTGTTTTCTGGTCCCCAAGGAAGGTGCAGGAGGCACGTGATCGTCTACAGCAAAAAGAGGCCAAGGCAGAGCAGCTAGTACTCCAAAAAACTGAGGCAGCTAAGGCTCGGAGGGCTAGCCAGCAGCTGAAGGCTAGACTACTCCAAGAGAAGCGCGTTGCGAGGGCTGAGGCTCAGGCAGCTCGAGCGAAGGCAAAGGCGGATCAGGCAGCTAAGCGAGCCCAGAAGCAGCAGGCTCGCAGGGCTCAGCAACACTACAAGAATTGTATAAAAATAGCTAAGAAAGGTAGCAAAAAGGCATTAAGGCTACCTAAGCAGGGCATAAGGGAAAAAAAGCTTATTAATAAGGCTATAGATGCTGCTGAGGCCTCAGGTGCTGCATCACAGCCTCTACAGCCTCAGTCGCGCCGGGGCCGGAATATTAGAACTCCGAGTAGATTTTTATAGCTATAATTAATTATTAAGATTCATAGACCTCATCACCAGAAATTCTTATAATAATAGCAATTGTAGGGAGCTCTGCAGCTTCAAGTTTAGCTGAGCTGGTTTGGTGTTGAGCGCGCATTGAGGCTCGGCGCGCATTGACCCCGCACCCATGGTATCTGCAGCGAGAACCCTAAGCCTGTAATACATCCACCCCTTCTACAATATGGCACCTATGGTTTTTTCTGCATGGTCCGGATCCCCCGATGTCGCACGTCTTGTCCAGGATCGGCTCTCTAGAGTCTAGCAGCAGTTCTTAGCCTGTTCTCTAAGTACGCTGAGCGATCTTCGAATCGTAGACGAGCTTTCCACCATTTCTAAGACGTACGTCACCATTTTGGACGACATAGAGACGCGTGAAGGAGAGACCAATATAGCTACAGCATTTAAGGAGCTTAAAGATGCTCTTAACTGGGCTAAGTGTACATCCCTATATTAACGCAAGTTAGCAGGCAGATTGCTAAGATGTTAGGTAGTTCTCTAGTATATGCAGACTAAACGCAGTCTAACTAAGCATCCATTTCTTTTCCGTGCACATCGCAACCTAACAGGTAGGATTGGCAGCTACGAACCGTCGCCGCGTAATGTGTTATTTAATAACCAACTGCGTAAACGATATACAGTCTATGCGTTTGTGAAAGCGATAGCAAGGTATTTAGGCAAAACGCAGCTCTAGAAAGGCAAAGTTCTGAAGCAAGACAGCATATTTACGTTTATAAGTCTAATTCTTAAGTGGGCGCTTTATACTACAAAGAACAAGTAGGTGGACAACAATACAGACAAGCGGGCTTCCCTAGTCGTATTTGACGTCGGAAGACTTAGGGAGACCCAAGGCGTCGCTCTTTTCCGAATCTCGGATGTTATCCGCTTCCTGGAATCTGAGAATCAGGTGGACCTCATCAGCGCGCAGTTGCGAGCCTAGGCTAGAAATTGCGACGAGTATGTGACGATAGGAAGGGCAGTCGAAGATGCAGTCGTACGAATGGTTCCTTGGTCCGACCTTCCATCCATGCCGATTATTAACGACTAATTTATACGAGTATATACGCTAGCAAAATATTGTAAGTGGAGAAATAAACAAGACTACGAATTACATAATGGAGAAGAAGTGGGCAGAATAGTTGTTGAATTGGCGAAGATGCTGGCAGGACAGGACGTTCGAAACGTTGAGATTGTGCACTAGATGGTACAGTTGATTTTGAAACTAGGCATTTTATTCTGGGGTATCAATACGGAGGCAGCCTGGAAAGATATTGTGCGTGTATGCGAGGATATTTTTGAGCAAGAAATGGTCAAGCGTTTTTCTATCCCAGGGCGGTAACGAAACTCAGCCCTGAGTTGCGTTAGGGTTTCTTTTTAGTTAGGGACGAGATATCCCAGCGCCGGCGTATTTTCAAGCACGTAGGCCTGGTTGCGTTACGTTCGTAAGTTAGTTGCGTTAGGTTCCCGCGGGTCAATCAACTCGAAATTCAGATATGTTAATTAGCGCACCAAGTTGCACGTTGACACCAATTTACAGGCTGGCAGCTAATAGGGTTAATAGTGTTAGGGTTTCGTGTTCGTGGTTAGGGTAAGGTTTGTGACGTCGCGATACCCCAGACAGCTAGGTTCGGAGGCGTTCTAAGATAACAACCAGCCATCGCCAAAAGCAAACACGCGTTTAGCTGCATTATATATATAGGTAAGAGGACATGTCTATAGCGCAGTATATAGTATCAAGTCTATAGTAGAACACTATTAACTTAAAGGATTTGTTTTCTACCTACTATATATAGTTAATTTATTGTTGTAATTATTATTAAGACTATAGCAGAGAGTAGCGTTGTAGGCAAGTATTTTAAGCATTTAGTGGAGTACGCATTAGCAGTGTGCAAAGAGTGTTGACACAGCGTTTTGCCTAGCTAGATTAAGAGCTATATGCAGCGCAGCTATCACATTAAACGTAAGGAAGCAGAGCTGATAGCAGACAAGGTCCGCAGTTGGGCCGGTTTGGTTGAGTACGCCAGCGAGTTGGAGGTGCCCAGCCAGGTGATTGAGCCGATCCACCCGTTGCCGGTGTACGAGGACGGATTGATGTGTCGATTGGCCCCCGACTGTTGCCGCCAGATATTCCGAAGCGAACGCGTGATAAAGAAGCATTGGCGAGACGTCTACAAGTGGTCGCCAGCAGGGAAAGGCGGACGCCTAACCTAGATACAGCAGAAGAATATACAAGACCACGTTAACAAGCACATTAAGAGAGTCTATTGCTAGTGGCTATTAGTCTAGAGCTAGGGGTCGCAGTATTTCTAGGTCTACTAGCCTAGCGACGGTGGCCCAGACGTTGTGTCCGTCGACGGCGACGCAGCGTGGGCGTAGGTGGGCGAGAAAATAGCCAAGGCGTGGGCTAACATTAAGACGCAGGCGCAGAACACCATTTAGGAGGGCAAGAGAGATAAGGTAAACCTGTAGCTAGAGCAGACGCAGTGGCTGCTATATTTAGTTAGCATAGAGCGGCTAGAGTTAATAGCATATATTAAAGAGCCTATAGCAGAGCCTAATCCTAGGTAGGAGTAGTAGGCTGAGCCCGTCGAGGCGGCGATGTGGGAGGCTATAGAGGGGTTGGCGCGGTTTAGTTAAGCGTCCGTCGTGCGCCGCATCGGCGTGTTCGTGCGGTTGGAGGCCATCCGGACAGAGAAGCACCAGACGCGGTACCAGCCATTGCAGCCGTACATGGACGAGAAGGCGGTCGTCGAGCACGTGCGGCCGTGGCAGCAGATGGTGATGTTTTTCGCACGCACCCAGCGCGAGCACACGTGGAAGAGCCCCAAGTACCAGTTCACACGCCGGCAGCGAGACGCGTGGGAGGCGTTTGTCAAGGAGGCAGAGAGAGTTGCGGAAGGGGGGGCAGACAAAGAAGAAGGAGAGGAAGAGATGGACGTAGACGACGGCGAGGAGGTTATAGTAGACGACGTCGACAAGGGTATTGACGAGATGGAGACAAGAGAGAGCCCGACCGCCAACGCTATTGTCTAGCCAACGAAGTTGTCGAGCATCTAGCGGGCGTGTTTAGAGTTTTGCATCGCGTTAATAAGCTAGAAAATCACACACAGGGAGTACGATAGCGCGTTGGTGTGCGCGTTGGCCGTGTTAGGCGTGAAGGAGGACGGTTGGAAGGGCCCTGAGCAGTATCCGCCCGTTTTGTCGGCCGTTATTAAGGTGGCGCGGTTTATGGTCGTGCAGCAGGCGTTGGAGTTGTCCGGCCTGTTGGACGACGACGGGTTGGACGATTTCGACAGCGACAGCGCGTACGAGAGCGACGACAGCAGCAACCCGCCCCGACGCCGGCGTAAAGGATGTTTACAGTTCGTGCAAGAGATGATGGACGCGTTTATGGTGCGCGGCAGCCACAGCCCGATGCAGTGGATGTTGGATTTGCGGACGTACGGATTGAAGATCTATTACAACACCACGACGCGCGGGCACGTCGAGTGGGTGGGCTAGGACTAGTTGTTGTACAAGGATTTGCAGTTCAACATGGCCCAGTTCCGCGGCATGCTCCACGGATTGGTGACGGAGAGCCGGCGGTTGTTGGTGGACGAGCTGTTGTTCAGCAGCAGCAGAGCCGCAGAGCCCGTACCTAGCGTGCCGTGGGACAGTTTGCGCGACAACCCGACCGACCAGCGGCCCGGGTGGAATTTTTTAAAGGACCAGCGCACCCGCATGCCCGTTGACGGCGAGCGTTGGTTGTTCCAGCGGGTAGGGCAGGACGCCGCGGTCAGAGACCGGTTCATCAAGCGCGGCACGCAGTCCGGGGTCAACACGCACGAGGTGGAGCGGTAAGCTAGCGTACAAGGATCCTGATCACCCGGTGTTTCTGATCACCCCATCAAAACGCGACACCTGAACAAAACACGCGATATCTCTCTACAACGCTCATCAATATGGACGCCCGCGAGCATGCTATACAATCCGCTATTCGCGATTTCGCTGCAGGTCTTTATACAAGTCAGCGTGCAGCTGCAAAGGCGTACGGCATCTCCCAGTCTACGCTATCGATGCGACTCCGTGGCGTAACAACGAGCTCGCTCAGTCACCAGCACCAGCAGCGATTAACTCCTCGACAGGAGGACTTTCTAGTAGAATGGATCCTTGAAGAAGACGCGCGCGCCTGCCCTCCCTCACACGCTCGCGCGCGAGAAATGGCCAATCGAATCCTACGTATGAACGGCGACGATCGTCCTGTTGGCAAGCACTGGCTATACCACTTTATCAAGCGCCAGCCACGTATCGCCTCTGTAGTCGGCAGAAAGCTAGAGGCTCAGAGAGCTGATGCAGCGACTCCAGAGCAGTTGCGCGCGTTCCTAGAGCGCTATGAGCAGACTCGACAGCGGCTCAACATACAGGCGGAGAATACATACAATATGGATGAGACTGGCGTTGCTCTAGGAGTATGTACAAACACTAGAGTACTCTCTAGTAGTCAGAAAAAGAAGGCTTACATTCGGTCTCCAGAGAATCGCGAGTGGGTCTCTATAATTGAGTGCGTATCGGCGACAGGGCAGAAACTACGCTGCGCAGTTATCTTCAAAGGCCAGAGCCTACAGACTACCTGGTTCCCAGCTAAATCCGTGCCTAGCTGGCTCTATACAACCTCTGAGAACGGATGGACGTCGAAAGCGATAGGTGTTGAGTGGCTACAGCGTATATTCATACCTGAGACGGCTATAGGTGATGGCCAGTACCGCCTTCTTATCCTCGACGGTCACGGCAGCCATATTGATATAGACTTCCTTTGGCTCTGCAAGCAGCATCGAATCGAGCTCTTATACCTACCTGCGCACTCCTCACACGTCCTACAGCCTCTAGATCTTGCTCCTTTCTCTGTAATCAAGTCTAGTTACAGACGTCAGATCCAGGAGCTCGCATCACTCGACGACGCTGCGCCTGTCAAGAAGGAGCGCTTTATCACCTGCTATCATCAAGCTAGGGAGGAAGGCTTCACAGAGCGTGTGATTCGAGCTGGCTGGCAGGCATCTGGTATCTGCCCATTCAACATCAATCACGTGCTCAGCTCGTCGCAGGTCTCTCAGAGGCCTACTACGCCTACACGTCAGCAGCAGCCTCAGCAGCAGCTCCAGAGCTTCCTCTCGACTCCCCAGGGCCCTCACGATCTCTATATAGCGCAGCGCAGCGTCCAGAGCGTTGAGAATCTAGGTCGTACGACCCGGCTGCTCCTACAGAAAGCAGGTAAGGCTCTAGCAGCTGCAAATACTAGAGCTGCAGGCCTAGAAGCAGAGAAAAGACGCCTTGAGCAGCAGCTAGAGATATCTACCTCTCAGCGTCAGCGTAAGCGCGTTCGAGTAGACCCAAATCAACGCTTTGCAGAGGTAGAGAGTATTAGGGAGGCTATGCGCGCAGCTGAGGCTTCAGCAGTCCAACCACGTAGATCTACTATATCAAGCACCTCAGAAACAGCTGCTATAGCTACAGCAGCTGCAGCGCTTGAATCTATGTGTAGTCAATGGCAATTATAAGCAGCGTTGCTGAGATATCGCGCGTTTTGTGCAGGTGTCGCGTTTTGGTAGAGTGATCAGAAACACCGGGTGATCAGGATCCTTGTACGCTAGCTTATTGGAGTTCCGAATGTTGACGCCGACTAGTACATGTGGGTTGTGGACTAACCCGATGTGGAATTAGTGGATAAATATAGAATCGTGGAGCATGCCGTATAAAGTGCTACAAGGTTGGCTTTTGATGTTGTAAGCGTCCGTCATGATTTGTAAACGGTCAAAATCTATATACGGTTGTTCAGGACAAGGGCGGGAAATGGAAAATGGAAACCAGAATTGTAAGCCGAAAAGTGGATTTCTGATTACGGAAACCGGAATCTTCACCCGGTCTTCACGCTGGTTGGTATATGGACGGTAGCACGATGGAATTATTCTGCAAAGCCATGTCTTACCCCAGTCTTCTCCCACAGAGCGCCCCAAATAGAGATTACGTTACGTTCTCCCTCCCGAACCACGAAGTCATTCGCAAGATTATCAAGAACTCAGAGGATGATAAAAATCTGCGAGTGCAAATATCAGCGAAACTCTTGTCAAAGACTTTGGACGAAATTGCGATGCTTTTCGCGAGATGCGAGATTGAGGCGTCTCCGATAGAAGGGCATCAGGAATTACGGGTCCGGTTGTTTGCGCCGAAGCCACGATCCACGCTTCCAGCTCAGAGAAAAAGCGCAGCTTCCCACGAACGCCGACACATTTCAATAAGCCAAATGAAGCCAAATTATGTAATTCATGAGCCGTCTCGATTCAGGGCTAATTCGGAACAGCGGGGGATGGATGTCGGCGCTGCAGTTGCACGAAAACACCGACGACGAACATACTTCATTGGCTATGAATCTATCGATCAGCCAAGACATCGGCTGTGGAAACATCAGTGGTGCTTATACAAGATTAAGGAGAGCGCATTCAAGGCGTGAGCTAGATTAGCGTAGTTAATTGTAGCGTTTACAATTGAATCCACCACGATTGAGATCAGGTTTGCTGGTCATCGCAGAAGTTCCCAACATTATTTTGCCTACTTTTTGCGTGGAGATTCAAGTTAAGTACTAGATAAAACATGTAGTTTTATTGGCAGCAACTATGTAAATATAGCTATACACTAGTAAACTGAAACGATGCTTAGGCCCAAGAATCATACACCCAAGCCTTTGCCTCCACCTTCTAGAGTATATCTAGAGTATAACTATGGACAAAAGTCCTACAACGTGAAAGAGGGCGTACGTGAGCCTGTGGGCATTGTTGGAAAGCGCCGGCGCGATCGTAGTTGGGGAAGCTTGGAGCGTTGGAGAAGCAACTCCATCTGTGGCATTCGTCTTGTTCGGTGACGTTGGCAAGGGCACACTGGTGCAGAGGCTGGTTGTCGAGCTTAGTGTGACGAGAGGGGTGGAGCTTGGTCGCGAGTCTGACGGCCGCGTATCGTTGACGGGTTCGTACTTGCCGTCGATTGGATTCACACTAAAGACCATACCCGCATTGCAGTGGGAAATAGGTTCATTCTGTGCACAGTAAAACTATTGTGGCTAGTCCGACTCAACCAAATAATTAACTAGAAACGTACCGCTCAGGTTGCAGGGATTGAATTGCTGAAACCCCGTATCGAACCCTGAGCTATTACGGCATGGATTAGCGAAAGAACTTTGAGTGAGGGTATGGTTGGGGCCTAGAAAGTCAAATCGAAGTGTCGTGCCAGGCGTGACGCTGACGGAGTTCGGGTTGAACGCTAACTGTCCTACAGCACCTACGACTATCTTAACAACCTGAGAAGAGCTGTTGGTATTATTGAGGGTATCGCCAAGTCCGCATACTGTGGAGTTCCAGCTAATTAAGTGGTTCGCCCACTGCAGGTCTCGTGCGGGTTAAGGGAGTGAAAGGGAAAACATGATTGTCCTAGCAAATAGGCTAGGAATGCGGACTAACTATTATATAGCTAGTTCCTCCTGATTAGGAAAAAGGCAGTTCTTTTCTCGAAACCGCCTTCTAGTTTTCCAAATACCGCTTTTGCATTGCAAGCATAGGCGGCACACCCACGTACTTAGTTGCAGGTGAGTTGTTCATTTAAATCAAAACACGTCCCAAAATCGCTAAGACATTAGCAAAATTACCAGAAACACCTACTCCTTAAGCATTGATCACAAATACTAGCAAACATGGCTAAGGACACTGGAAGGACCGATGCGGACGTGGAAGAATTCCTTAGACAGGTGTCTTATGATCCTCGAACGCCCTGGGAGCAGAATCTCACTCTCAAATTGTATGCGCAGGCGTGTGCGAAACTGTTCGTACCTAAGGGCTAGAGCTTCGAGAAATGGAGGGAAACAGCGAAAGTTGAGGATTTCTTTGAGCAGGTATACGCGATGCAAAGCCTGCTGGAAGCACTTAAAAGAACTCCTAAGGACGAAAGGAGAGATCTATAGGAAAAGTCCGCTAAGAAAAAGTTTGAGGAGGGATGTGAACAGAAAATTTGGCTATTGGTTTATAAAGCGATTGAAGAAGACGCATAGAGGTGGAGTATGTTAAAACTGTTAACTAAGCGCACTTCGCAGGAGTATCGGGAATTTATTATAGAGGCTACAGACAGGAAGGCATACGAACTTTATAAGTACTTGGAAGAAGGTGACGATACGATGTTTCACTTTGACTCTCTTAATGAGCAAAGCAGAATCTAGCAGGTTAAGGACAACATTGACAGCCTTGTGATGGCGGAAGAAATGTACGAGGTAGTGTGGTTCCTAAGACCGTTGCGTATGGACGATTCAGAGTGGGTGGAGACAAAAAGGCAGAAGATTGCAAAAGCAAAGAACGAAGAAATAGAAGAAATGGAAGAAATGGAAATAGACGAAACGACAAGGAAAGGAATAGAAGGAGAAAGATCGCAACGAGAGGAGGAGGATATAGCGACAGCTCTAGCTCATGTCCAGCAGCGTGAGCAGAGTGAGAAGATTGAGCCTTGGACGCCTATTAACCCAGGAGTTTGCAGACTGTATTTCGATGCCTTGCCCATTCTTAGTTACTGGTGGGATTATGGACCGCAACCAGCTGACATGGATAAGCTAGCTGCTATCAACGTCCGCGTCAAAGCGGCTTCTCAGGATGGTTACACTCCCCTTGCACCCACTTACTTGGAGTTTATGATCCAGCGTATCTGTACACATCTGGCTGATATTATGGAGGCAGATAGTAACGGTAAGGATTTGAAAAGTGTGGACTTAGCAGAGGATGTCATCAGACTTTCGAACCTTCTCCGCAAGCATGGATTCGATTGGAAATCAGTTGCTAATCGCAGAATTTAACGCCAGGTGCTGCTTTCTATGTACGCATCACCACATCCAGAGGTTAAGAAACGCGGCACCAGCCTGGTACAGTCGATCTTTGAGCCTTACCCGGAACAGCTTGTATTCATGAAGCAGTTTGAGAGTATGCTTAAGGTAGTGTTGACTGCTCTGCAGCACAAGAGCAAAGAGACTCTCGACATTGCGATTACGACCTTGGTTTAAACTAACGAGGAAGAAGCTCAAAAGATCAACACTAGCCTTAGTTTGAAGAGAGAGGATTATTGCTTTCCGATCCGACATTTGAAAGAGATCGCGGAAAAGAACTTTGACACTACGACTGTGAGATACGAACTGCGTGCATTGGTCTACAAGATGCGATTGTTGTCTATTCTGGGTAGCGACGATCTGTTTTCCGCTGCAGAGGATCGGTCCGAATTGAGCAACGAGGACACTAGGAAGTGGGAGGAAGAGCTGTTAGGTCTTAGATCTTGTGAGAAGCAAACATTGAACGTGCAGGCATTGTACCCATTACTAGGGTCGGTCCTCTTTGAGCCCCTTTACAGTTGCAAGGACAAGAAGACAGTCGGCTGGGGAGACCACTAGGGTAAATTCTTCATCAATCAGTATGGTCCTGATACAGCACCTATCTGGCGCAAAGAAACCGAACCTATACCTGGGTATAGGGACAACGAGTTCCAAGACGGACTGCCTCCCCACCAGGAAGTTACCAATGGGAACAATCGAATAGGAAATACGATGGTTCCCGGATCGAAAACAAAACGCAGGTATATGCTGGAAGGCTATATCATGGACGTTATAGGCGTTGCGTTTGCAGAAGATCTACAAGAAGACGTGTACCATTATCTCACGGAAAAGACAGAGCACAACGGCACAAGGCGCGATTCTGTTTACGTGTTAATATACTGGGATCGGCATCTGACGAAAGTGGATCCTGAACTGAGATGGGAGCCGGCAAGTGAGCTCCGACTGCGAGGAGGCAAGAAGGCGGCAGACAAGCGAATAATGAGCATAGCGAAAAAAAACTAAGAGGCCTTCGAGGCACATACCGGCATTCGCCGCAAGAGGATGCTTCTATAGCTATCTCTAACACATGTTTAGCGACCTCAGCCATTGACTCCGGCGAGTGCGCGGCGGTTGCTATTACAAATTAGGACGCGAAGCGAGCGAGCAGCGTCTGTAGCGAATGAAGCATCGGCTTTAGCAGGGATGGGACAGGGCGGATACAAGGGGGCAAAGGATTTGAGGGACGGACGCGTTACCAAAGCACGCGAGGCGGAGTATAATGACTTGAGGGAACAAATTGAAGTGCTTAGGAAGGACCTGGAGGCGAGCACCTGGCTCGGGTAAGCTGGTGTCGTCAATCATTTTGGATAGGATAATTAACTTACAGAAGTGTCACGGAGCTTGGGAGTAACGTCCATCACTGTAGGTCGAGAAACACCCCATGCCGAGAAATATAAGGGGTACCTCAACTTCAAACATTTCAAATTCCATGAATGCGCCAATCACTGATTTAATCTTATACAAGTTACGTGTTGTAGCTATTTCTAAACTTCTAGGACCCCTTTGATACAAAAATTACGTGCGCATCGCCGCCTTCTCGCCTGATTCGCGCAGAGCCTTCTCTTGTGATGAAACATCGTCCCTTCCGCTACAGCACCCGCATTAAGCCCGGGTTACTTACAGTACGTAAAAAGAGGCCGTCTCCAGGCATAGAAGCTGTAATATAATGGTAGAAGTCACTATCAGCCATATGCCTGCTATCGCGCACAAATTTATGCAAGGTCGTCACCCCTGTCGGTACCCTCGGACGAAGCAATTTCCGACCTCGGCTAGTGTCAAACGACCGCGCAGGTCATATGTAATCACGCTGGTGTAATTTACATGTGTCATCTCGTAAGCCAAGCTTGTGGCTGACACGTCTGTCCGTTATACACTCGCTTGCACAATCGGCTTCCGGTTTTTGCACGCTACTAAACTTTACCCCATACGCCCCATTACAGCGATTGGTATGGCCTTCAACCTATTAGATTAGCTTCGAGTAGGTATCCTTGCAGCCTTAAGCAACGGTACATGCTAGACGGTACTGGTGGCTCGTTGTACTCGGAGGATGGTCCTGCCACATGTGGTTTAGCCTTTCCGTTAACTATGTTCTTTCTACACTCCTATCGAATTCAGTATATCTCGACAACCTCCGAGACTAATTTGAAACTACTCTGATTAGTGCCTATATGTTACACAAATGCATAAGTGACTTACTGTGTAGATTTCCCATATTTTCGGCAAGATGCGCGACGCTGGGCATGGAGTGTTTTGCATCGTGACAGTTGGATGCTTCTTTGATTTCAGACACACGGGCAGAAAGGGGATGCCGCGATGCAAAGCAGCTGTGTACGCTGCCAATTATTTCCGCGAACTGTCGGACCTCGGGCAACATACTGTCAAACACCTTCAAGTCGCTCAGCGATAAGGCTTCGATCTCCTCGTCTTCTAAAGTCAGTCATTATTCCAGGCTCGTAGGAGAATGTAACACTTACCCGAAAAGCAAACCAGCAAAGGCTTTAGAACTGCCTCATCCTCTTGAGGGCGCGCCCGCAACCCAAGAAGCATCGCGGTTACTGGCAAAGAGAGAGCGTCGCCAAAGCATGCTTGTGCAATAGTGATTGCTTTTCGGGCTTCGGAAGCGGACGTCGGTTGAGCTTGGAGAACGTCGAAATTCATTTTGCGAAGCTCGACAACCCGATTGACCCAAATGGACTAAGATTCCTTCTCTGATAAACCCGGACAGAGTTCGAAGAGTCCCAGTTGAATCATTCTTTCGAGAGAAGTGTGCATCGATTTTCCTTTGATATCAAGTCTGCCCTGTGAAAGATATTCCCCAAAATAATAACCGCGGTCTTCCCTGAGCCGTCGGAGTTCCCTGAGGGTGTGGTGTTTGCTAGGCTGATGTTTCTCATTTTGATATGCCTTGATTAATGGAAGATCTTGCAGAAATGTTCTATGATGGAAGTCCCTAGTGTCAACGATACAGAGAAAAATCCCAGAAAGTTCTGATTTCCCACAATAAACATTGACACTTCGGAACAGTCCATACTGAAGAACAACAAGTAGGGAGCTGCTCCAGGACATGAGATTATCGCGCTTATCGTGGCGCCAGTCCCATTGCAGATGCTGATTGAGTAAATCCGCTGCTTCGTTAGGCGGCATTGAGAAGAGGTCCTTCTGCCCAAGTATAGTGTTCGTCGTCTGGGTAGCAGCGCGCGAGATAACCACGTCCGTCTTGGTTGTCCCGGTGCTTTCGGCGTCATAGAGCCTGAAGAGATAACGAGGGACCTCATCTAAATAGCTCCTAACACACTCTCTTTTCGCGTCCCGGGGTTTGAATGGTAAGTATTCCATAAGTTCGGAGTTGGACTGGGATACTGTAAGCCCATCCGTTTTCAAGTGAGTTGAGGATATTAGGTGAGATCTCAGAGTCAGTGATGAATCGCCTGGGTGGATGCAATATTGGTTTATATTACCCTGAGAGCACGCAGGTTGATCATCGTGGGGCTTCGTTAGATCTGAGCCAACCAACAAGTCATACAGCGGGCCAACACGTAACTTTCCCCGCTCGATAGAGGGAAATTAGGCAGCAACCTCAGCTGACATGGGCATCCAATCAGGTGATAACACTATACGCGCGCCCTAAGCTGAACCGCGTCAGATGTTAAGCGAGGCTCAATCCTGGCAAGTCAGCCCCGACTCCGGTCAAAGCTGCGCCCGCCCGTGTCGAGGCGCTACCAGAACTTATTGGAAGGACACGAATGTGAGGCATTTCTGATCCTGTTCAGGTTTGTTTCCAGCACAATAGCTGCAGCTAGGCGATTTCTGATTCGCTTCAAGACGCTTCACAGCACGCAGTCAGCGCATCCGGTGACGATGTCTGACGCAAAGCGCCGGAGCTGCGAACGATTTCAGCATGACTTGGATGAGGCAGCGTACTTAGTGTTACCACCGCTAACGAGACTCGACCCGGCTCGTGTCGGCATCGTTGGACAATGCAGTTACGGTTTGGGACACGTGCAGTGGCAAGTGGCGAGGGACTTGACCGCATCTCATTTGCTTACGGCAAATTTCCGCCACACCACTGCTTGGCGTAATAATTTCCCATCTACCACTGTTTCGAATACACTACCACACACGTGACCTCAGCCTGTAAAATATCCCAAATGCCACTGCTTCTATCTTATATGCCACAGCCCCTATCCCGAATGCCACTGTTCTGTTAATGGGCTTCGCGCCTCCCCTAGACGCTCTTGGACAGCAGACAAATGCAGTTTTACACAAAAAGAGAGTCCGTATTATGATATTGTTGTTGTTTTGAGTTGGGTGGTAGGACTTCTTGTCATTTGCGTTAGATTTAGCTACCTGCTAAAACTGGAATGGCTTATTATGAGTTGAACGCGATCAACGAGTCGACGCGTTCTGACGCGAGGTCAACATAAAAAACGACAGTCGACTATGATGGCATCCTCCTGGGATTTGCCCAATACTCTATTTATTGGACAGACATTCGCGTTAATTGACGAAGCGAAAGAGTTGGTTCTTCACGTTATGGTAACCCAGAGGCTTTTATTCAAAGTAGCCTCTAGCGATTGGACGAGATTCTACGCCATTTGCCGCTTGAGCGAGGAAACTGGATGCAAATTCTTTCTCCGGATCGCCTACATGAATCGATCCGGTCAATTTGAGCTTTGGAAATTGGTCCCCCGCACCTGCGATCTTAGCTCCCATTAGGATTGGAAAGTATTAAGATTTGTAAAGCTTATTGCCTACTGACGGGGAGATATGGTTAAGAGCGACCTTTGAACGAGGCCACGCTAAATCCTGACTGCTGAAAGACTTCAGCACTTAAATTAGATATTGTACCTATAAGTATGGCGCGTAAAGAAGGAGATCTAAAAGAGTGCCTTTATGGACAAGACAAAGTCCTTCTAGCTTATCCTTCTGTTCTTAGAGACGATTACGGATGGCGGGCTTGATACAGATACGAATCTGGATAATGACGAAAACTATGCTACTAGGGCGCACGCTGCTATCTTAACGAGTAATAATTGAACCTTTGAGTGGTGCTACGTGGCACTAAGAGCTTGTATTTATGCGTTTTGGCACTCTTAATAGTTTATCTGTGTTGATGGTGCCCATATGAAGTTAGACAAGAACCTGGTTCTCCTTGTTCTTACAACACTTGACGCCAACGAGGAGATCTTACTATTGATGTGGGGATTTACCAGAAACGAGTCCAGAGAGTTGTGGCTTGACTTTCTGCATGGTTTTAGGCAATACTTTCTAGACAACCTTAATACTACTGAGAAAGAACATAATGATTTTGAGCATCTTACAATTGTTAGCGATTGAGCAAAAGGTCTGGTTCTAGCTGTGGTAGAGGTTTTTCTAAAAGCTTTCTATTATCACTGCACGCAATATCTTGCCGAGAATATTGGAAACGAATTTGGAAAAAAAAATTGAGAGGATATTTAGAGCTGCTTGTTAGGTCGAGACTAAGGCAAAATTTAAAGCTTTTCTTGACTAGATTGAGTCTCTTTCTACTCCTGCACGTCACTATCTGGACTAGATTGATACAAGGCACTACGCAACATTATATACACCACTGGTTGATTTCCTATGGTTTGGTCAAACATGTTCTAATATTTCTGAGTTGGTAAATAGCGCATGGATGGTAAGTGAATTTATTAGAAAGCCTGTTGTTTTATTCGGACTAAGACTAAGCAATAGGAAGCTTGTGACCTACCGATTCTTTATTCACTTTATTATATATGGATATATATGACGTTGAAGTTCTACGAAAGATGTTATAAACCCTAGAAAAATAAGAAGTATACTAACTATGCTATGGTATATTTCCAGAAAGAGCTTGAGGAGAGTAACTAGTACCTTGTGACTCCTTAAGAGCGTAAGAATATGGTAGCTCTAGCCTACTAAGCAAACCTAGGGGACTGGAACACTTGTCTTGTTTAGCTTAAAGCTTAGAAATGCTCTTGTCTTGCTTTCTAGGATTACAACATTCCTTGTAGACATGCGATTGCTGTCTGTTAGTTCTTTAATGCTAAACCTGAGAAGTATATCGCTAAGTTCTATGAGATATCTAAGTATTGTGAGTAGTATAAGTACTCTCTGTTATCGGTTTTACTAGATAATCTTGAATCTGATGGTATTACAAAGCCACCTCCTTACGCTCCCTCAAGAGGTTGCCTGGTCCAGAAAAGGATGAAGCGACAGACGCGGGAGACAGAGGCCCGGAGACTTGGAAATCTAGCATTGTCAGATGGTTGGAAGGAGCAACAGGATGAGGCTTGAAACTGCTATTAATTAGGCGTAACATATTTCCTACAACGCCTGGATGCATTAAATTATCCCATTTAGATTATACCTGTCTAGCGCTGCCCTGAATAGATTATACCTAATTAAGGGGTATTATCTTAACTTCTTGATTAAAGCGTATCCAGCCTATCTTTTATTGCCTAGCCACTAGACTTATAAGAGCATAGTACCTTATGGCAACGGATTAGAACTATACAAGCGAGTCTCACAGAAATTGAGGCAATAAGAGAACGCCACTAAGCTGAGGGAATTGGACCTGCTAGGCGAGCAGTAAACGGGTACGGGAACGGAAACAACGAACACGGTCAACCTTATGGAGCACAGGCATCTATAATGGAAGCAGAATATTTAACTTTGTGGTACCCATCCCCTGAACCGCTATTCTCCCAGCTAATTGTAGACTAGTAGCTACGGCCAGATGAGGATGAACCGCAAAGCAGCAGCGGCTCTTAAGTAGATCTAGCCGCTTCTTAAGCTACTTACATTGATTCCACTATTACGAGCAATACCTTTATATTTAGGACATCTAACTCTGTTCTAAATATCACCATTAATGTTATATTAAGCCTACTAGGAAGAAACAAAAGACCTATAGCGAGTGGAGATAAAGAAGAGAGTAGTGTCTAAAGCGAAGAGCCTCCAGCCCTATTAATGCGATCAAGAACAAGAGCTTGAATAGGATAAGTATGAGACTGTAGATTGAGGTTTAAATCTATTATAATACAAAATTTGACCTTTCCCTTTATGTAAAACTACTGCTGCCCTTGTCTGCTGTCCGAGAGCGTCTGGGGGAGGCGCGAAGCCCACTAACAGAACGGTGGCATTTGAGATAGGGGCTGTGGCATATGAGATAGAAGCAGTGGCATTTGGGATATTTTACGAGCTGAGGTCACGTGTGTGGTAGTGTATTCAAAACAGTGGTAGATGGGAAATAATTACGCCAAGCAGTGGTGTGGCGGAAATTTGCCGCTCCTTATAACGACAGTTGGTGTGACTCACAGTGATGTCACTGTGAGATCACTGTGAAATACACGAAGGAGACTGGCGTACTACTGTTACACTACTCCGCACTAGTACTAGTGTGTCTTGGCGCTAGATAGATATTGCGTACGATAGCTCAGCTCCTCCAACAGAGATCACTCCACAATCGATCATCTCAACCATCATCAAAATCAACCACCTTTCATCTGAACCATCAAGGATTACTAAGAAACACTGTGAAAGCACAGTGAATCTGACATCCCCCTATCAATTCCCCTACTCTAATCTAATCTAGCTTATATAAGACTTAACTCTAATCTAACCTATATTTACTTACTAGTCTATATATAGTAAAATTATTTTATATTAAAAATTAGTCTAATAGAGATTACCTAGTTAAAATACTCCTAATAACCTTTTAAAAGTTAAAATATTAGCCTACTTCCCTGGGTGGCGAGACGCACGGTGAGACGAGACAAAGTAGAGGTACTTCGACTTCAGGCAATGCATTCTCTCTCATAAGGACTGGTCCTTGCTATAGCTGTACCGGAATAATTTCTGTACCCTCCTAAGATACTCTGCGCCTTGTTTGGCCTGAGGAATACGATCCTATCCACACTTTTCAGCCAAGGCGTGCGAGGCTCTCTTTCGTAGCGATCTTGAGTCCTTTCCATATACCACAACCACAGTACTTCTACGACTCTATGTTACTTACATATAGGTCCATAGGACCCTCGAAAACTTACTTTGGTGCCAAGTAATCAATATCAGCCCTATGGCTGGCGAGGCGCGCATGTTCATGCGAACTCGCCACCCCGGTCGGTACTTCTCATCAAAGACCTTCCAAATGCGGCTAAAACAAATTAATCTCCGAGACTGACGATCGCTGTAAATTACTTATGTCATTCGTACAGCTAAGCTAGTCAGCCATAAGCCTGAGGCTGTGCAGACCGTCTGCTTCAAATCTTACAAAGCACATCAGATCATCTGACCTTCAAGCCGTCTGTAATAGTCTGTAACTTCATAATCTAACATCCTCCCCTATGTGCCGGAAAACCCACCGTGCCAGAAAATACGAGGGGTCCTTCAACTTCAAGCGACTATAACTCTGCACGCACCTTAAAGTTTGCTATATTTCTTTATAAGTCGTGTAACGTTACTATAGTTAATTTTAAACCGGCAAAAGACCGCCTTACCACTACTTGGCGTAATAATTCCCCATCTACCACTGTTTACAATACACTACCACCAATGTGGCCGTGCGGCAGAAATAGACCGAAATACCACTGTTTCTGACCCAAATGCCACAGTTCCCATAGTAGGCTTCGCGCCTCCCTCAAGGCTCTCAGGCAAGAGAACAATAGCTGCAATGTTACATAAGAAGGGATAGGCCAGAATCTATACTACGATATAGTTATTTTCTGGTGCTGGCAGTAGGACTTATTGTTATTCGCGTCAGAACGCGTTGACTACCCTCAAATCGCATTAGACGCGCAACGGCTGTCGGCCGCCTAGCTGCTGGGGAACGACAGCCCATAAGCTAGGGAGCGACCCCATAAGCCGGGGAGCAACCGCCCACAAGTTAGGGGGCGACCGCCTAAAAGTTAGGGAGCAACCGCGCAAAGCCAGGGGGCAGCCGCCTGTTAGCTCTGGGTCGCTAAATTTTAGTGGGTCAGAAACAGTGGTATTTCGGTCCATTTCCGCTGCACGGCCACATTGGTGGTAGTGTATTGTAAACAGTGGTAGATGGGGAATTATTACGCCAAGTAGTGGTAAGGCGGTCATTTGCCGAAAAAAAGAACAATGCGCCACAGTGTGGCTGGAGTGAACCTTACCATTCAATACCGCTGCTATGTAAGCAGACTTGAGGCGCGCTAATGCAGATACGAGACCCGCTAAAACATCCAAGGATTTCGAGGGTTGATCAGCCGACATCGGAACCTTCGGAATCTATCGTCTCGCAGTCAAATTAGACCTCAAAGCGCGGAAAAAATCCTTTCTTGATTAGGCTTTCTTGCTATACCTCCGAAATCTGGAGAGGCCCGGTATGTCGTGAGAGAACAGGGGAGAGATGCTGAGACGGCAACTTGCGGCGTTGACGAATAGATGTATAGAACGACAACCACTCAGTGGAACCTTACGAAAATCTAGAAACATAGACTCAGATAGGTATAAGATATTTGTGTATCATTCAAAGTGCTATATATTTATTGGGAGAAATTCGGAGAGGATTTTCCTCACAAAATGTCTCGGTACACCGTGCGTCTCGCGACCCAGGGACACACCTTAATAAAATTGCTTCTAACAACCTCTATTGCGCGCTACTAGTCATAGCCACTTTGGTACTATCGATGTCCGCTTGCAGCCTTGCAAATATTCCATCCATTCTCTAGACAGAATACCTTAAGCTGGTCTATGAGAGAGCAAACTAGACTTCCCAACCACTTCTTCCATTCTGTTACAAACATCCCCACCTACTATAGCCAAGGCGCTCAGACTTGCCGCAAGCGTGATTACTATTATAGAGCTATCGGCTAAAGTCGCCGCACTCTGCCTTAACTACTTCTCCACCATCAGGAATGCAAATCCAACATTAACGCCTCCAAGACCAGGTGGAGAACTTAAGCACCACCGTTAAAGGTATTAGGCGCCTTTTCAATGACCCACATGGCGCGACAATTAAGACTTCTCAAGAACTTCTCAACTCGCTTAATAGCAGCTTGTCACAGCTCACCAAGTTGCAGGTGAAGCTGGATCCAAGCAAGGCTCGCCAGGCAATACACCATGCCGGATTCCGCACTCTCAAATGGCCATTCGCTAGTAAGGAGATCAGACAATGCTAATGATGTCGGCGTATTCTATCCCAACCCTGCCGCCGGAAAAGGCAACACACCCAACCGTCAAACTCGTCCAACAAATACGAATCCTACTTCATCGGACCCACCGAAACCGCTTGCGTCGTTACGTCGCGCAACATGGATGACGTTTCCCCCAACTCTCCTTCAGCCAATTCTCGCCTCATTCTCCTCCCCTCTTGCGCCACCCCTCCAGCATTCGCCAGTGTATCAACACGGGCCTGAATTCTCCTCAACTCATCCAAGTCTTTCTTCCTTCCCTCCTCCCACATAAACTCGGCCGGAAATGCCAAACCCTTCTCAATGCTCACGGGTATCAAATCCTCACCATCCCCACCCGCGCTCCATGGCCCGACATCCTTGCCCTCCAAAAGCCCCCTCTGCAAGCGAAACAAGTGTCCCTCGATCCACTCCCGCCGTCCAAACCCATGCTTCTCCCGGCCCATCTTGCGCTGGATCCAAAACGCCAGGCCGGGCACGCACACGAGGTTCGCGCCGATGACGCAGGAGCAAAGCACGAGGACGACGCCGAGATAAAAAATATCAAAATTTTGGTACGCCGCATTCCGGATGCGGATCCTGCGGCAGAGATTGTCGGCCCCGGGAAGGTCCATGGGCTTCACAAAGGGATGGGTGGAGATAGTGCTCCCGTTGCCTGTCGGGATGGACATGTGCGGGGGCGACGCGTACGAGACTACGCGCTGCTGGAGCGCGGCGAGCATAATGTTGGCGATGTTCTCGACCTCGGCCTCCCACTGGTTCTCCGACAGCGGGGCCGACATCATCATGTTCCGCCCCCACACGCTGCGCCGCGCGAGAAGCATGTCCTCACCCAGGAAGAGACTGGCCCAGTGAATGGCAGTCCCAAACGCCGCCTGGTAGATCAGCTGCACGGCGGCCTTCTGGTCGTCGTCGAGCGACAGACCGTACCACGGCGTGGAGTCGTTCGCGTAGATGCCGCCGAGGCTGCTGCACCCGGCCGCCGAGCCGTTGCCGACGCAGAACTGGTACTGCTCCGTACACCCGAGGACCGAGTATATGCGGTCCGACCGCGTAAAGTTGGGCGGCACGGGCAGGTTCGTGCCCGTCGTGTCGGCGTGGGATGTCGCGCGGAACCAGGGGTCGTGCACGGGAGCGAGGTAGAGGAGCTTGCTGTGGAGGAAGAGGAGGGAAATGTCGCTTTGGGGTACCCGGAGGGCGGGAATAGGGATGAAGTCCGAGATAGAGAGGGAGTCCCAGTAGCTGGACCAGGCTGTTGCGGCTCTTTGACTTGTGAGTGAAATGATTCCACAAAGTCTCCTCCTTACTGTACAATTTGGGAAGGTATGGATTGGCGAGGAAAACTTACTTGAGATAATAGCCAGGCCAACTTCCCCAGACCGTGTAGTTACTAATCCACCATGTATACTCTGACTCAGATGACCTCCCAAGGTCATAATACCGGAATCGATCCCCCTCCAGCGCATACGCCTCCATAAACTCCAGCGGTCTCTCGACCCACCCAGTCGCGTACCGCTCCTCCGCCAGCGTCGGCACACAGGTAAGCACCTTGCGGAACCGCACTCTGTTCTCCGGCGGCAGGTTGATGCCCAAGTGATCATTCGAATCCACCATACCAGTATCGACCTGGAAGCCGCGCGGGATGGCACACATCTCGGCCGCAAAGGGGCACGAGACGTTGCGCGTCGTGGCCGGTATAGAGGGCACGGCGTACCTGGTGCATGTCTGGTCTTCTACTTTTGCCTTGCGGTAGCACCGGCGGGCGTAGTCGAGGTACTCGTTAGCCACCATGCGGCCGTGCAGCATCGCGAGGCTGCCTTCATCGGCGTTCAAGCCATCAAGTCGCTCGAGTCTTGAGTTAGCGTCTCCACCGCCTTCGCTGATCATCATTCCGCAGTGGCTTGGTTTGGCCAGCACAATATCGCCATCTATCTGCACGCGTGATGCGACGAGCAAGCTAGCAGCAAAGATTCCCAGTAGGTGCAATAGTGCCGTTCCGCCAATGAGGCTCAGTGGCCAGAGAGTTCTCGAGGACCGTTTCCATTTCCAGCCTAGATTCAGCAGGGTGAGAGCTGTTGATGCGCTCGATGGGGCGTTGGCGAGGAGGGCTTGTTGCTGGTGGTGCAGCCCGTCGCGCTCCCAAGGGGTGGACCGGATCTGG
Organism: Laburnicola sp. JP_R_19; assembly: GCA_031010545.1. Classification (NCBI taxonomy): domain Eukaryota; kingdom Fungi; phylum Ascomycota; class Dothideomycetes; order Pleosporales; family Didymosphaeriaceae; genus Laburnicola; species Laburnicola sp. JP_R_19. The sequence continues at coordinate 148,534 of VOIT01000010.1, read as the reverse complement.
TGGAGCGTAAAGCAGATGATCGACCACAGGTGACGGCCTGCGACGGTCGTGAGGAGAGTCAGGAAGGCGATGAGGATCGTGCCGTGTCCCTGCGAGAGGGTGAGGGTCCAAGTAGGTCCCGTCCCATCCCAGTTCTTCCATGGTCCTTTGAAGACGGTGATGTTGGGCATTTATTCGTCTCTTTTTGTTAGGACTCCAAAATTAGGTTCAGGAGATAAATGAGAAGAACTGTGGAGGAGAGGAGATATCATGGCTATTTTGTTTTCTTAAAGCGAGAAAAGACAATTTCAAGTTGACCGGAATGGAGTACGCCTCAAAGTTCGAGCCCAGCGCAGTTTCCCTAAAAGGGCTGGCCGCAACTAGGTACACCCGCTAGATGTGGCCATGGCGCAAACTGGCGCACTTAGCTGTGCCGCCCGGTATGTCATAAGTGCAACCACGGCTCTGTGATAGGCACACGGTCCATGAGGCTTCGTCTAGGCATGCGGCACTTACCAACCTTGCTTTGCTAGCCCAGATACGTGTCAAGACAAGTTTAAATTAGTGAGAGTGGATGTATTAGAGTTGCCCAAAACATAAAGTAAGTTAAGGCGGAAGTTTTCCTAAGTGGGTTGGTACTAGCAGGGGAGCCTATACTGTGTCCGTGCACTCAACGCCCGGATTCAGTCAACGCCCCGCTGAACACCATAGCAGCTTAACTAAAATAAGGCTGCAGAGCCACACAAAATCGCTATTATTACGAGATTTTGTAGTAGAGTACTATTTTGATGCTTGCGATTCACCTGTGCTACTTATATTTACTTGGAAGCTTAACGTTGCGGCCGTGCCGCGTGGTCTTGGGTGGAGCTGCTGATGCGGCACCTGAAGCCTCCTGAGTAGTTATAGTATTAACTACGCGTTTCTGACGCTTGTTGCTCTGTATAGATGGCTGCGAGGCCTTTCTCTTACCCTTTTGGGTAGATTGTAGAGCTTTTGCATCGTCTCGAGCTTCTCTCTGGCGAGCACGCTCTGCTGCCTTCTCAGCCTTCTCCTTCTCCTTGGCTACCTTGGCTGCCTCCCTCGCCACACGCTTCTCCTCTGCAATTTTCTCCTTGCATAGCTTAGCTGCCTTCTTCAACTCAGCCTTCTCAGCTTTTTGAAGCTTCTGCTCCTTCTCCTCTTGCTCCTTCACAGACTGACGTACGCGAGCCTCCTTAACCTTCCTTGGTGACCAGAAAACCGCCCCCCCACAGTACTCTTGACGTTGTTGCAGATCTAGAGGTTTTCCCTTCTTCTTGTGCTTCTTTTTCGTAGTAAGAGCCTCTCTTAACCCAGCAATCTCATGGTGAAGTAACTCATTTTGAACTAAGATGTGGTGGAGTGAGCGGCTAAGCTTCTGCGCGTCCTTACTACTCTGATCTTCTACTGCGGATCGTACAAGGCGGTCTAGTTTACGCCAGTTAGATCCGCTAAGTACTGACGTAGAGCTCTCTCGCGATTCCTGCTCATCTAGGGTAGTGTTGGTGAACCTTTTAAGTATAACCTCTGGGTTGAATAGTGATATGCCTGTTGCTTCAAAAGACTTAAGTATCGTCTCCTCCTTAAAAGAGCTCGTCCAGGCCTCCCAGAATAGAGGGAAGAAGTCCCCTTTCTTAATAGGGAGGAGTCCCTGGCTCTGGTGGAGGTGATCTGATAGCTCCTTTGAGTACGCAGTTGATAGAGGCTTAAATAGAACCACATCAAGTGGCTGAAGCGTGTGGGTTGAATGAGGGGGGAAGATGGCTAGGAGTATCCTGTTACGGTCGCAATAGTCGATAAAATCCATAGTAACGTGAGATCCATAGCCATCAAGGATGAGTAACCGGTAAGACCGTCGAGCTTTTGCCTTGGTGTAGCGATCAAACACCTGTTCAAGCCAGGCAAGGCCGATATCGTTGTTTGTCCAGCCTGAAGGCGACGAGGAAATGTGTACTGAGTGCTCTCCTGCCTTGATATCCTCTACCCAGCTTGATTGTATAGCCTTGTTGGTAGCCTGATAGATGAGGCTTGGCGGCAAGGCTGATCCATCAGCGCAAACACACGCTAGGAGGGTAATCCATTCACGAGCCATCTTGGAGAGATGCTATAACCTCCTTATTCTCCCACATTCGTCTGCTGAACACTCGTTTTGATCGCTAGTGATACCAATTAAGAAGCCTTTTTCATCCATATTTACGTGTGACGAGGCTCGATGTCATATTCCTTGATTTTGGCACCCAGGAGATCAAAATACAGGCTGTATTTATCCCCTGAGTCGGCTTGGTGGCGATTGCTGTCCATACCAGCTGCCCATCGAGAGATCAGATGGATGTTGTGTCGGTTGATGAAGCGAGTACCGTGGGTCACCACCTCGTGCACGGCCCCACCTCGTGCACGGCCAACACCAAATCTCCCGCACTTTCAGAATCGCTTTACACCACCAATATACACCCAATGGAGGCTGCCCTAGAGTCGTTAAAATCGCTAAAGCTTGGAGAGAAGCCTAATTATACTCAGACTGCGAAAAAGTACGGTGTTGATCGAACGTTGCTGTCGAAGCGTCACCGCGGGGTTATCGGCAGCTATGCGGAGAAAGTCGATAATATGCGCCTTCTCAACTCTACACAGGAAACTGAGCTCGTACAATATATTGATAAGCTCTGTGTACGAGGGCTACCACCTACAAGGGAGATGATACGGAATTTCGCAGCAGAAATAGCAGGAAAAGAGCCAGGAAAAAACTAGGTTGATCGCTTTATTGCGCGGCATCACATTGAGCTTGTATCTCAATGGGCATCCGGCATCGATTCCACACGCCACAGAGCTAACTCTGCCTTCAAATACGCCCTATATTTTAAGCTCCTAGACCAGAAGATAACTCAGTACAATATCGAGGCTCGCAATATCTACAATATAGATAAGAAGGGCTTCTTGATTGGTGTGTTGTCAAAAATGAAGCGCGTGTTCTCCCGCCATCGATATGATCACGGAGGCGTGAAACAAGCACTCCAGGACGGCAACAGGGAGTGGATAACTACGATAGCCTGTATTTGCGCCGACGGCAGCTATCTCACGCCTGCGCTGATTTATCAGGCTGTTTCTGGCAAGATACAAGACTCATGGCTTCAAGATTTCGACCCTGCAGAGCACAAAACCTTCTTCGCCTCATCGCCCAGTGGATGGACCAACAACAAGCTAGGGCTCGCATGGCTTGAACAGGTGTTCAATCGCGAAACAAAAGCAAAGGCAAGACGATCATATCGTCTACTCATCCTTAACGGCCATGGCTCACATATATCGATGGAGTTTATCAAGTTTTGCGACGACAATCGATTCTTCTGGCCATCTATCCTCCCCACGCTACCCACACCTTGCAGCCGCTCGACGTCTGCCTTTTCAAGCCTCTATCAACTGCCTACTCAAACGAGCTCTCCGAGTTCATGTATAGCTGCCAGGCATCTCCGCGATTACAAAAGAGACTTCTTCCGCTTGTTCTATAAGGCCTGGCATACAACGTTTAAGGAAAAGACATCTTAACGGCTTTTCAAGGCACAGGGCTTTCGCCGTTAGACCCAGAGGCTATACTTAAGAAGTTTAAAATAGAGGAGACTGAGAGGCTCATCAAGCGATAGTACTACTTCCGTACTCAGCGCTTCATATTGGAGAAAGATTGAGCGATTACTGCGCCAGGTAGTGGAGGATATCTACGATCGACGCTCCCAACAGCTAAGCCAGACGATTCACGTGATGGCTGTACAAAAACAGCTCCTCCAGCATGAAAACGAGCGACTCAGAGGGGCCTTTTCAATGAGAAGAAGCGCCGTCAACGTGGCAGGCCTCTATTACTTAAGGCACCGCAGGAGTATAATGGTGGAGCTATATTCTGGTCGCCATCCAAAGTCAAGGACGCCCGCGATCGCCAAGCACAAAAGGATGCCGACGAGCAGCTACTACAACAACAGAAGTCCGAGAGATCAAGCGTAGGGAGCAGCAGAAGCAGGAGAAGGCTACTATGCTTGAAGAGAGCAGCGCATGAGAGAGGTGGCCAAAGAAATACGCCTTCAAGAACAGCGCGAGAAGGCCGTGCAGCGCGAAGAAGCTAGGATCGCGCGCGAAGCCAAAAAGCAACTCCAACAAGATATACAATTCTCCAAAAAGGGTAATAGACGCCGTCAAAAGGCCTTTGCACCACCTCCTCAAGTCGCTGAGGAGACAGAGGATGTTGGTGTGGATATATCATCTGTAGTTGATGTGGTGCCTACACCCGGCCCTGCCACGCGCACCCGCAAAGTACGCCTCCCACAGAGGTATCGCACGTAGTTTATCGTTACCAATCAATCAAATAGGTCCTTAAAAGCCCTCTACTAAAAAATCTCGCGATAATACAATATATATGCGACTCTACAGCTGCAAAAGTTGTGGGTGTGGGCATCTGGAAACCGTGCACCAGGTGGGGCCGTGCACCAGGTGGTGACCCACGGTAAACGCACAGACCCCACTCAACGCACAGTCAACACCAAAACGCGTATACTTTCAACACCTCATAACTCCACCAATATGGACCCGATTGACGCAGCTGTTGAAGCTTTAAAATCCCTAGAGCTAGGAGAACGTCCTAATATATCCCAGGTTGCGCGGGAGTACGGCGTTGAGCGGTCGCGGCTCTTGAAGCGTTATCGCGGGGTTCAAGGCACCTATGCATCACGGGCCGAAAAAAAGCGACTCCTCAACACTACACAGGAAAAACAGCTACTATAGTACATTGATAAGCTGTGTGTACGAGGCCTACCCCCTACAAGAGAGATGATACAAAATTTCGCAGCAGAAATAGCCCATCAAGAGCCAGGAAAACACTGGGTTGATCGCTACATTGCGCGGCATCAAATTGACCTTGTATCGCGATGGACATCCGGTATCAATAACCAGCGCCACAAAGCTGATTTGGCCTTCAAATACGCCCTCTATTTTAAGCTTTTGGACGATAAGATCAAGCAGTACGACATCGTGCCGTCAAATATATACAATATGGATGAGAAGGGCTTCTTGATTGGGGTGGTGTCAAAAATGAAACGCGTGTTCTCCCGACAGCAATATGATTAAGGAGGCGTCAAGCAGGTACTCCAGGACGGCAATAGGGAGTGGATAACGACTATAGCTTGTATATGCGCCGACGGCAGCTCTCTTAATCCCGCCCTAATATATCAGGCGGCTTCTGGCAATATCTAGGATACATGGTTGCAGGATTTCGATCCTTAAGAACACTAGGCCTTCTTCGCCTTATCACCCTCTGGATGGACGAACAACGAACTTAGGATTGCCTGGCTTAAGAGGTGCTTTCAAGAGGAGACTAAGAAGAAGGCAAAGCGCGATTATCAACTCTTAATCCTTGATGGGCATAGCTCACATGTTACTATGGAATTTATTGAGTTCTGCGATAAAATCGAATCCTCCTCGCTATCTATCCGCCGCATTCCACCCATACGCTGCAGCCTCTAGATGTCTGCCTATTCAAGCCTCTATCAGCTGCATATACCGAAGAGCTCACCCAATTTATGTACAATAGCCAGGGACTCACATCTATCACCAAGCGCGACTTCTTCCGCTTCTTCTATAGGGCGTACAGGATCGCTTTCGCTGAAGAAACGATTATCAACGCCTTTAGAGTCACTGGCATCTCTCCGCTGGATAGCAACACTATATTAAAGAAATTCAAGAATCTAAAGCCCCAGAGACTATCAAGCAGCGATAGTACATTGTTAGTACTCTCCGCAAGCAATTGGCGTAAAATTGAACGACTTCTGCGACAGGTAGTTGAGGATATCTATAATAACTGGGCCGCGCAGCTTTCTCACACTATCCATGCAATAGCAACTTAAAAACAGCTCCTTCAGCATGAAAATGATCGCCTCAGAGATGCCCTTATTAATAAGAAGAAGCGCCGTAAGCGTGGCAAGGCATTACCACTTGAAGCCCCTAAGGATTACGCTGGCGGCGCTGTCTTCTGGTCGCTATCTAAAGTTAAGGCTGCCCGCGATCGCCAGGCTTAAAAAGACGCCAAAACAGAAGAACTACAACATTAGAAGGATTGCGAAAAGCTCGCTAAGGAGCAGAAAAAGCATAAGAAACAGGTCCTACTTAAGTAGAGGGCGTAAATAAGGATGGCTGCGAAGGAGATCAAGTTGAGACACGAAGCTTGGGAGAACTAGGCTGGTTCCTAGGGATACGCATTATTAGAGACTATGCGAAAGGCAAGGTCTGGATGATCCAAGACTCCTACATCGCAAAAGTCTGCCACGACCACAATCTCCTTCAGGGCAGCCGACACCCTAAGGTCCCTCTGCGCGAGTCTTATCTCCCCCCAAGTACAGATGAACCTAACGCGGAGCGCACCCGCCTATATCAGATCCTAGTTGGATGCCTTGGCTTTATCTCATATTTCACCCGGCCTGACGTGGCAAAAGCGCACTCGATACTTGCCCGCCATCTAAATAATCCAAGCCAAAAGCATCTTGCTGCTGTTAAGTCTGTGTGGCAGTACTTATACGACTTCCGATTCTGGGCAATTGGAGCAACAACAGCACGCTCTGAGAACGTCAACTACATCAGTCAAATTGACGATAACGAAGCTGAGGAGTTGTTGTTCTTTGGTGCCTCTGATGCCGCGTTTGCTGACGATCCTGATACTGCTCGAAGCTCATTCGCCTATGTGTTTAAGCTCTACGGTATGGTCATCGATTGGAAGGCAAAAATTATGAGATCCGTTACCAAGTCAACTACTGAGGCCGAACTGTTTGCCCTGTCAACTGCTGGCACTGAGTTATCCTGGTGGATGAACACCTTTGAAGCTATTGGGTTTAATCCAGAGGTTCGACCTACGTTGTACTGCGATAACCAGCAAACAGTCTCTATCGCCAACAAGGACGAAGAAAAGCTCGACACGAAGCTTAGACATATCAAAGTACATCAGATGTGGATCCGCGAGCAAGTTGAAGCCGGGAACATTGACGTTACCTGGATGGGAACTGCTAATATGCCCGCTGATGGATTGACAAAGTCTCTCTCTGATAGTAGCAAGCACGAGCGATTCTTGCAGCAACTGGGAATGACTGATATCCGCCAACAAGTTGTTGGTCTGGAGGATAAGTTTGTTACGTCTATCATCCCATGATAGAGTACTTCCTAGGGAGGTGCCCTGGAGGCCCTCTGTCCACTCATTTTGCATTACTCTATTTTGACAGCACTCCGCTACCTTTGTGCTGTGGGAGGCGTGTTAGAGTGGAGTAAGATATCACATGATACAACCAACCTGATGTAGACTAGTTGCTGATCACGATTCTGCTACTTAAGCAGTTTCTCCGTTCAGCTTGTTACAAGCAACTCAGTCTCTCATTCCTAATTGCTACCCTACTTATCCCTCATAGAACTTCATAGTTCAAGAGATGACCTCGTATTTTGGAGATGATTTTCCTGTATGAATGTGTTTTGGCTTGAAATGGTGACAGACAGATTTTCATTCATCAAAATATAACAGCGTAGGCAAATTTTGTATGTAAAAATCATTGCGTGTTGGCAATACGCCTGACAGCAATCATACATTAAAAATACGTCTGAAATCAATTACAGGTCAAAATAACGTCAACAACGTTTTCAGAAACCCTTTTGGCGCGGTAATGAGATGGAGTGTACAACAAAGATTCGCAAGATGAATCAGGACGACGTCGATGCAAAGGAACAGGAGGTTGGAGGGACGACCTTGTCCAACAAGGGGTCATCAGCTCAGCTGGCAATCGTGCTTCATTCGGGGTCAAAAGATGTACCGTTGACGTGGCGCAGGTCGAAGCGCCCTGAGACACAGGACCTAATAGTGAAAGAGGAGGTAGTGACAGAGACATAGACAGGGGTGTCAACGACAACTCTGGTATAGGTTTAGGGACCTGGGGTAACGCTTGGTCGTTCCCAGCTAAGATCATCCCGGGCAAGCCCTCAGGAAGCGCCGCAAACGAGGAAGCCAATCTCTTGCCAACGATACTAAATACCCAAACTGCTGTGCATGCCTTAGGCGCTTTGAGGACAAACGCATTATCTAAACCGCCGTCCACGCCTTTAGGTAACCTCGCAAGATCCCAGATAGACACTAATCTCGCCGCATAAGACAAGCGCATAAGAGAGCTAGAAGAAGAGCTAGCACGCATCAAGCGGGAGCACGACTCTAGAATTTCGACTCTCCGCCATGCTCGATGGGAGACTGCTGCACGAGAGGCTGTTGCATGAAGGTCGCTGATCACGGGCTGCCGATCACGAGGCTGCTGTTGTTGGCGAGCAGTTGGGATTCCTTCGAGGGAAACGGCCGCTGCTGAACACTATGCTAATGCTGCTCGGCCTGAATCTGCGGTTGAATAGCTAGTTGTAATTATTGCTATTGCGCAGCTACCAGATCTGCAAGCGACTCCCTGAATGGGTTTAAAAGGATTGGTTGCGAGTGCGAGTTGAGATTGGCGAAACTGCTCAGCCTGTTGCTGCCGACTCGGAAGCTCTCTGGCCTAGGTGCGCTGCTGATTAGCACAGAAGAGCTCCATTTGCTCTTAGGTCGGAGGACCAGGCATAGCTTGCTGAACATGCCGCTGTTGAACTGAACGGCGAGTGGCAACTGGAGCGAGCTGTTGGTCAATGTTCGGACGACGCGGCGTGACTGGCTGAGGTGGATGCTGTCCTTGACCTGAACGGCGCGCTTGAGTATCTTTATATGGTTTCGAAAACCAAGCTTCTTATAAGACTATCTCATCCTTGGTGGGCGGCGCGCTTTGGTATCTTATATCTATGTATATATTTTAAGTAGTCTATATAAGTTTAGTTTTATGATGTATGTATTAACGTTAGACAGATGCGTTCTTTTTAGCAACTCTACGACGTCTCCTCACATTATTTTATTGTTTACTAAAGGTCCCTAAAGTCCTGAAATGGATCTGTCTAGCAGAGTGTTTATATAATGTCAATGTTAATTTTTTGACATAACTGTAAGAGTGGCTTGCTTTTTATCCATCTAATTTTCAAAATAGACAATGTAATGGAGTAGAGATATTTATTCCCTTAGTAATATATATATCTAATGTAACGTTACATGGGTGTTTTCCATTATTCTTACTAACTAGGAAAAGCCTCAGTCGTTAGAAAGGACACGTTTAATACTATAGTTAGTAATAGAGGGTATATTCTCTTGTATGCAATCACGGAATAGTGCGCTAATAGCCGTGGAAAATTTGCCAAGACTTGAGAGCGGATAACCTCTATAAGTTTAAACTTATATATTCTAAGAGGGCAAAGTTTATACACGTTTACGCTCATAAAATGGCTAATGGCAATCACTAGGATAATACACAATTACAAAAGCACTATCCTAAGTTACTAGTCTCTATACTGTTCTGGGGGTGCGGAACTATCTCAGCCTATGTGAATCCGGCATCGTTTACCTCTCCAAAATGGCTTACAGATGATATATAAATCATTCTGCTGTCCCCACATTTTGTCACTAAGGGATACGCATACGCAGAGATTCTATTACTGAAGTAGAGTTCTACCTATAAACTGCGGATCCGTATAATAGTGGTGACTATATGTTTTAGTCTCAATGTAAGTAAGACTATTATCAAAAAGACATTTTTGGCAATGCACATTATTAATACGCAAGCGTCTTTTAGTAATCAACATATTGTCTCTATATAAAATGCGTTGCGGTAATAGCTATTTGTACAATCTCTTCCTACTACTAAAGCAATGTCTATAAGAAACACTAGCAACATTGGGACTTTTTCTATTACATCAAAACTCAACAATCCAGACATTAGAGTACCATCGAACAAGTGTAATCTGCCAATTGTAGCCGAATATAACAAAAGTAACGCACTTGGTCCATTTGCTAAGTGCGTCACGTATAACAGGTGGTAGGATTGTTGTCGCGTCACCACTAACCTACTAACTATGCATTGCAGGTCACCTATACTGCCGACTATATACGATCGAGACTACTATGCACCTAGCAACCCTTTCACACCCAAATAGTCTATCTGCTGTACGTTAATTTGGCGCAAGAGTCTCTGAGGAATTAAGCAGAACGACTGGCACGCTAGTTTTCTATTGAGGTTGTCTAGCGCTAATCGACAACCTTTCTAATAGGAACAACACTATCTAGTGACATATGCTTTAGTACGCAACCTACACTTACGAAATGGAGAGACTCGATTTTCTAAATTAACTAAATCTGAGAAATTGCCCTGATATTAGTAGGTTGAAAGCACTTGGTAGGAACGGAATCCAGTAATTTATCTGCATGCATCTGTTTCTCAATGTACCTTCCCTTGCTGTGAATTCTTCTTCTTGTTAACCCACGTGAACATGGCAACGGGAACAAGGTGATAAAGCTAATAACCTAGATGCTACACTATACCAAGAAAGTGAAACCTGACCTATGGTATGCACCCTAGGTGTTGTCTGACAATGGGCACAAACCCTAGTTACCTCTGTATAATATGTAGTGCTTATTTTATATACTGTTAGCATGTTGTATGCGCATGATAGTTACGGGTGATGCAACAGTGACCAACTGCTCTAGAAGGTGTCACGGTAGATAGATAGATAGAATTGATTTACGTCCAGTAGACTTGGCTGAGAGCCTTTATCTACATAGGCCTCCCGTGGGGCATGGGGGACGCGTCTCTCCCCGTAAGGGGGAGACGGGTCGTGCAATAGCTGCTCTATAAAAGCCTGTTAACTCTCCTAAACTCCTCCGTGCGAGTAACGTGAGAAGTCTAGTCTAGCGCCTATGTGCGCAGGATCTTGTCCCTAAGGGAACGTTATATTTACTTGCTTCTTCAATTAAGCCCCATCAGAGCTGGTCAGCTCAAGAAAGGCGGCGAAGTCCTCTGGGCAGCTGAGGAGCTGCCGAAGGTACTTTTGTCCCTCGCGGGCGTTCGTTGGAGGCCCGCTAGGTCGCTGGGGCCAGCTGGCGAAGCGTCTTCGTGCTTTCCGGCAGTGGACCAGATGGCTAGGGGCCTTTTCTTTTCCGCATGCGCAGGTAAGGGTTGCGTCCTCATGTCTGAATTTCTTGTGATACCAGGCGTAGTCACCGTGCATGGTCCTAGTTGACAAGAGTTTAGCTAAGATTCGACAGCTAAGGCCGAGCTCCGCTGGTGCAGCCGTGCTCGTGTAGCATAGGCCCCACTAATTGTACCATGTAGAGAGCTTCGTCTTGTGTTGTCTCCACCATTCTATTTCCGCAAGGCGGTGATTAATCCAGGTGTCCGACCGTAGCCCCGTGATCGTGGGCTCGGCAGCTTGTAGTTCTGGAGGGTGAGGGCTGTGAGCCTCTAGGTCCGCTAGGCGATCCGCCTTTTCATTTCCCTGTATGCCCATGTGTCCTAGGGACCAGCGTACTCGGACGCCTGACGTCTCCATGACCTGTTGGCATCGGAGGAAGGCCCACTAAGAAGAGGGCGGTGCGTTCCCTCGTAGGCACCATATAACTGACGTGCTGTCGATGCACATCCAGATTCGTTGCATGCGGAGGGCCGGATCGCGCATAACGTGCTCCAGCCCTCGCCATGCCCCTACAGCTTCTGCGTCGAACACATGGGAGCGTGCATTGAGTGAGCCTCTGCCTAGGCCAACTTCCCGTCCGCCTTGGTATACGGCGTAGCCGTACGTAACATGCTTGATCCCTTCGAGGCTCTGCTCCGAGCCGTCAGAGAAAACCGTGACTTCGTCCCGTGGGAGGTGTGCCCACCATTCTTCAAAAGCCTTAGCCGCTTCTCTCTTCTTTACCCCCCCTGTTGGGTCCGTCCGACAGTCAGGCGAGTAGTGAGGTTTCATAAGGACCGGTCTTGGGACTGGGTCAAGAAGTGAGCCAACGCGCTCGACGATAGTCCTGGATTGCTGTGGGCTTCCCGCGCCTCTGCCCCGCCGGATTTGTGGGGTCTGTGCCCGCTCAGTGAGGGGGTGTCTGTCGTCTATTGTTTGCAGGTGTACGGCAAACCTGAGCCTCGCCTCTTCGAGGGCAACTGGGCCTGAGGGCAGACCGGCATCCCTGAATAGTGTGGCCGTGGGTGTAGTCCTGTATACGGGCAGGACGCCTCGTGCGGCGAGGGCCAGCGTCTTGTGGACAATATCGACGTGGTCTCCAAGCCTCGTCGGCCTGAGCCTGTCGTCGTATGCGAGCGGGCTTCATGCGACCACCGTACCACGCCTCTGCTCCATAGAGTAGTCGCGGGACGATGCAGGTGATGATGGCCTTGCGCAATGAAGCCGCCGGGGGGCCGCAGGTGGTTCGGGCCAAGCTTCGAATATGAAGGGCCACCTTGCGGGCCTTGGCGGCTCGTTCGGCGATCGACAACACGAGCAATACTGCAAAGATCCTTATTAGAGACTGGCGGCGTAAGGGACAATTGGTAAATCATAATTAGATTTTTGCTAATTTACTGTATTACAGACTTGTGAATGGGAAACTCTGAAGGTCTGAATTGCAAAAGTGTCTCGCGATAGGGTGCGTCTCACGACTCAGGGATGGATATTACTAGTGAATATTGACGCATTAACCAAATGCAAATAGAAGGAAAAGAAATTCAATTCAGGCTGATTCTTCAAACGAGGTTAATGTACGAGAACCACGCCCCTTCGCTCTCTTCGCCGGCTTTGGCTCGCTGTCTCTGCTCTCTCTCTTACGACTCTTACGACTCTTAAGCTCAGCAACATCGTTTTGGAGTGCAGCCAGAGAGCCCATTACCTCACCCTTGAAACGAGGGATATCTATTCCTTGATGGCGGATATGCTGGAAGAGCTCTTCGATAAGATTGCATATCATTTCGTAGTCTTCCTTGTCCAACTTGGGGATTTCATCACTATTGCTGCACCAATTATAATACCACTCCCAATGTCCAACTAATTCGGCGTTGTTTAGCAATTTTTCTGGGATCAAGTGAAATCCTGCTGAGGTCGACATAGAGGTCCCGAGAAGTCTTTGCAAAGTAGGAATAGCCACGATTGGTACCTCTTATATAAATGTGGTGAAGGGGCATTGATTACCCCTGATATGATTTCAGCTTTTGCAATTATTGCTGAGATGAAATCAAATCACCCCTGGCATCAATTCGCTGCCAAAAATCACACTGTAACCATTCATAAGCCAAATCAATATCAATTCTAGCATTAAATCATAGTGTCGTCGCGCTTACAAATTACTATACACATAAATGCACGAGCGTGACACGTTGCTGTCAGCTTATAAAAAGCTGGCATCATAATGTCACCATATTATTCCCTCCCTAGTTGCGCGCTACGGTATTACCGGTAGTTAAACTCCGCGGGCCTCAACACCAACCAAGATCAACAGTATTACCACCTCTTGCATGTCCACGCCACAACGCGATTGTCGCGTTTTTTTGCTCTTTTAGCGCGCACAGACGATATTTGTATGCGTAAGAACCTTGTACTAGCTTAGTGTCCTATGTGCTTGAACGCTGACGCGTGCAATAGACCTATACCTAGGCGGCTCAACCACCAACTTTGCTCCCCCGGGAGCAGCCCCAGGATAGCTCAGGGCTGCCTAATCCTCTATCGCTTATTGGCCAATAGAGGCGAGGCCTCGCCTACGAGTCTTAGCAGCCATCTAGCCGACGTTGACGCCTCCGGCATCATCCCCCAAACACCATAACGCCCGTACGCCCATAATCAATCGGCAATCGTCAGTCGTCAATCGTCAATCGTTAACCCACCCAAAAGAACACCCACGCAATCGATTAAAGCTGTCTACGCTTCTATACACATCCGCATCTCTTGATAATGCGTCGATACTTGGCTAATAACCACACTTCACACAATGCCTTGCCGCCAGCAACACCTTCACCGACCCACCATGGGCCCAGCTCTCGGAGGCTTGGCAAGATGAGAGCTTCTGAGTACTCTCAAGCCTCTCAAGCCTCATCGTCGTCCTCCCAACCTGGCTCTCAAACCTCATCTGCTATCTGTATTGGCTCTCCATCGTCATCACCTTCACCGTTGCCCGAAGGCCCTCCCACCCACGATTACCCGCTGCCAACAGATAAGACAGCTGTATGCGGCGTGAGGTTTGACGTCGATTTCCACCATGTGTATCGGAAGGGTAAGCGGCTCCAGCCTTCCCGATTAGGCTATGCCGTCAGGTATAAGGCCTATATATCCGGTCGCCGTGCGCTCTCCGATATATGGCGTTTCGGGCTTCAACTACAGTACACTAAGGACGATAACAGCATTACTAAGCTTTGGCTGTGTAAGATTTGTCACCAAAGTCGTCAAACTAATAACGCTATGGCTATTAACGGCACTACACACATCCAAGATCACGTGCGGAAAGTACACTCTATTGATCCATCTACTGGCTGGCGTATCCCCAGTACGCCTATACCTCTACCGGAGTCCCCCTTCACAGCTGCTGCGCACGTCCCTGGTTCTTCAACTCAGCCGTCACATATGCCCTGGGAGGAGGATAGCTTCCAAGCCTCAGTTGTTGACTGGACGATCATGAGAGATTTGAGCTTCCAAGACGTTACGAACCCTTCAACCCGAGGCCTGTTAACCTGGAATCGTGCGGAGCTGTTACACGCCTTACCTAATTCGTCAAACACACTCTCGTCATACATCAGGAAGCAGTGCGAGGATCGGAAGGCTGAGGTACGTCAGCTCATCCAATCAGCTGCTGGAAAGGTTGCTATAAGCGTTGACGTTTGGACGTCCGCCAACCATCTCAGCTTCCTGAGTGTAGTTGCTCACTTCGTTGACGCTGATTACAATCAACGAGACCTCCTAATAGGTTTCCGCAACCTCCTTGGTGATCACACAGCTAGTGCGCAGGCCTCAGTAATACTTGACGTTATGCAAAAGTACAACTTTGAGTCAAACTTCAACTGTTTTGTAGGCGACAACGCTACAAACAACGACAAGAAACTCATCAAACACCTCAACAGGGAGTCTACAACTCTCTGCCTTGGTACTCAGCACCGCATCCGCTGCGCATGTCACATTATCAACCTTATTGTCAAAGCAACGTTGTATGGTGAAGGAGTCTCGAAGTTTGAAGAAGAGCTTGCTCAGGCAGCTCCTATTAATCAATTCAGACTTTACCGCAACCACGGCGTTGTTGGCAAGCTTCACAACTTTGTAAGAGCTGTTTATGCCACACACAAACGTCGTGAGTTGTTTCATTCAGTCTTTAGCAATCTTAGTAATAAGGACCCTACATGGAAGCTTGTTAAGCTTCAGTTACTCCCAGGACAGCGGGGTACGCTAGCACTTAGTCTATCTCATGCTTCTCCGTTGCAGTGAGCTGCGTGAGCCAATCAAAGCCTTCCAACGCAAATATCGACAAACTGTCAAGAACGACAAGGAGTTTGATGCCGACGATTATAGTGATGGTTCTCACTACAACCCTATACTTGACGCTCTCTCCAACGACGATTGACTAGAGGTTGACGATCTTATCATCTTTTTAAAGGTGCCGTACGACCTCTGCAAAGCACTTGAAGGCAGCAACAGCGTGTCAGGCTTCGGCTCATTATGGCAAACTATTATCAACCTTCAAGCCTTGTGGCAGCACTACAACACTGCGGCTAGTAAGTTTGACAACGACGATGAGAGCTACTTCAAATCAGCTATCAATTATGGCCTAGAGAAGCTTAACACCTACTGGGAGAAGCTTGTTATGGAACCAACTCCAAGCTTCTATACTATCGCTACAGCTCTCTACCCCAGGCTGCGCCTTAACTGGTTCAAATCTCACTAGCGTGATTACCGAGATTGGCAGCGGAAGGCTGACAATTCTCTCCGCAACACGTTTAAGGAGTATCTCGCTGCTAAAGCATTATCAAATGAAACGCAAAACAAGGAGTAACCCCGAAGACGCAAGCTACCCGCTAGCTACACTAACAATCCGCTTACAGCTATCATAGAGGTTGATTAAGAGTACCTTCACGGCAACCACGGCTACAAACGGCACAAACGCAGCTCTCAATTAGACGAGTACATTGACAATCTCAACGAGGACCTAAACAAAGACGAAGCCTATCAGGAGTTGATGGCTGACCCGTGGCTTTGGTGGCTGAAAGTTGGCCGCAGCAAGTACCCTGTACTTTTCAAAATGGCTATTAATTTCCTTTCCATCCCAAGTACCGGCTGTGAGTGTGAGCGCTGCTTCAGTACAGCTGGACGCACTATCACCAACGATCGAAACAGCCTATCAGCATCAACTATTAAGGCTATCCAACTACAGAAGAACTGGCTCAAGAACCGCAATAATGAAACTTGTCATCGCCGTTCACCCAAACGCTTTCTCCGTGCACTACATTATTTTCATCCTTCTACTAGTTTTCTTCCCTTCTGTGACGTTTCATCTCTATATAACTAGCCGTGCAATTCCAGTCCAGAACTGTCTTTTGCCTACCTGCCTCCGATGCCCTATCACGCCTTTATACCTTCAACGCCACATCTAGACGAACTTGTTGCCGCTGTGGCACTGGAGGGCAGGTCTCCGTTTCCAGTGAAGGAAAATAAAACAACATTATTTTCGTATGACTGGTCGGTGGAGTGCTCCCGGGTAGTAGCAGAGGTCTTGAGCAAGGTATGTACCAGAGGACTTTATTTATACAGATATATTTCTAACAGACGTCTAAGGGGAAGGAAATCAGAGCTGCGGTTAAGGCTGCGGGGGTAGAGGCAACTGTGAAGGGTCTGAAGAAACAGCCGATAGTATTTCGCTGTACATCTGGCCACGTCTCCACCAGGGAAGACGAAATTGTCATTCTTGTACCGACCACTCCGCCCGAAGCGCTCAAGGAGGCAAAATTGCGAACTTGGAGAAGCATAGAGTACGGGAAAAAAGAGATGAATCTGGTACCAGGCATGACAATAATCTTTCCTGACGTCCACTACGAGATGCCTGACGACGTTGATCTCCTCCATATGTATTGTGAGCTGTCATTGCCAAGTGGGGCTAGGCGGCCAGAAGGAAGTGGAGAATAATATACTATGTCTTAGTATATGAACAGCCTTAGAGTTCTGGGCTGAATTGCGCCTCGAAGTTTAGCGTATTCCAATTAAAGTCCTCCAACGTACTTAGATAGTCGCTTGGGTAGGTGCCCGTGTCCTGAGTGGCGGCTGAGTGCTCCCATAGATAGTCACTTGAGTAGGTAGGCTCGTCGCGAGCTTGGTGGGAGGTCTGCTGTGGTTCGTTGTGGCGGTCAGGACAACCGTGGAATTTAGTGCGGACACCGTCGCAACTCTCGGCCAAGTTAATGCTCGCTCCAAATGGACTGTTTGGGGCCAATTCCGCTGTCTGGCGCCCTTCCTGGCTTGTCCCAGATTCGCCTGCCATGGGAGGTGCCTGCTGCCCGGTCTGGACGAGTTCTTGAGAGGGCGGAGTCAGTAGCTGTTGGGCCTGAGGATTCGCCTCGACGCTTGTCTGGAACGCGTTGGTGTTGGAAGATACGGCCAGTCTGAGAATGCTCTCATGTATTACCGCCGCCTCTTCTGAGCCCTGCACGGTATTACCTTGCCCCTCAACGCCGTCGGCCTCCGGAAAATGATGGATCATGTTCGAGTTTCCTGCTGATTCTGGAGTACTCTGCTGTATATTCCCGGCAGCGCGCTTCTCTAGAGGTTCCGACCTCGTACTATCTTCGCCTCGGTCGAAATCGACGCTGATGTGGTCATCTTCGTCTTGCCGTAACGCATTCTCCATTGTAGCGAGAGTGGATTCCGTATCTGTCGGGGACCTGGTCGTGCGGTCTGTTGCTAGTAGCGATATCTTCCGTTTCTTCTGCGGTTGCTCAGCATTCGCTCCGTCATATCCTAAAGTTTCACACGCTGAAAGTAGGCTATAGGTAATTTAGCGAAGAACATTTTCAGCATCTTGGTCGCTTACCAAACAGCGGGCTCCCAACTTGCTACGACTTCTGGAACTGTGCACGGAACGCAAACCGCATTGCTTGGTGGTATGTATTCCTGTCCCTTCAATACGCCGAGCATGTAAGCTAAGCTATCAGAGTGATTAATGTGCGCATAGCGATATGGCTGATAAGGTACGCCTTCCATTGAAGTAAGCAAGCCATGGTCCAGATGCAATCGAGGAAGACGTACAGAAATAGCACAACGTCGTTGCTTGACTCCAGGTCCAACCGGCCCTAACGAGACCCTTCATCAAGTCCTTGTTCACCCATGCTGCGCCGTCCCAGATACGCTTCAGATACTTATCGCCGCCATTAACCTTCATCTTTTCCCTCATCATTTTGACGATACTTTCCCGGTTAACGAGGCCCATTCTGTCCAGCACGTGGAAATACGAGAGAATATGGAGCAAGTATATCCGAGTCCTTGCCAGTGAAATAGAAGTCTGCTGGAGGAGATCCGCGGCTTGTTCAGCATGGTGTTCTGCTCTACTGATGATCGCTCACAGGTGGATCCAGACGGCGTTGGGCTTTTGATGCCCAATTTGCTCGCTTTATTGTTCCAGTCTTGCGCAAGGGGGGCCTCTGCTAAAAACAAGTCGGCGGCAGCTTTCCAGTCGGGTCTTTGTTTCTTCCGCGAACCGCGGTTGACAGAGCGCCTTTTCGTTCTATTGCTGCTTGATGGCTCGAATAAAATGGTCTGAAAGCTATCCAGCGTTGAAGAAGCTTGTTCCTGAGGCTGGCTCGGTGCGGATGGTTCGTGGGTGAGGGCGAGTAGCTCTCGAGCGGCCGATTCGCGTAACGCGGTCGAAATCGCACAGTCTGCATGATGACGTTCGTAAACCTTGATAATGGCTTTTAGTTGATCAATATTGTCTGAAGCGGCCATATTCTATTGAACAATACCAATGAGTTGAGCAGTGAAAAGACTAAACCAGGAGACGACCTGTCACACGGAGTAGCTACGATGGAGGAGGCTTGGCATCCCCATACGGTACAGCGCTAAGCTAGCGTACAAGGATCCTGATCACCCGGTGTTTCTGATCACTCTACCAAAACGCGACACCTGCACAAAACGCGCGATATCTCAGCAACGCTGCTTATAATTGCCATTGACTACACATAGATTCAAGCGCTGCAGCTGCTGTAGCTATAGCAGCTGTTTCTGAGGTGCTTGATATAGTAGATCTACGTGGTTGGACTGCTGAAGCCTCAGCTGCGCGCATAGCCTCCCTAATACTCTCTACCTCTGCAAAGCGTTGATTTGGGTCTACTCGAACGCGCTTACGCTGACGCTGAGAGGTAGATATCTCTAGCTGCTGCTCAAGGCGTCTTTTCTCTGCTTCTAGGCCTGCAGCTCTAGTATTTGCAGCTGCTAGAGCCTTACCTGCTTTCTGTAGGAGCAGCCGGGTCGTACGACCTAGATTCTCAACGCTCTGGACGCTGCGCTGCGCTATATAGAGATCGTGAGGGCCCTGGGAGTCGAGAGGAAGCTCTGGAGTAGAGCTGAGCTGCTGCGGCTGCTGTGTAGCGTAGTAGGCCTCTGAGAGACCTGCGACGAGCTGAGCACGTGATTGATGTTGAATGGGCAGATACCAGATGCCTGCCAGCCAGCTCGAATCACACGCTCTGTGAAGCCTTCCTCCCTAGCTTGATGATAGCAGGTGATAAAGCGCTCCTTCTTGACAGGCGCAGCGTCGTCGAGTGATGCGAGCTCCTGGATCTGACGTCTGTAACTAGACTTGATTACAGAGAAAGGAGCAAGATCTAGAGGCTGTAGGACGTGTGAGGAGTGCGCAGGTAGGTATAAGAGCTCGATTCGATGCTGCTTGCAGAGCCAAAGGAAGTCTATATCAATATGGCTGCCGTGACCGTCGAGGATAAGAAGGCGGTACTGGCCATCACCTATAGCCGTCTCAGGTATGAATATACGCTGTAGCCACTCAACACCTATCGCTTTCGACGTCCATCCGTTCTCAGAGGTTGTATAGAGCCAGCTAGGCACGGATTTAGCTGGGAACCAGGTAGTCTGTAGGCTCTGGCCTTTGAAGATAACTGCGCAGCGTAGTTTCTGCCCTGTCGCCGATACGCACTCAATTATAGAGACCCACTCGCGATTCTCTGGAGACCGAATGTAAGCCTTCTTTTTCTGACTACTAGAGAGTACTCTAGTGTTTGTACATACTCCTAGAGCAACGCCAGTCTCATCCATATTGTATGTATTCTCCGCCTGTATGTTGAGCCGCTGTCGAGTCTGCTCATAGCGCTCTAGGAACGCGCGCAACTGCTCTGGAGTCGCTGCATCAGCTCTCTGAGCCTCTAGCTTTCTGCCGACTACAGAGGCGATACGTGGCTGGCGCTTGATAAAGTGGTATAGCCAGTGCTTGCCAACAGGACGATCGTCGCCGTTCATACGTAGGATTCGATTGGCCATTTCTCGCGCGCGAGCGTGTGAGGGAGGGCAGGCGCGCGCGTCTTCTTCAAGGATCCATTCTACTAGAAAGTCCTCCTGTCGAGGAGTTAATCGCTGCTGGTGCTGGTGACTGAGCGAGCTCGTTGTTACGCCACGGAGTCGCATCGATAGCTGGGAGATGCCGTACGCCTTTGCAGCTGCACGCTGACTTGTATAAAGACCTGCAGCGAAATCGCGAATAGCGGATTGTATAGCATGCTCGCGGGCGTCCATATTGATGAGCGTTGTAGAGAGATATCGCGTGTTTTGTTCAGGTGTCGCGTTTTGATGGGGTGATCAGAAACACCGGGTGATCAGGATCCTTGTACGCTAGCTTAATCATTTTTGGGTGAAAAGAGTTCTTTTCGCCAAAGGTGGTTAGCATCGCGCCACCTCCAATCCAGGGCACCCACGAACACGGGTGCACTTCGTACAGCTCCGATAACCGATCGTTTGCGAATTGGGAACAGCGCTAACAATGTCCGATTCGCTGATCATTCGCACCATTCATGCTGCCGCTTGCTTCTGCGACTTGACTCCATCGGGCCTTAGAGCATGTATTGCCGTCGACAATGGAACTCTGCACAAGGGGAATGCCGCTGTTGCTTCTGCAGCCATGCTCGACCATACCAGGGGGTACAGATCGAGAGCTACGCGGCATAGCGCAAGCCCCACATCCTCCTGATTACCGCTTGCCTCGGGGAAGCAGGGCCGATGCCTGCTACCAAACATCGGCTCCATGATCTAGTTGGTACCGTGCGCCCATCCATCAGCCAGACGCGAAACCATCTCAAGAAGCAGGGTACTACGAGCTGGTCATGATATATCATGCACGTCCTCACAAGGCTGCGACGTCCTTCAGTTCACCGCCTTCCCGCCTTTCGTCTTTCGGTTGCCTTCCTGCAGGTCTTGCCTGCAGCCTGCGCCCTGCGCCCTACGCCCTACGCCCTACGCCCAACCGCTCTTGATATCGAATTACGATGGACGATGATCTCGCTACCCGTGTTGCTGTCATTACCTGTTCCGCGATTATCGGCTTTCTCGGTCTCCTTGACCTCTGCTACCCTTGGAAGACGTCGTGGTGGAGACGCATCCTGCTCGGAGTTTGGTTCGTCCTTTACTGTGCCGCCGTCCCTAGTACCTCTATCAGAGAAGACAAGGTGTCAATAACTGCATATGAGAACTGTCCTCCCCCGGCTGTCCTACGGAGTAGACACACGAGGTTATATACATGCGGTGTGCGTAAGTACATGACGTAGAAACAGTAGTAGTGAAGGTTGTAGAACATAGTCGAAGATTCAGCTAAGAAGTATTAGGCCGATTCTAGGAAGGGTAGTCTTAATTAGCAACACACCCCCCCAGCTTAAATAAATAGTAAAAGCTGAAATCAATCATATATCTCTAAGAGAGACTTAATATTAACCTCCTTCATAGTAGTGGTTAAGCGGTCTAAGACATCTTTAAGGCCAAGCTGCTTAATAAATTGTGCGTGCTTCTATTAAGGTAGCGCCTTTGTCAGTCTATTAGCGGGCATGTAGGCAGTTAGCTTCTAGTCTATACACAATCTTCCATCCTCTATCTCTTGTTGTAGCTACAGTTGATAAATATCTATATACTTTAGCTTTGTCTAGAGCTTCTCTGTAGCCTTAGTGACTATACTAACTGTCTGCTAATTATCGCACCAAATTGTGGGGCGTATGTTTGGGTTGAATTTGATCTCGCGAAATAGCCTATTCCACCATTCCATTTCGCCGCCAGCGCGGGATAGAGCCAGAAGTTCTGCTTCTATTATAGACTTCGTAATAGTCTTCTGCACAGCAGCCTTCTAGTTAACAGGTAGGCTGTATAGTTTGAACAAGTATGCTTTAGAACTTCTCCGCGTGTTAGGTTCGTCCGTATAGGCAGCATTAGATGCGCTAAAGAAGATTGGTTTGTTTGTGTCCGCGTCCTCTATAGGAATCACAAAAAGGTCTTTCTCGCTTTAAGTTCCTAAGGCCTTAAGTGCTAGATTTCTCTTGCTAATAAGATAACGCCAGCAATAGATTGCTGCGTACAAATGCTTTTGGCTAGGGTTTGCAAGATGTCAGGCCAGTACTAAGTGCGCTCGTGCGACGTCAGGTCGTGTAAACGTGGCAATGTAAGCGAGTGATCCAACTAGTTGTTGATAGAGCTTCGTACGCTTAGAGTTCAGTTGCTCAGTAGATAGCGGCAGGAAGTTTTCCTTCATCGGAACATCAGGGTATCCCTTCTTGCTTGTTAGGTTAAACTTTCTTACAACCTTATCAATAAAAGAGTCTTAAATTAACTAAATGCTCTTTAAAGGTCGATCGCGGATCACGCAAATTCCAAGGAACTAGGTTAATTCGCTAAGTATTCAAATATTGTAGATCTGTAGCAAGCGCTTTTCAAATTCCTCCTTGTAGCCCAGCTTTAAAGGATATACTAGGACTATAATATTGTCAACATAGAAGAAAACAATTAAATTGCTGTTAGCAAATAAGCAAGGAACTCTAAGAACTAGGTTCAATCCTAGCTTCTTTAAAGTCTTCTAGAGTTCTGCATACTAAAGCAATAGAGCTTCCTTAAGACCGTACAGTGCTTAAAGGATTAGAAGCAGCTCTCTATATCGCTTAGCAAAGCCTTCAGGTGTGTAACAGAAAAGCTTTCTGTTTACTCGTGCGTTAAGAAACGCGTTCAGTGCGTCGTACTAAAACATCAAGAGATCGAACGCAGCAGCCAGCGCGATCAATCCTCGAAAGACTCGGGCAGCCAGTGTGGCCGCGTAGGTATCTCCCCACTCTGCTTGAAGATCTCCTCAAACAACAAGTTGAGCTTTAAACTTATATAAGTATCTATCTTAGTCAAACTTATATGTGTATACCTACATTAGGGGTAATACCTTAGCGTTAGTAGTTAATAATGTTGCAGGTGTCTGAGCAAAACAACCTTTCTGCTAGCAGTTGTTAAATTTAATGTCTATTGCCTTGTGAAACTTGTTGGCAAATAGATGTGTAGCGACATCTCGATAACGTTTTGGAGGTGGTGGCAGCTGATCTCTGTGGATTCGAACTTTCGGCACTTTTGCAAACAGTTTTGTTATTTCTAGTTAACTGATTGCGGTCAAAAATGTGCTGTAGTAGGTCAAGTTTGTACTTAAGTAATTACAATGAGTATAGTTGGCCCGCGGTCGTTGTCGGCATCCTTTAATCACATTTTCTTAACTGCTAACCTCTAGATTTGTACGTCTTAGAGCATTGTTCTAGTATTAATTTGGTACATAGTCTTGGTATTGGTCTTAGTGTTGGTCTCCCTAACCACCCAGTACATTGTGCTGTTAAGGGATTATTAACTCTAGCGTTGCAGGGCTATTAAATTCCTTATCCTAGTTCTCTAGTTTAAGGTGTATATAGTTCTTAGTTGTTGCTTTAGTATTGTTTAGAGTATTATTAGTTAAGTTGTTCTCCTTATAAAATTAGTTCTGTTTCTGTAATAGAGATAGAAGGTCCTTAACATCTATAAGTGCTTAAGGTGTAGGTATGTCTAAGATCTTAATTAAACGTTTGGCTTCTTCTAAAAGTTTCTTAGGCTTATTGTTGTTCTTTATAAGGTGCTGTCGCGCAAAAACCACATTACGTGTTCGTATTACACGTTCTTTAGTTAGTATCCAGATGTAGAAGATGTTTGTCGAGTTGTAACTAACCAAGTATCTAATTATCGTTCGAGATTTAAGCTTGTCTCCGCGCTTAACCTTCCTGTCGAGCACGTAAGCACAACATCCAATCGGAGCCATGTGCGTTACTAATGGTTTTCTGCCAAACACTCTTTGGTAAGGCGTCTCCTAACTAAGGCTCTCTGTTAGTATGACGTTAAGCAATATAGCAGTAGTAACGACAAGCTTGTTTGCCACTTCTTTTAGAAGTCCTAATAAAATTCTTAATGCTCTTCCTCATTCGGCTATGATTCTCCTAGCTCTTTCAGCATTTGGATTCTGCGCTGGAGTATCCGCAGCTCGTGCTTCAATCTTGATTCCAAGCTCTTTGCAGACATTGTATAATAGCTTACAGTAACTAGGTTCGCTGTTGATTCGAAATACAACAACAATATATTTGAATTGCTGTTGAATCTTTGCAATCAGGGCCTTAATCACATTGACAAGAGTGCTCTTTTGTCGGTTTGGTATTGTTGTGACCTTATGCCACTTGATCGAATGACAGATTGCGTGAAAGGCGTACTTGTCACTATTGTAACAAGCTTCTCCTTAAGGAAGCAATTGAATTAGATTAATACTAACGCGATAGAAAGGCGTTGTATTCGTATCCTTAGGGGTCCTTTGAGAGATTTGCTGCGTCATTTTTAACTAGATACACACTTTACAGTCTTTCTATCTTAGCGCTTTGTTGTCCTCAGTAAATTTAAAGCCTGTAACGCTTTTAGGTAGATGATTAATTGCTTGCTTGCTCGCATGTCCCTATAACTGATGCGCCTCGCTAGCCGTTGCGACAATCGCTGGTCGTGGCTTCTAAGATGTTCTTTAAGGCTGAAACCGAGTAGCAAATGTCAATAGCGTACTTAGCGCGGGTTAGTCATTCTCCTTAGCATTAATAAGCCAGTGCCCATTGCTATACTCTAGCATTGCGATTACGTTGCTCAAGTTGTTCTGATAGAGCAAGTCGCGTCCTAAATTAAAATAAATTCCTAGCGATCAACAGCGCGATAAACCAAGGACATTAGCAAAGAATCCTTCCACCAATGCAACATGGGTGAGCTTAATAGGTGCTGTACCAGATGGGGTTCGTACGTTGAGCACAACGGTGCCCCATTCGGCGATCTGAAGCACCTGACCTCTAGCATAGATTACCTCTCTAGGCTCAGCTTTCTGTTAAAAAGTCTAGCCAAATTGTCGGGTGTTACAAACATGCGCGTTTGATCCAGGATCTAATACCTATTAGTTTATAAGGTGTGGTACTTTAGTAGTTGCAGCGTTAAAAGTCTGCATTAGTGCATTTGTTTAGATTAGGCTGTTAACTAGTTAGTCCTTATTAAATTGGATAGGAGTTGTAGTTGCTGAGGTTGCTGTATTGCTCCTTAAACTAGTCTTTGCATCCTTTCCTTTCCTAGAATGTTCTTATCCTTTTTCTGCTTAAAGAATGTGGTCCTTAAGCTTTAGATGCTTCTTTGCCTTCTCTTTTGCTTCTAAGATATCTCTATCGCCTTGCCAGCTAATCTCGTGTAACTTTGGGTTGCAATATTTGTATTCAACAAACATATGGTACTCGCTACAAAAGCACTTTGGCTTCTTCTACTTGTAGCCTCTATTCGCATTAGCTATACGTAACGTAGCTAAAAATGTCCCTATTCCTGCTGCTCTAGGGCTTGTGCGACTATAGAATGTTCGAAATTTCGACACATACTCTTATAAAGACAGAATAGGTACTCCTACTTCGTCCTTAGTAAGAAGGTTAGTGAGCGTCATTGTTGCCTATGCGTCGTTGAGTGGTTTAACAGCAATAAAGAAGTCCTCTTAGCATCAAGCTCTATGAACATCCAGCAGATTAAGCATCTTTATCTGATTAGTGATCTTAATCCAATTATTAAGCTATCCCTTAACTGCTCGTCCTCGCCGTGTTGCTTGCAAGTCTCTGTACTTGACTACAAGCTCGCGTGATCGTCTTACGGTGTTTGGCGAAAGGTGCTCCTTAAGAGCCTTTAGTCGTTCGTAGGCAGTCGTTTTGCCTTCAAGTAGATATAAATTGCTCCATGCAGTTGTCTGCGCAATCTCTAACGTCATCTCGTTCAGTGCCTTCTTCCTATGCAGATAGGTTCTTTAGTCGTATTCCCAGGCGTCTAGCTAGTCCTAGTAGTCGAGCCGTTAGTCATAAGTAAGCTATAAACAAAGCATTACTCCTTCTGCCACAGTAGCAGGCGTCGGTCGCACAGGTTCAATAAGCTTCTTCAGCTCATCTTGCGACTTGTCGGGATCGCAGTACTCCTATATGCCGTTAAGAGTAGCTTTATCACGTCGTAGAAAAAACCATTCTTGCCAATTAGATAGCTTCTCAAGAATAACGGTAGCCTTAGTTACCAGACTAGACGATTCGGTTGCAGCCATTGCGACAAGCAATACGGTGGCAGCAAAAGACGTACAACAAGGTATTCGCAATTAAACAAACGATAGAATACGCTTGAGGAAAGACAAGAGAACAACAGTTATTGATAAGAGGTGCAGTAGCACGTATCTAGGCTTATAACTATTAAAGACCAGGAACACCAAAATCGTGATTCCACCCACACGACCGTGTGGGGGGTTCCTGTAGTATGAAATTGTTCGCCTGAACAAGCTGATTACTAGAATCACGTTCTTTATCCGCAAAAAGCTGGCGCTGTTGCGATAAAGAGACCAAAAGCCAAGATGCAGAGTTTTCGCTCTGCCAAGACTTGGTCAAAACCTTTCACCCAAACTAAGTACCGCTCAGGCGACTACTACTACTTGTTCAAGCTTGAGGTTTTCCCCTACGAGGTTTTTACTCAAGGTACAAGGCAGCTTGCTAACTCGTACGAGGTCCTACTTCGTACGAGGTAGGGGGAGGAAGACAGTACGGGAGCAGAGCTACAAGGGCGAGGGAGAGAGGGGCAGGACAACAACACCCTCACAGATGAGGGCCGGCTACTATAGGTATCTAGGTGCCTGTAGTAGCAGGTAGACCTATTAAAGGGAGGATGGGCTATGTACAACAAGGCTACTGTGGTAGCCAGCCGGCAGGCACGAAATGCTTTCTGTAAATACAGCTTAGCACGTCCCCATGCCCCATGGGAGGCTAGAACATTACGTTCCTGGACGTTAATCAATACTACTACTACTACTACTAACTATTAAAGAAGACAAGGTGTCAATAACTGCATATGAGAACTGTCCTCTCCCTAGCTGTCCTACGGAGTAGACACACAAGGTTATATACATGCGGTGTGCGTAAGTACATGACGTAGAAATAGTAGTAGTGAAGGTTGTAGAACATAGTCGAAGATTCGGCCAAGAAGTATCGGGCCGATTCCGGGAAGGGTAGTCTTGATTGGCAACAACCTCTCACTATTGGTGGCGAAAATCGTCACACCTTGCATTCCGACTACTATTAGAGTTCTCCTCGGTTTACAGTATGGGTATTCAAGTTTGTACCCCGACCTATCTAGAAAAGAAAACTACTAATAAATATCTAGGTATCCTTTCAATGGAAGATCCCTCCGCTCTTTAAGCGTAAAGTTGTTATCGTTACAGCAATAACCGCTAGCGCATGCCAAATATCCGGCTTCGTGATCTCGCTCTTCTCCGACTATAAGAGAAGAGGGGAAGACCTCGTGGCTTATAGTAGCCTTATCTTTCACGGGGCCACGGCTTTGGCAATTATCTTCGTCTACGAACAACCCTGGGTTACTTGGCGTTTTATATCACTAGGATCCGTATTCGTAGCCACAACCTTATGCCCTTTTGCGATTAAACTTGCGGTTGGCAGTGACAGGTTCTTTCTAGTAAGTCAGTAATAGAAGCCATATTCATGTACGAAACAGTCTAGGGAAGCTATTGCGTGGAATGTGCACTAGCCTTTATTCTTATCGTCGTCCGACTCTGGAAGTACAGTCAGTCAGACAGAGGCGATGTTGAGAGAGGCGATGTTAAGAGTAATTCTTCGCAAAAGTACTTAATATCTGACGAGAAGTGAACGACTTAGGGTCGTATGATACTGCTCATGGGGGGGACTTCCGCAAAATCGATACATACGTTCCTTTTTATTTCATTTTTCACCCGCTATCAGCCATCGCGGCAGTACTAGCCTACCCTGCCTCGGAGTGTTCTATTACGACCGGAAGTACTCACGACGATGCGGTGAGCAAGACCGGAGTGCTAGGATGACAAATGGGGGATTATGTAACAATGGGCTACTAAAAGTCTAGCCAAAGCGGGGGATATATAGATGTGGAGAACTTCCTCGATTCTTCGTAGTTAACTCACATTAGCCACCATGCCCTTTTTAGCATCCGGCGTGATGTTCCGACGCCAGCTCGGACGGAATTGGATGTCTCGTGGCTTTTCATGCATAGGTGGATACGTATAGCTCTCTCGCAAGGTCTCCTGATTCATTTTCTCCTTCAATCACCTTGTACCTCTTCTCTCCAGCAGCTAACGACCCATGAATATATTGGAGATCACCGCAGGCTATCTGAGGACAAGACAGAGTCCTTTGCCTCTAGCACGAAGACAGACAATTACATCTTAGTTTAATCAATTATCATCCCACTTTATCAAGAACACCCTTCAATCTGACAACAAGGCTTATGTACGAAATTTAAGGAACGTAGTACGACCTGAAGAATGCCCTAAAAAGATTGAGTTTTTGTTAACTGTAGTGCAAGTTGGTCGATATTCAGAAGGAAGCCATAACAACCGCTGTTGGTTTAAAAAAATCCACTGGCCTTGCACAAAGACATGAGACGACTGCGCACTTTGGAATAAGGGCGATGGCGTAGTAGGGGTGTGTAAAGGAATATCAACGCGATTTGTTCGGATATATTGGCCGTCTGGTGAGAAGGTGACGGCCCTGACGGAGCGGGTATGGCCCTCGAGCACGCTGCGGCAAGCATCCCAGTTGTCTTCCCTTTTTGACAATGACTTAATCCACCCTAGCATTTCGTTTACAAAAGGTTTCCGTACTATACTTGCTTCTGGGGCAAATACAAGAGCCGAGGAATATATTTGTAGAGGAGCATCTTGGAGTATATGTCGGAACCGAAGAGTAAATCGTCGAGCGTCTTGGAGAAATGCAGAAAGAGCACTGTTTGATGCCTGTATTGCATGTTAGTGTAATACAGTGTTAGAAAAAAGTAGAAGCCTTACCTTAACTAGCGTAGAAAGTGTTTCTAGCAAGGAAACACATTTGTTCGTCTCTCCAATTAGACTCATCGCTTCGAGCCAGTGAAGGAAGTGTTTCTGGAGGAACGTATCTGCAGTAGCCTTGTCGCCAACGTAGCGCTGGCTCTGTTTGAGATGATACACCCAGTAACGGCAAGCGTACTGCAATTTGGGCGACAGATGGCTTGTAATCCTTCCTTCATTGACCTCGCTTCTTAAAGTCCTAGGCCGTAAGTCGCATATGTTCTGTTGTAGGCTATTAGGGCCGGACATGAGTTGAAGGCAATAAGACGCTAACCTCTTGTGTCTCGCTCTCTTATCCACCTAGAACGGGCTCTTCTTCTTTGACGCATCGACGAGGAATTCGCGGAACGACAGGTGTAGGAGCCGCACAGGCATATCATCGCGGTCTGGTATGCTTAGAACAGAGTGTAGGGAATCCAGTCGGCAAATGACGTCATCTTTGGATATATGAAGGAGGCGAGCAAGTGATGCGGTGGAAAGTGGAGTCTCTAGAACCACTATACTCCCTACAATATCCCGAAACTCGCATGCCCATCTCTCTTTGTCTTCTTCGTCCTCTTCGTCGAATAGCTGATTGAGGATAGGGAGATACGTCGCGTCGAGTGTCGAGACTTTCGCCTTCCGATACTCCAAGATAATCTCCAGACGCTTTTTGGGATTATCGCGTCGATCGCCAATGTATCGACACGCGGTAGCAGCGAAGATGAACAGTGGGACTGCTTGTTCGACTAGCGCCTCGACGTGATCCCTTCTCGGCCAGCCTGAGGACAACGATCGTTCTTCCCGTACTCGTGCCAGTTCATGCTCGAAATACACGCGGATGTCGTGTTGAATCGTTTGTTTTGCGACTTCGTGCAGGATGAGGTCTTCGAATGTGCCGTCAGGCAATTGTTTAAATCCCAGGCGGATGTGCAGTTCTGGTCACGATGGAACCTTGTTGACTGAACAGGCGTAGTCCCTACTGGTGACCATCCAGTCTGTCTGAGCCTGGCTTTCTTGTCGCATCCTGACTCGTCCACGTATACAACCTGAGTAGAGCAAATTAATGACAAATTGTGAAGATATAGGTCTAGTAAGTCTAGGTTTTGCTCCTTCACTATTTAGCAAATGACATTTTTGGAATAATGTATGCGACACGCTCACGACTTCAAAAATGAGGTTATTACAACAGCTATAATAGCTATTATTACGAGATTTTGTAGTACAGTAGTAAACAAAGGCATGCAATTAATTTGTACTATCTGAATTTACTTGGAAGGTTGACGTTGCGGCCGCGGCGGGTGGTGAAAGCTGGGGCAGCTGGTGCAGCCTGTGATGCCTCCTCAGCAGCTGCACCAGCACCACGTTGTTTCTGACGCTTGTTGGCTTGAGTAGGGGCTTTTGAGGCCCTGCGCTTGCCCTTTTGGGACAGTTGTATAGCTTTATCAGCGTTGCGAGCTGCCTTCTGGCGCTCGCGCTCAGCTGCCTCTCTCGCCACACGCCTCTCCTCTGCCTCCTGCTCTCGGAGTAGCTTGGCAGCAGCTTGAAGCTCCTTCCTGTTAGCCTTTGCAAGCTGCCCGTCATGCTCTTCCCTCTGCTTCACTGTCTCTCGTGCACGTGCCTCTCTAATCTTGCGCGGAGACCAGAAGACGGCACCACTGTGGTACTCCTGGCGCTGCTGCAAGTCAAGAGGTTTGCCGCGCTTCTTGTGCCTCTTCTTAACAGTGAGCGCCTCTCTCAGGCCATCGTTCTCGTGGTATAGCAGCTCGTTTTGGACCTGGTGGAGCGTTTGGGAGAGCGACTTTGACTCTTCTGCGGCGGTATCCTTCATTGCAGAGCGTACGAGACGGTCCGTCTGCCGCCAGTCGCTCTCCCTAAGCGCCAAGGGACCTGCTTCACTTTCTCCCTGCTCCATAGATCCCTCTCTCTTGAAGCGTTTGAGTATAGCCTCTGGCTCCATGGGCCATATACCAGTATCTTCAAAGGACTTGAGGATAGTCTCTGTCTTGAACGAAGATTCCCACGCTTTCCAGAATAGTGGGAAGAAGTCTCCATTCTTAACTGCAATAAGCCCTTGGGTCTTCTGGAGGTGAGTGGAGAGCTCCTTAGAGTAGGCGGCGGAGAGAGGTTTAAACATGGCTACGTCGAGAGGTTGAAGCGTATGGGTGGAATGAGGGGTAAACACAGCTAGGAGGATGCGATGGGAGTCGCAGTAGTCGATAAACTCCTTCGTGAGGTGACTGCCATGGCCGTCAAGTATGAGGAGACGCCAGTCTCTCCCACGACGCGCTTTCTGCTTTGTGCAGCAATCAAAGACCTGCTCTAGCCACGCCAAACCAACTTCGTTATTCGTCCATCCAGATGGAGATGAAGCCACAAAGACGTCATGTTGCCCAGCTTCAATAGCGTCCACCCAAGCTACCTGCAGTGAGCTGTTCGCCGACTGATAGATAAGACCTGGCGGCAGAGCCTCCCATCAGCGCAGACAGCTGCTAAGAGGGTGATCCACTCTCGAGAACCATCTTGGAGTGACCCTTGCACCTCTCTGCGCTCCCACATCCGACGGCTGAACACTCGTTTTGAGCGTCCTGTTATACCTATCATAAAGCCCTTCTCGTCCATATTGTAGGTGTGGCGCGGCTGTATGTCGTACTGCTGCATCTTATCATGCAGCAGGTTGAAATATAGCTTGTACTTAACGCTTGAATCAGCGTTGTGGCGGAGAGTCGATTCCAGTTGTCCATTTAGAGATAAGATGGTCGTGGTTTCGCTGCATGAAACGCGTAACCCACACTATTGTCAACAAGCAAGCTGGCTTGATAAGCTTGATTGACTTGATTGGAAATAAGCAAGTCAAGCAATTCAAGCTCGCAGGCGTATTTTATCAAGCAATTCAAGCTGCGATAGACTGTTAGATTGGGTGAATTGACTTGATTGCTCGCTCGCTTGGCTGATAGTTGCGGAAAAAGTGAGGTTGTAGAGGTAGCTGGCGATGGGTTATCGCGTACTTTTCTGGTGTTTGTAGCTGCCAATTGGCCTACTTTCCTGTACTAGTTAGCGGCTCCTAGCCATCTATCGCGCGTACTTAATGCGTTTCGGCGCGTTGATTGCTGTTGTATCCCATCTTTTGGCTTACTTTGTACGCGTTATTCTATCACTATGCCCCTAAAAGTAAGCAATCGCGCGCCCAAACGTGGTGTTAAGGCAACTGAAGCAGCCGAACTGCCAGCCAAACGTCGCTATAAGCCTACCCAGCGGCTGTTGGAGAGCCAGAGGCAGCTCACGCCGCCCCCAACCCAGCCATCGCAGCCAACTCAGCGACCATCGCAGCTAACTTAGCGACTATCGCAGCCATCCCAGCGGCTGTTATCACGAATTGAGCCCCTATTGTCGTCATTGCCACAGGCTTCTCCGCCTATCGACCCGCTGTTGCCAGCCTCTCCGGCGCTGGAGGAGGCGCCATGGGAGACTCAAGTACGCGATAATCGGCCGGCCAGCGCGTTGTTGGCGCTGGAGGAGGGGTCTGTAGCCGCCACGGAGGCTTTTAGTGAGCCTGGCAATAGTGTTGGCGCGCTGTTTGACGGGCTTGCCGATGACTTTACAGGGCTCGATTGGCGGCGATTGCCTGGGTTGATGAAGCCGTTGGCGCAATCATCGCGCAAGAAGAGTTGGGTTTATCGCCATGGGTACCGTACAGTTACTGAGCTGCCGCCTCATCGCGTCTTCTTTATCTGCCATATATGTTATCAACGGCGCGCGCAAGGCAGTGGCAAGTACGACGTTACCAACGCGACTACTTCTGCCGCCAACCACTTACTCACAGCTCATCGTATCACTGTCAACGGCGAAGTTGAGGCGCCGGTTATAGCCAACGGGCAGCGTTCCCTGCGCCAAATGCTTACCCACGGGCAGCAGCCGGCGCGCGCGATAGCCAACACTATGGGCAACTTTGATGTCCAGGGCTTCCGGATGGCTGCCGTGTCGTGGCTTATAAGCAATAACCACCCATTGCGCGAGTTTGAGACGCCGGAGTTCAGGCAGATAATTGAGTTTGCAAATCCAGAGGCAGCGCGCGCGCTGTGGGCGTCGCACAATAGCGTGTCGAGGTTCGTGATAAAGGTTTACGCGTTCATGCAGCCGCAGGTTGCTAAGGCCTTGTCTAACGCTGTTAGCAAGATCCACATAAGCTTCGACAGCTGGACAGCCCAAGGCGGCCATCGCGGCTTCCTTGGTGTTGTGGCTCACTTTGCCGACGATTCTGGCACTGTGCGAGACCTACCATTAGCGCTGCCGCAGCTCACAGGTCGCCATACTGGCGAGGGTGAAGTCGTAGCGCAAATTCTGCGGCAGTTTGGAGTACGCGGTAGCCAGCTGGGCTGCTACATACTCGATAACGCCGCCCCCAATAACGTCGCTGTAGGCAAGTTAGCAGAAATTTACAACCAAAACGCCAGCGACGTACGCCTACGTTGCGGCTGCCACATACTTAACCTGGTCGGGCAACAAGTAATATTCGGGCGCGATAAAGAGAGCTACAATAACGCTCCAGCTGCAGCGGCGGATGAGGCAGCGTTTATGGAGGCTTGCAGTTATTAACTACATCAAAACACCACAGCAGTACGATTTGCTCGACGATTACTAGCGTTGCGTTAACAACAGCCTGCTAGTGGAGCTGCAGCGCAAGATCAAGGTACCTATTAAGCCCGTTGTCACTCGCTGGAATAGCTACGAAGCCACCATCCAGCGCGCAGTTGAGCTCCGCGAGCCGCTCCACCTCTACATTAGCTACCACATCCGCCATCAAGCCGCCGGGGATGACCTCCAGGCAAGCCGAGGCAAGCCCTACGCAACTAACGTACCTTCATGGATGGGCTCTGACGGGCTAACTGCAGCCGATTGGCAGGTACTTACTGACTACTTGCAAGTACTTCGGCCGCTAAAGCTCGCCACACAGCGGCTTGAAGGCAGAGGCAAGTCTGGCAGGTTTGGCGCAAGCCACGAGGTTATCCCAGTGTTCGAATACTTACTGAACACCTACGATGGCATCGCCACGGCGTTTGAATCAGTCGACTACGAAGCCCACGATGCACCTGAAGACCATCTCGCGATCAACGTACGCGCTGGCTGGAATAAGCTAGATGAATATCGCCGCAAAATCGCAGACTCGCCGTACTATTATATCGCCACACTCCTCCACCCGTACTACAAAACATACTGTAAGAATGCGTGGGTAGATAAGAGCGAGCTGCTGGCCAAGTGTCACGCTGGCTTCTTGCGGATTTGGGCCAGTTACAAGCCACAGGAGCTGCCTTTACGGCGCCTAAAAGCAGCGGCGGATAGCTCTATCGACGACGCTATAGACGCTGTCGTCAACGCTGAACTGGCTGGCGGAGACGCTGTTAGCGATGAGTACGAGAATTGGCACAATTATGAGCCACGGTGGACGCGAGAGTACTACTTTAGCAATATTGCGGAGTCTCCGGTCGCGTACTGGTTACGGCTTAAGCCATCGTACCCTAACCTCGCGCAGTTGGCTATCGACGTGCTTACTATCCCTGCCTCTAGCTGCGATTGTGGGCGTATGTTCAGCGAGCTTGGCGATCTACTTGAGCCAAAACGGCGCAAGATAGGTACTCACTTACTGGCAGCTCTTCAGTCGCTGCGCGGCTGGATTTGGGCAGGTTTTTCACCTCCAACTGGAGCGGAAACGGCAGCGTTTACTGACGATGAGATGGACTCTGAGTACTCAATGAGAGACTGGGGGACAGACACATACTAATTTTGTGCTATAGCGTTCTCTTGCAACACTAAAATACTCAATCAAACTAATCAATCAAGCCAATCGAGCCTCTATAGCAATCCAATCAATTCAATTCACTGCTTCGATTGCGCTAATCAAGCCAAATCAAGCCGACGCTGCTAAGTTGATTGACTTGATTGTTGACAACTGTGGTAACCCAGGCCTCAGAGGCGCTCTGTTTGGCGATCTCAGACGCGAAATTTTGTATCATCTCTCTTGTAGGAGGTAGCCCTCGCTTTGTTAAGCCTCTAGTATACTCTATAAGCTCGTGCTCTTGTTGAGGGTTAAGTAGTTGTTGATCGCGATCTTTAGCCTCCCGTGGGCGCTGACGACCTTAGTGTCTTCGGGACAGCGTAACTCTTTATTATCTACAAAGGGCGCGTCCACATCTCTGCCTACAAGGAGGCAGATATACCGTGCGATTAGAAGCTTTCAGTCTCTGAGAACGGCTAGACTAACAACAGGCTTGGCCTTAAAGTGGCTGAAGCATTTTGACGCGCATACAAAGGCGCGCCAGGTAGGGGCATACAGGTTGCTCATTCTAGACGGCCATGAGAGCCATCTCAACCAGGATTTCAAGGACTACTGCCTTTAACATAAGATCCTCACCCTCTGCATGCCACCTCACTCATCGCACGTCCTTCAGCCACTTGACGTGGTCTGCTTCTCGCCGTTAAAGGTGGGGTTGCATACCCAGTAGCGCAGATGCTCTGGATGACTGTAACCCACTCGCGATCGCCTGGCTGAATAAGCTCAGGCCGAGCACGTCTCTCTGCGCCTGTAACGACTTTCATTGAGCCAATAATGCCCATCTGGAAGCCAATCTCATCAAAGTTGTGCACGTCGTCGTCATAGACGCCGTTGGTGTCCTCCACCAGCTTGAACCACGCGCCAATTATCTCTGGATCTTCCTGCCACTTTTCCTTGGCACGACCAACTTACATTACGACTCTTCATTTTCATCGCTATCAAACAAGGAGCCTACGTATATTGTGCTCACCTCTGATTTAGAAAATGCCTCTATATCTTTTTTGCATATTCGCGTGTTATGCCTAGTCTCTCTACAGTTCCTACAGCGCTGTAGAGCTGGTTAGGCTCTTTCTTGATCACCACTATTCCGAGCCTTCTTTGATCGCTTAGCTGCTACAGAGGCCTCAGTGGCCACCTGGGCTGCTGCCTCTATAGTACCACTATGCTGAAGATGCTTATGTTTACGCCCTTTTCTCCTAGTTATTACTGCCAATTGCTCTTCAAGCTCAGTAATCCGGGCTGCTTAAAGCGCGTTTTAGTGCAGCATCAGTTCACCACCTTTTATAAGCTAGGAGAAGCCAGCCTGAGCTGTGACAGACGATCGAGTGAAGGAATTGCTTACTAGCTTTGACTAGGATCTAAACTCGTGCGTGTTGCTTGGTGTCTTTGATTGCCATAGTGTTTCCTGTGACACCGCGGGCAGGATTCGAGACTTACCTATCGCGCTGCCGCAGCTCGCTGGCGTCCACAGCGGCGAGAGGATAGACGAATGTGTCGACAAAGCGCTGCAGGCGTTCGATATAACGGCGGAGAAGCTAGGTTACTTTGTGTTAGATAACGCTGCAAGTAAGAATGTGGCAGTGGAGTGCTTGAGTAAACAGTATGGATTTACTGCCGCTCAACGCCGCCTTCGTCGCAGTTGCCACACTATCAACCTCGTCGGTCAAACTATCATGTTTGGCAAGGATAAAGACGCCTACGATAATGACCCAATGCACGAGAAGGATGAGGAGAAGTTCATAAATAAGTGGCGGCGGCTGGGGCCTTTAGGAGTGTTTCTAGACATCATCAACTTTATCAGTACGCCGAAACAGTACTCCAGTTTCTCTACTTTCCAGCACCTCGCGTTAGCTGAAGACCCCACAAACAAGGCCTTATTATTTGCCGTCGTCAAGGCGTGCGTTACACGCTAGAACAGCTATTGTGCTGCCTTTAAGCGTGGGCTTATCCTCCAACGTCCCATCACCAACTACGCCAAACACCACATCTCACAGATCGAAGCGCTTAATCAAACAACTAACAAGCCGCCAGCTGCTCTAGCGTGGATGCAATCAACCGGTCTACAAGCAGCAGACTGGGCAGTTATCACTAAGTATGTGGATTTCTTGAAGCCGCTCAAAGCAGCCACAGAGCGGCTGGAAGGTCGCGGC
Source organism: Laburnicola sp. JP_R_19 (assembly GCA_031010545.1). Lineage (NCBI taxonomy): Eukaryota > Fungi > Ascomycota > Dothideomycetes > Pleosporales > Didymosphaeriaceae > Laburnicola > Laburnicola sp. JP_R_19. The sequence goes on along the minus strand of VOIT01000010.1, from coordinate 111,243 downwards.
AAGAGCAAGCAGCCAGGCGATCGCAAGCTTAATGGGCGCTTCGGCGCCATTTATGAGGCTATCCCTACCTTTGAGCAGCTTATAAGCGCTTATGAAGAGCGCTTAATTACCTATCGCGATGTTGACTTTGAGCAAGAAGACGCTCCGGAAGACCATTTGGCCATCAACCTGCGCGGCGCTGTCGCCAAACTGAAGCTCTATTATAGCAAACTGAGCGACAGTACTACCTATTCGATTTTACTCCACCCGCGCTATCGTAACTACTGCAAAGTCGCTTGGGCGGGTGACCCAGCTCAATTGGCGGCTGCCGACGCTGCCTTTCAGCAACTTTGGCGCCTCTATAGCGGTACTGTTGCTCCCCGGCCGCCTCCATGCCCGCTGGTTAAGCGGTCCAACACCATTGACGACGCCGTTGGCGCAATTATCGAGGCGGAGAGCGACTCTGATGAAGAAACTGGCGATGAGTACGAGCGCTGGCGGGCTTGTGAGCCGCGTTGGAGCCGCGCCGACTTCGATCGAGAAGGTAACCCAGTCCGCTATTGGCTTGGGTTACGCAACAAGTACCCAGCGTTGGCGCAGTTTGCGCTTGATATAATGAGTATTCCAGCCTCCAGCGCGGAGTGTGAGCGCTTGTTCAGCGAACTTGACGACTTATTGGAGCCGAAGCGGCGCAAAGTGAGCTCACAGTTACTAGCTGCTCTGCAGTGTGTGCGGAGCTGGCTGAAGGCTGGTTTTATGAGCAGCGACAATGAGGTTGATGAGAGCAATCTCACTGACGCAGCAATCGAGACTCTGTACAGTGTATCTAAATGGGACGATTAGCTGCTAAACTGCAGTACAACACCACAATTTCAGATTAATGTTTGCAAATCCGACTTCCAAATCAAGTACAAACTGCTGCTAAGACCTCCTAATCAAGACCTCCAGCACTGTTGAGGCACATCAAGTTAACGGGTGGATTTGGACTGGATTTGTTTGTTGACAATTATGCTTATATGTTGATAGCTTGACTCGAATGTATTAGATGGAACTGCTAACATTGCGATTACACTATAGACGTTAGCAAACTGTGTGTTTGAGGCATATTTACTTTCTAGGTGACATTGGATAAGAGTCCCCAAACCTTTTAAAGGTTCTTTTCAATTTCGATGGAAAACAGGTGTTTATTGTGCACAAATGGCATAGTATTACTGCGCATTCTCGCGCTGTTAGCAGTGATAATGATCAATTGTTGCTAGCCTTGGCGATCTACGATACCTTAGGTAGCGATCTATACAAGTCCCACGTCGGCCAAAATTGCCGTCGTCATGATGAAGCGCACAATGCCACTTTGCGTCAACGCCAGCCTCGCCTGAGATATTCCCGACAGTCCGTTAACACCGAGGCCCGTGAAACCGTGAAACCTAAATGGGGATCTATTAAAATGCTTGGACGTTCGAAGAAGCCAACGGAGAGAAAGAGAGCGCGGCGACCAATCCTGCACCCACTTGGTTATTTATGAAATTACTGAAATCCAAGTCGTTCGGAGTATTCCAGTCGGGCATGACAGGGTCGTTAACAATGCTTGGGTCGAGCATTATCGCGTTCTGATCGAAGCTACCGTACGTGTCGAAGTCTAGGTAATTGTCCATTATTATAGATTCCAATTGCCAGTTTGCTCGAGACAAAGTGGTGGGATCCAGGCCAGCCGTATTCATGAAAACGTTCGAGACCATCGGTGCTTCTTGTTTGATTATTGGAGATACGATCTGTGACTTCCGTGGGAACGGGCTATTCATGGGCGGCGTTGGTGGTGCATTGTGTCGTGCGAAAGGGTCGGCGAATGGGATGGTCTTGAAGCTCACTGATCGTCGCTTCTTCTGCATACGGTTGCAGTTCTCTTCGAAACCATCGTAATTGCTACCACCATCACTGGACGCGTGGAGTAAGTCAAGCCGTTCGAGGATGTCGTGTGTTAGTGGATGACCACTTTGCATTTCGTGCAATGGTGCACCAGGCCAGCCTTGGCCCTGCTGTAACCTGGTGTATAGCTCTCGCAAGCCAGCGACAAGTTGCGACTGCTGTTGTTCAAGCATCTCGACATAGCTATTGCTGTCAGTAAACGACCTAGAAGCAACAAGCGAATCTGCTTACCCTTTGGGATACACCTTATCTTGCGACGTTTTCCTCTCGCCAAAAACGCAGATAGCATCGTTTTTTCTGCATCCATTGCAGGGGCTGTCGCCGTCACACTGCTACTGTTACTAGGGATCCAGGACAGCAGCATGTATGCATACCTTGATTTTCCTTATCCGACATCGGTCGCAGGCCGTACACACTCGCTTACGGCCGTTATCCATTAATGTAGCCAACCCAAAGCTAGGAGAAGGTTGAGGTCGAGAGTGGTAAGGTATTTGGTGGCTCACTGAGGGGTCAAAGATATCAAACGAATAGAACAAAGAAAACAGCAGAAGTTGGAACCCTAAATACAGCGGGTCTGTGTAGACACTATAGCATTATATCTAATTCTGTTGCCAATCAAGACTACCCTTCCCGGAATCGGCCCGATACTTCTTGGCCGAATCTTCGACTATGTTCTACAACCTTCACTACTACTGTTTCTACGTCATGTACTTACGCACACCGCATGTATATAACCTCGTGTGTCTACTCTGTAGGACAGCCGGGGGAGGACAGTTCTTATATGCAGTTATTGACATCTTGTCTTCTCTAATAGTTATGAGCCCGGATACGTGCTGCTGCACCTCTTGTTAATAACTGTTGTTCTCTTGTCTTTCCTTAAGCGTATTCTATCGTTTGTTTGATTGCGAATACCTTGTTGTACGTCTTTTGCTGCCACCGTATTGCTTGTCGCAATGGCTGCAACCGAATCGTCTAGTCTGGTAACTAAGGCTACTGTTATTCTTGAGAAGCTATCTGATTGGCAAGAATGGTTTTTTCTACGACATGATAAAGCTACTCTTAACGGCATATGGGAGTACTGCGATCCCGACAAGTCGCAAGATGAGCTGAAGAAGCTTATTGAACCTGTGCGACTGACGCCTGCTACTGTGGCAGAAGGAGTAATGCTTCGTTCACAGCTTACTCATGACCAACGGCTCGACTACCAGGACTAGCTAGACGCCTGGGAATACGACTAAAGAACCTATCTGCATAGGAAGAAGGCACTAAACGAGATAACGTTAGAGATTGCGCAGACAACTGTATGGAGCAATCTATATCTACTTGAAGGCAAAACGACTGCCTACAAACAACTAAAGGCTCTTAAGGAGCACCTTTCGCCAAACACCGCAAGACGATCACGCGAGCTTGTAGTCAAGTACAGAGACTTGCAAGCAACACGGCGAGGACGAGCAGTTAAGGGATAGCTTAATGATTAGATCAAGATCACTAATCAGATGAAGATGCTTAATCTGCTAGATGTTCATAGAGCTCGATGCTAAGAGGACTTCCTTATTGCTGTCAAACCACTCGACGACGCATAGGCAACAATGACGCTCACTAACCTTCTTGCTAAGGACGAAGCAGGAGTACCTATTCTGTCTTTACAAGAGTATGTGTCGAAATTTCGAACATTTCATAGTCGCACAAGCCCTAGAGCAGCAGGAATAGGGACATTTTCAGCTACGTTACGTATAGCTAATGCGAACAGAGGCTATAAGCAGAAGAAGCCGAAGTGCTTTTGTAGCGAGTACCATTTGTTTGTTAAATACAAATATTGCAACCCAAAGTTACATAAGATTAGCTAGCAAGGCGATAGAGATATCTTAGAAGCAAAAGAGAAGGCAAAGAAGTATCTAAAGCTTAGGGACCACATTCTTTAAGCAGAAAAAGGACAAGAACATTCTAGGAAAGGAAAGGATGCAAAGACTAGTTTAAGGAGCGATACAGCAACCTCAGCAACTACAACTCCTATCCAATTTAATAAGGACTAACTAGTTAATAGCCTAATCTAGACAAATGCACTAATATAGACTTTTAACGCTACAACTACCAAAGTACTACACCTTATAAACTAATAGGTATTAGATCCTAGATCAAACGCGCATGTTTGTAACACCCAATAATTTAGCTAGACTTTTTAATAGAAAGCTGAGCCTAGAGAGGTAATCTATGCTAGAGGTCAGGTGCTTTAGATCGCCGAATAGGGCACCGTTGTGCTTAATGTACAAACCCCATCTGGTACAGCACCTATTAAGCTCACCTATATTGCATTGGTGGAAGGATTCTTTGCTAATGTCCTTAGTTTATCGCGCTGTTAATTACTAGGAATTTATTTTAATTTAGGACGCAACTTGCTCTATTAGAACAACTTAAGCAACGTAATCGCAATGCTAGAGTATAGCAATAGGCACTAGCTTATTAATGCTGAGGAGAATGACTAACCCGCGCTAAGTACGCTATTGACATTTGCTACTCGGTTTCAGCCTTAAAGAACATCTTAGAAGCCACGACCAGCGATTGTCGCAACGGCTAGCGAGGCGCATCAGTTATAGGGACATGCGAGCAAGCAAGCAATTAATCATCTACCTGAAAGCGTTACAGGCTTTAAATTTACTAAGAGCGACAAAGCGCTAAGATAGAAAGACTGTGAAGTGTGTATCTAGTTGAAAATAACGCAGCAAATCTCTCAAAGGACCCCTAAGGATACAAATACAACGCCTTTCTATCGCGTTAGTATTAATCTAATTCAATTGCTTCCTTAAAGAGAAGCTTGTTACAATAGTAACAAGTACGCCTTTCACGCAATCTGTCATTCGATCAAGTGGCATAAGGTCACAACAATACCAAACCGACAAAAGAGCACTCTTGTCAATGTGATTAAGGCCCTGATTGCAAAGATTCAACAGCAATTCAAATATATTGTTGTTGTATTTCGAATCAACAGCGAACCTAGTTACTGTAAGCTATTATACAATGTCTGCAAAGAGCTTGGAATCAAGATTGAAGCACGAGCTGCGGATACTCCAGCGCAGAATCCAAATGCTGAAAGAGCTAGGAGAATCATAGCCGAATGAGGAAGAGCATTAAGAATTTTATTAGGACTTCTAAAGAAGTGGCAAACAAGCTTGTCGTTACTACTGCTATATTGCTTAACGTCATACTAACAGAGAGCCTTAGTTAGGAGACGCCTTACCAAAGAGTGTTTGGCAGAAAACCATTAGTAACGCACATAGCTCCGATTGGATGTTTGTGCTTACGTGCTCGACAGGAAGGTTAAGCGCGGAGAGACAAGCTTAAATCTCGAACGATAATTAGATACTTGGTTAGTTACAACTCGACAAACATCTTCTACATCTGGATACTAACTAAAGAACGTGTAATACGAACACGTAATGTGGTTTTTGCGCGACAGCACCTTATAAGAACAACAATAAGCCTAAGAAACTTTTAGAAGAAGCCAAACGTTTAATTAAGATCTTAGACATACCTACACCTTAAGCACTTATAGATGTTAAGGACCTTCTATCTCTATTACAAAAACAGAACTAATTTTATAAGGAGAACAACTTAACTAATAATACTCTAAACAATACTAAAGCAACAACTAAGAACTATACACCTTAAACTAGAGAACTAGGATAAGGAATTTAATAGCCCTGCAACGCTAGAGTTAATAATCCCTTAACAGCACAATGTACTAGGTGGTTAGGGAGACCAACACTAAGACCAATACCAAGACTATGTACCAAATTAATACTAGAACAATGCTCTAAGACGTACAGATCTAGAGGTTAGCAGTTAAGAAAATGTGATTAAAGGATGCCGACAACGACCGCGGGCCAACTATACTCATCGTAATTACTTAAGTACAAACTTGACCTACTACAGCACATTTTTGACCGCAATCAGTTAACTAGAAATAACAAAACTGTTTGCAAAAGTGCCGAAAGTTCGAATCCACAGAGATCAGCTGCCACCACCTCCAAAACGTTATCGAGATGTCGCTACACATCTATTTGCCAACAAGTTTCACAAGGCAATAGACATTAAATTTAACAACTGCTAGCAAAAAGGTTGTTTTGCTCAGACACCTGCAACATTATTAACTACTAACGCTAAGGTATTACCCCTAATGTAGGTATACACATATAAGTTTGACTAAGATAGATACTTATATAAGTTTAAAGCTCAACTTGTTGTTTGAGGAGATCTTCAAGCAGAGTGGGGAGATACCTACGCGGCCACACTGGCTGCCCGAGTCTTTCGAGGATTGATCGCGCTGGCTGCTGCGTTCGATCTCTTGATGTTTTAGTACGACGCACTGAACGCGTTTCTTAACGCACGAGTAAACAGAAAGCTTTTCTGTTACACACCTGAAGGCTTTGCTAAGCGATATAGAGAGCTGCTTCTAATCCTTTAAGCACTGTACAGTCTTAAGGAAGCTCTATTGCTTTAGTATGCAGAACTCTAGAAGACTTTAAAGAAGCTAGGATTAAACCTAGTTCTTAGAGTTCCTTGCTTATTTGCTAACAGCAATTTAATCGTTTTCTTCTATGTTGACAATATTATAGTCCTAGTACATCCTTTAAAGCTGGGCTACAAGGAGGAATTTGAAAAGCGCTTGCTACAGATCTACAATATTCGAATACTTAGCGAATTAACCTAGTTCCTTAGAATTCGCGTGATCCGCGATCAACCTTTAAAGAGCATTTAGTTAATTTAAGACTCTTTTATTAATAAGGTTGCAAGAAAGTTCAACCTAACAAGCAAGAAGGGATACCCTAATGTTCCAATAAAGGAAAACTTCCTGCCGCCATCTACTAAGCAACTGAACTCTAAGCGTACGAAGCTCTATCAACAACTAGTTGGATCACTCGCTTACATTGCCACGTTTACACGACCTGACGTCGCACGAGCGCACTTAGTACTAGCCCGACATCTTACAAACCCTAGCCAAAAGCATTTGTACGCAGCAATCTATTACTAGCGTTATCTTATTAGCAAGAGAAATCTAGCACTTAAGGCCTTAGGAACTCAAAGCAAGAAAGACCTTTTTGTAATTCCTATAGAGGACGCGGACACAAACAAACCAATCTTCTTTAGCGCATCTAATGCTGCCTATACGGACGAACCTAACACGCAGAGAAGTTCTAAAGCATACTTGTTCAAACTATACAGCCTGCCTATTGACTGGAAGGCTGCTGTGCAGAAGACTATTACGAAGTCTACAACAGAAGTAGAACTTCTAGCTCTATCCCGCGCTGGCGGCGAAATAGAATGGTGGAATAGGCTATTTCGCAAGATCGAATTTAACCCAAACATACGCCCCACAATTTAGTGCAACAATTAGCAGACAGTTAGTGTAGTCACTAAGGCTACAGAGAAGCTCTAGACAAAGTTAAAGCACGTAGACATTTATTAACTGTAGCTATAACAAGAAATAGAGGATAGAAGATTGTGTATAGACTAGAAGCCAACTACCTACATACCTGCTAATAGACTAACAAAGGCGCTACCTTAACAGAAGCACGCACAATTCATTAAGCAGCTTAGCCTTAAAGACATCTTAGACCGCTTAACTACTACTATAAAGGAGGTCAATATCAAGTCTCTCTTAGAGATACATGATTAATTTCAGCTTTCACTATTCATTCAAGCTAGGGGGGTGTGTTGCCAATTAAGACTACCCTTCCCAGAATTAGCCCGATACTTCTTGGCCGAATCTTCGACTATGTTCTACAACCTTCACTACTACTGTTTCTACATCATGTACTTACGCACACCGCATGTATATAACCTCGTGTGTCTACTCCGTAGGACAGCCGGGGGAGGACAGTTCTCATATGCAGTTATTGACACCTTGTCTTCTCTAATAAATTCACTTCAGAGGGCAGGTTTAGACGGACGCTCGGCCTTAAAGTTGTCGATGGGAAAGGCAGAAGCGTGGCAATGTAATTACAGCTATACTAGAAGTGCGTTGCCATCTGTTGGCGGAAGGTGTTCCTGCTCACCTGGCATGAGCACCTCACAGTGTTTACGTTTACGTCATCACGCGCTAGTATACATAGGACAACTTCTCCGAGCTGCCTCTAATACAAAATATAACACACTTTCAACACCATCCCAGTCGTCGGCATACAGTCGACCACCAGGTACGGGTGACTAGCGCGCATGGGTTGCAAAGCCCTTTGGTGGTCCTTCACGAGAGATTTGTTCCCTGCAAAGGATTGGCGCTAGTCACCCGTACATGCTGGTTGGCTGTATGTAGGCCTTTGCACGCTACTCCTACGCGCGTTCCCAGCTCCCTGCGCTGTCGGTCAGCTCCCTGCGCCGTTGGATTTTTTCTCCCTGCGATTGGTCAGCTCCCTGCGCCATTGGTCAGCTCCCTGCGCCGTCGCCAGCTCCCTGCGCCGTCACCAGCTCCCTGCGCCGTCCTCAGCTCCCTGTGCATACTTCCAGCTTCTGCGCCCGCTGATGGGTAACGTGAAAAGTCAGAGGAATGTGTGTAGGTAGTGTTACGCTTCAAACACGGCCGTGCTGTAAGCCACATCCAGGATTCGTCACACAGTTCAACCATGCCACGCTATTCGCGTGATAGTCAACTCAGCAAGTCGCCTCGTAATAAAAGAGGGCTACCGCACAGCACATATATGTGCATATAGCGAATTTGCTGACACCTGTGGTGTCCTATAAAGAACTGACAACCTTTGCGGCAGTAGGCTTGGGGGTGGGCGTGTGGGCCCCAAGGCTTTGGCTTTCGCTCGTGCTTGGACGTTGGGCGCTACTTTAGTGGGTACGACGTTCTGCGTTGGGTTGAGCACCCGCGGCGTCACAACGGGAGAATCGTAGGCAGAAGTAAGCCTTTGCACGCTAACTGTTTGGGTAGCGATCTTAGTTTGGGGCGGCGGGAAGGCTAACCTCGTTGCTGTAGTTGGACAGGCTCCAGCTCCCTGCGCGATTCCCAGCTCCCTGCGCCGTTTCCAGCTCCCAGCTCCCTGCGCCATTTCTAGCTCCCTGCGCTATAGCCAGCTCCCTGCGCCGTTTCTAGCTCCCTGCGCTATAGCCAGCCCCTGCGCTGTCGTTGAGCTCCCTGCGCTGTTGGTCGCTCCCTGCGCCGTTGGTCAGTCCTCGAATGTCATCTGGACCAAGACCGTCTACGAAGCGGACCGCCTGGCAAGCAACCCCTCCACGGGCGAGGGAGACGCCATCGTCGTCGGCGGCTTAGTCGATGCGATGGCGTTGAGAGCAGCACGGACGACGACGACGATCTTCCAGAGGACGAAACACAGACTGCGTGGTCTCAGCTTGCTCAAACGGGTAGCCGCCCGTAAGACCACGTCGGATTCGCCGCGTGATGAATCGCAAGCCGTAGTCGAAGAGGATAAAGAAGTGTCCAACAATCCGCAAAGAACGTCCCAGCATGTCTGCCCAACACCCAGGGCGCCGAATTTCCCTGCTGAACCCTGCTTGCTAGCTTACCGGGACCGGTAGTCGCCTTAACTTTTAGTGTGGTCGTTTTAACTGCATGCACAGATGACACATAATTAATAGAATTAACTCATCTTAACCATTATTAAATCTACTACTTTCCATCTCATCTCATTAAGAATACCTTTGCATCTCCACCATCGTCCTCAACTCTCTCTTTTTGGGCTTTCTTCACAACACGTGCCTACAATTGAACCGGAACTTTTGCCCGCTCCACCCCTTCTTATAACGCTTGCTAAGCGTCGTTTTTATCACTACCTTGAATTTAGTAAAGCAGACAAGTGCTACCTCAGCAATGCCACTGCTTGATCTACCAAATGAGTTGCTCCGAAATATATCAGAATACCTAGAATCCGAGAGATATATCAACGCCATTGCACAAGCCAACCGTCGCCTTTACCATCTCCTAGATAGCTACCTCTACCGCTACAATGTACAACAATCTGGAAGCTCAGCGCTGTTGTGGGCTGCCCGACATGGCCAAGAGGCGACGGCGCAAAAGTCGCTGAGGGAAAAAGCCGACATCAACACGAGGGGTGGACTCTACGGCAACGCACTCCAGGCGGCTTCAGCTGGAGGCCACGAGGCGATTGTGAAGCTGCTGGTCGACAAGGGCGCCGACGTCAACGCGCAGGGTGGAGACTACGGCAACGCACTCCAGGCGGCTTCAGCTGAAGGCAACGAGGCGGTGGTGAAGCTGCTGGTCGACAAGGGCGCCGGCGTCAACGCGCAGGGTGGACACTACGGCAACGCACTCCAGGCGGCTTCATACAGAGGCCACGAGGCGATGGTGAGGCTGCTGGTCGACAATGGCGCCGACGTCAACGCGGAGGCTGGACACTACGGCAACGCACTCCATGCGGCTTCAGCTGGAAGACTCCATGTGGCTTTAGCTGGAGGCCACGAGGCGGTGGTAAAGCTGCTGGTCGAGAAGGGCGCCGACGTCAACGCGCAGGGTGGACACTACGGCAACGCACTCCAGGCGGTTTCAGCTGGAGGCCACGAGGCGATGGTGAGGCTGCTGGTCGAGAAGGGCGCCGACGTCAACACGCAGGGTGGACTCTACGGCAACGCACTCCAGGCGGCTTCAGCTGGAGGCAACGAGGCGGTGGTGAAGCTGCTGGTCGGCAAGGGCGCCGACATCAACACGCAGGGTGGACTCTACGGCAACGCACTCCAGGCGGCTTCAGCTGGAGGCCACGAGGCGATTGTGAAGCTGCTGGTCGACAAGGGCGCCGACGTCAACGCGCAGGGCGGACTCGAACAGGCACTTTCAGATGCACCTCTGCCAAATACACCCTAGGCGCTTATCTTACAGTACGAAACTGACGCCCGTTCTAAAGTCGAACCGAACATAGCTGTAAGGTGTGTCCCTGGGTCGCGAGACGCACGGTGTACCGAGACATTTTGTGAGGAAAATCCTCTCCGAATTTCTCCCAATAAATATATAGCACTTTGAGGTCCACAGTGCCTTCGGCTTGCTGCTCCCTAACAAAGTGCCATTGCGTGTCAATGTGCTTTGTTCGGGCGTGAAACTGCGGGTTTTTAGCCAGCGCTAAAGCTCCCTGATTGTCACCGAAGATGATGGTGGTAACCGGTTCATCGCCGTGACCCAGCAGCTCTTCGAGCAATCGCTTCAACCAAATGGCTTCCTTGACGGCTTGTGTTTGCCCCATATACTCTGCCTCACAGGAAGACAAGGCCACAGTTGGTTGCCTTTTGGACGACCAGCTAAGGGCGCCGCTCCCAAGATTGAACACGTATCCTGAAGTAGAGCGGCGGGTAGTAGTATCGCCCGCCCAATCAGCATCTGTGTACCCTCTTAAAGGTTGCAGTGGCCCCTTGAATACTAACTCTAGCTCTTGCGTACCCGTAAGGTACCTAAATACCCTCTTGACTGCCGTGATGTGTGCGCTTGTCGGGTTGCTCATGAATCGACTTAGGCAGACGCAGCAAAAGCTCTACAATCTTCCCAAAATGGTAAGAGAAAGGCCTTACGGCCATCTATGCAAAGCAACAAGCGTCAGAAACGTGTGGTTGACGCTGTAGCTACTGAGGAGGCCTTAGGTGCCGCATCAGCAGCTCCACTTAAGACTACGCGGTGCGGCCGCAACGTCAAGCTTCCGAGTAAATACAAGTAGTGCAGGTTAATCGCAATCTTTAATATAATACTCCAAATTAAAATCTCGTGCTAATAGCTATTTTGTGTAGCTCTACAGCCTCATTTTTGGATGAGCTGTTTTGGTGTTGCGCGATCGTTACGCGAACATGATCGTTACGCGCACGGACACGTTAATCAACTCTCGCGGCCACCCCATCAATCGGCCAAAACGGTATATATGAGATAAAATTGTCGCATGAATTCAGAGAGTAACAAAAAATCTCGTAATAATATATTTTTTACGTAGCTGGAGAGCTTCATGTTCGAGGCAGCTGCCTGAGGAGCAGCCTGAGGAGTATAGAGCTCCCTGAGCGTCCACCTGAGTGCGCGCCTTTCCTGATTAGGTTAGCGCGACTTCCTGTTTCACAGGTATATAGTCAGACTCTTTCGTAGCTTCAATCAACACCGATTTTGCTCTGTCTTCCGATCACTTCATATTTGCAATCGCTAACATACTGCCAAGTCAGGCGTTGCGCGCACAGACAGTAATTACAGTGCCCGTCGGTAAAACGACCACCTCGGTTAAACGACCACCCCAACACCATCTCAGCGCAAGCAAACATGAGGTTGTACAGCCACCAACAATAGGTATTATTATAAGATTCTGTGGTGGAGTAGTAAACAAGGTTATGCGATCAACTTGTACTATCTGAATTTACTTAGAAGGTTGACGTTGCGGCCACGTGATGTGACTTTAGGTGGTGGAGCAGATGGCTCATCTTGAACTTGAGCACGACCTGGCTGGCCACCCACCCGTTTCTGACGCTTGTTACTTGTTGTCGGTGGTCTTGAGGCTTGTCTCTTTCCCTTTTAGGACTGTTTAAGGGCTTTAGCAGAGTCTCTCTCCTCCTTCTGGCGTTGACGTTCAGCAGCCTTGTCAGCCTTCTCGTTCTCTCTTACTTCCTTAAGTCTCTCTCTCTCCACACGCTTCTCTTCAGCAATCTTCTGCTTATATAATTGAGCAGCTGCTTTAAGCTCCTTAGCCTCAGCTTTTTGGAGTTTTAATTCCTGCTCTTCCTGCTCCTTCACAGACTGACGGGTACGCGCCTCTCTTATCTTTCTTGGAGACCAGAAGACAGCTCCTCCATAATACTCCTTGCGCTGCTGAAGGTCAAGGACCTTGCCCTTCTTCTTGTGCTCCGTTTTGGTTGTAAGAGCGTCTCTTAAGCCCTCGTTCTCGTGGTGTAGCAGCTCATTTTGAACTTGAAGATGGTGGAGTGAACAAGTAAGCTTCTTTGCCTCTTTGTCTGCGCCCTCTTTTACAGCCGACTAAACAAGCTTTCTCATCTTTCTCCAATCAGTCTCATCAAGAGATAATGAGCTCTCTCTTGACTCCTCTTCCTCTGGCGTCTTTAGGTGGAATCTTTTGAGTATTACGTCACGATCCATTGGCCATACGCCGGTTGCTTCAAAGGCCTTCAAAATCGTCTTCTCTTTAAAGGACATGATCCAGGCCTGCCAGAACAAAGGGAAGAAGTCGCCCTTCTTAATTGGGATAAGGCCTTGGCTTTGGTGGAGGTGGGTGGAGAGCTCCTTTGAGTATGAGGATGAGAGAGGCTTGAATATCACCACATCAAGTGGTTGAAGCGTGTGGGTTGAATGGGGAGGGAAGTTTGCAAGGAGCATCCTGTTCTTATGGCAATATTCAATAAAATCCATAGTAAGGTGGGATCCATGGCCCAACATCAGAACACCAAAAGTACGCCAACTTCAACGCGACATAACTCCACCAATATGGATCCAATTCAGAAAGCAATTGAAGAAATTGAATCGCGCAAGCTAGGACAAGATTTCTCGTATAAGAAAGTTGCTGAGAAATACGGTGTAAACAGAACTACACTAGCCCGAAGGCATAAGGGCGTACAGGCGTCATATGCAGCTGCAGGAATCAACAGGATGAAACTCAACCCACAACAGGAGACAGAGCTTGTACAATACATTGAAACTCATACAAAGAGAGGGCTTCCACCTACAAGAAAGATGATACAAAATTTCGCGTCCTACGTAGCTAAGGTGGAGGTAGGAGAAGGGTAGGTGACGCGCTTCCTCCACAGAAACCAGGACCATCTCATCTCTCAATGGACGTCGGGCATGGACTCCAATCGCCACCAGGCTAATTCAGAGCCAAAGTACAAGCTCTACTTTGATCTCCTCCACCAGAAGATTGATCAATATAACATAGAGCCTCAGCACACGTATAATATGGATGAGAAGGGCTTCTTAATTGGTATCACAGGCAGAAGCAAACAGATCTTCAGCAGGCAGATGTGGGAGAGAAAGGAGGTGACGGCTTCACTCCAGGATGGCTCACGTGAATGGATAACCCTCCTGGCTTGCGTTGGGGCAGGTGGAGACGCTCTTCCACCAGGCCTGATTTATCAAGCTGCCAACAGCAACGTTCAATCAACTTGGGTAGAAGCTATTCAGGCAGGCAAGCACGAAGTCTTTGTCACTTCATCTCACTCTGGGTGGACAAATAACGGGTGGTCGTTTAACCGAGGTGGTCGTTTTACCGACGGGCACGGTACCTGGTGGTTGAGTGTACCGGGTACCACTACATTAGCGTACTATACACTCCTCAGCTCCACCGTGCGCCACAACCTTGGAATGCTCGTTTGTTTAACCCGCCTTTTACACTCGCATTCCGAACAAACAGGTTCGTCGCTCGAACGTCGCTCGACTACACGCGCGTCGAGAATACATTATCACGCATAACAATCGCACCATTGCACCTACCTTCGGTATCCCACAGTTTCTACCATGGTGACCCGAAGACATTACTACACTGCCTCCAACGTCCGCGGCCTCGTCTTCCTCGTCTTCGTCATCCTCACCCAAGCTGTCCTCTTGAGCAGATGGAATAGCAACGGGCAACTCGCCCCAACCCCAAAAATCTAACCCTAACCCCCCACGCAGATACTCTTTCTTGGCCCGCATAGGCGCCTACCTCATCGGTAATGCCGTTCTAAACCTTATAATGGTCTACTTCATCCGCAAAGATAAATGGCACCGCATTGCCGCAGTGGTAACCGCGATTCTCGCTTTCGGCCTATGGGTCACGGGCAGCGTCTTGAATGGGCTCATCGTGAAGGAGAATGGATTCTAGACGTGTCTTGGCAAGAGTGATCCTTGGCAGCTTCCTGGAGATAATTTCCTCCAGCAGCGGTTGGAGAAAGAATAGGGTCGGGAATGTCCGCCGGAGTATCCACCTCAGGGTATTCGTCACTATGGCCGACCTCGCTATTGTTAAGAAGGGTAGACAGCCCAGTCAATTCTCTCGTGTCCGCATCGCTCCGTAGATGATGTTCTTCTATTTGGTTAGATCGACTGAAGACAGTGTTCTACGTGATGCTTACTGATGAGTTGATTACAGTTATTCGCTGCAGATTCTTCCCTTCCCTTTTGTCTACTACAGGTTGTCTGGGCCGTCATGTTTCTTCCACGACTTCTTGTTATCCGACCCTCCATTATTCGTATCGGACGTACGCACAGCAGAAGACACTTATGGTATCATTGACCTATATAGTGAATTACACAAACTTCTATTCTAATCCTATCCCCAAGCACATATCATAAATAGTAATTGTTTAATCGCGTAATTGATTTTGTGACCAGTGCCATGTTTTTGCAGCCGGGTAGGCGGGGGAAAATGCCAGCGCTCGAGTCTGCCTCAATACCATCAACACCCAATTGCCTGTTTGTACGGCACAGCAATTATGACTTGGTTTATGGGCTTCGTCGCGTAGCTAAAGGGGGCAGGCGGTAGGTCAACATCGTACGATGATAGTGGCGTAGCGAGGGCGGCAGTTACAATTTGACTTGCCCCGAAACGCCGATTGGAGCTTCACCTGCTGGTGAGAGGACGCGTATAGTAGGGCCACATAGAGCTGGGGCTATACAGCTGTTTAGAGCTCTAGACGTTCGCGCTAACTACTTGAAGTGCGGAGTAGATAAGTTGCATGCTTTTCACGTCACGGGATCCCGAGGGTGTCCACATGGATCCCCGACTCTTCGAGGCTTTATTACGCTGAGCCTGCACGGCACGCATCAATCTGCTGCACCGCACGCCTTCCTAACTGTATACAGCTAGGCCTTGGAGAATGGCTGAGCAGCCCAAATTTCTGCCAGGTGCCAGGCGCCAGGTGCCAGACGGTCGCCAGATGGTCCTCAATTTAATGCGGCGGCGGCGACAACACTGTAATCGCAGAATAAGCATCAGGTAAATCATAGAGCTAAGCAATAATAGTCACGCAGCAGGGCATCGCCGGGGCCTAGCTGTATACAGTCAGGAATGCGTGCGGTGCAGCAGATTGATCGGTGGGGCTGCACGGCACGCATATATTGTAGGTGTATTCTGGCTGGGCGATGATTAATATTGAGATTTGATGACGGAGATGGTATCTGTCACAGGTGATGTACATTACCCCTGATGAGTTTCAGGGTGTCGTTTACGACGTTTATACATTTTGGCAGATGAGACCTCACATGGTGGATGTTCTGCGTCAAAGGCTGCAGATGCCTTAGAAATTGCAATGTACTGTATGAAAGCTTCCCCAAAGGTAACCGCTAAGCGTCACTCATTGCAAAAACCCTAACACCACATCCCCCCAAGTCTATTAACCAGGTACTTAGTAAACGTACAGCTGGACTTATTAATTTCAAGCTGGAAATTTGAATGGGCTACTGAAAGGGTTTTAAAAAATAGTTGTTTGCCTTGTCGAAAGCTTTGGACAAGTAGCGCACATCCAGTGCAGCGCTACAGTGCACCTGCAAGATACCCCATCTATCTCCACGTCATATCTCTGTTGGCCTACTAGAACTCAGAATCAGTGTTTTCAACAGAGTTGTATTGCTCTCACAGATACAGCACTGCCAGGACTGGGGTGAATAATGAATGCTCCACTCCCACATTAATTTATACATATTCAACATGTTGCACAAAAAATTCGTGTCCTTCGATTTTTCAGTCTCCCCAGTCCCTTATAAAAATCACGTAATATGGTCAATTACTAAATAAGTGGTATAGAATAATTACTGAGCGTCAAACTTGCTCACTACGGCTTCTCGCTATGGTTTCTCGTTACGTAATGAAGCGTTATGTGAGTGGATTATTCAATGGCAACTAGTAGATAGGAACAAAATCCAATTTAACAATGTGAATACAGTCACTAGCGATTGCGGCTTCACCATTGCAAGCAGCTTCACCAGGGTCTGGTCATTGTTTCATCACATACTGGCCAATCATATCGATTGCGAAGCGATCGACATCTACCGCTAAACTACGTACGGAAGGTGGGGCTGAGCAAAATCGTGTCACAGCCGTCAAGCTCCTGCAAGAAAAGTATACTATGACTGGAGGAGACGACCTGCAATGGTTTCTCGGCGTGGAGATCATCAGACGACGTGATTAGCGCCTTATTCAACTTTCACAAGCTGGTTACATCGACAAGATCAGTCGCCTAATTAACAAACAAGACTGTCGCTATGATACCCCAATAGCCGCTACCAAGTTAAAGCCTCGAACAGGCTTAGTAACACCCTTAGAAATTAACAAATACCAACGCAAAATCGGATCGCTTTTATTCATGGTACACCTGGCTCGCTGAGTACGATCATGCGGCTACAGAAGCTGAGTACAATCGTGTGTCAGAGCTTCGGGAGCTAGACTCAGTCAAACAAGATTTCATGAAAGCGGTCACCAATGTCGCATCCCAATAGGTTACGACCTTCCTGCAACACGGAAGTAAGGACAAGACCGTTAATAGAAAAGAGATGGTGAAACTCTTCTAAGAACAAATGGTAATGCAGCACCTAATTAAGGGTAAACAAAGGGGCGCCTTTGCTGTTGCAGGACTATCTCTCGCTGACGGTGGTGTAACCACCCAGGCCGCAGCTGGGGACGCCCAACCTGTGGATGAAGCAGCATCACCCAAGCGAGGCAGATCACGCGCCAATAAAGCTGGCCCTAAAGCCAAAACCAAGCAGTCCGTACGAGTCACCGACGATGAGCCAACGGCAGTTGGAGGCCAAGAGGGATCAAACCCCAAGTGCCCTGCTTGTGAACAACGCCATAGTCTGAAAGACTGCTTTTACGCATTCCCCAACAAACGACCTGAATGGTTCAAACCAAAGCCTGCTATGGAGGCGGTTATGACATACAGGTTGGAGAATGACCCTGTGCTCATGGAGCGCATGAGATCCGTAAAGCGTCAAAAGTCACAGACACCAAAGATTAAACAATTAAAGACCCCTACTCCAACTCGAATCACTGAGATTACTGACGATGAATGACTAGATGGCAGACAGATCACTGTCCTCTCAGCGAGCTTTAATGCTATCGCAGCCTCCTACCACTTAGACCCGAACACATACCCACTACGTGACTCTGCGATCCTCGATTCTGGCACAACCTGCCACATCTTCAATGACATTGATCGCTTTGTCTCATGGCGACCACCGTCGCCAGGAGACTTCGTATGGGCGGGATCATCACGAGCATGGATAAGGGGATATGGGAGTGTCCATCTTCACGTCAAGAGTAAGGAAGGAAATTGCTCAGTAAGGTTAGACAACGTCGCCTACTGTCCTGGTCTACTTTGCAACCTAGTGTCCTTCCGATTACTCCGAAGGCAAGGCCTCTGGTGGGACACCAAGTTAGACCCAACAACAATCAGGAGACAAGACAATACGATCCTGGCCGAACTCCAAGAAATCTACGATCAATGGGTACTGGAGTTCATACCAACATCAAAATTAACTTGTACCACGATCAATAGTATGTACGCTACACACAAATTTACCTCGCGCACCGCACGACGAGCGCAGAAGGCGAACGCCATCACATGGCACAAACGACTAGGCCACCCAGGCCCTCAGGCACTGGAGCACACAGTGAATCACAGTGAAGGGGTACGTATCAAAGGGTTGACCACGGTCCAATGCGACGCTTGCGGCAGATCAAAGCTCAGGCGACAAATCAGACGTCAGGCTAGACAAATCAACGATGGCCCAGGAGAGAGAGTCGCTATAGACTTTCACGACTTCGAAGACAAGAGCTCGACCGGCGAAAAGAGTATGATGCTCATCACCGATCGCTTCTCAGGCATAGCTTGGGACTTCTACTTCAAAGATAATCGACCAGCACGTACGATCATCAGGCTGCTGAAGGAATTTGTACTATTCATGAGAGTACAGTTCAAGGTAACTGTCAAGGTCATTGAATCTGACAATGAGATCTTCTCAGTCAAACAAGACGTTAACAGGTGGTGTATCAATGAAGGGATTGTTATTGAGCCTTCAGCACCTAATACCCAAGCTCAAAATGGAGGGGCTGAACGCTCAGGGGGTGTAATCAAGGAGAAGAGCCGTGCAATGCGACTTGACGCCAACCTTCCCTGGACACTATGGCCAGAGATCACACGAGCGGCCGTATACCTGTACAATCGAACTCCAAACTACGCCAATCAATGGCGATCACCACACGAAGTATTTTTTACAACAGTTGCCTACCAAAACGGCATCGTCACCCAACCGAAGAAACCAAACCAGGCTCACCTCAGAGCCTACGGCTGTAAAGCTTTTGCCTTGACCGACGATACAAAACGCGGCAAGAGCAAGCTCCAAAGGCTCGACCCAAAGGCATGGGTTGGTTACCTAGTGGGCTATCGATCAACAAATATCTGGAGAGTATGGATACCTCCACTCAACAAAGTTATCAGCACACGCGACGTTATCTTCGACGAAAATCAAGTGTTCTCAGGTAAACAAGAAGACCTGTTAGACAACCTCATGCACAGCACTACTGAAGAGATTGCTGCATGGACCCGAATAGTGGAGCTACCGCCCTCGCCACCGGAACATAAAAATACGGAGTCTTTCTACGAGGATGAGTCGATCATTGACTCTCACGAGGAGGACGAGGGTGCTCCAGGGTACTATCAAGGGAGGAAGATCAATTACACCTACCCAACACCACCGGAGACACCTCCGCCTGTCGCACTGCTTGCCCAATCAATGGTGAGTTTCGAACAGGACCAAATTGAAAAATTACCCATAGGAACACCACAGCCAGATCAACGCGCTGTGCCATGGGCAGCCGCCTTCCTTGCAGGTACACTCGCAGGAAGTAGAGGCAAATACAAGGGGAAGCCGCTCGACAAAGCTCAATTCACTCGCATGCTCGCAGCAGGCAAGAAACCCCACCGAAGTCAATTGCCGGAACCTCCATCTTGCAGAACACGAATAGACGATCACCCTCTATTCGAGATGTGGAAGGATGCCGAGCAATCCCATCTACAAAGTCACAAAGAAATGAGGTCTTGGAGCGAGGTGTCCGCAGCCTCAGTGCGATCACGCGGTCACCAGATTCTCGACTGTATGTGGGTATATACCTACAAACTTGATAAACATCACAGATTACAGAAGTGCAAGGCAAGGCTGGTAGTGCGCGGAGATCAACAACGCCATCTCACTACACAGGATACCTATGCCGCAACACTCGCAGGTAGATCATTTCGCCTGCTCATGTCAACAGCGGCTCGGTTTGACCTAGAGCTAAGCCAGTACGACGTTACCAACGCCTTCGTCCACGCGAACCTGGACAGAGAAATCTACATGCGGATGCCCCGAGGTTATACCCAAAGAGGCACCATCCTACAGCTGCGCAAGGCACTGTATGGTTTACGCATCTCACCACTGTTGTGGCAGAGAGAATTCACCAGTGCGCTCAAGGATCTCGGTTTTACCGCAGTCCCGCACGAACCTTGCTGTATGATCAAAGACAGCATCATCATCTTCTTCTATGTAGACGACCTTGTCGTCGCATACTCGAAAGATCAAAAGCACGCTGCCGATGCAGTGATGAAAAAGATAGGTACAAAGTTCACCCTGACTGGTGGTAACGATCTACAGTGGTTCCTAGGCATTGAAGTCGTCAGAGACCGTGCCAACAGGCAACTCTGGTTATCACAGAGGTCCTACGTGGACAAGATCAGTCGTCTAATCGACCAACGCGACCTCAAACACGATACCCCAATGTCAGCAGTCGAACTGTTACCTCAAGAAGGACTCGCCACAATGGCAGAGATCAATCGGTACCAGCGGAAGGTGGGATCAATCCTCTACGCTGCAGTAACCACGCCCGGACATAGCTTTGCAAGCTCCCGATTATCGCGCTTCCTTTCAAACCCCAGCGACGACCATCACAACGCCGCCGACCGCGTACTGCTATACTTGTCCTCCACCGATCATTAGGGCTACGATTTGGAGGAGCAGACACCTACGAGGTTGCTAGCGACGCGTCGTTCGCAGACAACACCCTTGATAGAAAGAGCTCACAGGGGTACATTATCAAATTGTTTGGTGGCCTTGTCGCCTGGAAGGCAAACAAACAGGACACCGTCACCACTTCGACGACTGAAGCTGAGTTGCTGGCACTTTCACAAGTTGCAAAGGAGGCACTGTTTACAGCTCGGTTGATCGATGAACTTAAGATCAAACTGTCGCCATCAACAATCACTATCAATTGCGACAACCAACAAACCATTCGACTTGTTACTGAGGAAATCGCCAAATTGCAAACCAAGCTCAGGCATGTCGACATCCACAATTATTGGCTTCGACAAGAAGTAGTACGTGGAGCTATCAAAGTCCAGTACCAATCAGAAGAAATGGCAGCAGATGGTCTTACCAAGGCTCTGCCAGCCGCCAAGTGGACCAAGTTCTTGAATCAACTAGGACTTGAAGACGTCAGGGAAGGATCACCGACCAAGAGGTCGACCTCGACGAGTTAGAAGACAGGATGGAAGCTTTTGGACTATAAGCAATAGTACGACTGCGCAAGAGATAGTTTCAGCTTGGCCCTCTGAGGATCCAAGCTGAGGGGGTGTGTCAGATATCAGGTCACTGGAAATCACTGTGATTTCACTGTGAAATCCAGTAGTCACGTGCGTCCGATCACATAGTCTCCTTATAACGACAGTTGGTGTGACTCACAGTGATGTCACTGTGAGATCACTGTGAAATACACGAAGGAGACTGGCGTACTACTGTTACACTACTCCGCACTAGTACTAGTGTGTCTTGGCGCTAGATAGATATTGCGTACGATAGCTCAGCTCCTCCGACAGAGATCACTCCACAATCAATCATCTCAACCATCATCAAAATCAACCACCTTTCATCTGAACCATCAAGGATTACTAAGAAACACTGTGAAAGCACAGTGAATCTGACAAGTATATACTGCACAATTACCTGCTTCTCTCTTATAGTAAGTCTTATTTTATTAGGTACATAGTCGCATCTAATCGTTTTTCTAGCGCGTTAGTTGCTAAGTATACTTTAAGAGATGTTATAGAGGGCTATAGCACGTTACTAAGAGAGTATTACGTCTTATTTAATAGCCTAGATTAGAAGCTATATATGCGCTTCTTTTAACGCTAGTAGTTTGTTATGTGATTAAGGCATCGCGTTATACTATTACTAATAGTACGTTTTAGTAGGGTCTTGGCAAAGTAATTAACTTGATAAAATAATCGACTCGAGTGCAAAGTACATTACAACACTTTACCTTTATATATTTAATAATTTTCCTACTATAAGTGTTCTCCTTAAACTCTAGACAGCCCTTAGGGAGGCCTTTTATAGCTAAATATTCTTAGTAGGCTTACTAGAATATATTTAGAATATAATATAAATATATTTTAAGGTTTATACTTATAAAATTACTAAGAGTAGCTGTAGTAGTAGTAGTAGTAGAGGTAATAGAGGTAGAGAATTATAGAAATAAGGAAGAAAGAGCAAATATATTTAGATCTTAATTTTAACTTATTTGTAGGTGTCAGATTAAAGGGTTTATTAATGAATAAAGTCCATATCTTGATAATGCGTAATGTTGGTTGTTGTTGTTCTTGAGGGTGTCCTCCCTCTAGAGGTCTGCTTGTGCGCTGTTTTGGTTCTTGGCTAATCCTCCATACTATCCCTATTTGGGTAGGGGCTGTTTCATCTCTCTCCTGCCACTCACAATAGTTGTTCGGATCACCTATCCAATCTGACACACCCCCTCAGCTCGGCGACCTCGCCTTGAGCTGTTCACCATTCATTCTTAGGTGATCCGGGATGTCCCAGCATCTACCATTCTCCCTAAGGCTTCAATCTTTCGTGTTATCGCATCTATTTTTCCCTTGCTCTACGATCATGCGGTCCTTCACGTTTGCCAGTCCTACTTGACTTAGGAACTGGGGCCAGGTCCCAACAGGAAGGGTCTTAGTGAATCCATCGGCGATCATATCGCTCGAGGGGGCATATGTCACTCTAATTGACTTCCTTTTTGCCTCCTGTCGTAGCCAGTGATTGTGGATATCCACATGTCGGAGCTTGGTCGTCAGCTGAGAGATCTCCTCGTTGATCAGCCGAATCGTCTGCTTGTTGTCGCACTGAATAGTAATCACTGGGTCTTCCAGTGTTACTTGAAGTTCGTTAAGCAGCATCCGCGTAAACATAGCTTCCTTAGCTACTTGGGATAGTGCTAGGAGCTCTGCCTCAGTTGTCGAAGTGGTAACCGTGTCCTGCTTGTTTGGCTCGCCAGGCGATAAGACCGCCAAATAGTTTTAATTGCGTACCCTTGGGAACTCTTCCTATCCATTGTGTTGTCTGCAAACGATGCGTCGCTAGCTACGATAAGACTATCGTCTCCTCCAAACTCTAGGGCGTATGTTCGTGTAGAGTGTAGGCATAAGAGGACGCGGTCAGTCGCTTGTTGATGTGTTGGGCTTGGATTGGTAAGGAAGCGGGCAAGTCGTGAGACAGCGAATGCAACGTCAGGGCGTGTATTCACCGCTACAAAGAGTAGGGAGCCAATTTTGCGTTGGTATAGGTTGATCTCTCCATGTGTTGCGAGGTCTATGGCCAGTAAGCTCTATTCGAGCCATCGGGGTATCGTGGCGAAGGTCATGATCAGTTGCGAGTTGGACGATTTTGTCGATATACGCGGCTTGCGATAGCCATATCTTCTGCTGGGTTCGGTCTCTCATCACCTCTATTCCAAGGAACCATCTCAAATCCCCTCCTCCTGTTAGGCTGTATTTCTTCTGGAGATCCTTCACGACCTGGTCTGCTAGTGTACGGTTTCGTGGGTGATACGCGAGAATAATATCATCAACGTAGAAGAAGATAAACACCCCTTTTCGTACCATGCAACATGGTTCGTGTGGAACTACAGAGAAACCAAGCTCTGTGAGGTAGGCGGTGAAGTCCCTTTGCCATAGTAAGGGTGAGATCCGCAGGCCATACAGCGCCTTTTGAAGCTGAAGTCGTGCCTGGACGTGCATACCCGCGTGGCATTCGCATGTAGATAACACGATCAATCAATGCATGTACGAAAGCGTTGGTCACGTCGTACTGCTTTAGCTCTAGGTTAAACCGAGCAGCAATAGCCATCAGCATCCTAAACGATCTTCCTGCGAGTGTGGCGGCATAGGTCTCTTGGGCGGTAACATTGTTCTGTTGATCGCCTCGGACAACTAGCCTTGCCTTACACTTCTGGAAGTGGTGGTGCTGATCGAGCTTGTAGGTGTATACCCACATTGAATCCAGTATCTGGATCCCTTCTCGTCTTGCCTGAATAGTAGGCACCTCAGTCCATGACTTCGTTTGTTTGTGGCTATCGAGGTGTTCTTCCTCGGCTTTCTTAAAGAGCATGTAGAGTGGGTGCGTAGGCTTGAGCCCGTTCGGAGGAGGTGCTGGTGACAGTTCGCTGTAATGAGGCTGATAGCCTTTCATTATCATGCGTTCAATGCTTGCGTCATCCAGTTTCTTCCCCTCTACTTCACGAACGTGACCTGCTTTGGTACCGGCCATGAAGGCTGCGGCCCATGGTGCAGTGGCTTTCGCTTCACTGGGTAAGGAACTGAGTGGAGATCGGAGTCTGTCCAGATCGTGAGAGGGGCAACTGGGGATCAACCAGCTTTCCTTCCTCTTCACGCAGGAGGGCTCTCAACAGGCTGTATTCCTCCAGGGCGAGGCAGGGCTGGATCTAGCTCCTGATCATCTCTAGCGCTGGGCAGCGAGTTGGGGCACTGCTCGTATCCATCTGAGCTCATCAGTTGCGCCAATAAGGCTGCTGGTGGTGGTGTACTTGGCGGCGTCGGGTAGGGTATGACCTTCCTCCCGCGCTCGTCGTACTGGGGTGTCCCCACTTGCTCAGAAGGAGAGTCGTCCGTCGCTTCATCCTCATAGAACCTGCTTGTAGCATCGTTCTGTTGTGATGGTGAAGGCGGTAGCTCTATCGTCCTAATCCAAGTTGCAATTTCTTCAAGGGTACTGTGCATAAGATTGTCCATAATGTGTTTCATGTCTCCATCGAAGATGCTATCTTCGTCGAACACTACGTCGCGGGTGCTGATGACCTTGCCCATCGACGGTATCCATATCCTGAAGATGTTTGAGGAAACGTAACCCACTAAGTATCCAATCCATGCCTTTGGGTCGAGTCTTTGTAGACGTCCTTTGCCACGCTTCGTATCATCCGTCATGGCAAAGGCCTTGCAACCATATGCTCGTAGATGGGATTGGTTTGGTTTGCGTGGGGACGTGACTATCCCATTTTGAAAGGCGACAGCGGTAAGAACGCTTCATAGGGCGTCTTCCAGCGATTCGAATACTTGGGTGTTCGATTTGTATAGGTATACGGCGGTTCGAGTCACTTCAGGCCATACTTCCCATGGTAGATTCGCGTCAAGGCGCATTGCACGAGCTTTCTCCTTTACCACACCCCCTGAGCGTTCAGCTCCGCCGTTTTGGGCTTGGGTATCAGGTGCTGAGGGCTCGACTGCTATACCTTGCTCGTCCCTCCACCTCTGGGCTTCGGCTGAGCGAAACGTCTCATTATCAGTCTCAATGACTTTGACCATAATCCCAAATTGGTTCTTCATAAATGTGATAAATGTTTGGAGGGTTTTAATGATTGATCTGGCAGGTCGGTTGTCTTTGAAATAGAAATCCCATAGCATACTGGTAACTCTGCACATAATTAGCATTTGGCTCTTCTCCTTTGTGTTACTCCCTTCTTCGTAATCATGAAAGTCTAGGGCTATTCGCTCTCCTGGACCTTCTAGGATTGTTCGGGGGGTTCTTCTTATCTGTCGCTTAGACTTTGATCTTCCACATGCGTCGCACTTGACGGTAGGAATGCCAACAATCTTCACCCCCTCAGAGTGATGCACGAGGTGCTCAAGTGCCTGAGGTCCTGGGTGTCCCAGTCGTTTGTGCCACATCTCACCGCTTGCTCGTTGTCGCGGCTTGATTGTGCGTGCTTTGGTTGTTGCAAAGGTTGATTTTGGCTCAGAGACATTGTTGTACTCAACAACCCATTGTCCGTATCGTTCTTCAAGGAGCGCAACAGCACTATCGTCGTACCGGCGTAGTACGGTAGGGTTTGACTTGGTATCCCACCATAGGCCTTGTTGTCGGAGTACTCTAAATGAGACAAGGTTACAGTGTAGGTCTGGGCAGAAGGCCACATCTCTGAGGTGAAGGCGGCGTGTTGAGCCTGCAGTCTTCACTCTCACATATAGTGAGCCATATGCCATGATCCATACGCGTGAGTTCCCTGCCCATAAGAAATCTCCTGGTGTGGGTGGCCGAGTGTTCGTGAATCGTCTGATATCATTTGCTACATGGCACGTTGTCCCTGAGTCGAGGATAAAGGATCGTTCAAGTGGGTACCTTGACTGTTTCGTCATGAAAGAAGCGGCGGCTATCGCAATATTGACCTCTCCAATTTGCCTTCCATGTAGTCACTCTTCTGTGGAAGCTTCTATCGTTGGAGTCGCTGAGTGCGACTTCTTAAGAGCTGGGGTCTTCGATCGTGGCCTTTTCGCTGAGCGTATTTCCTCCTGAAGTTCAGCATTGTTGCTAATCCTTTCTTGAGCCATTCTCTTGACGCCGTCTCGGGCTCTCCAATTTGGAGGCGCTGTCTCTGGCATTGCATACCAACACTTGTTGAGATCATGTGGTCCATCACAAGCCTTACACTTCTGCATTGTATGGTCGATTGTATCACTATCGCGATAACTACGCTTTTGACGTTGGTTGCGACCTCTTCCGCGGGTTAGTTTGGTATCGGCATTATCATCAGCTTCTTCTCCAGCGAGGGTTGGTCCTCCAGCTGCGAAGGCTGCTCTGGACGATTTGCTCTTGGCTGGGTATAGTAGGTTGGCTTGTTTTCTAAATCGTAGGAACATGTCGGTGGCCGTCACCGTAGGATCTGGGAGGCCGTTTTCCATAAATGAGATTGTCCATCCTTGGAAATTCTTTGCTGTAGCTTTCACGAAGTCGTTCTTGATGAATTGATCGTTCAGGCAGTCGGGTACACCAGTCGCTTTGGCTTCTGTAACCGCGTGGTCCACTTCAGTAAGCCAGGTGTCCCAATGGGCTGTTGTCCTCATTGGTTTAAGGGCTGCTTGGTATCGCTTTGTTGAGCGTCCTCTGATCTCACGACTACAGTAGCGGCGAGTTTGATTATCCAGCTTCGATATGGTTGGGACGGCTTGCAGCAGTTGGTGAATAGGTGTGAGGATACTGTCGTCCGAATGAAGTCGGTGACCTGAGAGAAGTGGGTTTGTTTCTCGTTGATATTTCTGATCGAGGACCTTGTATTCTTCAAAAATGGACTTGAAGTCGTCTACGTCTTCTTTGTATGAGGTCTTGCCGGCGTTCGAGAGGTCGGACGGTCGAGCCGGTGCAAACGGGGGTATCACTGCGTGCTGCCCGTGATTCGCTCGTATTGGTTTGATGTTGGTTTATCGCCGCTGTAGCTGCTTGATAGCCGACTATCAAGGGCCTGATTGGGGCGATAGGTTCGGCGAGTGGCTGGGCCATCTGTTTGGGGTCGATCTTCGACCAGACGTTCAACGACACACACTTCGACTCCAGTTGTGCGATCCACTTGATCCACTGGGTATGGTCCATAAGGATTACTGTGGGGTCGCGATTTGGGGTAGTTGACATCTTGATGGATTTTGATCGTTCTGTGCGACGTCGCGTCGTTTCGGCTCGAGTTGTATCGGCGTTCTGGTTGTTCTAGTGTTTAAGGTAGAGGCAGTGAGACTCTTAATTGTCAGATTAAAGGGTTTATTAATGAATAAAGTCCATATCTTGATAATGCGTAATGTTGGTTGTTGTTGTTCTTGAGGGTGTCCTCCCTCTAGAGGTCTGCTTGTGCGCTGTTTTGGTTCTTGGCTAATCCTCCATACTATCCCTATTTGGGTAGGGGCTGTTTCATCTCTCTCCTGCCACTCACAATAGTTGTTCGGATCACCTATCCAATCTGACAGTAGGCGCTATTCTACTTTAGTAGGTAGGGCACGCTAGCCACATTTCAGGTTAGCCGACCCTAATTTCAAGTCAGGTTGACGTGTACGTACCAGAAGTCTCGCGGAATGAGATGCTTGTCCCTCGGACATCAGCTGCGACAAGGAAACCCTGGTCCCGCTAGCGCCGCGCAGGGTCTTGGACTACAGTGCTTTCGTGCGGCCAGGTGCGCACAGTCAAGATTCGTACGTACTGTATGAGAGAATCCTTACCCGCCCCCTGACGCAACTAAAGCACTGAAGTGCTGATACCACGCTACGCACCCGAGCCGGGGGGTGGGGGACTGTACTGGCTGGGATCGACCCCATGGTACCCCCCATCTCTATCTCCACCACAACTCAACAATATTTGTCGTCAAATCGCTTCATCTCACACGAGCGCCGCATAAATGCACCTGCATACCAAACCAGAAAGAGAATCGCTCCCGAGTTCGCAGGCGTGCCACCTTCTGCCTACCAACACAGCTGTGCCGCTATGAAATATTACTGGCGACACACATCTCTTTGTTCGCGTCCGAAGCGCGCAAACACCACTCTCTGCGCAAATACTCCCATTCTGCTTTCCACAAAGCTCAACCTCTAAGCCTTGTCGTCCAAGTAGCATTGGTTCCAGGTATATCGCAAGTATGGCGTCCACCAGCCGCATCGCCGCTCTCGCCAAAGAGATTGAGACACAGACAACCAAGCTCGACAAGTTCTTCGCAGAGAGCCAGCTGCAACCGCCTTCCTTTGAAGAGGATGCCCCGTTGATGTATCCGTTTCCACCGGACGTTGCAGAAGCTCAAGAGGCCTTGTCGGCAGCCTTGGACGAGCTATAGTGGCTCAATCAGGGGCCGATTCAGACCATAGTCGCTAAGTCGGTATGTCATGAGTAACTTCGTTGTGGCTAGGCAATGTGTTGACGTGAATAGTTTGCCACATCCATCGGCCTAAAGACCATCCTCCGATACAACATCCAGAACCTTGTCCCTTTTGAGACCGGAACCACCTACAAGGAGCTTGCTGAGAAGACCGGTGTCCCAGAGAAGAAGCTCACGCGCCTGTTGAGACATGGTATAACAGATCACTTCTTCCGCGAGACGCAGCGGGGTCACATAAAGCATACTGTTGCAACCAAAGCGCTTGCTGCCATGCCCGTTCTCGCAACATGGGCCTCGATGGGAATGTATGATGTCGGGCCTGCCAAGATGCGTGTAGGTTCAGGCCCATATGTCACCAGGATGCATGCTAACTATGGTAGATGGTCGATGCGATTGCTAAATGGCCCGACTCTGAGGAGCCCAATCACTCGGTAAGCAGCGCTCCTTGCTTACTTGAAGAACTGACTTACGTATAATGCAACCAGGGTTTCCCGCTCGCCAACGACACAGACAAGACCATGTTCGAGTTCTTCGAGGAGCACCCTGAGCGCATGAGCCGCTTCAAAGATGGCATGGCCTTCCTTTCCACGTTCCCGGGCCTGGAGCCCTCGTATGCCGTCAAAGCCTACGACTGGGCCTCTCTGGGCAAAGCCACCGTGGTGGATGTCGGTGGGTCGCATGGGGCTGTGAGCATCGCTCTTGCAAATGAATTCCCCAACCTGCAATTAGTGGTGCAGGACCTTCCCAAGGTTATTGAAGACGCAAAAGGCTAAAGCGCCAGCCAATCTGTCACAACGTGTGACGTTCCAGGCCCACGACTTCTTTGAAGAGCAGCCTGTCAAGGATGCCGACGTCTACTACTTCCGCTGGATTTTCCACGACTGGTCCGACAAATACTGTGTCAAGATCCTCCGGGCTCTGATTCCCGCTCTGAAAGCAGGTGCTCGAATTCTCTTGAGCGAGAGATGCCTCGAGCCGCCTTGCACACTGCCCCTCCGTGCGGAGAAGTGGAATAGGTACGTGCCATGCACAACTGTTATCGTGACTAGTTATTGCTTGTGTGGGTGCCACTGACACTAATAGGGACTCGGACATTACTATGCTGGCGACGTCCAACTCCCAGGAGCGCGACGAGGATAACTGGAAGGCCTTGTTGAAGGCCGCAGACTCGAACTTAACCCTTGAGGAAGTAAGGAGGACACCGGGCGCGAAGCTGGACCTGATTGTGGCCAGGTGGAAGCGATCTATTCCTACGCGTTGCCATGGTGATCAAGGAGCAGAAATCCCATGGATGTGTAGAATCGTGATAGTGTTCAATGTGGGTTAAGAACCGCTGAGGTAGTTCCCTAAAAGGGGAGAAATATATAAGTGTAGAGCTCCCAGCTGCTCGGGTAGCAATAAGATCAGTATCACACATCATAATTTCCACAGATAGGATTGGAAGGCGTCGGTCATCCCATACGAGCCGCTGTGCTGCTTCTTCAACGGTCATTTGGCTATTGTAAGAGTGTAGCAGCCGCATGAAATGAATGGGGCAACATCACGTCCAATTGCCCACCCACTGCCCGTGTCAAGCGTATTTCTAGCGTGCACCTTACCCCGCGAATCACTCACGCCACGATGGTCACATTACCATGTTGCTTGTGCAGAGGTTACTTCATGGGGACCATCAGACAAGCTGCGCTGGTCCTGTCCACACACTTGCTTGTACAACACGGCACATTCGGCGCAAGCCAGATCATCGGCCCGCTGATCGGCGGTGTCTTCTCGCAGAACGTCACCTGGCGATGGTGCTTCTGGATCAACCTCCCCGCTGGTGGCGTGTCAAGTGTGCTGATGCTGCTATTCCTGCATGTGCAGAAGAGCCCGACCGAGATGGGGGCGCTGAAGGCCAAGATCAAGAACCTGGATTTGCTGGGGTTTACGATCTTTGCGGGCGCAATTCTGATGCTGCTGCTTGCTCTGAAATGGGGTGGGGTTACGTATGCCTGGTCGTCGTCTGTCGTTGTCGGACTGCTGATAGGGTTTGGCGTCGTATTTGCCCTATTTGTAGCGTCGCAGTGGTGGAGGGCGGACTCGGCGCTCGTGCCACCCAAGCTGTTCACCTTCCGGACTGTGGTGCTGGCATCTGGGGCGTGTCTGCTAGGTCCGGGGGGCGTGGCGACCATCATCTACTATCTGCCCATCTGGTTTCAGGCGGTGCAAGGCGCCACGCCCATTCACAGTGGGGTGCAGTATTTGCCCAGCGCTATTTCGGATGTCTTGACGTCTATCGTTGGCGGCGGCGTTGTAATGACTGTCGGCTGGTATAATCCGTTTTACATCTTTGGCGTGGGCATACTGGCGATTGGTTCTGGGCTGTTGTCAACACTCACGCCGACAACCAGCGCGGGAAAATGGATTGGGTACCAGATCCTCACGGGTTGCGGATACTCTTTCATGGTGGCAATGGTGAGTCGACAGCTTTATCATCGCCTTTTCCTCTGCGGACTAACCACTCCATCAGCCTCATATTGCACTGCAAGCCACGCTGCCGCCGGATCTGATACCAATCGCGTCAACAACCCTGCTCTTCTCTATGACTGCGAGCTGCTCCATATTCTTAGCAGGTGGTCAGGCCATCTTCCAATCGGCTCTCACGCGCAATCTGCGCCGCGTGGTCTCCCCCGAGGAAGCTGCCCGACTGATTGCCGTGGGCGCAGCCGACGTCCACGGCGAGGCCCAGCCCGCAGGCCGTGACGCTGTAATCGACGTCTACAACACGGCCATTACCAATGTCTTTGTAGGTCTCGGATGTGTTCGCTTCTGTGCATATTACGCTAACCAAAATAGTACCTCGCCGCTGGGAGTGCCGTTGTGGCGTTTATCCTGGTGTGCGGCATCAAGTGGAAGAACATCAAGGCTAAGCCGCAGTCACAGGACGCGGAAGTGAAGGTGGAAGCCGCTATGGAGGACAAGCCCTCCAGTGCTGCGGCGTCAAGTTGAACTCGCTTTTAGATTTGTAGTATAGCTCGCTTGGATTTGAACGGACTTGATGCTTAGGACTCCCTCTAGCGCACGTGCTCTTCTGAATGGTTTCGATAGACTAGAGGAATACACTAAAAGGGCCTGCTTGATAATATGCACTCCTACAAAGTTTGGGTGCGTAGGGTGTAATGAGGGGACCGGACCTCTTTTCGCCTAAGGCTGTGGCTATAACTACTAACTTACAACTTGCGTTAACTATAGATTACTATTAGCTAAGTAGTTTTTATAATTTTAACCTTTTTCACTTACTTATTTTAAGCTATTTATTTTATATATTACTAAAAGATACCAGTATAAATACTTAGTTTTTAAAAGTAAAAAGTAAAAACTATTTCTAAGTATTTTATTATATTAAAGATCTCTATTATATAGAAATCTTAGCTAAGATTAAGTCTATACTATATATAAAAAGAAGTAAAATAAAAGGTACTATAATCTAGTATTTAGTATATAGTAGTAGTAATAAAATATATATAAAATAATAATATATTAGACTACTAAGCTAGTTAGTTTTACTAAGATTATTACTACTACACTTTTCTAATAGTATCTTAATAATATAACGCGTTATTATTATTAGAAAAAGTTTTAAGTAAGTATAAGTACCTAGGGTACCTAAGCGGCTCTACACATACCTATATACGCCTATACACTAAATACACTTTAAATATACTAGTAATACTACGTTTTTCTTAGTATATATATATATATAAGGTTATATAAAAATACGTACCTATACTACCTATATACCTAGGGTAGCTAGAATACTTAGAGTACCTATACTATTAAAATAATACTAATTAATTAGCAAATAAAGCTTTTTAATTAGCTAGAATTTATAAAAACTTAGTAAGCTGCTTAGTAAGCCCTAAAAAGATTTTTTTAAGTATAAAGTTAAAGTCTCTTACTAGATAGTAATTACTAGTTAATATAATAGTATTAATTACTAGTGTATTATATAGAACTTCTGCCTAACTCTAAATTTTAGGTTTTATAGATTTAAAAATAGAAAAAATACAGTTTTATAATTATTTAAAAGAATTAGATTAGGCAAAAATTAGTGGCTTAGTAAAAAATACTATTTTAAAAAGTATAACCTTTAAGAACTTTTTAACTACTTTATATTTATTTAAACTTTTTAAAAAATTCAAATATTATATTATTAGTACTATATTAATGTATAATAATATTACGTAATATATATTATAACTACTAAAATAAAAACTTTTTTATTAATAACTAACAAATTCCATAATAAAAATAGTATTT
Source organism: Laburnicola sp. JP_R_19 (assembly GCA_031010545.1). Lineage (NCBI taxonomy): Eukaryota > Fungi > Ascomycota > Dothideomycetes > Pleosporales > Didymosphaeriaceae > Laburnicola > Laburnicola sp. JP_R_19. Next base: position 78,124 of record VOIT01000010.1, on the reverse strand, counting down.
TTAAATTAAATAATTTAAGACTAGTATCCTCTCTGTTGAATGGACTCTCTGCTAGCTAGCAAATGGTATCAGCAATTGCGTACGAGGCAGAAAGGTTTGCACGGTGTAAACATCGTACGGGGGGGGGGGGAGGGTTGGGTAACTGGTGTTGATTGCTTCTATCTTTTCTATTGTACGAAGGAAAGGGTTAATATACTCCTAGGCCCTGTGCACGGAGATCCGCACCCTTCCGGATCTCACGCACAGAGATCCGTGTGCATCCGGTCCACGTGACTATTAACTAAGTGCCTAAATACTGCTATTTGGACACTCTCTATAAATCTGTTAAAAAAATAAAAATTATAGCTTTACTACTTAAAAAATTATAAAGCTTTAAATAATTACTTATTTAGACTAAATTGTGTATATTTTTACATATTTCCTTACACTTCTATATTTTTATACTAAAAAATTACTTATATAAAAATGTGTATAAATATATAACTTTGCGAATATTTATACTTATCTAAGTAATCTTTTTAAAAAACCTTTCCTAATAATCTAATAAAGAAGGCAAAGTTAATTTTACCCTTTAAGCCTATTAAGAAAAGTAATTTTTAAGCCTATAATACGCTGCTACTAGTAATATATACAATATCTTAAGATCTACCCTTACTAATTAATATAATAGAATTTAATCTAGTGTCCAAATAGCAGTATTTAGGCACTTAGTTAATAGTCACGTGGACCGGATGCACACGGATCTCTGTGCGTGAGATCCGGAAGGGTGCGGATCTCCGTGCACAGGGCCTAGGAGTATATTAACCCTTTCCTTCGTACAATAGAAAAGATAGAAGCAATCAACACCAGTTACCCAACCCCCCCCGTACGATGTTTACACCGTGCAAACCTTTCTGCCTCGTACGCAATTGCTGATACCATTTGCTAGCTAGCAGAGAGTCCATTCAACACTAATTAGTGGTTTGAATACTGTAAGAAAGGAATTTTTCTTGTACCTTTCTGTTTGGAGGTTCGCGTATAAGAAGAATCCTTTTCCTTACTACTTCAACTGCAAATTAGCAAGAGTGAAGACAGAGTCTGATTTATGTGCGAGTGGCTATAAATCTCTGTTCAGTCACCTAAGCAAGAGCAAGAAACCTGTCCGTACGATACTGTTTGGAGGTACCGTACGAATAGTAGTGCTTGTTTAACGCTGGGAGGTCCGTTTCATCTTTTCGCACGAGGCTGTTTGGAGGCAGCGTACGACAAGAAGTAAGACAGCGCGCGACGACGCATAACCAACTATCATGGAGCAACAAGCGACGCCAGCTCCATCCCAAACCAACCAATATAACGTATCAACGTACGACCGATACGTACCGCTTGTGAGCATCTCAGCAAAGACCCTAGCAGAGCAGACAAATATTGAGGACTGGGTGGACGAGATTGAACTGTCGGACGACACACCAAAGAAGAAACTCAACTCGTACGCAGCCAACTCAATCATGGAACTTCGCGCGTCAAGCGCAACAGGCGCACGAACCCTTGAGAACTTCCAGGACGATTTCGCAGAGTGGGAGCTCGTACACTTCAAAGATCTTGGCCGACCCTTTCTGCGAGAACTAATTGCTACCCTGCGGAACAAGGGCATTAGTTTTGAGAAGGACAAAACAGAGGCTACTACGCTGTACGGACTTGCAAAAGGAGAACACGCTTTTAACGTCCTATCACAGCACCGTACGGAATCACCATCACCAGCGCCAGTCCCAACGCCGCAGATTATGTCCCCGTACGAATCACCCGCAGACCCGATACTTCCTCCGCAACCAGTACAACCACCTCATGCCAGCTCATCACACAAGAGCACGACCGGGCAGCTACATATCCCTACAGTTACAGCTCCGCACGAGATCCCTCAAGCCTGTACCCACCGCACACGATCCAATCGCCGTACAATCCATACCAACTTCCACCTACACGAGAAATTGCAGCAGAGAACCTTGCGCCTGAGAAGATCGTACAATTCCAGAAGGCCTGGAAGAAGGAAAACAACTACACAGGGCAACCGTACGATATCCTAGCTGATAAGGCGATGGTATTCATTGAGCTTTGCCAACGCCTTGTTATCCATGAGGCTTCGTACGCAAGCATCTTTCCTGATATCCTTGAAGGGCGTGCGCACATGTTCTACCTTCACAATATTGGCCCAGGACGAACATGGAAGTTACTGTACGAGCAGCTCAGCAATCACTTCAATACCAACGTGAACCACAACCAGTATTGGACAGATTGGACAACATGAGCTTCCCACGAATTAAGCAGGAGAACCCTACAAAAAACTCCGCACGAAGCTCTAGAAGCAATGATTGATAAACTTACTCTCGCACAGAGAGCCCTTGGCCCACAATTCCAAGGCGAGATACCTCTTCATACTGCTGTCGTACGAGCATGTCGAGGACAGCCTGAGCTGGAACAGGCCATGTTCTCAATCAAGCCCACGTGCGAGGCATTGTTTAGCGATCTCCGTGCGGCACTCCAAGTCTCTATTGACCGACAGAACAATGCGTTCATGAGCGAATCCCAGGATGCGTACTACACTGATAGGCGATACAGCTCATCACGTACGCGAGGCTATCAACAACGTGGAAGAAGCCCCAGGGGACACAGAGGATCATTTAGATCACGGTCCTTCGCACGACCAAAGCGATGCTTTGTCTGTCACAGGGAAGGATGTTGGTCCACAAATCATCCTCGCACGGATCAATCCCGTGCAAAACGCCAGTATATCTCCTCGTACGAAGGATTCCATGATGAAACACCAACGCGCAAGGAGGTGAGCGCGTACATTCAGGAATTTGAAGGGGAACCAGAGCAGGAGGAAGAGGAGTCGTACGACGACGACGACCTAGATGAAGAGGAAGGCAAAGAGATTGTTAACTATCTTACTACAGCCGCATTTCTCCACCGCGCGACAGCAGAGGACATCTACAGCCTGGAACCTAAGGGATACGCAGAACAGTTCATCCTTGAGGATCGATATCGTACGGTATACCAAGGTGAACTATGGGACACCGGCGCGGCAAGGATTTCCACCGTTGGGAAGTCACAACTTGAAGCCTACCTGCGAGAATTCCCTCGTACGAAAGTGGACTGGACACCAAGCAAGGAGAGTATTAGCTTTGGAGGACAAGGATTAACAGGATCAGTTGGTACTGTACGGATCACTAATCCAGTTGGTAACGTGACGTACCACATCCTGGACACTCCAACACCGTTCCTACTGTCTCTTGCAGATGCAGACCGAATGGGTGCGTACTTCAACAACGTGCAGAATGTAATCGTACGAAGCGATGGCAATACTGTCCCTGTCGTACGAAAATGGGGTCATCCATTCTTCAACGTACGAAAGGAGGAATCAATGTCCTTCTTCACTGAACGGGAACTTCGACGACTGCATAGGAGATTTGGCCATCCTCGTACGGAACGGCTTTACACAATGCTTAAGCACGCCGGACATGACGTTAATCCCTCCGTACTTGAGGAGATCAAGAAGTTCTGCCACATGTGTCAGCTGCACGATCCAGCCCCACAAAGATTCAAGTTCACTATTAAGGATGATTTGTACTTCAATTACGAGATAGTAATTGACGTCGTACGAATTGGCAACCAAGACGCACTCCACGTGATTGACGCGGACACATCGTTCCAAGCAGCAACCTTTTTGAAATCAATGTCCGCACGAGACACCTGGGACGCGCTCTGCAAGTGTTGGATCAACACGTACCAAGGCCCACCTGATTACATCGTACATGACCCTGGTACGAACTTTGCGTCTGAAGACTTCCGGAACCGCGCGAAGATCGTGGGAGCAACGTGTCGACAGATGCCAGTTGAGGCTCACTGGGCTGTAGGGAAGATTGAACGCGCGCACGCGCCGTTGCGACGCGCGTACGACATCCTCCGTGCAGAATTAGATGATCGTACGAACGACGAGTCAGTGTTGCAGATGGCTGTCAAAGCCCTCAACGATACAGCAGGACCAAACGGTCTCGTACCCACATTGCTTGTGTTTGGAACGTACCCAAGAATCAACATGGATTCCGCACCATCTCCTGACATTGTCACGCGAGCCAATGCTGTACGAAAGGCGATGAGGATGCTTCAAAGCGAGAGGGCGAAAGTTAATATCAATCGTGCGATCAACACTCGGAATGGCCCAACCTCGCACGAAGTACTAAATCTTCCACTTGGTTCAGAAGTAATGACATGGCGTGAGAAGAAAGGATGGCTCGGGCCGTACGAGATAAAAGGAATTAAAGACCGGGACATCATTGTTGAGCTAGAGAACGGTCCAGTGAAATTTCGGGCTACACAAGTCAAGCCATATTACCGTGCAGAGAATGAGGAACAATCTGTACGAGACTTGCCAGACCCAGACGAACCAGCTCTTGTACGAAGGGATCCTCCACAAGTACGAAAGAGAGGTCGACCACGCAAGCAACCAGTGTCAACAGAGGAACCAGCTCCGCACGATCCACTAGCAAAAGACACAGAGTCGGATTTGTCGTACGAACCAGATCCAGAGCCAGCGCCACAACCAGTCAAGAGAGGACGTGGAAGACCGCGCAAGAATCCCGTACGAGACACAACATTCCTCACCCGGAAGGAGAAGGATGACTACACGTTAGCAATCAAACTCCGCGCAGATGGTGTGATCACAACACCTGGGGAACCATTCGAAGAGTCAGACCGTACGGAAATGGAGAGCCTAATCGCAGGAGACACTTTCGAGGTGCTTACGTACAATCCATCTATTCACAAGGGGCGAATCTTTGACCTTCGCCTTGTACGCGAAATTAAAGGGAAATCAACACAGCCGTACGAAAAATCACGACTTGTTTTTGCAGGGCATTCAGATAAGGAAAAGAAGGAGATCCTCACACAGTCTCCTACAATTCAAAGAATGAGCCAGAGGCTAATCCTGGCTATTGGCCCATCACTGATGGCTTCGTACGGTATGCACTGTGAGCTACGCGATATCACCCAGGCGTACGTACAGTCAACAGATAGACTCACACGAACGTTGTTCGCACGACCACCAAGAGAACTCCGTGAGAGTTTTCCTCCGCGCACGATATTTAGAGTTGTGCGGCCACTATACGGCGCAGCAGAATCTGGCCTGTATTGGTTCAAGACATATCACAACCACCATAAGGACAAACTTCGCATGGAAACCTCGTACGATCCATGCCTATTAATTACGCACGAAGGCATGACAACGTTTGGAATCACAGGGCTGCAAACAGACGACACCCTCAGTATTGTCACGACTGATTTCGCGCGACGTGAAGAAGAAGAGCTGCAGAAGGCCAAGTTCCGCGCGAAGCCCAAGACAATTTTGTCACACGAACAGCCTGTGGAATTCAATGGAGGAAAGATCCAGCTCGTACGAGACAACACTGTGATCTTGTTGACTCAGAAGGGACAAGCTAGGAACCTCTGTACGGTGGACCCAAACGCAGAGGGCGCCGCGCAGAAGTACATTGAACAGCGCGCACGAGGTGCCTATATCGCATCAGTATGTCAACCTGAGGCAGCATTTGACTTGTCTACTGCCGCTCAAGCTGTGTCGCCGTCGCACGACGATATCAAGGCATTGAACGTACGAATCCAATGGCAAATTGACAACCAGAATCGAGGACTGTCGTACATACCACTTGATCTCTCCCGTACGAAGTTGTTCATCTTCACCGATGGATCATTCGCGAACAACAAGGACCTAAGTTCACAGCTCGGCTTCCTCATTGTTCTTGGGACTGAGCAGCGTACTGGGAACTCGTACGACTTCGAAATCACAGGCAATATCGTACACTGGAACTCCTCCAAGTGTAAACGCGTTACCCGCTCCGTACTAGCCAGTGAGTTGTACGGGATGGTAGGAGGATTTGACTGCGCGATCGCACTGAGCACGACAATCAACCAGATCACACGTACGCTTGGAATACCTCTAGTACCTCTCGTAATATGCACGGATTCAAGATCTCTGTATGAATGTCTTGTAAAGCTTGGTACAACAAACGAGAAGAGGCTTATGATTGATATCATGTCAATTCGAGAATCGTACGAAAAGAGGGAGATTACAGAAATTAGGTGGATTAACGGCAAGGACAACCCAGCAGACGCCTGTACGAAGAAGGCGCCAAACTCCGCGCTTGAGAAACTAATCTCGCACAACCAACTGACTGTAAGAGTTGAAGCGTTAGTTAACAGACTTGAGCCTGTACGAGAGGGGGAAAAGGGCGCCACGGAGTAAGCGCGTGGTACGCGCAGGATAAAGCAGGGTAAACTAGGCAAGGTCTGTACGAAGGAAAAAAAGAAAAAGTTGCTAGTGTCCAAATAGCAGTATTTAGGCACTTAGTTAATAGTCACGTGGACCGGATGCACACGGATCTCTGTGCGTGAGATCCGGAAGGGTGCGGATCTCCGTGCACAGGGCCTAGGAGTATATTAACCCTTTCCTTCGTACAATAGAAAAGATAGAAGCAATCAACACCAGTTACCCAACCCCCCCCGTACGATGTTTACACCGTGCAAACCTTTCTGCCTCGTACGCAATTGCTGATACCATTTGCTAGCTAGCAGAGAGTCCATTCAACATCTAGAGTATATACCTACCTTAATATAGGCCTTTTTACTATAACTAAAGAGTAGACGCTTATCTAATATATTCTTAACCTTAATTTATAAGAATTTCCACTCTATAATTATAAAGTAAAAAATATAACTAATAAACTACTAACTATTAGGTATAAAGGCCCTATAGATATAAATTAGAGTAAACGCTTTATATTACATACACCTAAGCTAAAAATAGTCTTAAATTAAGTAAAAGATTAATAAAGAATATAATTAAAGAATTTAAAAGTAATAAATATATAGTTTTATCTTATAAAGAATATAAAAGCTAACTATTATATAATAAATAAAAGTTATAATAGGTTTAAAAAATATACTTAACTAATAATAGTTTAACTAGGTAATTAAGAGTAGGTAATAGTTATCTAAAGTATCTATGCTACTAAATATACTACCCTATTATATATTATTTATAAAGGGTAAGTCTATATTTAATTATAGTATAAGAAGACTAATATTATTTATAATTAGACGCTATTTATTTCTAATAATAGCTACACAAATAATAAACTTAAAGTTATATAGTTAAAAGACTTTAATATATATATAAAGGCACGCTAAGTAAGATTATAAAGACTACTAATTCTAGGATTTTAAAAACTACTATCTAGAATAAAAAATCCTAACACTTTATATACTAGTGTATTTATTTTATATTTTTTTTCCTACTTAATATAGTTTATTTTATGCTATTAAAGCTAAAGCACTTTTAATATATTTAAAACTTAGTGTGAAAACGCGTTTACTATATTAATAAAAAGGGCTTTTTTCTAAACTTTTATAACACGTTTTTTAATATATTTATATTCGAAAACTCTAAAAAGACTTTTTAGATATCTAGTCTTATTTTATTATGCCTAAATATAGTACTAGATTGCCTAGATATATAATTTTAATCTCTACTAGAATAATCTTTATTTAAGGCACTCTAGTAGTCTAAAACCCTAAGTAATATAGCTAAACTTAGGTTTTACATAAAATTAGTAATATAATTTATTAGAAAATTACGTACTACTATTTTTAATAGGCTTATATAGCTTATAAAAAGTGCTAAGACTTTTATATATTAAAATATATTAATAATAAGCTAGATTATAGAACTATATAAGTAAATAAAAGTAATATAGTTTACTAGTAAGTAACCCACACTAGTAAGCACGCTACCTTTACTAAGACCCTACTATTACTAATAATACTATTATAATATAACTACCTACTATATCTTCTACACTATCTAATAAAGCTTAGTTACTTATTACTATTAGAGCTATTAAATAAGACCCAAATTTTATAAAGCGAGCTATAGCAGGGCTGTATAATATTAATTATAGAATACTTAATTAAAGACGCAACAAAACAACTACACAACGCAATAACCTACCTAAATTAAAGAATTTTACTCTTCTTAAGAAGTAGGCGCTTAATAATTATATAATCGAGCTAGACACGTATAGATTCCCTTTTATAAAGCTTATAATATATATAATAGCCAATTTACTATATTTATAAAGAGAAAAGCTACCTATTAGTATTAATTAAATAGATAGGTTTATTAAGCGTAGTCGTAAAGTTAGAACGCGTTAGTCTTAGTTATATAATAACTAGAGAGTATAATAGGAAAACTCAAAGGTTATAAACGCGTAGTTTAAGCTTATAGAGAGTATTAAAGTTAAGTATAGTATTATAGATAAAGACACCCATAACTTTAATAAATTAGGCTTTATATTAGGGGTTATAAGGTCTTAGCTTATAGTTATAGTATTAGAAAGGCATATAAAACCTAAATTAATATAGCTAGATAACTACTAGTAAATTATAGTAATGTAGAGTATTTGCGATACTAAATAGGCAATTCCTTTCTTTATTATCTACGCTAGTAAGTGTTATATCTCTACCTAGTATAAAGATACGTAAATTCCTAGCAATTAGATAATCGCTATTAAGAAAAATAGCTAAATAAATAACAAGCTTAGTATTGTGTTATTAAAACACTTTAACACGTATATAAAGAAACGTGCTAAAGAAACCTATTAGCTGCTAGTTATTAATAGCTATAAGAGCTATAACTTAATAAAGTTTTAGAATTACTATAAAAAATATAAGATTATTACTCTCTATATACTACTATATTTATTATACCTACTATAGCTATTAGATATAGACTATTTCTTCCTACTAAAGAAAGTATATAGTACTAAGATCTTAGGCTTAGTATATTAGCTAATAACCTATATTATAAAAATTAAGTTCCTTCTAGCCTTTAAAACCGCGTTTTTAAAGGTTTTCTTTATAGAGACAATTAAAAGTAGTTTTTATAGTGCTAGACTAGTCCTATTAAATCTAGAGAAGGTGTTGTAGCACCTTCATATCTGTATCTATATACCTAGTCTGCCTATTAAAGAGACTACTACCTAGGAGTCTAAAACACTAAGTAACCTACGCGAATTTAAGGCGCAATTAACACTAGTTTATAAGAGAATTAGAGATACTTTAATTTATTACTAACTTTAACTATACAGGTGCTTAAAAAGCTTAAACAAGGCGCTCTAAGTGCAATATATAGTTAGGTACTAGCATTAGATAAAATTATAGGCCTTTACAAGATAATTAAGAAGACTATAAGGTAAAAATTATATAAAAGAAGGTATATCTAGTATTAGAGATTACTTATAGTAGTAGAGAGATCTTAGCTAGCCACTTCTACGAATACTAATAGACAGAAAAAGGGTAAATAGTTATTATATACTAGTCGCGCTATAATAGAGCTATTAACTTAATAGTATTATAGTATCTATAGGCAACCTAGACACAATACGCAAACCTGCCAGGGAGTTAAAAAAAAAGAATCTAAATTAGATATATTAACTTAGTATATATTTTTAAGTAGTATTGCGACGTAGTCTAATAATAAATAAAATAGTTTAGTAGGGTCTTGGCAAAGGTGGCGCGCTTACTAGTATAGGTTACTTGCTAGTAAACTATATTATTAACTAAGTAAAAATTATATATAAAAAAGTAAATTTACTAAGAAAGTATTTTAGACTTTAAATAGGTAGTAAATTAGATAACTATAAGTCTATTTATAAAGGCAAATTTATCTAAAAAGATATATAGTTGTAGTGCCTTTAAAGAGATACCATTAATATAATACTAATATAGTAAGTATAAAGAAACTAGATATAATATAAAAACTTATTAGAAGGCTAAAAAGTTATTTTCTAAATTAGATATTACGATTATAGAGATATTTTTAAATAGTATTAGTAGTAATAATACTAATAGAGAATTTAAAATTATTATTACTAAGAAAAACTAACTAGCTTAGTAGTCTAATATATTATTTAAAGTGCTATTAAAGTAAAAAACTATAACTAAGTAGTAAAAATATAAGTAAGTAGTAGTAGTAAAAGTATAAAAAATAAATAATAGTAGTAAGATTCTAAAAGTAGTATATAGCTTACTAGTTATAAGAGAAAATTTACTATAAAAGAATAATTATTAGAAGCTTTAGACTAAGAGGTTAGAATTACTTAAGTAAACTTATAAATTTAATAGAGTTTAATAGTAACTTTAGCTATACACTTATATATACTTCTAGCTTAGTAAAAGTATAAATCTAAAACTCTAAAGTAGTAGGCTATATATCTAGTAAAATAGCGCTTAGCCTCTTATAGTAATAATATAGTTAGGTTAGTTAGTATTATAATAATAATAATTATTATTTCTATAACATACTTTGTATAATTGTATTCTATATAGAATTATAAGCTAGTTATGCTAAGAAAATACTAAATTCTCTTATTTAATATTAGAAATAGCTATATTACTAGTTAAAAATATATACTAAGTAAAGGCATCTAATTTAGGTACCTTTTTTTAACTTATATATATATTTATAAGTTATACTTATTTTTTTATAGCCTTAATAGCGCTATTAATAGGTACTGCTATTCTAACTATAATTACTATTTTGCACTTCTAATTAATAATCTTTTATACTACTACTCTTTTTAGCTAATAGTACTTTTATTTAACTAGAGTCTAGTATACTACGTATCTAGAGCTGCTTTTATTTTTATAATTTACGCTTTTTATAGATAGTATTCTAAGTTTCAAGCTTATAACTTTTTTAAAGAGTAAATATAAATTAATACGCTATAAATTTATAACCCTTAACTAAGCTTTTAAATATATTAAATAGTTAAATTAGTAAACTTAAATATAGATTAGTAAACTTATTTAGAACTAAAGTTAATTAGTTATTAATTTCACTAATATTTTCTATTAATTTTAATATCTAGATAGCTTTACGGAGGAGTTATTCTAGTAGGGTCTTTAGCCTAATATTAAGCTTGTCTAGCACTACCTCTAGATTAAAAGATATTAATCTAGCACTTTTAAACCATTGTTTAACCAAGCTTAATATAATTAACACATTAAACGCGTTAATAAATATAAGAAGAAACTTAGTTTTAGTAATATAGTTAATATAGGCACAGACTAGATTAGTAATTTAAAAAAAGTATACTATCTATAATAGCAAAAACTAACCTATATTTAAGAGCTATAAAAAATAGAATAATTATAATAGTATATATAAAGTAATGTAGCGTTAAATTAACTACCTAAGGGTAGCATAACAAAGGCTTTTATCTTAAATAATATAATAAAAAAAGTAGAGCCTCCTACTTAGTAATTGAGAAGAGCGTAAAAAAGGTAATTAGAAAATATTTAAAGTAATTATCCTATATTTTAAATAGTATTACTTAAATATAGCTAAGGTATAGCTCTTATAGCTATCTAAAATAAGAAGCTAGTATATATTGTTCACGCGTCCCTTTATAGACATATTAAAGTATTATAACTATATAAAACTAAGCTTATTATTTGTCTAGCTATTCTAAGAGACTACTATTTTTTATTAATATAGTAGGTTTATCTTCTAGTACTAGAAACTTAGGTGTGTCTTACCCTAGAAGATAATAAATACTAAGATAGATTTACCTATTCTACTAACGCCTATAATAACTAATACGTACTTCTAATTACCTTTCTAAACTTACTTTAGCTTCTACTATTACTTAAATTTAGTAATAACTTCTAAGAAGCCTAAAATAATACCTATTATAAAGCTAGTCTTATTAAAGTTCTATATATTCTTATTTAGTATACTATACTTTATTTTTATATTTGCTACTAATATAAACTAAGCAAAAATTATATAATAGTCTTTATAAAGAGCTTGCTAGTAGTTATACTTTTAATTAAAACATACTTGTAAGATAGTGGAGATCACAGTAATTCATAGTGATATAGGTTGACCACGAGAAAAGAGGTGTATGCATTGCTATGGAGGACCGAGGCCCCTGAAGGTGTATGGGTGAGGCTAGGCATAAGGTTATTCCGGCCGAGGTCATGTGACCAAGGACCGACCATACAGCCATGCGGCAGTCTTACACACCCCCTTCAGATTGCCAACAGTGGTGATCTGAGAGATGCCAGGTCCTGAGTCAAAACAGGTATGCGTGGCGACAAGAGATGAAGTCAAAATGGCGCGACAGGCAACAAACAACTCCCAACCTCAGTGAGGGGAAGAAAAAGGAGCCGTCAGCAGGTTCTTGTGTAGGCTGCTTGCCGTAAAAGTCACCCTAAAACACTGTGACAACAGTGTGAGTGAGCTAAAAGGTGTCAGACCAGAGGGGCGCGTAGCCATGTGCCTCATTAACATGGTGTCGGACCAGAGGGGCGCGTGGCCATATGCCTCATCGACAGTGTGAAACACAGTGATTTTGTGGACTGTGAGTGCAAGGACGGGGTGAGATTCATTGGTCACCTGAACCGCCAGGACGGGGTGAGACTGATAGGTCACCTGAGCCGTCTGTGTGTGGGTCGGCGTCTGAGTGTCCTTAGCATATAGCCTGTAACGGTAGATTGGGTCTGTTTCAATGTGAAATCACTATGAGAAAGCAGTCTGCCCAGGTACTAGCGTAAACAATCGTAACTGTTCCATATAGCTAGGCCAGCAAGTAAGGGCGTACCTTACAGGAGAGTCTAGTCTTAAAATAAGAAAAGGTGGGTCCTAGTCTAGTGCTGAGGTCTGCCCGTGTTCGTTATTAATGTGAGCCGTCTTAATTAACTCCAGTGTAATTGACTCTAGCGTAAGTGGGCGGAACCACTCTATATAGCTGCGCCAGCACAAGGAGACAGAACTCCTTGCTAATACCTGGACTTGTGCCTTGGGTGTGTATGTACTAAGGGAACTAATCCACAGGATAGGTAGCTAATCCACCTAGGTGTAGACAGTTATTAGCTATCGTTGACTTCTCAATAGACAGTGCTCTGCGTTAGACGTTAAGATTCTTCTCGCTAGAGCTGTAATACAACACGTGTAAGGTCTTATCACTGTGAAACATAGGGAAAGTAGGGTGCCAGAACAGAGCAGTGCTTAGGGGCAATGTCAGACTAGAGGGGCGCGTGGCTATGTGCCTTATTAATATGTAGAGATGGAGGAGCATCAGACTAGAGGAGCGCGTAGCTATAGGCCTTATCGACACAGTAAAACACAGTGATTCTAGAGACTGTGGGCGCAGGGACGGGGTAAGATTTATAGGTCACCTGAACTACTAATATTCTGCTGTAAGGTCGCAGAGGTGGAAGAGCTTAAAGGCTCTACTTGTTCACCTATAATCTGCTTTAGAATAGGCTTAAGTTGTAAGAGCTTTAACCATTCCTAATGCTTCTATTTAGGTAGAAGTTTTGTAAGGCTGTTAGCAGGCTAAGAGTTAGTTTTAATGTAAGCAGGAGTAACAGTTCCTTATAGTGCCTGTTCCTATAACTAATAGTGGTGTATATCCACGTGTCGAAGGGTTGTCTTTAGCTGAGGGGACTCTGTAATCAGTAGACGAATTATCTATTTGTTGTCACAGTACATAGAGGGTTGTTCCTTAAAGTCTAGGTGGAGATTATTAAAGATCCTGGACCACTAGTAGTACTCAGTGTACCCTGTAGAGAGTGAGATGAGTTCGGCTTCGGTAGTTGACTTAACAACGCAGCGTTGGAGCGTTGCTTTCCAGTCGATTGGACCGCCGAATAGGAAGAAGATGTAGCCTTGTGAGGACTTGCGGGTTGCCTTATGATCGGCGTAAGACGCGTCAGTTGCGCCATAGAAGTCGGTCTCTTCGGTATCTTTTCGATAGAGATGCGGAGTAGTGTAGTCTGCAGAGTAGTGCAGTGCTAGGTCCTGGGAGTAATGCAGGTATGCGAGGCACTGATATGCAGCTGATAAGTGTTTGGGGCCAGGGTTGGTAAGGAATTTAGCCAATTTTGAATGAGCTTTGGCGATATCTGGACGTGTAGCACCAGCGGCGTAGCCGATAGATCCAACTATCTAGGAGTAACGATAAGATGCGTCCTCGTTCTTAGACTCTGTTGATGGTACAAGCTCCTCGAAAGGTAGAGGTGAAGCAGGTGCCTTAGTCCAGGACGACTTTTGAGGTGCTGGGTATTTGGCGTAGATTTTCTGGATGTAGTCACGTTGTGACAACCAAAGATGACTATTGTCGCGGTCTCTGTGTGTGGTAATACCACAAAAAGTAGAGTTCTCTTGGCCTTGCAAGTCAGTGATTTCATACTGTTTAACAAGCTTGCGTTCAAAGGCGTCAAGTAGTAGTAGTAGTAGTATTGATTAACGTCCAGGAACCTAGGTTCTAGCCTCCCATGGGGCATGGGGACGCGCCGAGTAGCCATCTGGGGCCAGCCAGATGGTAAAGGCGATTCATGCTATAAACTATTGCCGTCTCTTGCAGCGGCTCGTAAGAGTCCGCCCCCCTCCGTGCGGGGGCTGAATCCGTGTCTTCATGCCTATAGGCTGAGATGTCGGGGTGTAGCTATTATACATATAACAATCCAAAGCAGGGGCAGCTTCGGCTGCCCCAAAGCTGTGTTGAAAAGTGCCAAGACCTTAGCGTATAACTAGTATAGGAAAGGTAAGGATCGTGTAGACAGTAAGGAGAGGTAAGGAGAGTAGGAGAGCGTAGGGGAGGTTGCCGCCTGTGGCAAGATGTCAGGATGAGAGGCACCCCTGCTGGGAGCTCAGACAGAGTCGACGCCGGAGGAGCTGTCCCAGGTTATTGTCGCGTCCGCCAGCATCTGTGGCTTAGTAGGCAGTCCATAGAACCAACATTTATTTGTTAGTGTTAGTGGGGTTGGCAAGCTCTAGCAAGAGTTGAACATCTTCAGGCTTAAGGGTCTTTAAGTATTCAACGCCCTCCCGTGTGGTGCTAGGAGGGAGAGGGGGTCGTTTCGGCCAGTAGCGGAACTTCTGGACCGCTCGTGGGCAGTGGACTATGTGGTCTGGCGCAAGGTCTGCCCCGTAGGAACATCCTGTGACTGCGTTGTTGTGTTTGAACTTCTTGTGGTACCAAGCGTAGTGTCCATGGTGGGTGTGTATGGACAGTAGCTTTGCAAGCGTCGGTCGTTGGAGGGTGAGCTCCTTTGGCTGTTTTGCAGGGCGATACTTGAGGTCCCACTGCATGTACCACCTGGACAGATTCGGTGTGTGCTTGCGCCACCAGTCCATCTCTGCGCTCCTAGTAAGGGCGCGAACGTCTGACTTAAGGCCTGAGGCCGTGGGTTTAGTTGCCATGCCGTGTGGAGGTTTAGGGGTCCTTGCCGCGTTGTCTGCTAGCTGGTCTGCCCGTTCGTTTCCCTCTATATTGCAGTGTCCTGGGGACCACCGGACAGTAATGTCCAGGTTCTCAATTGTCTCTTGGCACCTAACGAACGCCCACTGCGAGGAGGGGGACGGGTTGCCTCTGATGCACCATATAACAGAGGTGCTATCTATGCACATGTATATGCGTCTGCCGGTAGGCCGGCGTGCGGAGCGTGTGTGAGAGTCCTCGCCACGCGCCTACAGCTTCGGCATCGAAGACGTGGGACCTGGGGTTGAGGGAGCCGTTGCCCTGTAGGGTGAGAGTCTGCCCTTCGTATATAGCGTAGCCGTATGTGACGTGCTTGACGCCGTCAAGCCATTGTTCAGAGCCGTCGGAGAAGACGGTGATAGCAGTTGGCGGGAGAAGGGCCCACCACTCCTTAAAGCGGCGGGCGGCTTCCTTCTTATTCACATGGCCTGTGGGGTCGTCGCGGCTCCCAGGGGAGTAGTGGGGGGCGCGGAATTCGGGTCGGGGTACCGGGTCGAAGACCTGTGCTAGTTGTTGTACCTTCGTGCGGGCTCTCTGTGGGAGGCCTGCGCCTCGGCCTCTTCTGACTGTAGGAAGGTGAGTCCTGGCAGTTAGCGGGTGCTTTTCGTCAATCGTTAGCAGTGTGCTGCGAAGCGGAACTTGCAGGTTTCTAGGGCTACTGCTGCTGAGGGGAGTCCAGCGTCCCTGAAGATAGCGGTAGTGGGTGTGGTCCGGTAGGCCGGAACAACGGCTCTGCATGCCTGCCTGAGGACCTTGTCGAGTGTTTCTATGTGCCAACCCAGTCGGGTGCTCACTTCGGCGCCTTTTGACTGGCGCATGATTCTAGAGGGTTTGGTTCTTCCTCCGTACCAGGCCTCCGCTCCGTACAGGAGTCGGGGGAGGACGCAGGAGATCACCGCTTTGCGCAAAGACCCCGGTGGGGGGCCGTGTTTGATCCGAGCGAGGCTGCGGATGTGGTGGGCAACAACCCTTGTCTTTGCGGCGCGTATGGCCACGTGGGTCTTAAAGGTGAGCTTCCTGTCGAACCATACGCCTAGCCAGCGCAGTGCAGGTACCTCACTTGTGGGGAGGATTGGGTGAATAGTAAGGTGATCGTCGACGGCGCAGGGCGGCGCGTAGTCCCCGTTCTGTCTTGTAAGGTGGATCATTTCGAGCTTGTCTGGTGAGAAAGCAATCTTGTGGTCCGCGCCGTATAAGTTGATCTTGCGGACTTGTTCAGCAAGTATTTCAACGTTAAGGTCGAGGCTGTGGGAGGCGCTGTAGAGGCATATGTCGTCAGCATAGCCAAAGCGCATAGTCGTGTCCTGGAGCAGTAGCTCTGCAAGGTATAACATGTAGATAACGGGGGAGAATGGCGAGCCCTGTGGGGTGCCGCAGGCCACTGGGTGGCGGCCAGAACGGTGTTGGCCGTAGCGGACAAGAATGTGTCGGTTCGTGAGGATGTTGCGTGTGAGGACTAGGACCTTCTGGTGCCAGCCTTGGTCTTTCATGCGGTGCAGTAGCCGGTTAACTAGCAGCGCGTCGAAAGCTCCTAGTACATCCATAGTTACCATGGTGACGTGTTTGCCCTCGCTAAAAGCGAGTTCGGCTTCATGGGTGAAGGCCGTGATTAGGTCCATGGCCGACCTTTTTGGGAGGGCCCCCCCGTGCTGGGGGCTTAGGACGCCGTGCAGCACAGCCAAGTGGGCTATGCGCCGAGCGATTACCCTTTCAAAACCTTTGCTGAGGCAGAGCAGCATGGCAAGTGGTCTCATAGACCCTGGGATTGTGTAGTCTTTCTTGCCAAGTTTCTTGATAAAAACAATCTCCCCGTCTGTCCAGGCGGCCGGGTAGTGGTCAAGCAATAGTAGGTCGCGGTAGATGTCGCAAACGTACTGTCTAATGTGGTTCCAGCATGCTGTGAGCAGCCGGACTGTTATGCCATCAGCGCCTGGTGAGGTGCTGGAGACCCCAATCACGCAGCGCTCCGTCTCTTCAATCGATAGGTACGTGTCCCACGGGATAGTAGGGTGTTCTTGTGGGGTGGGCGGTTCCGGCAGATCGTCCTCCGCCGTGAATCTGCAGAGAAGTGCTTGTCGTAGCATCTCAGCCTTGTTTGTCTTCAGTCGCCTCCGCGCCTCTAAACACCATTGGTGCCTGTGTTCTAGTGGGTTCCAGCTTGTGCCAATTAATAATGCGGAAAAGTTCCTGGTCGCCTTCAGCGTTATCTATAGTGTGTTGCCAGTACTCCTTCTTTGCCTTGCGGACTATCGCTAGGAAAGTACGTGTCTCATCAGAGGGGCCCCGGCCGGTGTGGCCGTCGAGCGAGTAGAGGTGTGCTCGATAGGCTGTCTTGCAATCGTCTGTCCACCAGGGCGCCGAGTGGCCTGTCCCTCTCTTCTTTCTACCTGCCGTCTTTAGGGCGTTGGTGAGGACTTCTTCTAAGGCAGCGACGCGCCTGTCAACGTGCTCGCAGGTCTGTGGCCCGTCTGAGCGGGGGGCGCCTTTCATTCCGTTAGCAACAGCGTCGACAAATAGCGGTAGCTTCTTTGTGGGGACCCTATATTGGAACTGGTCAAGGGGCTCCTGTCCTCTGCCAGGGATCGTAGTAACCAACGTGTTATGGTCTGAGCCGCAGTTCATGTCTGTTCGTACCGCGGTGGTCGCGAAGGGGATGTTGCAGAAAGAGAGGTCTATAACGTGCCCGGCCCTATGGTGGGATTCCGGGTTCGCCTATATAATCCATGCCGCTGTCTGTAGCCCATTGGGCCAGCTCGGCTCCGCCCTGTGTGGTCGTGACACCAGGCTCGAACATGTCGTGTTTAGCGTTGAGATCACCTCCTGCCAGGCACCTGTTTGGTGGGGTGAGGCAGGTGATGTAGTCGAGTACCGGCGTAGTCTGTGGCGCCCGGTAAACGTTAAGTATGGAGATTCCGTTCACTTCGATCCACTGCAGGTCCCTGTTATGCAGCGGGGTACGGGGCGTGATCTTTAGTCTGTTGCCCTTACGGGTGAAGATGAGGACCCGGGGGCGTTCTGCCTCCCAGGTCTCCCGGCTGTCCCAGCCGTCCACCGGTGGATGGAGGTTATAGCTGGGGTGGTTCGAAGTCCGTGTGCCGGGCCAGGTGGCTGGCTCTTGCATGCAAATAATGTCAATGCCCTCTGTGAAAGCGATCTCAAGGGCGGCTGTGTGCTGGGCCACTTCTGCCGACATTAGTCCAGCATACTTTTATATCGGGGTCTCTGCGAGGGTGTATCTGCGGCGGTTGTTCCTCATTAATTAGAGGAGTCGTCCATAGTCATGTCCTCCTGTGAGGAGGACTGTGTGTGGTCTGCATGTCTCGCGCTTTGTGCTGAGAGTGCAGCGAGGTTAAGGCTGCCGCTTATGGGCGCGGTGAGTCTGACTGGTCGGCTTGAGGCGCGAGCCGCTTGTCGTGCCGCAAGATTGGGTAGGGGCTTGAGCGCTGTCCTCTTGGTGGGCGGGGGCTAGGAACTCGTTCCTGGCTCTCTTGGTCTGTGGGCTCTTCTTGAGGGGCTTGTTGGACAGTGTCTCTGGTAGGAGCAGTGTCCTCTTCGTTAGGTTGAGCGTTGCCCTCGGTGGGAGGGGCGCCTTCTCTGTTGGCGGCGTTGCCTTGTCTCTGCGCGGTGGGCGCGGGTTGGGGTTGCGGGTTGTGTAGCTGGTCGTAGGCCTTTTGTCCAGCGCGGCGGAGGGTGGCCAGCTCACGGCGGGTAGGTCTTATAATCCTGCCGCTCACTCGCCTGGGCTTTACCAGGCAGGTCGGATCGTCGGCGGCGTGTGGACCGCGGCAATTAGGGCACTGTAGCTTGTGAGCGCAGTTGTCACCTATAGGGCCTTCGTGCTCGCTCTGTTTCATGCCGCAGTTGCGGCAGCGGGGCGCGCGGGTGCAACGCGCTGCGTTGCAGTATCCCTGGCAGCCAGGGTCGTGTCGCTCAATTGCGCGTTTCTTGACAATTTCGCGGGATAAGTCGCTGACGCCAAAGAGTCGGAAAGGTGTTACTGGCTTCTCAAAGGACACCACGTAGGTAGTGTGCCCGTATTGGTTTGGGCCGTGCCTAGAGGGCCGGCAGTTTACTGGGCGAGTCAAGGTCTGCGTGAAAGCCTCTTCCGCGATCATTTCTAGGGTGTACGGGACTTCTTGTCCTAACAGCGAGTGGTAGCTGCTAGGCACCCAGGGACAGCGTAGTTGGTCCAGCGTGGGCAACTCTGCGCTGTCGCCATTAATAGAGCGGATCATCGGTTCCTTCTTTTCTTGTTCCATGAGTTGTTGTCGTATAGCCTTGGAGGCTGGCGTAATAGCCCAGCCTGTTCGGGTCCTTGTGGCCGGGGATGTCGCTAATATCAAGTCCTGTAGCGTCGCAGATTGCCTTTCGCACAGCGAAGGCGGAGGTCTGTCCGAGCCTGTTAGCTGGATTCGAGACAGTGAGCAAGATCCGTGGGTCTGCTGCTTGTCTGGGGGCTGCTGTCGCTTAACAGCGGCTGTGGCCCTTCTGCTGTCAGTTGTCGTGTGCCCGCTGTCCCCGTGATAGGAGGCGGATGCTACGCTTGCCCATGTCTTCTGAGGCTGGGCGCAAGGCCGCTGTCACTGTCCGTAGTGTAGGCTGTGGTTGTCGAGTCGTAGCCGGTCCTTACCGGATTGGGGCGAAGGCTTGGCGCAGTAGTAGAGTTTTTCATCGCCTGTATAACGCGGTTGCGGAGGGCGATAGCAGCCGCCAGTTCCTCCGGGCGCTTAAATTTGGCGAGGCAGTGGTCAACAGCATCAGCTATTGCCATTACTATCTTTTCCTGGGTCTCTGCCGCCTTGCGGGTGGCCGTAAGGTGGGAGTTGAGGACACTGGCTGCAGTTTCTGTGTCAGCAGGGCGGACAGGCACGCCTCCACCAAAGGAGAGGCGTCTAGGAGGGCGAATATCGGACTGTTGGCGCTTCCTTGTGGCGTGCTGGAGGTTATTCTGTTGCGCAGACTCAAGGTCTGGTGGGCGGGTCGCTGTAGAGGTCCCCAGAGGGGGCCTCTGAGGCGTCTCCATTGCTATCATCAAACCACCGCACGCGTGCGGCGCCTGAAGATGGCTAGGAGTGGTATTTAGATGAAACTGAGATAATGAGATAGAAAACTAGGCAGTCTTGACCACTTTCTCAAAATTTCAAAAGTTGATGATGGTGTGTATTTGCATTAGGAAAAGGGTGTGGTGTTTGAGCTCATTGAGATGGGGGGGTCTGATGGATAAGATGGATGAACTGTTCAAAGGCGTCAAGGAAGGATGAATGACCTGGAAGGGCCATAGTAATAATATCGTCCACGTAAAAGAAGACGATAATGCGGTCGTCTCTCCATAGACAGGGTGCGTCAAGTACTAGTGATAGACCAAAGCTCTTAAGTGTAGTTGTAAAGTCTTCGTACCAGAGTAGTGGTGACGTCTTGAGGCCATAAAGGGCGCGATGAAGTTGCCAGTAGTGCCCGCCATCACGGAAACCTTCTGGTTGAAAGGTGTAAACAGGTTCGGGGAGTTTGGCGTTGGTAAAAGCATTGACAGCGTCGTATTGACGTATGTCCATGTTGAAGTAGGCGGCAATTGCCATAAGAGCGCGGAATATTCGTACAGCAAGAGTAGCAGCATAGGTGTCACCCACAACAGTCTGCAAGTCTCCTCTCACTACAATTCGTGCTTTAAACTTAGCTAGGTAGCCTTGGTTGAATTTGTATGTAAAGACCCACATAAGTGGCAAGACTTCAGTGTTTAGAGGGAGCTCTAAGAGCAGAATCTCAGTGTATATCTCCTTTCTGGCGATAGTATTCAGCTCCTTCTTTGCAGCTGCTATGAAGCCTTCTCTAAACCACATAGGGAGTTTCAGGACATCATTCCAAAATTGAGGCAGGGGCGGAAGCTGGTCTCTGTGGACTCGCCGTGATAGTGCGATTAATTGGGGCACTTTGTCTAGTAGTGAGGCCGACGCGAACGTGTTCCAATAAGTCTAGATAGCGTTGGCAGCAGAATTTCGTGTGCGTTTAGGCAACACGTTAGTAGTTTGGAGATGGGTATTGGTCCTGTATCGCTTTCTTTGCGCAGGAGGTCCCATTGATGTAGGTGTAGGGGACGCAGAGGACTGAGAGGGCGTTGGCGGTGTAGCTGGTACTAACGTTGGCGGCGCGGAGGTCCAATTAACCATAGAAACTGGTGAAGGGTATGCATCTCTGCCACGGTGTACATCATGAGCTTGGCCTGATTTCTCGCCTGCGAGTAGGGTTTCGGTGGGAAGGATAGACAGCTTAGCATCTTCATATACTTCCTCATCGGAATCTTCCTGCTCACTTTCTAATTCTTCAACCTCAATATCATCGATGGCTTGATCTAACTAAATGCCAAGTAGGCTCTCTTTATCAGTGGACCCAAAGAATAGTTCTTCATTAAAGGTAACATCCCTTGTTCGAATAACCTTGCCTCTGTGTCCGCGGGATACAGCTTTTAGTACCCATATACGGTAGATATTGCGTGAGTCTACGCCTACCAAGTAACCAATAAGCGCCCTTGGGGAAAGCTTGTCTGTTCGGGGAATCTTCTTGCGAAGGTAGTATGCTCTACATCCGTAGATGCGTAGATGAGCGATGGAGGGCGGTTTGCCGTGTGCAGCCTCAAACGGTGTGGTCCAGTTCAATAATTTAACAGGAGTCCGATTAAGTAGATATGCCGCATAGACGTACATCTCTTCGCACAGGTAAAGTGGAAGGTTAGACGTAGTCCTAAGTGATCAAGACACAGTAATCAGCATCTTTCCTAACCATTCTGCATAGCCTAATTGTTCTGTAGTGTTAGGGGACCGGAGCTGTATAGTAATGCCTTGTTGTTTGCAGTGCTTGACTACACCAAGGTCATTCTGAAACCCATAAGCTCTCTCTCTGTCCATCAGTACAAACACTGGGCTGGCGTTGTAGCGGCGTTTAATGTGTCTGTCTATGAGTTTGAAGACTCTATTCAGGACATCTGTAGATCGATCGGGTATGCCATACACTATATAGGTCTTAGAGACAAGACAGTAACTATGAAAGATGTACTAGTTGCCTGCAAGAGATTTGGCGTTAAGTGCGATAATATCGATAGTAATAGCTTTAAATGCACGCGTAGGTTAGTGCTCTCTGTTAGATCTCTGTAAGATGATCTGTGAAGCCTTGTTGACTCTGCATTGTTCGCAGTCTTGTGTACTAAGGGGAGGAGATGTGAGCGGAGCTATGCTAGCAACGTTGTGACTTAGTTTCTCCATTAATTCAGCTCCAGCATAGCCCATCAAGACGTGTGCGTGAAGACCAAATAACGTGCAGTTAGGTAGTAGTGCAATAGAGGGTTTCTTATAGCTCCTTTTGTTAGCAAGCGCCAGGAAAGGTCTATTGGTGTGGTCCTCTAGTGGTGCCAGGGGAGACCGTCGGTCCACTAGAACATAGTGACCGCCTATAGGTTCAACTATTACCCAGATAGGATTCTTAGTGCCATCCTTTGTGTACAGGCATTTACGCCCTAAGTTAAAGTAGATACCTTTTCCTCTAAGCCTTGAGAGCGACACTAGTAAGGTGATAAAGCCCAGACATAAGGCAACGTTCCTTAATATAGTCCTTATAGGTCCACCTAGTGTTTGGATTTCGATGTCGCATTCACCCTATGCGGCGATTTCCACTAAGTCTTCTCCACAACCAATCCTTTCGCCTAGTATCGCAGGACAAATCCATGTGAACTCGTTAGGCTCATTACAGACGTGTATGTCCGAACCATAATTAAGGATCCAAGAGTGACGGAGTACTAAGGTCAGACGTTGCTTGTTGCTCATTGCGAGGTATTTTGTTACGTGTGCCTGTTTGTATTCTCTATCAGAGGCTTGGTCGCCAGCGTCGATATAACCCGTAGGTGTAACGCGATCTCGCTTCGCCTTCTCTCTTGTTCGTATTTTATTAAGCAGCTTGGCCTGTTTAGTGACCTCACTGTATCTTTGAATGGCTTTAACGCAAGCTAGGTCGATTTTGAACCTAATTCCTTGCAGCCAGGTGCAGATGTATGGACAAGCTCCCTATCGTGGGTTACCTAGGTGGGCGTCGCCTTTGCCACAAGGACAAGGCTTTCTTTGCGAACCACCAGCGATCTCAGTGTTGGTGCGCTTCCTATTGTTCTGAAGTCCTCCCAC
Source organism: Laburnicola sp. JP_R_19 (assembly GCA_031010545.1). Classification (NCBI taxonomy): domain Eukaryota; kingdom Fungi; phylum Ascomycota; class Dothideomycetes; order Pleosporales; family Didymosphaeriaceae; genus Laburnicola; species Laburnicola sp. JP_R_19. The sequence goes on along the minus strand of VOIT01000010.1, from coordinate 54,585 downwards.
ATTGTTCGAAGGCGTTGAGCTACGGCTCTGATTTCTCGCATCCGTATGGTAAGGAGACTGTGCTCCGTTGAGCGCGGCATGGGCGGTGCCTCGTATGTTGCCCTTGTTTGAGCTGTGTAGGTACGGCGTCGTTCGGTAGTGTTGAATAAGCGCCGCGACAGATACCTCGTCGGGTATACTCGGTGGTGGTGCAGGGACTGTAATAAGTTGCTCTGGTGTAACAACGACGCCTGCGCGATTGATGACAGCTGGTATAGTGTAGACTGTCGAAGCTGGTGGATTAAGTTCTGCGTTAACGTATGCTGAACGGGCCTTATGGACTTTCTCGTTCATTGTCGCTGCAAACCCTGAATCGATAGCATGAAAGACCTTAAGAAGATCTTGCTAGGGAGCGAAACCCTGGACAGCTGGAACCTTCAGTTCAATGCCCTTGTTGAGATGAATTTGGAAGTCGTTCATCTAGTCCTTAATTGACTGGCGACCAGGCGTGTACTTCTTCGCCTTGTTGTATTAACAGTCTGCTTCTTCTTATTTAGTGACTATTAGTTTTGAGTAGTTCTTATACAGGAACCTAATTTATTCTGCGATAGTGTAGTTAGCAGGCATAGAAATTAGTATGTTGTCCCTTACTATACTCGTAATGTGGCTTTTAAGCTTGCTTAGCGATTTCTCACGTTCTTATTTGCGCTTGTATTTCTCTTTCCACACTACAATATTGAGGTTTTTATCAGGGTCGGATTCAACGTCTTCTGGCACCGCAAGGTTTGTAGCCTCTAGGTCGACGTATTTCAGGACGCGTAGTGTGCGCGCGGTACGTTTAAAAACTGTGTACCATAGTTCAAAGTTGTCCATCCCTTTTAGTATGACTTTTTCGTCTTTTGGCGTTGCCATTATGACGCGTCTGCGATGACTTTTCGCGTGTTTAGCCACCGGTGTGGGCTTTTCGTCGTGATTCGGAGTCTCACAGTCTTTTACAGTGATTTATAGTGACTGTAATTGTGGTTTTACGATGACTTTTTCTCGTTGTTATCGTGAAAACTCTGCTCTGGTCCATGCGAGCGATAATGTGGCAGCAGGACTAATTGGTAAGGAGTTTTAGAGGGTGCGCAATAAGCGTCGTGCCGGGCTCATAACTGTAAGATAGTGGAGATCACAGTAATTCATAGTGATATAGGTTGACCACGAGAAAAGAGGTGTATGCATTGCTATGGAGGACCGAGGCCCCTGAAGGTGTATGGGTGAGGCTAGGCATAAGGTTATTCCGGCCGAGGTCATGTGATCAAGGACCGACCATACAGCCATGCGGCAGTCTTACAGTAGTATAAAATAAGAAGTAAAAACAAAGTTAGGGTTTTAAAGGAATACGAGTAAAAAAACAGAAAAAATAACAAAAGTAAAAAGAATAAAAAATTAATATTAGAAAGTAGAGCAAAGTAAAATGATATATCGTAAAATATAAAATAAAAAAAGTTATAATAAGAAGTATAATTATAAAAAGAAGAAAATAAATAGATATTTAGGTAAAGTATAAAAGAGAGTATATAAAAAAAAGAAAAAAAAAAGAAAAAAAAAGAAAGTAAAAAAGAAAATAGAAAGAGAATATTAAATCAGAACAGAAAAAAAAAGAGAGAAAAACTAAAAAGAATAATAAGAGAAAGTTATAATAGAATAATAGTAGAGTAGAATATATAAAAAAGAGTTAGAATTTTATAGTAAAAATTAGGTTAGAGTTTTAAAGTAGAAAAAAAGTTAGAGTTTTAAAGTAAAAAGAGGGTTAGAGTTTTAAAGTAGAAAAAGGGTTAGGGTTTTAAAGTAAATAAAGAGTTAGAGTTTTAAAGTAGAAAAAAGTTGGAGTTTTAAAGTAAAAAAAGGGTTAGAGTTTTAAAAAAGAAAAAGGATTAGGGTTTTAAAGTAAATAAAGGGTTAGGGTTTTAAAATAAAAAAAAGGTAGAGTTTTAAAGTAAAAAGAGGATTAGAGTTTTAAAGAAGAAAAAGAGTTAGGGTTTTAAAGTAAATAAAGGGTTAGGGTTTTAAAGTAGATAAAGGGTTAGAGTTATAAAATAAAAAGAGAGTTAGAGTTTTAAAGTAAAAAGAGTCAAAAAAAGTTAGAATTTTAAAGTAGATAAAGGATTAGAATTTTAAAGTAAATAAAGGGTTAGGGTTATAAAGTAAAAAGAATTAAAAAAAAGGTTAGGGTTTTAAAATAGAAAAAGAGATAGGGGTTTAAAGTAGATAATGGGTTAGAGTTATAAAATAGCAATTAAGTTAGAGTTTTGAAGTAAAAAGAAAATTAAAGAATAAAAACAAAATCAAAGTTAAAGTTTATATGTATAAAGAGATTTAGCAATTTTAAGTATAGTAAATATTAGAATTATTTAGTAAGAAAAGAAATTTAGTTAAAATAAAATAATAGTTTAAAATATTAAAGAATATATTTAGTAGTAGCGTTATATATTAGAAAGAAAAGAAAATAGTAATAATATAAAAAATATAAAAGCAAAGAAAAATAAAATAGTATAGAGTATAATATAATAAAATAGAAAGGTAAAGTAGAAATAGTATTATAAAAAGAGTAAAAGAATAAAATAGAAAGAAAAAAAGAGAAAATTATAGAGTGGAGTTAGAAAAAAACAAACAAAAGAAGATTAAAAGAAAGTATAAAAAATAGGTAGAGAAATAAAAGAGTATAATAAAAAAAATAATAGTAAAGAAAAGCGTAGAATTAAATAGGATAGAGAATAGAATAAAATAGAGAAGGCATAACAAATAAAAAATACTATGTCTCTAAACCGTACCTCTGAGGTAGGGTTAGGTTGCCCCTGGGGGCAAAGAACGGAAGCCACCCCTAACGGGAAAAGCTGGTGGGGGTCGACAGGCCTCGGCATCGCTTGCCCCTAGGGGCAAGAGGTCTATGCTAAGAATGCTAATTTGCGGACTCTCAACCTAATTATAAATAACCTCTCGTCTTCCTAGACACCCCTCTACCTAAACGCTTTACCCTGACGAAAGCGAAACTGCGATGAAGCGCAAAGGCGTGAACGTCTCTACTGAAATAGGGAAAAGGCAACGTACGGCTGGTAAGGAAATTAGGGAGGCAGACTCTATCTACGACTAAGCTGCGCCGTACCTACTGGTAACAGCCAGATTTCCGATCGACGCACTTACCTCGGAATGGAGTATCGGTGTTAATAGGCCTATCGACTAAGCCTATAAGCGTCGCCTCCGCCAGATCTTTAACGAGGCAGGCGTTCTTTAGCGAGGCACAAGCTACTAATTGCAGGTCGCTTGTTCTAAGGCGCATGTATAGCAGATACTAGACCACCTAAAAAGGAGGGCTAGGCTAAGACCACTGTTAGTACAGGTAAAAGCGCTAAGGGCGATTCGAAGTGGCCGTCGTTCGAAGATTAGGGGAGCGTCATCAGGGGGAAGGCAGAGCTGATCGCAGGGCACTATTAAGTTGAAGCTTTTAAAGAGTATCTACAACTTTATTAGTTGCCAGAGAAAGAGCGGTGGTGGGTGTGCAGCATCTATAATAAAGGTTTTAGCCCCTGCACGTGCCAGCCAAGGCAACGAGCTAACCTGAACAATAGACACGCTTCCGCCGCACTTGCGGATCCAGCTTTGTGCCAATTGAGAAGACATTATCCTTCTGGATAACTATGGCTAGATATGGACCGAGCTAGCAACCCTAGCATCTGACAATGACTAGCTGTTTTAAGGTTCGAACAAGTTAGTTGAGTAGGAGATGCTGGAGAAACTTAGGCTCAGCAGTCGAGTAAAGTTCCCAGTACGACGGCTAGCCACGCTATGGAAAAATCTCAGTTGGAGACCAATGATCACTAGATGGTGCCGCACCTCGATCGGGCGAGCGACTTTCAATATTTCCACATTTAAATAGATAGCAAGCTGTAGGATAGATAATGTGAGTGCAATTTACGTCTAAAGCTGCCCTATACACTTACGCTAAGCGACACCCTAGTATTAGTTCTCTACATTTGACAAGGTTATAAAACTTACATTAGAGATCTAAGGCTAATATAGACTAGATGTTTAACTAGCTAACTAAAATAAACTAGCTAGCTTGCTGTAAGTGCGAAGTGTAGATGAAGTGCAGAGTCTGTTCTATCCTAGTCTTAAGCCTGGCATGGAACCCTATCCCTTAGATACCCGGCGACAAGACTTCTTCCTGAATATAAGCGATAATGCGTACTTTAACCTGTGTTAATTAGTGCTTTCAGAGCTAGGACGCCGCTTTATCAACGTTTAAGCGCTTTTAAAGACTACAAAGTAGGAAGGAAAGCTAATAAGCACTATAATGTCTTATATTGTATAGTGGCTAAACAAAGAACCTAAAAAGGTTTTAGACTACAATAATAATAAGCCCGCGCTATAAAAAGACCTAATTCCCGCGCTGCGAGCAAAGTATGGCGATAAGGCCAATAGTGAGTCTTAAGCCCTCTAGCAAGGAGTCCTTAATCACATACGTAAGAACGCAAAAGAGTTCACTAGCACTACGCTAGAGCACTATCTCTACGAGTATCCAAGCGGAGACAGCGACGCCTATGGCGCACGGTTCAACCATAAGGTGTAGAGAAACATGCTTTCTATCATTACTAACTTTGCAGGGCCGACTCTACAGCACAAGTACATAGCTGGTCTTATTTTAGAAGGGACTTACAAGATTAGTCCGCCTATAGTTGCCTAAACTATGCAGGATTCCATCTATTAGATCCTAGAAGTTGTGAACGATCCAGCGCTTTAGTTAATAATCGCAGGCGAACAGCTGCTCTTAATAATACAGCTAGTTATTTGTTAATAGATCTCTAAGCAGCATAAAGACGTGCTAGATCGTTACAGCGAAAACAAATAGCTATCTACTATTTATCTAGCAGAAGAACAGTGTGCAGAGACTGAGCTGTTGTTTTAGGCCTTAGGTGGCCACGTATTAGCGGCAGCACGGAAGCGTACCCCCCTCCCTTGGGTTTTAGAAGGATTAGGCACGCACGGATCTATAAAGGAGCGAGTTATGGCCTAATCACTAAAGCACGGGTCGAAAGTGGCGTTGGACGCAAGGACATCACTGCGAACAGGGGTGTAGAACCGAGAATTGATTAACTTTACTGTGGACAGGCTGAACAATCTTTGGAAACAGCATTGTTATAAGAGCGCGGCTAGACAGCAAAGAGCTTAAGTGCGCTGGGCTTCTCTAGCTGTAGACTTTTATTAGCCTATAGATTTATTAAGATCTCTTTCTTTAAACGCTCTCACTAGCTTAGGATATTAGAGACAATTAGCCTTGGCTAAACGTGGGAGATAACAACTGTAAATAAACTCAACTTCTGCTGTAGAAGCTCTAACATTAAAGTCTGGCACCTAGCCTAGAACTATCACAGTTAGCGCTAGTGTACATAGAGAATAGACATTGTGTGACATATTAGTGTCCCTAGAATTAATTTCCCCTATGGCTTGCCCCTAGGGGCAAGCGGTTATTATAAGATCCTACTGTCGGTTCCTGTAGGCAACCGCTTCGCCTCCTCTTGTTGTGAAAATAAATCGTATCTGCAGGTTCTATAATAGATATAGATGCATTCGACTATAAATTTTTTAACTTAAGTCCACTCTAAAACATAGATGTATAGCTAAGTTTGCCGCCTACTGCCACTACAACGCAACTAATAAATAAGCAATACAGCAATAGTAGCCTTTATAAGGATTTAAGAGACAACAATAGGCTCTACAACGCCTTACAAGGCGAATTTAGGGACAACTACAGCGAGGGCAGTTTTAGCGACAAAGAATATGTGCTTGTGGCGTCTAACTAATATTTGTGGAAAATTGACCACGCAAAGGGCGACTATAAGCTGAAGGGTAGGTGTATGTATGGGCTTGTAGGAGGCGACTGACTATGTGGTAGTGCAGGACTTTATCGCAGCAACTAAGAGCGCCTCCTTTAATAGAGATAAAGCTATTAACATGCTCTAAAGGCGATACACAATCAACTATAGAAGTAGGAAAGCTGGCTCACAAGCAGCTGCGCTAGACAACAAATACATTCCTTTGTTCTTCCTTAACCTTCTTATAATTATTAGACAGCCACTAAAACTAATCACGCAACTGTTGAGTTAATTCTTTAATAATATAACTATTAGTTTTAAGAACTAGCGAGCCTCCTATAGTAATAAGTATGTCTATAGATTGTTATTTAACCTAGAGCACTAGACATTCTAGCTAGCAACAGCGGCTATAAGGGAGGCCTAGTACATCGTTATACATCCTGTCGCTAACACGCTAGAAGAGCTTCTGTTAAGAGGTAAGCTTTAAAAACGTTGCAAGAGACTATCTTAGTCTAGTGCCTTATAGTACTATTACGCGAACTTCTTAGCCTTATACATCAAGCAAATATTCCTAATTAGCGAGCTTTTAGGGGAGGGTGTAGAGCTATTTTAGAGACTTGACAGTCTACACACACAGAAGATTACCTTTAACAAGTAGACCACATTCTAGAAGAAGTTTATGCTAGAGTGGCCTGCATACGTAAGGCAGAGCACGCAGGATACGTTCTAGGCAGAGAACTAGCTAGCCTTCTACGCATACAACTACAGCGCAAACATTAAGATTAAAGTAACTAAGTAGATGCGTTCTGTACTAAAGAAGACCTAACTTTAGCTAGTTAAGGAGGAGTCTAACTCTAAGGAAGATGCTATTAAGGTAGAGGATAGCGTTACATATAACGAGTGGTCTAGTGGTAAAACACTAGGAGCTAGTGCTATCCCCTACGCTAGCTATAACTACCAAAGCCTATTTACCGGCGGGTTGGATTAACTAAGAACGGAGTTGGAGCAGAAATATGCCCTCGGCAATATTAACACCGTATCGTACGCACTGGCGGTCAATATCAACTGCTTAGATAGGCGGTCTCCAGAGCTAGGCAACAAGCCAGCGCGCTGTCTCCTAGCCGACCACAATATAGTTCTCCGCAAGTTTTAAGGATTGCAAGACTTTACCTTCTATTCTCTAGCGTTTTACCTAGCATATAGCAATTTCTCGTCGCCCTAACCGCTAGCATTCTTAATAGACAATCTTCTCGCTATCATGCAAGAAAATATAAGCTATCAGCATAACGGCGCAAGCGTGCTAAAGTATGGGTACTTCTAGGGTTATTCCAACATCAAGCGGAGCATTCGACATGGACCGGACGATCTGCTTGCGACGAAAGGCGTCGCTACTGCTGCTCTGACATTGCCTAATTGCGACGGGGCTTTGTCTCCTTGTGTAGCCGCTAAGCGAGACCGCCTCCTGCAGCATCTAAGAGGGCAGCTAACCCCCAACGATCCTGAATCATTACGGCCTTTCGCTTAGAAGCGACAGCGCGTAGAGAGGGCGATATAAGAAGAAGAGTATGCCTTTAGGATAGAGTAAGTGCTTTTAGTGCAGGTATTGAGACTAAGCAATAATAGGCAGAGCTTCTTAGCTATCCTTAGTCCTATCTTCTAGTTAATGCGTTTCTTCCTCAAAGAGCTACAATGCTACACATATCTTTTTCGATCCTTCTAACTATCTATATTTCCTAGTATTCTGTTATCTTTTGCGAGCCTGTTTTCAGCAGCGATCGACAGCATCCACGCTTGGTTTGAGGCCGCCGGCTCCTAAGGGCTGTGCGCCGCATTAGCAGAAGGGGTGTCCGCAATCGATTGACTTGGGAGCTACTGCTTTACGGGCTTTCTAAGGTTGTTGATGGGCTCGGTACTTATGCCACTTGGAACGATTGGTGGCATCGAACAAGGTGGATGGCCGTTCATCGATCCTAGAGTGCTCGACCTGCAAGGTGCTGGTAACCTCAGCCTGGTACGATGGCCTCAGCACTAGAATAGACGACCTATAATAATGCATATAGCATCCCTTGCATTTCACTATAGGCTAGAGGTCGCGGCTAGCCGCTATAGCGAAGTATAGTTTAGCGAACTTAGCGGACTAAGGGTGTAAGGGCTAAGCAGTGCTGCTAAGTTTCTTAAGGTGGTCTTTAAAGAACTGTAGAAGCCTTAGATGATTGCGTTTGTCACTAACTACTGTTACTAAGCGCTAAACAAAGGCAGTTAAAGCTGTGGATTAAGCAATAGTTAGGGGATGTTGCAGCTATTAGAAGACTAGCGGGAGCAAGTAAGGTGATAGACACAGGCTAAGAATTCCTTCTTGTAGGAGTGAGTATCTTAGGTGCCTTAACTATCCTTGCAAAGATGCTAACTAGGTGTAGAGAGTACAAGCTAATCCTTTTGCTGTCCTTCCTAGGAGAGCTCGTACCATCGTCCGCTATATTATCTAGAACGCGACGCGACTTTGCGCAGGACCTGTACAATAGCTGCATGCGATCTGAACAAACGGCAGGGAGGCCGTTCTGCTCACAGAACGCGACTTAGTTTTCGGTGCTCCGCGCTGCCATAAGCTACACTGGCGTGAAGCTGATGAGCAAAGACCAATGGATCGGTGCGTTGACCGTAGCTATGCTCACGTGTCGAATCGAGTGCATGCCGGGTTCGTATCAGTCGAAGCTTAGCTACTGAAGGGTCACTTGGCTGGTAGGATCAGCGCCTGCGGCTTTGGCGATCGCGGCGAGGCCTGGTAGCCTTAAGCGCGCTGCTATCGAGGCTGAACACCGGGCGAAGCGTCGGCTGCCACAGAAGAGCAAGATCGACTTCGGCTGCACGATACCCTTCAACACCATACCAAAGTTGGTCGAGGATAGGTTTCAGCAGCATAAGAAGGTGTTTAGGACAGGCGACTAGGGTATATTAGAGCACTATCAGACAGCTTGCTAATGCCTTGCAGAGTGTTTAGGCAATCCGCTCTGTAATGTGATGCTAATAATAGTTTTAACGCTAGCCTTGTCGTTGGTGACGCCTACCGTAGCTCCTAAAACGCAAGTGTTTAGCGCAGGGCCTAAGAAAGACGGCTCTATGTTTGCAGCGAGCCTGGTCACCAGAATGCTCTAGTTTCTCTGGCCTGAGGCCTTCCCTTAGGAGGCAAACGACGGCGTCATACTCCGCGTACCAGATATGACAAAGAAAATTAGTAAGTTAGCAAAAGAGACAATGGGCTTAGCTAACGCTTACCTTTATAGAACACAAAGGCGTTAGTAATTAACTACTTAGGGAGCTAGGTTAGGTGCAGGTTGTTTAAGGTAACTAAGATAGTCCGCGCAATGGTGAGGTTATGCTTCAGGATTAAGGAGCACTACTGAAGCGACGGAGGGAGCTAATGTCGTTAAGGTCAGATGCAGAAGGGTTTATAGGGTCTATCTTTCGTAGCTGTGATAGCATTTAGGTCAAGCGCTGTGCTTCTATTATTGCGGAGTACTAGTATTAACGTAAGAAATAGTAAACATTTAATAGACAAGCTATGCTGGACGTAGTTAGGAAAAATTAAGCACAGAGGTGTAATATAAGTTCTACTAAAATTGTCTCTTGTGTTTATATACACTAATGGCTCGTTCATACCCACAAGGACTAGCAATAGTAGTAAGAGATATTTAGTCTATAATAAAGATTAGGTTGTTATGCTACTATTGTTTTACCAGCTTAAACAGTAAGGTCTTATAGCGATAATACTAGGAGGGGCTCTGCGCAACAAAATCCTAGGATAGCTAGCAGAGATGCGTGTTTAGGGTTTATATAAAGTTAGATAGCTCAAATAAAAGCACTTAGTAAACGAAGTGTAATAGGCAGAAGCCAACCCTAGGTTACACAGAAGCGCTCTTGGCTTGCATAGCGGGGTAACGAGCCTTATCTGCAGCGAGAACCCTAAGCCTGTAATACATCTACCCCTTCTACAATAAGCCAGGGGTCCTAGTTTCTAACACCCCCGTGTTTCGGACAGCCCCACAACTTCGCCTCCTTATTATGCACTATAACCGAATATAAGTTCTTAAAAATTCAATTCTTTATTAATTTCAATTTATCTTTTTGCATTATTTTTTCTATCTTCTAATAGCTAGATATACAAAGGGCGACGTCCAAAATGCACTCGCAGACCTCGAATCTAGGGTCGCTTTAGCTACTGCTGCTGCTCGGCATAGGATACCACAGAACACTCTTCGCGGCCGCTTTAATAGTGCCTAACCTTACTAACACGCTCACAACGGTGAACAGTGGCTTACAACTGTTTAAGAAGAGCATCTAGAGCACTAGATTCTCTAGTAGGAGGCCCTTAGTTACGCGCTAACGCATGCGCAAGTGCGAGCTATCGCAACTAGCGTGCTTAAGCAAGAGGGTGACTATAGGAACCTAGGGAGGAAGTGGTCTAATCACTTTTTGCGGCGCCACCTAGCTATTAAGACAAAGTTAGGCTGCTGGACTAACTGGGAACGCATAAATGCAGCTACTCCAGATAATATTAGGCACTTGTTCGACCTGTACGGGACCGTGAGCTGGATTCCCCCCCGACGGAGGTACAACGCCGACGAGGGCGGCATTATGGAAGGCCAGGGTATTAATGGGCTTGTCATTGGCTCCTCGCAGGAAAATCCAAACTCTATACTAGTTAAGATAGTAAATGCCTGTACTTAGACCTCTATAATAGAGTGTATCTCCGCGCTTAGTGTTGCTCTAGACCCCCTTGTTATCTTTAAGGCTAAAAGCATCTAGGAACAGTGGTTTAAGCGGGAGTTTTTGGCTTAATATCCTAGCTGGTATGTTACCTTCTCGCAAAATAGATAGACGAGCAACGAAATTGCTGTTAAGTGGTGTTCTTGCCCCAGACTAAGCCTGACGATCTATCTAAGGCACGGTTGCTTATTGTCGACAGTTATGGCAGTCATACCTTAGACGAATTTATAACTACATATTACCTAAATAATATTTACTTGCTCTTTTTGCCTGCCTATACTTTATATATACTCTAGCCTTTAGATTTTAGTTATTTCTTAAGTCTAAAGGCAGTGTATCGGCGGTTCCTTGGCGAGCATACAGCTCTGACAGATGCAACGAAGGTTAGGAAGGCCAGATTTCTTGAATTTTATGCAGAAGCGCGTAAAATCGGTCTTCGAGAGCAGTGCGTACGAACTGGGTGGAAGGCGACAGGGCTGTATCCTAAGAGCGTGGATAAGCCCTTGGGTTCTCGGTGGGTCGTAGTGCGCCAACGGCCGTTGACACCCCCCTCTTCTACTATAGATATTAGGACGCTAAAACGCAGTGGCGACATTGTGAAGCTATTTTCTAGGAAGAACAGCTCTTTAGCTACACGACGATATATTTGGCTTGCTGCCACAGCGCTAGACCGTATTGCAATAGAGGTCTCTATAAAGGATCGTGAGATTACTTCCTTGCGCGAGCATGTTAAGCAAGCAAATCTACTAAAACGCCGCAAAGTCGCAATTAATCTAAACAATCGCTTCGCAAGTCTTGCAGAGGTTCTCTCTTAGACTAATTAGGAGCCCTCCTAACGTGTTTGCAAGGCGAGAAGCCCAACGTAGGAGGTGGAGGAGAGTTGCTCTAAAGAGGAAGCGGAGCAGGCATTAGTTCGAAGTTTAGCACAGGATCGACGACTAATATAACGGTATCTTACCTGTGATTTAAGTGTAGACGAAGAAAGCGATTAAAGCTCTTTAAATGTAGTTTATTTTGTGTTTTTAGAGATTTATTTGACAAAGTTGTGAACACATTCGTAACTAGGGTAGTAATGGCGGCGGGGCTTTGCAGGGTGTCGGAAACACGGGGCTGTCGGAAACTAGGACCCTTGGCTTATGGCACCTATGGTTTTTTTCTGCATAGTCCAGATCCCCCGATGTCGCACGTCTCGTCCAGGATCGGCTCTCTAGAGTCTAGCAGCAGTTCTTAGCCTGTTCTCTAAGTACGCTAAGCGATCTTTGAATTGTAGTAGATAAGCTTTCTACTATTTCTAAGACGTGCGTTACTATTTTAGATGATATAGAGACGCGTAAAGGAGAGACTAACGTAGCTACAGCATTTAAGGAGCTTAAAGATGCTCTTAACTAGGCTAAGTGTATATCCCTATATTAACGCAAGTTAGTAGGCAGATTACTAAGATATTAGGTAGTTCTCTAGTATGTGTAGACCAAACACAGTCTAACTAAGTGTCTATTTCTTTTCCGTGCACATCGCAACCTAATAGGTAGGATTGGTAGCTACAAACTGTCGCTGTGTAATATGTTATTTAACAACTAGCTGCGTAAATAATATATAGTTTATGCGTTTGTAAAAGTAATAGCAAGGCATTTAGGTAAAATATAGCTTTAAAAAGGCGAAGTTCTAAAGCAAGATAGTATGTTTACGTCTATAAGTCTAATTCTTAAGTGGGCGCTTTATACTACAAAGAATAAGTAGGCAGACAATAATGTAGATAAGCAGGCTTCCCTAGTTGTATTTGACGTCAGAAGACTCAGGGAGACCTAAGGCGTCGCTCTTTTCCAAATCTTGGATGTTATCCGCTTCCTGGAATCTAAGAATTAGGTGGACCTTATCAGCGCGCAGTTGCGAGCCTAGGCTAGAAATTGCGACGAGTATGTGACGATAGGAAGGGCAGTTGAAGATGCAGTTGTACGGATAGTTCCTTGGTCTAACCTTTAATCCATGCCGATTATTAATGACTAATTTATACAAGTATATACGCTAGCAAAATATTATAAGTGGAGAAATAAACAAGACTACGAATTACATAATAGAGAAGAAGTAGGCAGAATAGTTGTTAAATTGGCGAAGATGCTGGCAGGACAGGACGTTCGAAACGTTGAGATTGTGCACTAGATGGTACAGTTAATTTTAAAACCAGGCATTTTATTCTAGGGTATTAATACAGAGGCAGCCTAGAAAGATATTGTGCGTATATGCGAGGATATTTTTAAGTAAGAAATAGTTAAGTGTTTTTCTTAAATAAGCTTAGGTTAAATGGTGAATTGTAAATTAGACAGAAATATATTAGAAAGGTTTCTAAAGAGAGATTTGTTCTAAAAAGGGAGGGAAAGTAGAGATAAGGTTTAATTAGAGAATGATATCTACGCAGAATATAGGGTTAGTAGGGTGGGTTTATTAAAAACTATATATGTAAATTTTGTTTTTATTAAAAGTGCGTATCTCTAGGATATAGTACCGCGTATAGTACCCGCGTGCAGTAAAGGGCATTTTAATTACTTATCTGCAATAGTGTCGAAATGAACGGTAAGGGGTAAGAAATAAAAGTAGAAAGTAGAAATAAAAAATAATATAGGAAAAGGGAAATAGGGTTTAGACAATTAAATATTAAGAAAATTAGAAAGATATAGAAACTAGAGTAGAGGGTAGGCATTAAGAGGTAGGGCGGAAAGTAGAATATAAAATATAAATATTAGAGTAGAGTAGGTAAAATAGAGAAGATAGAATTTAAAAAATAGAATTTAAAATAGACACGAGTATAATAATTAGAGCATTCAAAAAAAAACAATAGGAAACTAGGAAACTAGTAACTAAGTATAGGTAATAGTAAATAAGTAATAGTAAATAAAAAGTAGAAATAGAAAATAAAAATAAAAAATATAAAGTTAGAGACGGGAAATTAGTATGGTCTAGGAAACTGGGAGGATCTAGGAAACTAGGAGGGTTTAAGAGAGTGTAAAGTAGAGGGTAAGACAAAAGAAAGAGTAGTAAAGGAAACGAGTATATAAGAAGGTGTTTTGGTTAGAGAATCGGGTTGTAAGTGCACAGGGCGCTAAAGGTGGGCTGTTTAGGTAGGGTTTAAGGAGAGGAAACCCTAATAAAGGTACGATACACGGGTAAGGTTAGAAAATTTCGAGAAATAATTTTTTTATTTTAAGGTGCCAAAACAAAGAGCAGAAGCATGCAAATTAGTTGTACTCTTCCAATTTTTAATTAAGGTTGTAGTTGTGTAGTTATCTGCGTTAAAAGGTAGTGTAGTTGCGAAGTAAGGTCCTAATTCAGTAAGGCGCGCGAAGCGGAGGCGCTAAGCTTAGAAGAGTTCTGGCCTAAATGTGCTAAGCTACAAAGAACCCCTACTAAATCCCTAGTTCGTAGATTTTTATTCTAAGGTGTAAAATATAGAGTAAAAGTATGCGAAATAAACATACTCTTCTAATTTTTAATTAGGGTTGTAGTTGTGTAGTTATCTATGTTAAAAGGTGGTATAGTTGTAAAGTGAGGTCCTAATTTAGTAAGGCGTGGGGCTAAGCTAAAAAGAGTTCTGGCCTGAACGCGCTAAGCTGAGAAGAGTCCCTCTTGATCCCTAATACGCGACGCGTTTTCCATTCTAGCGTGACCCTATAGCTTACAGTATGCTAGGAGGAAGACCAAAGAAGTATCTCACAGCTAAAGCTAAGGCTGAGGCAAAGCGGAGACGCAATTACGAAGAATACTTACGTAGAAAGGACTGCTCTTTTCAGCATATAGCTCGCCCTAACTTTATCTACTACGAACCTGCACTCCTAGGCGCTTTAACTACTACCTACCCAGACCTTAGTCTTTGACTTAGCGCCGACGTTCCCATTCCTCGCAACCCTCTCCTTTAGCTAGATAAGTTGCTAGAAGGCGAGGATGTATATAGAGCACTATCTCCTCTCGCATTACTAGTAGTAGACAACATAGAAGCTACAGCGGTTATTAGTTAACTCTGCGCAAGTGATAGGGAACAGACAAATAAGCGTATTAAGTACAAACAACATATACTGCAACAAATAAAGGACAGAGATGTAAGGACTGCTAGTATTTTACTTAAGATATAGGCTGGAACTGCGTAAGTACGTATAAGCGCAGATAAAGTTCTAGAGCACTTAGGGAACATAGAAAGGCACGCAGAACTAGACAGCAATAGTATCTATAATATAGAAGGCCAGAGTTACGCTATTAAGAGCAGTAACCTGCAGCTATTGTCTATAGCGCCTGTTGCTGAGGATTTTGCTGCTGTAAACACTCGCAGTGTTAGCTACACATTAACACCCACTCTAGTAAGAGCTGCTAACGCTTCTTTAGAGGCTCTAAACAGCCTACAAAGCTAGCGCAGCGTCTCTTCGGCTTGGTTAAGCGGCCGACGCAAGACCTTCCTAGCCCAGAGTAACACACTACTATCTTGGGTTAAACCTATATCTAGACAAGCGTCTAAGGGCAGAAACGCGCCGCAGCTAGCGCAGCCAACTCCCAGCCATAGCACCCCTCCACCACTACCCCCATCGACTAATTGTGGCACACCTCGCCTGCCACAGCCGTCTAACAGCAGCAACACTCAGCCAGCTACGCAAGGAACACCAGCCACTGTGCCTCCCTTACTATTCGCCCGCCCCGGTAATGTGCCTAGCCCATGCGCTGTCCAAGCAGCGTCACCGGCGCAATCGACACCTAAAGCAGGCAGTCCACCCACTCCACCCACCAAGCGAACCGCCTACAAGCTCGCCAAGCAGCTGCAGAACTTTCAAGGCTATACCTACGAGGAGCACGCAGCAGCGGACAGACTCCACCAGGAACATCACCAGCGCCCTAACGTACACTCTATATGCTTATCGTTTAAGGAGATTACGAGCCTACTTTGTAGAGTGCATAATAGGAGAACACCTCTCCTAGATGTCTTTAGCAACCTAAAGCTAATGCAACCCTCTAGTCTGCCTAAGAGCTTAGACCTAAAAGCCGCGTTTAAGGGTATAAGCCCTACTACTTTCCCTAAAAATGTTAGCACGCCTAACAAGAAGCTGCCTTGCAACCTCTACCTGCAATAGCACTATAATAGTAGCAGAAAAGGACGTGCTGCTAAGGTTAGGTTTGATATAGACAGTGTGTGCTGCTTTCCTAGCAGCCTAGCGTTTGCCTAGAATAGCATTAACTAGCACCCTTAAGCGCATCCTATTCTAAACCTAAACACAGATATACATTTTAGTCTTATAGTGACTGCGTACAATTGTTGTAGTAACCTAGCAACAAGGAACCTACCACTATATAAGATCCCTTATTACTGCTTTAGTTCTATTGCAGGCAGCATCAAGTCGCTACTAATATTCGTCTTCTTCTTAGAACTTCACCTTAAAAGCTAGTACGAGCATAGTACCTACCTAAGCAAGCAAAACCAACAGCTCTAGCTAGATACTGTGCTGCTCCTAGCTATTAGCAAAACTGTAAATAACTTAACCCTAGTATTATATCTTCCCGCTTCTAAGGACAATACTAGCAGAAGAGTAACCGCAGTGTTAGTAGAGATATTAAAGCAAAAAGAGAGCGCGCAGGAGCAGCTCTTAGCGTATAGGCTACAGCACTAGCACCTTAATCCGCTATAGAGTACTATCCTCAAACAGATTGCCAAAAACCCTAGCTTAGATCGCTTTAACAACGCTACACTATTCGTGCATACAAAGAACACCAAGCTTGCGCACATAACAGGCGACTTGACCAGTGCGTACGGACGCTGGGAACAGGCCTAGGCAGAAGCTGCCGATCCGCAATTCTACAGCAAAGATCGCACCTACGTAGACCTTGCCAAGACAGTCACATCAGAGGACTATGCCTACCCGTACGACGTTGTCCTAGACGAGTTCGAGGCTGAGACTTTTCTCTGGAAGCGCTGCTGTCTAGAGTCATACGCCCGAACGCGCGTGAAGCTGCTAGAAGACAGCAAACGGGCTAGAGGGACTCCGCGGGTGACCACCTACCCCTAGGCCACTATGAGAGACACGATAGGCCAGACGCTGTCCGCGGTGCTACGTGGGCAGGAGAACATAGATAGACTGGTGTACTCACAGTTTTACACAAACATTAAGACGCTGTTTAATAACTTTAAGGTATACATATTTAATAATAAGGCAGTAAAGAATTTAGCGCTAGATCCTAGCTATATCCGCTTGCTATAGCAGCAGGGTAGAGGTGCCACCTTCTCTAAGAATGTCTGCAAGGGCGCCTATCTCCACAGCAAAGGCTGTGCATTCTCCAACCTTAGAGACAACCAGCGGCGATCGTACGGGATTTGAGAAGTGCATCGAATCTCTCTCACCATGATGGATGAGATTTGTGAGCAATGGCGTGAGTGGGATCTCTACGACGACAGCATCGACGAGGTCCGCTCGCCGCTCCCGTACTACGTCGTACTGTCGCAGGAGCTGTTTGGCTTTCTCTGCGCACAAATCAACAAATACTGTTTTTTTGTTCAAGCATACGCTCGCGCATACCGCCCGGACGTACTCGCTTCCTAAGACTATGGTAATAGTGATCGCGCTGCGAGCGCTCCGGTTCTGCTACGGCAGCAGCTTGCTATGCAGAGAGTTGCTGCTGTACAAGGATTGCTAGGAACAGAGGCGCGGGCAGGATCTTGTCGTAAAAGAGGGCCTTAGCATACAGGAGACGCTGGAAAGGTGTGGTATAGGCTAGTTCCTGCCCAAGTTTGGCTAGGTGACTAGGCGGCTAGCGCAGCTGTATAGTAATAATATACTTATTAGGAACTTGTTAATGTATGCTAAGTACAAGCGCTAGTGGAGAGCAGTTAAGGACCTGTGGGACGTGTTTGTCTAGTTTAACCAGGCAATAGGCTAGTACTAGCAGTATAACACCTAGCAGCACCCCTAGCTGCTTTAAAAGTGGCTAGAGTATCTACATACGCTTAGATTAGAGCAATTTGATGCTAATATGTGGTTATTAATGCTGGCCGCCTATAAGAGCCGTCCTGAGCTGTCGCTAGCTGCGCTTAGATAGGATAGCAATATAACGTTCTGCTATAAGGGAATGAAACGCATGTTTCTGGAAGAGGGTGCAGTTGCGCTGCTACACCTAGTTATAGGGAACAAGATGCGCTTCTCTATAGTAGATAAGTTGCTAGACTTTCTGTTTCTCTAGGACGACGAGCAAGAGCGCGCAGGATGGGGAGGCAGACCCTATCGTCTTATCCTACAGAAGAGCTTCGAGTTTGTAGAGAGCTATTTGGGCTACTAGCGGGCGAGTAGGTGGCTAGACGAGTTCTTCTACCTCCTCTGCTTGACGCATTGGATCCTGCCCTACCTGTTGAACAAGTTATTAATTGCGTCTATAAAAGAAAGCCGCACGCAAAGCTTAATAGGGCGGATAATGTGGTTTTTAGCTGTATTTGCAGATTCTAGTATAGTTGCTTTGCCGTTTAAAGAACCGCCTAGGATGGTCTTCAATCTTGTCTACCAAGCGCACCAATACGCTGGTCGAGTGGGCGCATACGATTAGGCATAGGAGACAGCAACGCTGATTAAGGCGTGTAGAAAGAGGGGGCTGCTAATGCTGGGCTGGGATAGGACGGTGGAGCACTGGATCGCCGGCCGGACGAGCGCTAGCACGAAGGGATTCCTACCTGTGTGGGAGCGAGGGATGCCTCCAACCCTGTCGATGCGAGAGAGGATTAGAGGCCTAAGCCTAGACGAGCTGGACGCGCTAATAGTAGCGTTTACTTGAGAGCAAGGAGCTGTAGTTTAAGAAATAGAGACTTATGTAGAGGCCTCTTCTACAGTAGTTATAATATCTTTAAAGAAGCTAAGCATTGCCTAACTTTCTAAGTAGGCTAGAGAGGAGTAGAGCGAAAGCGGCAGTGTATTTGTACTATCCATTAATAGCAACTAAATATGTTGCAAAACAGAAAAGCAGTGCTATAAGGGAGTACTCTTAAGGTTTGAACATGTCTACTAGGCTTGACAGCATTTTATAAAAGTCCTAAGGCTACGTAAAACTATATAATGTATTTGCTCTTAGTACTAAGTAGAAAATTTACTTAATATTATAAAGTGGAAAAGTAAAAAATAGTTAGTAAGTTTCCTTATAATTGTTCTTAACCGTATTATTACTAACTAGCCTATATCTAGTCTGTTACTTCCATAGCCCAATCCTCTTCTCTCTGCGGAAATGCGACCTGCGGTGTTGCGTAGTAGTTTGCTGTTGCTCGAACTAGACTTGTTAATAACCCTAGGTCTGCCTGTGTCCTACACGTAAGACTCTCCTTTAGCTCTTTAACGTTAGCGATGCTGTACCACGAGCTCGGCCGCGAGTAGAGACTGCTGCTGCCGCTTGAGCTGCGCCAAGGTCGTCGTCCTAATAAGCTTCCTAATGTAGGCCGTGGCGGTCGCAATAGCTGAGGCTATGCATACTCTAAGTCTACGCTGAATCTTCCTATATACTGTAGCGAAAGATGAGCGGAATTCTTTGTTACGCTTAACCTGTTTGAATGCACAGTAGGTAAAGCCTCTACGCCGCGATAGATAGTGAATACGTTGCACGCCTTAATAGGGCTAGCCCTCTTTAGCAGAGAGTGCGACAAGGTGTAAACAGGCCTAGTAGGGGGAGCTGCACCGTACTTTGTGGATCCTTTGGGCATAGTAGCCAGCCTGGTACGCGGCGGGTCTTTTTAGGGCACAGGTGGAGGATGCTGGTGTTGTGCAGCTGAATGCCTACTACGTATCCACAGCCGAAGGTGTAGAAATGCTAACAGCGCGCATAGGAGGCACCCTAGAGTCGTAAGAACAAGTCCAATTACCAGTACCGTAGACGTTATAGAGCGTGTAGAGGTAGAGATGACGTCTGGTCCCACCGAAGACATAGTTCGGGCGTGGGGAAATAGTAGGTTATATAGGTGGTCTTTGTTAACGATAAGGATGACAATTGCAACCAAGTAACGGGTAATAAAACTAGGAAGCAGTTATGTATTACCATATATTGCGGCGTTAGAGTCTTATTGCTAGAAAAGTTAAGGGAAGACTAGCTACTATATAAGAGTAAAATAGTAACACGCTAGATCTAGTAAAGAAATATTGTCTAAATTAAGGAGCGCGTTGTATGTCTCACAGTTTAAATATAGTAGCCTACTATAGCATGTTAAAATCCCCTAACTCTCTTTGTTCTTCTTCTTTTTTTTCAGGCGCTTGTATTGCTGGCATGGCGTACAACACAGTATCTGTACTAATTTCCCGTGGTTTATCTAGGGAAAGCGTACATGCACGTAGACTTTTCGCTAGATAACACGTTTGCATACGCATCCAAGATGGAAGGTGTAATAATAAAGGGCCTAAGGAGGGCGTAGTTGGCGCTTTTTGGGGCATAAGCCTTAGGTAGAGGCGTGGTAAGCGTTTCGGTTTGGTGGAAAAGAGGCGTGGCCGGCGGCGCCGCGAAGTCGCGGAATGGAGGCGTAGCGAGCGCGCTGTACAATTATTAGAAGCAACGCTATCTATGCTGCAAAAAGTTAGTAACGCCTCTCTACCTAAGCTATAGAAGAAGGCTTTTACTGCTATATTTGCGGCTGAACATCCACACTTAGCACGTTTACGTTGTTGTACCTATAGCGGTTCTTTGTTAAAGCGCTCTTTCTATTCATCTCTCCCCGGCATCTAGTCTGTACAGTACTAATCCTCTCGCCTAGGTCACCCGTAAATGCTAAGTCTTGCTATCACCTACTAGCGTTACTAGACCTTCCCAACCCCATCAACCGTCGTCGCCGCTCTCAAATCTATCGTATTATACACAGGCATATATAGCTATACAGTGCTCACAGCTACACTGCTAGCTCTGGCGAGCGCACTCCCTTTCTCTTCAGGAACGACGAGTACGCTCTACGTTGCAAGGAAAGCCACCCCGCAAACCCTCAAGGCTTACAAGGTCGACTCAATAGTATCCCACGTTAGTTCCAACCAATCCCCCTTACATATCCTCCCCCTTAGTGCATCAATCACTTATAGCCAAGGCTTAAGCAACAGAAATAGGTACCGCGAGCACCTCCAGCACATGCTGCAACACGCAGGAATAGCCGTTAATATAGTAGGCACAGTATCTTTGGGCAAGATAAAGGATAGGGTGCGTTCATCTACACTTCCTCACCCCCATTACTATAGTGCTAATAGCCACAACCCGAACAGCAAAACAAAGGTTATCTAGGCGCCCTAGTGCATCAAGTCGCTATGCACGCCGAGCAGGATCTCCGCTTCCAACCCCATCTTGTGCTGATCAAGTAAGTCCTACCTTACACAGGTGGTCCCCTACACAACGCTAACAAAGCAGTGCGGGAACAAACAATGTGCTCAGCTATTCTCCCCAATACCCCCTCAGCTCCATCGACCGACGGATAGACAAACTCCTAGATAGACTCTTTGACCAGATTCACTGCGTGACGATTGTGCTATCTACCCTCCTGCCTAACGCCGATCCCACAGGCGACAACTGTATTAGGACAATTGTAAATCCTAAGTACCGCGCTATTGCAGAGGCGAGACGCCATAAAGGGCAGCGTATTGTACTTAGCGACATGTATCCGAACGTTGGTAAGGATAGGCTGGGTCCTGATGGGATCCACCCTACAGATATCGGGTACCAGGGCATAGCATCAGTATAGTACAAGGCTGTGGTGGAGGCGGCGGGCAAGGGCCTGCTGAACCTGCAAGGCTTACACATGAGGGGCGTGCAAACCAACCAGACGGTGCAAAGCGTCGCCACGTACTAGCGTCGCACGTCCTTGCCTGGAGCGTAGCCTATATAGAGAAGTAGCAGAAGCACACTCCTTTCCTCTACTAACTATTTCCTCCTTTCTAGATGCTTTCCCTCTACCTTTATTCTATTAATAGCAATACAATCTATCTATCCTGCTGCCTACTCTATCACCCTAGCCCTAATGCACCAACCAACGACGAGCACCTGCGCCACCCCACCCCTGGGGACGGCGTAGGGGTCAGGCTCCTACTCCCTTAAGGCAAAGGGGAAGCCAAAGGCAATACTAGGTGGCGCTTCTCTAGTGGTTCCTCGCCTTAGCAGGACACCTCCTGTGGTGAACGTACCACCCCCTCGCAACGTAACGGTCTTGGGGGATGCTGGCACACGTAGCAACAGATGGCTACGCTTCTGGCCACGTGCCGCACGTAGGCTCGACAGATGGATAGCGCTCCCCCTTGCGGTCACGCAGGCAAGGGGTGCACAGGCGTGCCGTTGTTTATGGTTGTGCGGTGGTAGCTTAGACGTCGCGTATTCCATCGGTCCCCGCCATGCTGAGCACGCCACGTCGACCTTCACGCGTACGCGTGGGCTGCACTACCGCATAGCCACGTGCCGCTGCTTGGACCGATCTCATTGTTGGCCCTAGGCTTCCTCCTGACTCGCGCTTGAGACCTTCTCCCAGGTCTTGCTCGAAAACCGTCCAGCACGAGCTGGGTCGCGAGTACTAACTGCTGCCACGGCTGGAGCCGGGCCACGGCCGCCGCTCCGGCATGCGCTCCATCTTGGTACGACCTGGCTGCAAAGGCTGGGGCTAAGCGTTCTTTAGATCCGAGCCGATCCC
The DNA here is from genome assembly GCA_031010545.1 of Laburnicola sp. JP_R_19. Taxonomy (NCBI): domain Eukaryota; kingdom Fungi; phylum Ascomycota; class Dothideomycetes; order Pleosporales; family Didymosphaeriaceae; genus Laburnicola; species Laburnicola sp. JP_R_19. The sequence goes on along the minus strand of VOIT01000010.1, from coordinate 32,349 downwards.
CCTTAAATGCCTCGAACGCTGGCACATTAGCTAGAAGAGATTTTAGCAATAGATAGGGGACTCTAAAATAGCTAGATGCGTAGGAAGCGAAGCCTTAGTACCCTGAAAGGCAGTGATGGGTTTGCAAGCCTCACGGCGGTTAGCTCCTGCTAGCCACCACGTGCTAAGGGAAGGTTTTTTAAGGGCAGGTCTGCTGGGAGTAGCCGCGTTCTGCCTTGAGGTAGGTTTGGTTAAAGCAACTGGCAGGCGACGGTCCTTTTTAGGGACGGGGGGAGGGGGTCGCCTGTCACGTATTTGTGGGCCAACGCAGTAGAGCAGAAGAAGCAGCGCACAAAGGCAAAAGGCTACCGCCAAAGCGACGAACCCGGCGATTGAGGCTGTGGATAGGCCAGAGCTTGTAGGAGGAGAGACGCCGTATTAAGCCGTGGTACTAACTATAGTCTAGGTTCCTGTAGTAGGGTTATCGTCTATAGAAAGAAGCGTTGCGGACTTTATATATAGTAGGTCGACAAGACTAAACCTATTGCGTGTTGAAGCGGCGAAGCGCAAAGGCGCTTAGGAGGGCGGGCATAGGGTAGGAGTAGTAGAGGTGTTGCGGACAGCGTAGTTTGCTAAGATGCCTGTCTACTGTACGCACACCACTGTGTGTCTTGCATAGCCACTAGATAGCAGTCTTTAACGCCGCACTTCTCTATCGCTGAATGCCTTGTTTGCGTAGCTGATACGATGCTGGCCCCTAGTGGGAGCTACCTACGCCCTCTGCCTATGTAGTTGGGAGGAGCTGTAGGGCAGGTATAGTTTCTGGCTAGGCAGCACGCCTGCATATGTATGTTAGCATGGCCTAGCTATGTTAGCGTAAGGCTAGGTAGTGTTGGCAAAAAGTAGGAAGGGGGGTGTTTAGGTGTTGTTAGTGCTTTAGGAGTTATAGTAAAGAGAGGCGCAGGTAGTATTTTAGACTATTAGGAACAGCAAGAGGAGAGAGGCACAGATATAATATTGTAGACAAGAAGCATAGGCAGCGTTACGCCCCGGCAGAACAGAGGCGCAGCTAGCGCGTAGGGAACAGCCTTAGCGTAGTGGTCCTGCTTTAACAGTCTAGCGCCTCGACTAACAATCCCTAGGCGCCCAGTATCCTAGTAAGCTAAGCTACGGCCGAGGCATGCCTTCTCTCTATAGCCTAGGGGTGGGGAGCGTTGTCAGGGCTGCTAGGGTGGGCTGGGCCATAGGAACGGAGCGTGAGGCAGGAGGTGGGGGGCTAAGATGACAAAGTAGGAGGGCATAAACTAACTGCCTAGGCGACAGGCGTGTCGTATATAGACAGGCCCCTAGCTATCCTTTCCCTTTGCCTACCTACCAACCCTAGGAGCTAAATACATTAAGGGTACAGGTGCTTGAAACGTCGGGCCTACAACGAGCTCGTAGGCGCCTTCTCGTTCCACTACACGTACGTTTCCCTAGCCGTCCACGCGCCTATCGACCCTTGTCCTAACATTGCCGCCTTAGGATTGTTGGCCTAAACCCTACCTTCTATAGCTCTTGCACATCACCTTTATAGTGGAATACACTAGGTTACTTCCCTACTAAGTGTTACTTTCTAGTTAGGTAGACTACCCACCTAGCTAATCTAGATAGAAAAGAGTAGAGGACTATGTAATTTGGTATAGAGGGACGATAGTAAGAAGAGATAAGCAGCTTTACAGTAATAAGCTTATATTTATAAGTAATAATGTAGATAGAATAAGGGAAAAGGCTTAGTATTTATTCTTAATATAAGCGAGTGTGGTGAGCTACGGTACAGAATACTGCACGGCAGCGCTAAAGAGAGCGAAGGAGAAGCCGGTTCGTTGATCGAAAGAGGGGAAAGGGTAGCTACTAGCCGTCGTTTGAAAAGCCAAGAGAGAAATCGGCTACCAGGCGTGTATCCTGGCCAAAGAACATCCTAATGGCACCACCAATCGCTACGTCTCCACGATAGGTCTTTGCCTTACTCGGTTGGAAGTATTTAATGTTGGCTGTACAACCCTCGTCCTTTGTTGTAATCCGCTCGATGGCATCATTGCACAGGTCGTACACCCCCGAAGCCAGCCGCTTTATCTCCTCAATTCCCATCTTGGCAGGCGGATAGAAATTCAGGAGGTAGGTTGCGGTAACGTGGCAATTATCCTTAAACTGGTGGCCTTGCTTGTCGTGCCCGTTGGTTAGAAGATTAACAACTGCACTAACACTACTATCTTCTTTAATGCTATAGGCGTTAATCTGCTCTTTTAATTGTGAGCAGACGTTATTCGCGTCCTTCTTAATATCTTCTACCCATATAAAGTTGTTATAGACCTCCATGCCGTCGCACCACAGCTTTCAGTTTAGGTACAGCTGCTTACCTAGCACCTGCACTTTATCAACAATACCGCGAGGCTTCACGGTGTCCACCTCCTGCGGCTCGTAAAGTAGGACGTCGTTGTCGTTATCGTCATTATCGTTACTAATCTCTGCACAGCGGGCGTGCGTTTGTGTCTAGTTAACACAAGCGCGCATCTCCTACAACGTAGGCTTGCTGCTGTCCTTTGGGAAGCCTAGATAATACCCCTGGATGCATTTAGTAAAAGGCGAGAACTGCGGATCTACACTATATGCGGGGATAGTGGTAGCACGCGCTGTGATAGAGATAAGGCTTATAGCCACAGCAACGCTAGTAGTGATACTTGGCTTTATAGCGTAAGCGTAGGAACTTGCAGTTTGTTAAGAAGGCGTCTCTATAAGAAGATAAATAGGATAAAGATAAATAACAAAGCAAGGACTTGCTGTTTAAGGAAAGACAGATTAGGGAGCCTCTTAAATACCTTGCTACGAGTCTGCCTAGCCCCCTCCTTCTTAGGACAGACTAGACGCGGCGTTGGGCATAGTTAAGCAATTAGTGTGGGTGGCTTGGACTAGTACAGTATCTTGTAAGTGAAGGATTGCCGCGCATAGCGTTAACTGGGTCAGATGTGCGCTCTTAACCTTAATAGTGTTTCTATTTGTAGAACTTATAGTATAACAATCTGCGCGCTAACTTTAACTATAAAACTAGAAAGTACAGCACCAACAAATGAGGGCTTATTACTCGTAGTTGGTACAGACGGGACGTGATAAGAGGCACAGGCGGCGGCAACTAAGGCGCAGGATCCCCTTACCTACGCCTCGAGCTTCTGCGGCATGTGCACGTTCACGTGGTGCAGGAGGACTTATATAGTAACAGATTAAATAGGTTAACAATCTATCTATAAAGGATCTTTAGGGCTAGCTAGGTTTATTATGCTTTTGCAACAGACGTATAATCTTAGGGTTTCCCTTCTCTGCAGCTAATGTCTTCACTGTGGCTCCGTCACTATCCAGCAAGTCCTGCCTCGCGCTGCGTCGTAGAAGGAATTCAACTATGGCCTCTTAGTTACGCCGCACGGCAACGTGGAGGGGCGTGTCTATTATGTCCACGTTATAGTTAGTCTAATTCTAGCAGAGAATCTCGTTCACTTCCGCGCCTAACTCGAGCAGGAGCTCTACGGCTTTGAGGCAACCTACCTCTGCGGCGCCTTGTAAGGCTATTGATCCTCACACGGCTGCGCTGTGGTTAAGAAGCAACTGCATAATAGTCGTCGATTGGAGCAAAGCCGCCTAGTTAAGGAAGGAGATAGGGGGAAATAAATAGGGCCTGTTTAGGTCTGCACCCTTAGCAAGTAGAAAGCGTATAAGGTCTAGTTTGCTATAGAGGATGGCGATGCTAAGCGGCGATCCTATTCGCTCCACGTTGTAATTAAGCCTAAGGCTAGCATCTAAAAGCGCTTGAATTACGTTGGGTATACCTCTAGCAGCAGCGAGATATACTATGTAGTCGGACATGGCTGCAACACGCCATTCCTGGGGAAGGTCGTCGACGAGGGGGACGACCGGGTCCTAGGGACCGTACGAGCCCTGCCAGTGATCCCTAGGGAGGCTGGCCATGAGATGGCGAAGACTGTTCGTATGGCCACCCATTGCAGCCTCGCCTATTGCCATCTTTATTGGCGGATTAGTTTCTTTAGTGTTAGAGATAGCTAGTAGCTAAGTAGTGCAGGCCTTAACGTCTGCTAAGGCGCCTTGTTTGCACGCTTAAAGTAATGCTCGCCTAGCGTTTTATGCAGCTATAGATGCGTACGTGTGCCTACTGCTTATTAAGGCGAAAGGGCGTGCGAATCGTGTAGCCAGTTTTAATACTGTAGTGCACAAGATAGGGCGTCGCTAGCGGCGTAGCTTTTATAATGCGGCGATTAGTACCTAAGGTTAGGTGTAAGTAGGTAAGGTCAACACTTAAGCGAGGACACAGTTACCTTTATAATAGATGCGGCAATAACATAACACTATGCCACACATGTTTTGCCCTAAAATCTTCTAGTAAGGCCGTGCTGATTAGGCTTCAGCGCTAATTAGCGCTAGTTGAGGCGAATACTGCTATGCACCCTTTAGCATCCTTATACGCCGCCCCTAGCGTTTACTAGGGCCTAAGCGGCGTATACAGCGCAATGCTAATCGCGACCTCCACTAATTAGGCCTATTTGTAGATAAGTAGAAAGGCAGGTCTGTAGCCACTTCTAGGTTGCCTATAGCTTTATTTATTACTCTCTTAGATACGCTACCTTTTCTCCCTAAATAAGAGTATATAAAACTTGTCTCTATCTACCTACAGCTATGCTATTCTCTCGTCTACTTACTTCTACCCTCTGCCTGTGGAGCGTGCAAGGGCTGCTGGTGCAGGAAGAGAACTCGCTTAGTACGCTTAATACTCGTAGGCTACTAAATAGCTTCCTTGCGCTTGCCACAACAGCCATTCAGAAGCATGCTATTAGTTCTACGAAGACGAGTAAGTATCCCTTTCTACTTGCTATGCTTAAGGTGGCATCTAGGCTAATGTAGCGAATAGTGATGCACTCTGGTATTGGGCCCGTCAATGCTGCTCATATCGCCAGAGGCAAGGGCCTGTAGACTGTCAAGACAACCATATTGTATGCAATCACGAAGGACTGTGAGCTGTACAAAGACACGCTAGCCCCATACTGCATACCTAAGGAGCAGTACTGCGCGCGTCCTAACAATATGTCACAGGACTAGGTAGAGGCGTGGGCGCAGATATTAAGGGTGTGGGCAACGTATACAGAGGAGCAGACTACGCTAGCAACGCATGCAGGAGGCCCTAACTTAGCTAGTTTCTACAAGACAATAGAAGAGCTAATCCTGTAGGGAAAGAATACCTAGATTAATATTGAGAATTAATATCCAAAAGGACCTTTGTAAGGTATTAGCCTTACTTGTTACTATTGCAGAGTGTGACGGTCCAGTATACTGGCAAGTCACATGAGCACCTGGCGCGACTGCCTTACGCCCTAGTGCGACTGCCTCCTACACCTAGGGCAACTGCTCGCGCACCCAGCGCAGCTACCTTGGATGGATAGTTATTCCGCCCCAACGGCTGCGCATAAAAGCGCGTAAGTCCTGTGTACCTAGAGTCTCCTTATCTTAGTGTAGCTTTTTAAAAATAGAGTCAACTTACCTTATCTACTTCTTTTAATGTAGGAGACTGTGCTTATTCTAACCCAGGGCTGCAATTCTAGTGAGATTGGACTGGATATTTACGGCGAACGCTTTGTTAGGGATAGAATATCCGCGCTAGCACGATTCGCGTGGGTACTTTTTAGCACAGAGACTCGCTGGAATATTTACTTAAATCCCACTAGAATAAGGTTTCTGCGGGCTAATTAACCCTAACCCAGGGCGGCTTAAACATGTTGGGTAACATGTTGATAGTATCGTTATAGCATCGTTAATTTGTTAGGGATAGAATATCCGCGCTAGGCCGATTCCCGTAATTAGGGTTAGGGTTAACCCTAATCCTAAGGGTAAAAAGAGTTAAAAAACAAAAAAAAAGTAGGGAAAAAGATTAAGGGGATGAAAGAGAGTATATAGTTAGAATTTAAAAAAAATAAAATAGTATAAAAAAGAAGAGTATTAAAAAAGAGTTATATAAATAGCAAAAAAAAAAGAATAGAATAAAAAAAAGAAGAGTGTTATTAAAGAAAAAATAAAGAGAAGAGGGTTAGAATTTTAAAACATAAAAGGGTTAGGGTTAGTAAAAATTAGGGCTAGGGATATAGTCTAATTAAATTTTTTTTTAAAAACAAAAAAAAGGTAAAATTAATCTTATTAGATATAATATTACGCAGAGCATAATAGTTAGAATACACATATAAAATATAAAATAAAGTAAGATAAAGGATTTAAAATAAAAGAAATATATTAAAAGAATAAATAGTAAATAAGTAAATAAGTATTAATATATAGTAGGTAAGAATATAATTAAAAAGATAAATAAAAAGTAAAGTGGTTTAGAAATATAAAATAAAGTAGAGTTTAAATTAGTAAAATTTATAAAGAGGTTAGTAAAGAATAAAAATAAAGAGAATTACAAGTTTATATTTAAATAAGTTTATTATAAAGGTAGAAGCAAAAGGAATATAATAAAACTAAATAAAGGTATTAAATAAAGTAGTAATGTTAACGTATTTAACTAGTGAGCCGGTTAGACTACTTTGTCAGTTAGTTTTTTCTTAGCATAAATTTACATTTTAAAGCTTTAAAACTTTATAAATAGCAGGTTCTATAAAATAAATTTTAATATTAGACTTTTATATATATACTTTCTATTTTTTTAGATAAAAGTCTATATTAATAATATATTACGTAAGTTACTTAAGTTTAAAGTTATGTAGGCTCGCTTAAGGTTTATACCTAGTAACACCTATATATAACTTATAATAAACGTAACAACTATTTTTTATATATAATATATATATTATATTATACTATAGCATAGCTTTACTAAGCGTGCAGCCTACTTATAAGGCTAGTTTAATTAACCTAAATAGGTAAAGGTCTAAAATTACTCTTTTATTTATATAAGCTATAATAACTTAGTTTTAATTTTTTTTTTTTACTTTCTACTATTCATACCATTATATAAAATAGTTCTAAAGGTTTATTTATAGTAATAATAGTTTATAATTATAACAAATTAATACTTTACTTTTTACTAATTTCTATTACTTAATTCTATTAGTATATAATTAAAATAAAACTAAAATAATTTTTTACTATACTTATCTATATATATTAAAGTAGTTAGAAAGTTAAAATATATTATATATATTTATATTACTATATTTAAGAATACTTTTTCTATTTTTAGTCTTTCTAAACTAAAACCTAGATAGTACTAGTAATACTAAGCTGCACGCTATATACTACTAATATGCCATAGATTATATATATAACTTTATATAAAAAAAGTATTATAGTTTATTAGGCTAGTATAGTAGTGCTTAGTAGGTATAAACCTCAAGCGAGTACACTTAAGTTTAAACCTAAATATCTTACGTAATATATTATTAATCTAAAATTTTATTCTAAAAACTAAAACTATATATATATATATAAAAGTATAATTTAAAGGTTTTATATTATATAAGCTAGTATTTATAAAGTTATTAAGGTTTTAGAAAGAATATTCGTGCCAAGAAAAAAGTGGCCGGCGAAGTGGTCTGACCGACATACTGGTCAAATACGTTAGTGGTAATAATAATTATATATAAAAAAATAAGAAGTTTAATTTTACTATTTTTTATATATAATATTTAGGAAATAAATAAAAGTAAAGGCATTATTAAAAAATAAAAAGAAAAAGTAAAATATTTAGCAGTAAAATGAATAAAGTGTCCAAATAGCAGTATTTAGGCACTTAGTTAATAGTCACGTGGACCGGATGCACACGGATCTCTGTGCGTGAGATCCGAAAGGGTGCGGATCTCCGTGCACAGGGCCTAGGAGTATATTAACCCTTTCCTTCGTACAATAGAAAAGATAGAAGCAATCAACACCAGTTACCCAACCCCCCCCCCCGTACGATGTTTACACCGTGCAAACCTTTCTGCCTCGTACGCAATTGCTGATACCATTTGCTAGCTAGCAGAGAGTCCATTCAACATAAAGCAATTAATAGATAAATTAGTAGTATAGTATAGTATATAAAATTTTATATATGTACTAAAAATAGATACTTAGCATACCCTAGTAAACTACCATTAAAGTATAAAACTCATAATATATAATTAATAAAAACAATAAAAAATTAAAAATTCAATAATAGCAAATAAATAATAGTAAAATAATAGTAATAGCTAGTGTATTTTAGATTAATGTTTTAATAAAAATAAAGATGGATAGGTATAGTTAGTTAATTATATTAAAGGTATAATTTAACTAACTATAAAACGAGTTATTAGGATTAGGGTTAATTTTTAAGCAAAAGTAAATTAAAGGGCTTTTTTTTGTAAAGTTGGGATATTATTTATAGCATAATGGTTAAGATTAAAGTAAAAATATAGCATAATGGTTAAGATTAAAGTAAAAATATATAATAGTTAAAAAGTAAAGATAAAAATATATAAAATAGGAGGAAAATAGTAAATAAGTATTTATATATTAATATATAGTAGTTAGGAAATTAGAGAAATAATTTAGAGTATAAATATTAATGTTAGTAGAAAAGAATTTACATTTTTTAAATATTAACATAATTAGGGTTCTAAATATAATATTATAGTAATTTTAAAGAAGTAAATATTACAAATATAGAATTTAAGAATAAGTAGAATTTGTATAGGAGTGGCATTAAAATTAATAACATCTTTAAAAAGGTAAAATAGAATAAAAAGCAAAGAAAGTTATAAGTAAATATTTATTTAAGAAAATAAATTAAAGAAGTAGAAAAGATTTATTATAAAAGTAATTAAATATAAAGAAAAATAGAAAGTAAAGGAGAATAGTTAAAATAATAGTAAAGAATAGGTTAAAATTAAACAATTTGTCGGATCATCGGCATTGGTAGATACATTGGCTGCCCAACGATGCCCAATAGACCGCCTCGATCCTACTTCGGTCCTACTTGGACAAGAGCATGTACACCTCTGTAGCATCCACACGAAGACAAGAATCATAATCAATCTTGGAATGTAATCCGTTTTCAGTTCCTTTCCTTTCACTAGTGAGAGCCTATCTAACACTGATCAGTGATTGCTTGAGGCGATCACAGACAGCAAGGTAGAAGAGACAGACTGTCGACACCCCGACGTGAGAAATCTCGGGACAAGACATATGTGCTAAGAACAGAGCGAGGCAGAGATAACACGAAGCACTCTTAACCTCCCTCTAAGCTGCTGGTTCAGGCCGATCCGCGGACACAGAGCGCGTCAGCAACGCATACCGATTTAGTACGAGCGTCTCCAGACGACCCAATTACGTACGACCACAACAAGTGCTGGAAACGACCAACCAGCAAGACAACACCAACAACGCGTCAACACACGTCAGCACGATGGCGGACAACCAAAGCGATACAAGCGCCGCGGATGCGGTAGATGCTCAGAATCAGCTGCTCAACGAACTATCAGAGCACGGCACAAGCGAACGCGAGGAAGCTCCTTCCCTTTAGGCTAAGTTCACCGCCAAGCATCTTATAAGAGACTGTCCATACACAGTCGCGCTCGATGTCATCAACACATCTCTCTGGGATGTACCCGTACCGGCGGATGCAAACGAGACGCACACGACAACCTGGGTCGCTAAGATAGTCCACGACTACAACGTGGCAATGGTCTGGGATAATGAGCTTTTCGACGATTACAAAGTGGACTTTGAAGGATAGACAAGAGACCTGTTCCTCAAGGTTGAGCGAAATACTCTGAAGTCTCTCAAGACCGTGCTGCGAAATAGGGGAGTCTACACTGGCAACAACCGCGCTAGGGTAGTAGATTCCCTATACAAGACACTGGCCATGGAAAACCCCCCCGAATGGGACCCTGCGGAGTTTCAAGCGATGAAGTTCGACCACCGGTCTAGAGCGTACGAACGCCAAAGGAACACGCAACGGATAGCCCCCGAGGCCGAACAACCACAGCAGGCTAGCCCACTAGCTGGTACACGGCAACCGCAATCGCACATGCAGCCACCGCCGTCGTGGCAGGTCTCGCAGGGCTTGCAACAAGGCGAGCAGTACGAAGCAAGACAAGGCGCTCGAAGCCAGGAGCCACAACTGGTACACCAGAGCCCTAACGGTCCGGAGTCGCCGTACATAAGCGATGCGCTTGGAGGACATCAACCTCGACAACAGTGGGCACAAGGCGACCGATCACAACAATGGCGACCCCAAACTCACACACGACCACCAGCGACCGCGTATCGCGAAATCACGCCATTTCCGCAGCAGCCGACAATTGGCATACCCGACAGACCGCCTGAACTTCCCCACGACCCGTACAAGACGCTGCCACCACGATGGTCACGCAACGACAGGCTTAACGCCAGCACGATCACGCAATTCTCAAAGATCTGGGACAACAGCAAGAAGTATACAGGGGACGCGTACGATCTCCTGGATGACAAGATCAAGATCTTCTTCAGCATCTGTTGGCAGGTCGACATCAAAGAGGAAGAGTTTCATGCGGTGTTTCCTCGTATTCTCACCGGACGCGCAGAGATGTTCTACATCCAGGTCGTACAGAGGGACGACAGCTTCGCCAGTGCGTACATGGCGATTAAGAACCATTTTGACCATGACGTCCACCATCAGCATTACTACACGGACTGGACTACTACAAGCTTTGCTCGCACACGAATGGAGAACCCCAAAAAGGGCCTACACGAGGTGTTGCAGATCCTGCTGGATAAGCTGCAGCTGTGCCAACGCGCGCTTGGGAAGAACTTTGAAGGCGAGGATGCTTTGCGTACGACGGTCATCAATGCGTGCCGTGGAGTTCCTGAACTCGAAATGGCACTGTTTAAGCCAGCCCTAATCTGCGAAGGGCTCTTTTCAGACTTACGGTCTGCAATTAAGACGCACCTTGCACGTCAGCACACGACACAAATGCTAATGGGGAGCAAGACGGTCACAGAGGACCAGTACTACCTAGACCGCCGCTACAACAGCAATGGAAGAGATCGAGGGGGATTCAGAGGAGGATTCAGAGGAGGATTTAGAGGCGGAGGTGGATTCAGCGGTGGATTCCGAGGAGGCCAAGCAAGCAACAGAGGCAGTCAGCGCTTTAATAGCTATAACAGCGCACGTGGATTTACGCCACGCTGGAAGAAGAAGTGTTTTGTCTGCCAGAAGGAAGGCTGCTAGTCGACCAACCATACAGACGAAGAACGCAAGGCCGCCCGCGCGCAGTTTTTTTCCGCATGTCACTTTGCGGACACACAACCGCCCGCAGACTTCTCTGTATACCTCGCGGAGTATGAAGGAATTGAACACGCGACCCAGTACAACCAAGAAGGCTGGAGAGAAGAGGAAGCCTACGAGGACGAGGACGACGACAATAGCGTCACAGCCGCGTACGTCGAACAACAATTCTTTAAGGAACAATGCCTCGCAGATCAAGCATTCCTGCACCACATCTCTGGCGACGACATTTACAGCAGACGTGCACTGTCAACGCCAGCGTCGCAGTTTCTTATTGAGGACCGATACGCGCGATCCGTGTACCAGGGAATCCTGCCTGATACTGGCGCCGCCAATGTATCCACGGTCGGCAGGGAACAATACCTTGCGCTGACACAAGAAGACCTAACGGTCACGATGGACATATCCACGGCAGGAAAAGCGTCCATCAAATTCGGCAAGGGCTGTGTTACCGCGTCTATCGGCACCGCGCAGGTCTCTACGGAGATCGGGAAAATCGATTTCGAGGTGCTTGAAGCGCCCACACCGTTCCTGCTGTGCCTTGCGGATATGGACAGGTTGAATGTCTATTTCAACAACACCACGGATGAGCTCGTACAAGGAGAACACCGCACCCCAGTGATCCGCAAATGGGGACATCCGTGGTTCCATCTCAACAAGAGAGAGCGCGCAACGATGTTTCTGACAGAGACTGAGTTAAGACGGCTGCATCGCCGGTTCGGGCACCCAGCTGTCATACGACTCGTCAAGCTATTGAAGAACGCCGGTCACAACGACTTTGAAGAAAGAACTCTCGAGGAAATCACGAAGTTCTGTCATCATTGTCAACTAAATAGCTCCGCGCCGCGCCGATTTAAGTTCACCCTCAAGGACGACCGCTACTTCAATTACGAAATCCTTGTCGACGTGATGTACCTGGGCAACAAGCCCGTACTGCACGTGGTCGATGCGTCCACTGCGTTTCAAGGCGCGAAGTTCCTCAGCGCTATTTCGGCCAAGGAGACGTGGAAGGCACTACGGATGTTATGGATTGACACCTACCAAGGCCCGCCGGATATCATTGCACACGATGCAGGCACCAACTTCGCGAGCGCAGAGTTCCGCGCTGAGGCAAAGATCATGGGAGTAACGTGTAAACAAGTGCCTACAGAGGCGCACTAGTCTATAGGCAAGACTGAGAGGTATCATGCGCCCCTACGCCGCGCATGGGATATACTCCATGTCGAGCTCGCCGGCACTATGTCCGACGAAGCGATCCTCCAGATGGCTGTGAAAGCCGTCAACGATACGGCCGGCCCTGACGGGCTAGTCCCGACTCTGCTGGTCTTTGGGGCGTACCCACGTATGACGACGGAGTCACCGCCGTCACTGTCAATGGTCAAGCGCAGCGAGGCCATTCAAAAGGCGACGAAAGCCCTGCGCAAGATCGCCGCAGAGCGCCAGGTCGCGGACGCCCTGAACACCCGGAACGGACCTGCTACTAAAGACGTACTCGCACTCCCGCTACAAAGCGAGGTTTTAATCTGGAGAGAAAGTGACGGCTGGAACGGCCCGTATAAAATCGCCAGCATAGATGGCCACAACGTCACTGTTGACATGGTCAATGGTCCAACAACATTCAGATCAACTGTTGTCAAGCCATACTACAGACCAGACCACCTCTGGAGCGACCCTGATGCGCCACACGCACTGCATGAGCCACCTGCAGATGTGGAAGTACCTATGGCAGCGCAACCGCGCAAGAGAGGCCGTCCTCTAGGATCGAAAAACAAGCGCAAGGCGAATGTGTACATGACGAAGAAGGAGGAGGCCGACCATGAGCTAGCGATCAAGCTACGCAATGATGGGGTCATCACGACCCCAGGCGCACCCTTTGAGGCGTCCGACGATCAAGAGATTAGTGACCTCGTAGGCCGTGGAGTGTTCGAGTTTGAACTGTACGATAAGGAATTGCACGGCGGGATCCGAATTTTCAAATCGCGCCTTGTACGAGAGGTCAAAGGAAAAACAACTAAGCCCTACGAGAAATCCCGTCTAGTCATCCAAGGCTACCAGGACCACGACAAGGAAGCTATCTTAACACAGTCTCCAACTATTCAACGCTGTAGCCAGCGTCTGATTATGGCCCTGGCGCCCGTACTTGTACAACGTGAGATGACTGTTGAGCTGCGCGATATAACGCAGGCATACCCTCAAGCGCAGACAAATCTCCAGAGGACGATTCTTGCACATCTCCCCTCAGAACTAGTGTCAAAATATCCGGAAGGCACGCTGCTTCACGTGATCAAACCGCTGTATGGGATCGCGGAGGCAGGGGTTCATTGGTGGACAACGTACCACGGACATCACCGTAAGGAATTGGACATGTCCACATCAACGTACGACCCTTGCTTGTTGGTCACAAACGGGGACGCAGACGCCTTCGGACTCGTCGGCATGCAGACCGACGATACCCTCATGCTTGGGACAGCCGCATTCTCGTCGCTCGAAGAGAAAAAGCTCGAGGACGCACAGTTCCAATCGAAGCCAAAGACTGTCCTAACGCTAGACGTGCAACTGGACTTCAACGGTTGCACGCTTACGATGGAAAATGGCGAAGCGATCTTAAACCTTAAGCAGAAGGGACAAGGAGGAAAGATTAAGCTTGTGGACATCAAGGCGCACGATCGCGCGCAACAGTACACGGAACAGCGCGCCCGCGGGCGTACATCGCCTCAACGTGCCAACCAGAGGCTTCTTTCGATTTGTCCGTAGCCGCGCAAGCGCAGCAACCTTCGGATGAGGACATCAGGGCGCTCAACAAGCGCCTTAAATGGCAGATGGAGAACCTCGACCGCGGTCTGCGCTACGTACCCGTTGACCTTATCAATGCCAAGTTGATGGTCTTTGTAGACGGCTCATTTGCCAACAACAAGGACCTCAGTTCGCAGCTGGGCTTTGTATTGATGCTTGTCAATAAGTCTACAGACGTCGATAACACCTTTACAATCTATGGCAATATAATCCACTACAGCTCTACGAAATGCAAACGCGTCACACGAAGCGTACTGGCCTCAGAAATCTATAGCATGGTCAACGGTTTTGACATCGGCATCGCTATTGCAACCACCTTGAGGATGATCACAGAACGCCTTGGACTACCTGCAATTCCCTTGGTTATCTGCACAGATTCGTACTCGCTGTACGAGTGTCTAGTGAAGCTTGGGACAACAAAGGAAAAGCGCCTCATGATCGACATCATGGCGTTGCGCCAGTCATATGAGCGTCGCGAGATCACTGAGATCCGCTGGATTAATGGTGAAGACAATCCTGCGGACGCTTTCACCAAGGCATCACCAAACCGCGCCCTTGAGCACCTTATTAACAGGAATGAGTTGACAGTCCGAGTTGAGGGCTGGGTACAGAGGCCAACAGGCTCTGATGTTTAATGCTTTACACACAGTTAATATGGACACACACAGTCACTACCGAGCTATCCAGAAAGAAAAGATTTCCAGTGTCGGATCATCGGCATTGGTAGATACATTGGCTGCCCAACGATGCCCAATAGACCGCCTCGATCCTACTTCGGTCCTACTTGGACAAGAGCATGTACACCTCTGTAGCATCCACACAAAGACAAGAATCATAATCAATCTTGGAATGTAATCCGTTTTCAGTTCCTTTCCTTTCACTAGTGAGAGCCTATCTAACACAATTAAATATTTTAAAAATAATGTTTAAATTGTATAAATAGTAGAAAATAAAAAATTTAGAAAATAGAGTATATAAAACTAAAAGCATTTAGGTAATAAGATAAAGGGTTGGCAATTATAATAAAAATAGAAATAGAATTTTATTTAATTATAGGTTTGTATAAAACTTAATGCTTACTTAGTATTTAAAATAATAAAGCGTCAGAGTTTTAGTTTATTAAAAAGATTAGCCGTTATAGAACAATAAGAATTACAATAGTGTTTTTAAAAAAATTAAATTTATATAAAATAAACAAATTATAAATTAAAAATTGTATAATTGAGAGCCGTTATAATTGGAGGATAGGATAACAAACGAAATAAAATTAAATTTTATAAAGAGGTTAGATTTTAATTAATATAAGGATTAGAATAACATTAAGTAAATAGGTTAGGGTTTAAACATAAATAATAATTAAGATACATAGTATTAATAAAATAAAGGTAAAAATTTAGATATAATAGTAAGATTAAAGATTAAATTATAAAATCTGTTTATAAGTATATAATATTATGGGAAAATAAGGAGTATAAAAAAAAGGAGATAAAGGAGAAAAGAGTAAAAAGAGAAGTTGATAAGGGTTATACATATATAAAGTTTAGGGATAGAATAGTAAGAAGAGCCAAAAAAAAATTTATAAGGAAAAAAAAAAGAGTAATACGATTAACATGTTTAGAAAAGAAAAAGGAAAAAAGAGAAAAATAGAATAAAGTAGGGAAGTTTAATAAACTACTAAAAAAAAGTAAGACGTTAATTTATATAGTGTAAAGAAAAGGAGTAGAATTATACACTATTTAATTTAGAAGTATAAGAGATTTTTTTCAAATTTTTTTTTTTTTAAAGAAAGATAGAAGATAGTGTAGGATTAAGTTTTATATAAAAGGTAAAATAAAAGGTAGATTACTATATTAAAAGAATAAAAGAAAGGGATATTAAAAGATTTTATAAATAAGGAGATTAGAAAGAATAAGTTTATAAGTAAAAGGTATAAAGTAAATAAATATAGAGAGTAGAGAGTAGAAGGATTTAATAGGAAAAATTAAAGAATAAAAAATAGTACAAAAGTTATAATAAAGGATTAAAAAGTTAAGGGTATATAAGGATAGTATTAAATTTTAGGGTTTATAAGTAAGGAGTATTTTAAATTTTTGAAAAATAGCAAAAAATTATAGGTAGATAAAATATAAAAATGAATTTTTAAAGAGAGATAAAAGCATAAGATAGAAAAGGTAGATTAAGAAGAATAATTATAAAATAGAAAATAAAAAAAGGAAAAGTAAACAATAAAGTCTTTATTAAGGGTTAGATATTAATATATATAAAAATAAAAATAGAAGTATAGTATATTAAAAAGATAAAAATTACAAGAAATATAAAATAGTAGAGGGTAAAAGAGTAAAAAGAGTAAAAAGAGTAAAAAGAGTAAAAAGAGTAAAAAGAGTAAAAAGAGTAAAAAAAGTAAAAGAATTTAAATAAGTAGAGGAGTCTAGGAAACTGGGGGGGTCTAGGAAACTAGGAGGGTCTAGAAAACTGGGGGAGTCTAGAAAACTGGGGGGGTCTAAGAGAGTGTAAAGCAGAGGGTAAGACAAAAGAAAGAGTAGTAAGGGAAACAAGTACGTAAGAAGGTGTTTTAGTTAGAGAATCGGTTTGTAAGTGCACAAGGCGCTAAAGGTGGGCGGTTTAGGTAGGGTTAAAAGGGGGGAAACGCTGGTACGGCACAGAGCTAAGGGTGGGCGGTTTAGGTAGGGTTAAAAGGAGGGGAAACGCTGGTGCGGCCCTCCCATGGATTCTACGATGAACTGCACTGTAGTTCATCGCTTTTACACCTAAAGATTTAGCGCCCGCACAGATAGTCGACTGTAGTTTATCGCTTCTTTACACTAAGGTTAACCGCTTATTTTGCCTTAAAATCTAATGCAACCTTTGCACAGCCTGCAGGGAGTAATTTTCAATTATAATCCATAATTTCCAGCATAATCGAGCATACTGGGCGTAAGATACAGGGTAGTGAAGTTTGTATAGGGTGGTTATAGAGGACCGTGCGCGAAGACACAGCTAGGATAGGCGAAATTAAACCTACAACTAGCAATAAGAAATGTATTCTAAGTAGGTTAGGATAACTTAGAAAAGGTTGAGGAACTTGATACTACTGTTTAATTTTGCCTACAACGAGTGCAGGCAGAGTTGTGAATTTTCTTAGGATATAACCCTATATAATAAACGTATACTATTACAGCGCAGGAACGATTAAAAATAACTACATTGCTAAGAGTAGAAATACTCTACGACTTTAAGATATACTTAAGAATATTTTAAATAGCTACGATAATTACTACGAAGCCGACAAAGTCTAATGCAGAGGAGGCATTTATTAGTATAATAGGTAAAAGCGTAGGTTGAGTAGAGCGTAGCGGCAGGCCGCCTTGCTACACGACTACTTACAGCGATGCTAACTATACAGCTAACTATACTACTATACGGGGTGAAACAACTCTGACAATGTTAATTGACGTAGCCGCGGTATAGGCGTGCGGCTCTTCCGCGATGCTTGAGACTGCGACGCTTCTACGCCGTCGCTGTCGTCTCCGCTGTCCTCA
Organism: Laburnicola sp. JP_R_19; assembly: GCA_031010545.1. Taxonomy (NCBI): domain Eukaryota; kingdom Fungi; phylum Ascomycota; class Dothideomycetes; order Pleosporales; family Didymosphaeriaceae; genus Laburnicola; species Laburnicola sp. JP_R_19. The sequence goes on along the minus strand of VOIT01000010.1, from coordinate 14,721 downwards.
CTATCCTGGATCTCCTCGATACTATAGATAGCCATTGTAGGCTTAGCTTCGATACTAAGAGGTGTTTTCTTGCTAATAGCCCTGCTAGCAATCCCTTTAGGCCTAAGCTAGCTATCTAGAATCTGTGCTGCCTCGAAGACATCTGGATTCACCTTCTTAACAAGCTGTAGCCAGACATTAAACTTAGGGACGCGCAGCGTATACTCTAGCCAAGTATTAGAGATAACGTTGTGTGGTACTAAGCAGAAACTACCCCAGCCTAGCGTCTGGCCTATCGTGTACCAGCGCATCCCTCGAATCACACGATTCTTGAAAAGCCGCCTGTCATTCTCGGTCGGCTTGGTGTACACTAAGGCCAGCAAGTCGTCCGCTGCTTCTGCGCGTACTTGGCCTTTGCCGTTGCGACTGCGTGCGGTGCTAGTCACCATATCCTTGTCGCTCTCGCGGATCTGCTCGATTTTGTTCTGGTATGCCCCCCAGCAGCGCGCGCCCAGCGATACGTGATGTGAACGGTGGCCATCTCGCCCTCGGACTGGTTACACATCTCCCAGGCGAAACGAAAGGCGTTGTTGGCTGCGTTTCCGCGGCGTCTACCACGCACCTGACTCTGCATGCCGCTAAAATCTTAGCTTGCTATGATGGCGTTAGATTCACTGTGAAAGAGTGAGCCCTGTTTACGCCAGGCCTGCAGAAACTGAGCGGCATGGACCCGCGAGGACGCATTGCCCATCGCGCGGGCCTTTTCGAGCAACGAGCAGGCTGTGTAATATAGTGTCTTGGCGCCTGCGAAGAAATCGGTGTCGCCCCCGTACGGTTGTTTGATGATCCAGGCCACGAGGGTTTCGTCTGGCTGCATGATAGACGTGTACGCAGCCTGCTCTTAGTATGGCGCCTTATCGCTTAGTGCGAGCAATCCCAGTTCGTATCGCTTCTAAACTTGCCTGGCTTTCTGTTTCCCCACCCGTCGTCTTTCCGCCCTTATAGTGTTGTTGGTGTGGTAGGTGTGCTTAGGGGAGAGGGCACCGGCTTGAGCTGGCTCGACTATGCCGTCTGGCTCGTCCACTTCGCCGACAACGGAGCCAGCTACCTCTCTAGACTTAGACCTGTCTAGTTCTGTGCGCTTAGGCGATGCTGATTCCAGCAGCGAGCTAGCGCGCTTCCCTCCCAGGCCCGAAGAAGAGGGTACTGGTGCTCCCACCTACAGCAAGAACGCGCGTTTCTGTAGCACTTTTTGTGCTAATAGAGGCGACATACTTCCTTTGGGGGAAGCAAGCTTGTTGGCCACATAGGCAAGGCACGCCTAGGCATCGTTGGGTAGCGTGTCGAGGGGGAGGGTTTCGCGTACTAGCCAGATGGCGGATAGCAACAAGTGCGCAACAAAGACTGGGTTACATATGCTATTAGCGTCTAGTATAATCTAGCCTACACTACAACTCTATAGCGGAGTACTAGCTTGTGAGGATTTCGCATTGTAGAAGACGCGCTTGTACTCTATGTTGGGTGGTTCATAGATAGGGACGGTAGTGGCTAGGGGAAAGCTGCAGGCACCGCCATCGAACCTACGCGCGGACTCGGCCAGCAGGGCCTCCTAAGCTGTTGAGACCATAGTAACGCGAGATAGTGAAGACGGTAACAAGAGTCAAACAATCATGTTGTGATCGGACGCATGTTAGGCTAAGCCCAATTCGGCCAACCCTAATCCAGCGCTAAAGTTGGCTAATCCTTATTAAACTTAAATTAAGCGTAGCTAGAGATATGCAATAGGACGCGAAAGAGTAGAATAGCGTCTGCGTGGCGAGCGCGACGGCGTTCCAAGATTACGACCAACACCGTCGCGTTGGGGTATGTAGTACGAAGAGGAATCGACGTGTTGTAGTGCAAGAAGACAACGCGTTAGGCAGTAGTCTTATACAGTGCTACTAATAGATTTATTTCTAAGAACTACTCTTTTAAGTAAACATGCACCTACCTTAAGTGGGTTACTAGCCTACACACTATAGATATCTTTACAGAGCTATTCAAACACTAACGCAAGCTATAGGTGATTATTTGTCGGCCCTGTGCTGTTGCTATACCACCTGCACAGATTGTTACCTATCTTAAGACACGCCACCCTAAGGTACCAGTCGTACTACGCAAGAATGTTGCTGCGATCGCACATACGCTGCCTAACTTAGCATAGGACCTACGCGACGTGCGCATTCTAAAGCCCGTAGAAGACTGCGTTGTGTACTTACACTATCTTAGCAATGGCCTTGTATGCACATTTCCAGCGTGTTGGTACACATGCACGACGCCGCAGAAGATACGTGCCCATTGCTCTGGCAAACATGGCTGGGTAGGCAACCAGCGGCGCGGGGGTGATATGAAGAAGATGGAAGCGCAGCCAAGGAACCGGATGTGGCAAGATAGCCAAACTTGCCAGCGGGTATTTCGAGCAGTTGGCTGGCCTGCGTACATGGCCGTCAGGGCCTGTCCGGCAGCGTCACAACGAACAGACATTGCGCAGGGGGTCCTTACTAGCTGGCAGAGCGACCAGAAGAAACGCCAGGCACTGCAAGCGCAGGCAATCATCAGAGACAGCCACCGTGTTAAGGCAGACGTATAGCTGGAGCTAACAGGATGGGTGCCCCATCTCAAGGGCTGCTCGAGGGCGTCCCTGCTCGAGGCTCGAGAGCTACCAGAGGCCAACAAGGAACATGAACTAAGCGTCGCCTGCAAGGCCATGCGGGGAGTGATACGCAAGGCTTTCCGAAACTGCCGTTCTGAGGTAGTGGGACGATACACGCTAGAGCTCATCGAACGACGCGAGACAGGTGCACCGTCGAACGAAAAGCCCTTCTATGCCAGGCAGCGCGTCCAAACCATTAAGAAGTACAGCTACAAGTTGTTACACGTCTTCTGCTACCTGTGGCGCACACATGGCCGGACAGAGCGGCCGCCGTACAAGCTGAGTAGCCTCCAACAAGTGGCTCTATCGCAGGCACAGCAGAGTGTAGGCCGAGGGGGCGATACTACGGAGCTAGAAAAGCATTGTCTGCAGTTCTGGATATGGCTACTGGACCACACGCTGCTCGCCGACGAACACGAAAGCGGGCTGCTTAGTGGGGTTGCGGTGCTAGGACTCAAGCCTGACCGCCGTGGAGGTGGATGGGTACCCGCACACGAGTTCTCCTCGACGCTTTCGGCCCTAGTTACCACGTCCAAGGCGCTGGTCGTGTACTATGCTCACTGCCAGCGGGAGCAGGCGATGCCGGCTGGGGTGGACTCCGCGCCCATAACGAGTGAGCTAGTAAGGGAAATGGCCGTACGCTTTATGATGCTGTCGGACTTTAATCATACAGCAACTCCCATAAACCGCCTACTCCGTCTGCGGGCACTAGCGAGAGCAGAGGCTAGACGTCGTAACGCGGATGGCATTCTATCGTGGAGCGGCGACCGGCTCTTGATCGATCAGCAGAGCTTCTCGCTAGAAGACCTGCGCTCGACAGTCAAGGGCCTGTATGAGACGGCGAGACTGCAGCTGCTGAAAGATGTGCTGTTGCTGGATCTGGACGCGCGAGATCAGGTACGGCCAGGCGCGACCATGCTGCCAGAACTCTCCCTCGACAGGGTCGTAGACCAGCCAGCCGAGAGGTCAACTGGGTACAGCTTCCTCAACCATCCCGACAACAACATGGAGTCGTGGCACACGTGGCTGCTGTATAGGATCGTCGAAGAGCCAGCCTTGCGGGACAGGTTTATACGTGGCATGGATGCTACGCAACAGCCTCCCCGCACGCTGTGGCACGATGTGGCCGTGGCTGCCTACATGAAGGCCGTACGTCGCTTCAAGGAGACCCTCTTCGTGCTGGTCCATCTGTCGGGGGGCGCACCAGCTCGCGGGACCGAGATTACGTCGATCCAGTACGAGAACGGCGCAGAGGGTGTTGGGCACCGGGGCGTGTTCGTAGAAGGGGGTCTTGTGTCGTTTGTGACCACTTATCACAAGGGGTACGACTTTACCAAGAAGGTCAAGACCATCCACCGCTATGTGCCTCGGGAGGTAAGCGAGCTGGTGGTGTACTTCCTTGGATTGGGGCGGCCCTTTATCGACGACCTCCAGATGATGCACCATGACGTGGGGGATTCGACTACCTTTCTCTGGGAGCCAGCGCCTGAGGAGCAGGAGGAGGATAGCGAGGAAGAAGACGACGGTGATGAAGAGGGGGATGATGCCGACAGGGACGGTGGAGAGGAAGGTAGGAAACAGATGCCTGCGAATCCAGATGGATACTGGGGTACAGACCGCATTCGACGCGTGCTGAAGGAGCAGACCTCACGGTACATGGCGGCTGCGCTCAACACAAAAGCATGGCGACACGCCTATCCTGCGATCCACCGAAAGTTGGCCAACGATGGAAAGGCACGCGACTGGCTCGACGTGCTCTACTTCAACAAAGAACCAGACGAAGACGATGCGCGAGCACGGCAGTCAGGCCACTCGGCTCGGACAGAAGAGGGGAACTATGGCCGCAGTCTTACCGAGTCGCCGTTCCAGACCATGGCAGAGCGGGCCAAGTTTCGGCGGGTGAGTATAGACTGGCATCGCATCCTCCAGTTCGTGTCGGCGCTGGAGGGGGAGCAGTACCATTCTGGGCACTACGCCGAGGCGATGGCACAGCAGGAGAAGCAGGCTCGAGAGCGGTGGTCGTCACTCGCTATGCTAGACCTGAAGCCCGAGTTCAGGCGAATAGCAGGCCATCCCGACGCCGAGTATCGTGGCCGGCAGCAGGAAAGCCTGAATGCGATCATGCAGCACAGCCTCCGCTTGCTGGTCGTAATGGCCACGGGTATGGGGAAGAGCATGTTGTTTATGCTGCCGGCGTCGGTGTCCCCTGGTGGCGTGACGATTGTTATCGCGCCGCTCAATCTGTTGCAAGACGACATGCTCGACCGCTGCGACCGGCTCGGCATTCCCAGCGCAAAATGGGATGGCCGTCGGCCGCCGTACTGGGCCAGGATTGTGTTCACGACGCCAGAAGGCGCAGCCACTAAGTCGTTTGGCCGCTTCCTTGACGAGAAGCGGATGCTTAGGCAGCTGGACCGCATTGTCATCGACGAGTGCCACACAATACTCGAGTCAAACGATTAGTGGCGACCGGACGTGCTGAGGCTGTCGGAGATGACGGGCAAAGGCACACAGCTGGTGTACTTGACAGCCACGCTGCCACCCGTGCTACAGCCAGCCTTCCTAGACGTTGCGGGTCTCGATATGAGGGAGCTTGACATTATCCGCGACGAGTCCACCACGCGGCCCAACATTGCGTACAGGGTACAGGAATACACGCGGGGCGAGCTGGATGTAGCGCTCGTCAACCTCGTTGCAGCAAAGCGGGCAAAGTATGGCCCCAAGGCACAGATCCTCATCTACTGTCCGTCTGTTAGGGAAACAAAGCGCCTGGGCAAACTGCTGCAATGCACCGCGTACTACCGCGAGATGGCTACAGACGAGGAGAAGTCTCATATGGTCCGGGCCTTTACAGCCGGGGCAGAGAAGCTGTGCACGGCAACCACCATACTGACGCTGGGTATACATGCCCCAGGCGTGCGGGTGGTGATTCATGTGACCATGTGTGACCTATTGCTGAACCTGGTGCAGGAGAGTGGCCGCGCAGGGCGAGAGGGAGACGAAAGTGAGTCCATTGTGCTGCGAGCATGCTGGGGTCAGGGGTCAAAGAGAGGAAAAGCGTTGGGACACCGTCTGGAACAGCGAGCGAAAGATTACCTCAACGAGACCACGTGCCGGCGTATCGCCATCGACCGGTACATGGACGGCCGCGAGGATCGACGGCATTGCGAAGTAGGCGAGGCACGGTGCGACTTATGTGAAGCACAGCTCTGCGGCACGAAGAGGCAGATAGAAGACAAGCCGCCGCCGGACGTGATGGCTGTGGGCGACACAAAGCGACGCAGGCTCGAGCAGGCTCGGGGTGTGAAAGAACAGGCCATCGAACTCATTCAGCGTAGGAAGACCGACCATGTGGCGTACGAGCTGGAGCGCATAGAGCGGCATCTGCGGCGCTGGCTATATATGTGTGCCATCTGCATGGCCGTGGACGGCAGAGCGGAGAACCACGAGTGGAAAGCATGCCCGACAGCGAGCGAGGAGCAGATTACGGCCATGGAGGCGAGCTATAAGCAAATGGGTATGGTAAAATAGGAGCTATTCGCGAAATGCAACTACTGCTTTACCCCACAAGCGATATGTAACAAGTAGGTAGAAGATTTAAGCACGCAGGGAGGGTACAAGTCGCTAGGGGGACGAGGCATTTGTCAATTCAATCGGGTGCTGCCCCAGGCGGTCGCCGCGCTGCTCGCGTTTAAGGGGTCGCTTTGTATGCCGTGGCTAGAAGGGCAGATGCAGCAGGCCAGGGTGATGGACGGTAGCGTTGAGGTGCGCCAGCGTCAGTGGTTGGGGCAGAAGATACAGATGGGGCAGCGAAACGCGAGCCGAATGTGCAGCTTGCTATACGCATGGGAGGAGGGATATATTGCAGGCATTGCAGGTAGACGTAGATAAATTAGAGTAGTTTATATAGGTAGAGAGGCTTACAACCTATAGAGTGTGTACCGCATATAGAGAGTAATTAAGATAATTAAGGAGTAGATTAAGTTTAAGAGTTATTTAGGGTATTTTTAGTATAGGGTGCTATAGGAGATATATAACTGGTAGAAGAGAAATAGTTATAGATAATATTAGAGAGTAAAAGATAAAAATTATTAGTATAAAAGAGTATTAGTAGGCAAGTTAATAGGCGTAGTGTTAGGGTATACCGGGGTAGAAGAGTGGTAAAGAGGGCGGTTAGAGGGATTTAGAATAGATAATTTAAAAGTAAGGTAGATATTAGTTAAGTTTTTAGAAAAGAAGTAAATATTAAAAATAGTTAAAGATAATAATTTAGTAAAAGAGTTTTATTAGATAACGTAATTAGTAGTAGAGTAGAAAACGTAATAATATTTAAGAGATTAGTATTAATTAACGTAGTAAAAGAATAATATAGGGTTATAAGGTAATATTTTTTTATAATAAGTATTTTTATACAGGTTGTATATAGAAGGTAAAAAGAAAATAGATTAATAGTATAGTATAGAATATAAAATAGAATAGTATAATAAAATAGAGTAATAGAATAGAATAGAATAATAGAACTAAGTAAAATAGAGTAAGAAAACAAAAAGTTTTATAGAGTTATTAAGTAATATAAAATATAAAAAAGTAAAATAAAATAAAGTAAAAGAAGATAGGTAATATAATAAAAATTAAAGTAATATAAAATTAAGTAAGAAATTTATTAAAATAAGAATATAATAGAATAAATAGTAAAGAAAAAGGAGAAAAATTATATATAAAATAGATAAAAAAGGGTTAGAGTTTTTAAGTATAGAAAGTATTAGCGTTTTTTAGTATAGAGAGAGTTAGGATTTTAATATAGAGAGAGGATTAGGGTTTTTAAGTATAAAGAGAGGTAGAGTTTTTAAGTAACAAGATAATTAAAGTTTATAAGAAAGAGTTATAAGAAAATAATATTAGTTAAAAGTAAGTAAAGAGTTAGAAAGAAAGTTTAGAATTTAGAAATAAAAGAAAATAAAGAAAATAAAGAAAATAAAGAAAAGAGAAAAAGATATAATATAGAAAGAGAAGATAAAGTGTAAGATAGTGGAGATCACAGTAATTCATAGTGATATAGGTTGACCACGAGAAAAGAGGTGTATCCATTGCTATGGAGGACCGAGGCCCCTGAAGGTGTATGGGTGAGGCTAGGCATAAGGTTATTCCGGCCGAGGTCATGTGACCAAGGACCGACCATACAGCCATGCGGCAGTCTTACACACCCCCTTCAGATTGCCAACAGTGGTGATCTGAGAGATGCCAGGTCCTGAGTCAAAACAGGTATGCGTGGCGACAAGAGATAAAGTCAAAATGGCGCGACAGGCAACAAACAACTCCCAACCTCAGTGAGGGGAAGAAAAAGGAGCCGTCAGCAGGTTCTTGTGTAGGCTGCTTGCCGTAAAAGTCACCCTAAAACACTGTGACAACAGTGTGAGTGAGCTAAAAGGTGTCAGACCAGAGGGGCGCGTAGCCATGTGCCTCATTGACATGGTGTCGGACCAGAGGGGCGCGTGGCCATATGCCTCATCGACAGTGTGAAACACAGTGATTTTGTGGACTGTGAGTGCAAGGACGGGGTGAGATTCATTGGTCACCTGAACCGCCAGGACGGGGTGAGACTGATGGGTCACCTGAGCCGTCTGTGTGTGGGTCGGCGTCTGAGTGTCCTCAGCATATAGCCTGTAACGGTAGATTGGGTCTGTTTCAATGTGAAATCACTATGAGAAAGCAGTCTGCCCAGGTACTAGCGTAAACAATCGTAACTGTTCCATATAGCTAGGCCAGCAAGTAAGGGCGTACCTTACAGGAGAGTCTGGTCTTAAAATGAGAAAAGGTGGGTCCTAGTCTAGTGCTGAGGTCTGCCCGTGTTCGTCATCAATGTGAGCCGTCTCAATTGACTCCAGTGTGATTGACTCCAGCGTAAGTGGGCGGAACCACTCCATATAGCTGCGCCAGCACAAGGAGACAGAACTCCTTGCTAATACCTGGACTTGTGCCTTGGATGTGTATGTACTGAGGGAACTGATCCGCAGGATGGGTAGCTAATCCACCTGGGTGTAGACAGTTATCAGCTATCGTTGACTTCTCGATAGACAGTGCTCTGCGTTGGACGTCAAGATTCTTCTCGCTAGAGCCGTGATACAACACGTGTAAGGTCTTGTCACTGTGAAACACAGGGAAAGTAGGGTGCCGGAACAGAGCAGTGCTCAGGGGCAATGTCAGACCAGAGGGGCGCGTGGCCATGTGCCTCATTGACATGTAGAGATGGAGGAGCATCGGACCAGAGGAGCGCGTAGCTATAGGCCTCATCGACACAGTAAAACACAGTGATTCTAGAGACTGTGGGCGCAGGGACGGGGTGAGATTCATAGGTCACCTGAACCGCCAATGTTCTGCTGTAAGGTCGCAGAGGTGGAAGAGCTTGAAGGCTCTACTTGTTCACCTGTAATCTGCTTTGGAATAGGCTCAAGTTGTAAGAGCTTCAACCATTCCTGATGCTTCTGTTAGGTAGAAGTTTTGTAAGGCCGTCAGCGGGCTGAGAGTTGGTTTCAATGTAAGCGGGAGTAACAGTTCCTCGTAGTGCCTGTTCCCGTAACCAATGGTGGTGTATATCCACGTGTCGAAGGGTTGTCTTCAGCTGAGGGGACTCTGTAACCAGTAGACGAATTGTCTGTTTGTTGTCACAGTACATAGAGGGTTGTTCCTCAAAGTCCAGGTGGAGATCATTAAAGATCCTGGACCACCAGTAGTACTCAGTGTACCCTGTAGAGAGTGAGATGAGTTCGGCTTCGGTAGTTGACTTAACAACGCAGCGTTGGAGCGTTGCTTTCCAGTCGATTGGACCGCCGAATAGGAAGAAGATGTAGCCTTGTGAGGACTTGCGGGTTGCCTTATGATCGGCGTAAGACGCGTCAGTTGCGCCATAGAAGTCGGTCTCTTCGGTATCTTTTCGATAGAGATGCGGAGTAGTGTAGTCTGCAGAGTAGTGCAGTGCCAGGTCCTGGGAGTAATGCAGGTATGCGAGGCACTGATATGCAGCTGATAAGTGTTTGGGGCCAGGGTTGGTAAGGAATTCAGCCAATTTTGAATGAGCTTTGGCGATATCTGGACGTGTAGCACCAGCGGCGTAGCCGATAGATCCAACTATCTGGGAGTAACGATAAGATGCGTCCTCGTTCTTAGACTCTGTTGATGGTACAAGCTCCTCGAAAGGTAGAGGTGAAGCAGGTGCCTTAGTCCAGGACGACTTTTGAGGTGCCGGGTATTTGGCGTAGATTTTCTGGATGTAGTCACGTTGTGACAACCAAAGATGACTATTGTCGCGGTCTCTGTGTGTGGTAATACCACAGAAAGTAGAGTTCTCTTGGCCTTGCAAGTCAGTGATTTCATACCGTTTAACAAGCTTGCGTTCAAAGGCGTCGAGGAAGGATGAATGACCTGGAAGGGCCATGGTAATAATATCGTCCACGTAAAAGAAGACGATAATGCGGTCGTCTCTCCATAGACAGGGTGCGTCAAGTACTGGTGATAGACCAAAGCTCTTAAGTGCAGTTGTAAAGTCTTCGTACCAGAGTAGTGGTGACGTCTTGAGGCCATAAAGGGCGCGATGAAGTTGCCAGTAGTGCCCGCCGTCACGGAAACCTTCTGGTTGAAAGGTGTAAACAGGTTCGGGGAGTTTGGCGTTGGTAAAAGCATTGACAGCGTCGTATTGACGTATGTCCATGTTGAAGTAGGCGGCAATTGCCATAAGAGCGCGGAATATTCGTACAGCAAGAGTAGCAGCATGGGTGTCACCCACAACAGTCTGCAAGTCTCCTCTCACTACGATTCGTGCTTTAAACTTGGCTAGGTAGCCTTGGTCGAATTTGTATGTAAAGACCCACATAAGTGGCAAGACTTCAGTGTTTAGAGGGAGCTCTGAGAGCGGAATCTCAGTGTATGTCTCCTTTCTGGCGATAGTATTCAGCTCCTTCTTTGCAGCTGCTATGAAGCCTTCTCTGAACCACGTAGGGAGTTTTAGGACATCATTCCAAAATTGAGGCAGGGGCGGAAGCTGGTCTCTGTGGACTCGCCGTGATAGTGCGATTGATTGGGGCACTTTGTCTGGTAGTGAGGCCGACGCGAACGTGTTCCAATAAGTCTGGATAGCGTTGGCAGCAGAATTTCGTGTGCGTTTGGGCAACACGTTAGTAGTTTGGAGATGGGTATTGGTCCTGTATCGCTTTCTTTGCGCAGGAGGTCCCATTGATGTAGGTGTAGGGGACGCAGAGGACTGAGAGGGCGTTGGCGGTGTAGCTGGTACTGACGTTGGCGGCGCGGAGGTCCGATTAACCATAGAAACTGGTGAAGGGTATGCATCTCTGCCACGGTGTACATCATGAGCTTGGCCTGATTTCTCGCCTGCGAGTAGGGTTTCGGTGGGAAGGATAGACAGCTTAGCATCTTCATATACTTCCTCATCGAAATCTTCCTGCTCACTTTCTGATTCTTCAACCTCAATATCGTCGATGGCTTGATCTAACTGAATGCCAAGTAGGCTCTCTTTATCAGTGGACCCAAAGAATAGTTCTTCATTGAAGGTAACATCCCTTGTTCGAATGACCTTGCCTCTGTGTCCGCGGGATACAGCTTTTGGTACCCATATACGGTAGATATTGCGTGAGTCTACGCCTACCAAGTAACCAATAAGCGCCCTTGGGGAAAGCTTGTCTGTTCGGGGAATCTTCTTGCGAAGGTAGTATGCTCTACATCCGTAGATGCGTAGATGAGCGATGGAGGGCGGTTTGCCGTGTGCAGCCTCAAACGGTGTGGTCCAGTTCAATGATTTAACAGGAGTCCGATTAAGTAGATATGCCGCATAGACGTACATCTCTTCGCACAGGTAAAGTGGAAGGTTAGACGTAGTCCTAAGTGATCGAGACACAGTGATCAGCATCTTTCCTGACCGTTCTGCATGGCCTGATTGTTCTGTAGTGTCAGGGGACCGGAGCTGTATAGTAATGCCTTGTTGTTTGCAGTGCTCGACTACACCAAGGTCATTCTGAAACCCATAAGCTCTCTCTCCGTCCATCAGTACGAACACTGGGCTGGCGTTGTAGCGGCGTTTAATGTGTCTGTCCATGAGTTTGAAGACTCTATCCAGGACATCCGTAGATCGATCGGGTATGCCATACACCATATGGGTCTTGGAGACAAGACAGTAACCATGAAAGATGTACTGGTTGCCCGCAAGAGATTCGGCGTCAAGTGCGATGATATCGATGGCAATAGCTTCAAATGCACGCGTAGGTTGGTGCTCTCTGTCAGATCTCCGTGAGATGATCTGTGAAGCCTTGTTGACTCTGCATTGTTCGCAGTCTTGTGTACTAGGGGGAGGAGATGTGAGCGGAGCTATGCCAACAACGTTGTGACTTAGTTTCTCCATTGATTCAGCTCCAGCATGGCCCATCAAGACGTGTGCGTGAAGACCGGATAACGTGCGGTCAGGTAGTGGTGCAATGGAGGGTTTCTTGTAGCTCCTTTTGTTGGCAAGCGCCAGGAAAGGTCTGTTGGTGTGGTCCTCTAGTGGTGCGGGGGAGACCGTCGGTCCACTAGAACATAGTGACCGCCTATAGGTTCGACTGTTGCCCAGATGGGATTCTTAGTGCCATCCTTTGTGTACAGGCATTCACGCCCTGAGTCAAAGTGGATACCTTTTCCTCTAAGCCTCGAGAGCGACACCAGTGAGGTGATAAAGCCCGGACATAAGGCAACGTTCCTCAATATAGTCCTCATGGGTCCACCTGGTGTCTGGATTTCGATGTCGCATTCACCCCATGCGGCGATTTCCACTGAGTCTTCTCCACAACCAATCCTTTCGCCTGGTATCGCAGGACGAATCCATGTGAACTCGTTGGGCTCATTACAGACGTGTATGTCCGAACCACAATCGAGGATCCAAGAGTGACGGAGTACTGAGGTCGGACGTCGCTCGTTGCTCATTGCGAGGTATTTCGTTACGTGTGCCTGTTTGTATTCTCCATCAGAGGCTTGGTCGCCAGCGTCGATATAACCCGTGGGTGTAACGCGATCTCGCTTCGCCTTCTCTCTTGTTCGTATTTTGTTGAGCAGCTCGGCCTGTCTGGTGACCTCACTGTATCTTTGAATGGCTTCGACGCAAGCTGGGTCGATTTTGAACCTAATTCCTTGCAGCCAGGTGCAGATGTATGGACAAGCTCCCATCGTGGGTTACCTGGGTGGGCGTCGCCTTTGCCACAAGGACAAGGCTTTCTTTGCGAACCACCAGCGATCTCAGTGTTGGTGCGCTTCCTATTGTTCTGAAGTCCTCCCACATTGTTCGAAGGCGTTGAGCTACGGCTCTGATTTCTCGCATTCGTATGGTAAGGAGACTGTGCTCCGTTGAGCGCGGCATGGGCGGTGCCTCGTATGTTGCCCTTGTTTGAGCTGTGTAGGTACGGCGTCGTTCGGTAGTGTTGAATAAGCGCCGCGACAGATACCTCGTCGGGTATACTCGGTGGTGGTGCAGGGACTGTAATAAGTTGCTCTGGTGTAACAACGACGCCTGCGCGATTGATGACAGCTGGTATAGTGTAGACTGTCGAAGCTGGTGGATTAAGTTCTGCGTTAACGTATGCTGAACGGGCCTTGTGGACTTTCTCGTTCATTGTCGCTGCAAACCCTGAATCGATAGCATGAAAGACCTTGAGAAGATCTTGCTGGGGAGCGAAACCCTGGACAGCTGGAACCTTCAGTTCAATGCCCTTGTTGAGATGAATTTGGAAGTCGTTCATCCAGTCCTCAATTGACTGGCGACCAGGCGTGTACTTCTTCGCCTTGTTGTATTGACGGTCTGCTTCTTCTTGTTTGGTGACTATTGGTTTTGAGTAGTTCTTGTACAGGAACCTGATTTGTTCTGCGATGGTGTAGTTGGCAGGCATAGAAATCAGTATGTTGTCCCTCACTGTACTCGTAATGTGGCTTTCAAGCTTGCTTAGCGATTTCTCGCGTTCTTGTTTGCGCTTGTATTTCTCTTTCCACACTGCAATGTCGAGGTTTTCATCAGGGTCGGATTCAACGTCTTCCGGCACCGCAAGGTTTGTAGCCTCTGGGTCGACGTATTTCAGGACGCGTAGTGTGCGCGCGGTACGTTTAAAAAACTGTGTACCATGGTTCAAAGTTGTCCATCCCTTTTAGTATGACTTTTTCGTTTTTGCGTTGCCATTATGACGCGTCTGCGATGACTTTTCGCGTGTTTGGCCACCGTGTGGGCTTTTCGTCGTGATTCGGAGTCTCACAGTGTTTTACAGTGATTTATAGTGACTGTAATTGTGGTTTTGCGATGACTTTTTCTCGTTGTTATCGTGAAAACTCTGCTCTGGTCCATGCGAGCGATAATGTGGCAGCAGGACTAATTGGTAAGGAGTTTTAGAGGGTGCGCAATAAGCGTCGTGCCGGGCTCATAACTGTAAGATAGTGGAGATCACAGTAATTCATAGTGATATAGGTGACCACGAGAAAAGAGGTGTATCCATTGCTATGGAGGACCGAGGCCCCTGAAGGTGTATGGGTGAGGCTAGGCATAAGGTTATTCCGGCCGAGGTCATGTGACCAAGGACCGACCATACAGCCATGCGGCAGTCTATCCCAGGGCGTTAACGACATCCAGCCCTCCATGTCGTTTTTGTTTCAGATTTGTTAGTGATGAAATATTTGTTCCTCTGCGTAGATACAGGTACATAGGCTCCATGTCGTTAACTTCGAGGGGTCGGTGTCGTTAGGTTCCCGTAGGCCGATAGAGCTGAAATTGAGTATGTTATTCGGCGCAGCGGGTTGTATTATGCAACTCATTTTCGCGTATAGGACGCGTGTGGTTAAGGATATTGGGGTTTGGTGTTCGTGGTTAGGGTTAAGCTAGTGAGGCCGCGAGGATGCAGCGAACGTCAACCGTCCGGGGTCGGAGGACGTTCCGAGATGATGAGTCGCAACCACGAAACCTAAATATGCGTTTAGTCGCACAGCAGGATAGAGGAGGCTGGGGCCGTATATAGTATGCGTAGTAAATAAGGCCG